>OX442327.1:24050495-25300495 GCA_949358125.1 Idaea dimidiata
GCCGCAATCGACAAGCGGTGATAATGGTTGTGCGGCGGTTATCTACTGAGATAAAGAAGAAATGTCCCGCACGAAAAATCGCGAGCCCTATTAATCCTTATGATTTAATTTTATAATTTACTATATTCGTTTTCTTTTGTTTGTAAATCCTAACATGTAGGTTTAACTAGATATTAAGATTTATATTTGATGTAATTCTTCTGTTTTATGCTGTAAAATTTGTATATTTATGTTTACTTGTAACTAGATATTAGGATTGATTTTTGGTATTTTCTTTTGGTGTCTTATAGTGTAGGTATTTGAACTTATTTTTAATGTAGTTATTAGGTTTTATATGTTAGTTACAAACATTGTATTTCTTTATGTACATTTTATTGTAGGTATGTCGTTTTAAGTATTTATTTTTGACTAAGTTATTATGACTTACTTCTTGTAACTTTGTATTTAAGTGTAAGTATTTAATTAAATTATATTTTTCCGAAGAAGCTAAAAATGCGCAAAATGTGTAAAACTGTGCAAAATGTGTGACGAATTGATTATTTTGATCATGGATAAAACAAAAAAGTACAGACCATATTTGTGAAGCAAATATGTTTAAACTCTCCTGAATACGAGAATTCAGATTCATGGCCAAAAGCAAAACAAAGAACTAGCTAATCACAGCGAAGAAATTTGACACAATAGGGCACTAAGACGCGGGAGCGCTACTACCCTTATGTAATGGAACTTGTATAAATAGGTCCACAATTGACTATTTTAAACATTACTTTATCAACTCTCGTGATAAACGTAACTTTTTCGATCTGTGCAAAATGTGCGACGAATTACTTCTTCTGACCAATATGGACCTGCTGGATATTCAGTTGGCGTCGGGGCGCCTTTTTGAAGGCAGGTACTTGTTTGACATCGTTCAATCAACAAGTATCTTTAAGCTCACGGTTGAACAAAGTTTGGAGTTGCAAGGTTTCTGCTTCGGTTTCTGTCGTGAACTTGCGTCGAAGTGGGTCAGAGTAGGCATGGTTCACCCTAACAAGTTCAAGCGGCATTACTACGAGTGGCTGGCACAGAAAGTTCAATGGCCGAGGTCCGTCGAGGAACTTAGTCTTGTGATCGCCAGAATCGTCAGTGATCGCCAAAAGTGCCCAACTAGATGGTGGAACCGATTAGTTCACAAAATAAACAGGAATTACGGCGATACAAAAGAAATTGTGAACCAAAGGAATTTTAGCGCAGTGAAGATGCTGATTGACAGACCAAGGGTTCAGATTAAAAGGAAATGCCTAATTCGACATAGCTTGCGGCCGCGAAGAAATGCCCGTTAGAATTAAAAACTTATTTTTTGTATATAGTTTAGTTATTTGTTTGTAATTAGTATTGTAAATATAGGTGTGTATTATATTGAAATTGTTGCTTTTTGTATTGTATTAATTATATTCTTATTGTTGTTATTTTGGTTTTTATTTTTTATTGTAGTTTAATTGATTTTGTACTTTTTAAAACTGTAGTTCTATATATTTGGAGTCATGTAGGTATTAGATTAATGTCTGTAAATAGTATTATAATTTTAGCATTTAAGTATTTATTTTTAACGTAAGTATTTTTAATTGTAATGTTTTTTTTGTATTTTTGTTTTGGTGTGTGTATTGTATCAATTGTAATTCTAGCTCATGGGTCTCAGTTTTTAAAATTATTGTGCACTAGAATTAAATACTTATGTTATTTTTATGGTATGTTCATTACACATAAATTATTTCTTGATATTGCGACCCGTCTTAAATTTGTATTTTTAATATTTAATATATTATATATAGAAGTAATATTTAATATATTATGTCAGTTTTACATAAGTTCAAAATAAACAATGTTTTTAATACAACTAAATTGTTTTCATTAGACATAGATTACCTGAGCCTCGATTTGTCGACCTCTCGAAGGCGGCATGACAGATATGGGAGCTGACCAACTAGTAGTGTGAGAATTTGTTGAGCTGAAAACATAATATAAATATCATTGAAACTAGGTTTAAAGTTAAACTTTAAAGTTTTAACTGTGTTAGCCTTATTACTATTGGGCATTTGTGCGTAATATTAGGTCGTGTGTTTCCTCACGATGTTTTCCTTCACCGTAAGAACGATGTTAATAGCCAACATATTTTTTTCTTTAAAAAAAGACATTGGTGCGCGGACGTAAGTCACTCATAGATTATTCTTCTGTTAGAAAAGACTTTCCAATTTTTAGCTTTCTATATCAACAGTTTAGACTGTTAGTTAATCCATAAACCAGTCAGGACAAAGCATTTTATATATACCTATAGATATAAATATGTACTAACGTATAAGTGACAAAAATGAATTTGTTAAGTAGCGTACCGACTTATAGCTTTCGAGTGCAGCCAGTTCCAGTTACTCTTAAATAACGTCTAGGTACTTTTGTAAAATAAATACTTATACGGAAGTAAAGATTCTCAAGTGTTAGCCATATTTATACCTGGATTCATTTTAACCCAATTTCACAAAGAAGTACTTAATATAGTTCTTAGAATGAAATGGCAGTGAAACAAAGCAAGAAGGGATTAACTGCTATCGTAAAAACCATTGTACTAATCGATCAATAGTTATTATTTTGCGAATTCCTAAACCAGGTAGGCCATAAAAAGATAAGGGCATGTTACCTGAGAACTAGTCGGCTTTTCTTAATTTAATACCTTTAGAATTGAAAAGGTAGATCAACAGGCTTTTGTTTTACAATAATAAAACGTACGTATTTTACAACTAAAGCCTATCAACAATGCCGCAGCATTGTTATATTTTTCTCTGAAACTGTTCCACATTTTTTTGTAGTTGTTGCAAAGTTTCGCTAAGGCTTAAGGAGATATTTTAGTTTTAAAATACGTGGCCTGGTTATAAATAAAATTGAATGCCCTGCAGCATAGCGAGCAACGTATCCACATGGTATCTTTAGCTTTTTATATAAAAAAAAAAGTTTGTAGGTACATACTTAATATTGCATGCCTCATGTAAAGGCCGGTTATAGTGTTCTTCAAATGTTTAATGTAAAATCGGCGCGGGCGGCCGAGCAGTTCTCGAGCGGTTGCGCTTTTTCGTTCATTACTCGGGTTCTACTAATTGGATTTCAATGCAAAGTATACCACGACGTTCCTTGAAAATAGAACTTTTTAATATTGAACCAGATTTCAATTGGATTAGTAGTTTTTAAATTGTATAAGGAACAGACAGAGAAACAGACAGACAGACATGAATTTCAAAAGTAATATAATTTTGTTCTGCTACTTTTCCAAAGTCCTCTAGACATTTTTTTTTAAATTTACTTCAAGTACAGACTTTTTATCCTCTCTTCCTTTATTATAAGTAAAGAAAAGGCACAAAATCACGTTTGTTGTACGGGAGCCCCTCTTAAATATTTATTAATTTTTGTTTTTAGTTCAGAAACACATCATCTGTGACAATTTCAACTGTCTAACTGTCACGGTTCTCAAGATACATCCTGGTGACAGATAGACGGACGGACGAACAGCGAAGTCTTAGTAATAGGGTTTTTTAATTTTAGTTTGTTAATACCGTTTTTAAACTTTGGGTACTAGAAATCGCACATCGCAAAAATAAGATTAAGGTTATCACAATTTACATACGCATTGTTCCACATAAGACAGGCTACTGATGCAAAGACAGCAATATCGGCTTATTATGCCTATGTCTATTCTAGACTAAGATATGGTGTCATTTTGTAGGGTAACAGTGTAAACGTAGAGGAACTCTTTTTTAAGCATAAATAATTGTGCAAATAGGCAGTACTCAAAGTTGTCGACCTCACTTTAAGAAATTAAGAATTCTAACGTTGGCTTGTATTTACATTTACGATATTTGTTTATTCGTTTTTAAAAATTATAATAAATTTGTGAAAGTGGAAGATATACATTCATGGAATATCAATACTAGGTTCAAAAGTAATTTGTATTTTCCACAATCTAGGATACAAATGTTGTCAAAAAATATGGCTATTTTAATATTCAACAAGCTGCCGCAGTATATAAAGGTCGAGAAAACTGTTGCTAACTTTAGAAAGAAACTAAAAAATTACCTGATAGAGAAAGAGTTCTATTCCATAAATGAATATTTAGAATTGAAAGAGAGGCGATTTTGTATTAGATTAGTTTAGTATAGTCATATTTATATTTAAGTCCTTGCAATGTCCGGAAAGGCGCTAAGTTGTACAGTGCCAAATTAATTTTAAGATCTTGTAACACTTAGCAAGCAAGTAATAAATGATTGATTGATTGGTTGACTCAAAAATTACACTATCAGCGGTTTAGGCTGTGCGTTGATCTGTCGGTCAGTCAGGAGAAAGCTGTTTATAGGATCGTTTGACCACTAGCTCACCTAATGAATGAAAGATGAAAGAAGTGATAATGCCATCTTATATTAAAATATGGTATGATGTGATGTTTAAGATGTATAATATATGTTGCTAATCTTGTATCTATACAAGATCTAAGTATCTATGCTAAATCTTGTATCTATACAAGATTTAGCATAGATACAAGACAAGACATGTATCTATACAAGATTTAACGAGGATGCCCATTTAAGCCGAAAGGGGATTGTTCTATACGTCTAGACGAATTACTTTTGTTCTACAACTTTTGTAAACTCAAAGTAGTTTTCGAAAATTTCGAAGTGTTTATGTAGATATATTTGTGCTTTAAAAACGTATTGGTATGTACTCTTTCATACAAAAAATACTAAACCTGATTGCGATGCAACTTGATATGTTTACTAACTCAAAGGCTACATTTTATCTCGATATCCTCGGAGGATTGGAAATTGGTAAGAGCGTGGAGAGCAGCAACAATATTTAGTAAATACTCTGAAGACGATCGCGTTCATTTTTGCTATTGTTAGACGATCTCTGTGGCGCGTCGAGCGAACGCTCGACTGCAATACAGAAGGTTGCGGGTTCGATTCCCGCTGGGTGCAAATATTTATGCTTAAAAATAAATATAAGTACAATTTATATCCTTCGTGTAGTCACCGTAACACAAGCTTAGCAGCTTACCGTGTGGCTAGAGGGCGCTAGGTGTCGATCACAGTATTTATTTATTTATAAAAAAACCCGACTGCGTAAAAAACTTTATTTAAAAATACGTATAGAATCTTAGAAATATTTTTAGCCAGGAAATATATTTCCAAAAAATCCCCATGACAGGATTCGAACCTGCGTCCTTTCGCTAACCAGACGACTGCTCTAACCACTGAGCTACACAGGAATCACGAGTCACGATATAATTTCTCGGCCATATCTCTCCTTGCCAATTGTTTACCAACTAAGGCTTGGTTTCAGCGCCATCTGCCGGTTGTCATGCTTACCGGAAGCTCCCGGAGGTCCTGTTGGCAAGGAGGGCACTGCTCAAGGAAGTGTGAGTGTTGGAGCTCTGTGTGGGCAGCGAGGTGTGCGCCCCCCCGCCCGCGCCCGCGCCGCCCGGCACCGGCGACCCCACGCGAGACGGGTACGTCGACGTCAGGCTGTTGGGGAACAACGTCTCGCCGCCTGGGGGAGGTAGATACATAGATCAGCAGCCCTACAACATTCTTATCGAATAACGAAATCGCCAATCGACATTTTTTTTTTGTATGAAATTGACATACAAGTTCGCGAAAAGTCACGTGACTTTTAGGTTTAGGTTTAAAGAATCTTTATTCATTTCTCAAAGAACTTACAAAACAGTTCACTCATAGAGAAAACTTCTAAAACTATACTTAGTTACCTAGGTCTAAAGCTATACTTAGTTATCTAGGTCTCGATGGAAAAGCAATTTTAAAAATTAACACAAACGGTACAAACTTATTAAATTTTAGGTAGTTTTTACTTTTCGTGAACTTATGTCAATTTCATACAAAAAAAAAGTCAATTGCGATTTAGTTAATCGATAACAATGTTGTCTAGGGCTGCTGTACCTTTCACAGATTAACCCCCTTACTTAGAAACGCTTATTAAAGCGCTGCAAATGCTGCTATGCATCGTTTGTCTTTTACTGTCACATGGAGTTTCAAAGTTGACAGACAGAGACAAACGTCACATAACTTAATCATGTGCAAATAATATTTTATTAGTAAGGGAGTAGATAGATAGATAGATCGACCCTATGGGGCCGTCTCCACGAGCGTTAGAATCGCGGCGATATTATCGTCGAGCCACTTGTCCCTATAACTTTGCTCTGTTTGGCTTTGTTACAGCTAATGCCGATAATGTCTTTCGATAGAGAGGTTACTGACACATCGATTCGAAAGTGTTAAAGAATACTTTGTATTTAGACATTTCCTACTTTACATTTTCTATAACTATACAATTTAATTTTAATTATATAAAATAATGACATTTGCTTATTTGACTTATTTTCCATCAATTTTATGTTATTTAATTTTGGTACATCTTAAAGTCAATTATTATTATATTTTGACATCTGTATTTGTACCTTGTTCGCAAATAAATGTTTGAACTTGAATAGTCTCTATGAACGTGTCTCCACACGGCGATGTTAACGCGGCGGTGCGTTGTATATAATAAGGTAATATCGGCGCGACTCTAACGCTCGTGGAGACGGTCCCTTTGGCTAGGGCTGCATTGGCAGGAGGCTTGCCTTGCATTAGGCCGGCCGCATTGCAATTTTGGTAGCTGATGTAAAGCCGTATCATGACGTCCTTTATCCTAGACGTAGAACGCTACAGGAACAAGTTTCTGTGTCAATAAAAATCTACGACTCACCTCCTCCTAGGTCAAGGAAGTCAGCTTCTCCGTATAACTTGATTGTAATGTCTGTTGTTTCGTTTGGTCCGATCGGTAGTTTCGATTGGATTTCATCGTTGGAGTACTGGAAGACTTTTGATTGCAACTGATTGTCCATGTTTGACTGAAAATTGAATAAATTGACATTTCTTAAAATCCTTGGAGTGAAACATTTTTATGTGTAATAACTAATAAATGAGAGAGTACTTATATTCTAGAACATTTTTTATGTAGCCCCATTTAACACTATATTTTATTCTGGGAATAAGGACGGTTTCATGCCTAGAAATGCGAGTTTCTTCCAAACCGACCAAGTAAAGCATAAATACCACGCTTTGATACAAATACAAAATTCATTATTTCAAGAATGTAGTATATACAGGGTCTTAAATATTACATACGTTTCTTACACTCTACCGCCACGACGGTGTGGAATACATTTTTGGGAATTTATTGGTCTTATAATTATTAGAAAAAAAAATAAATAATACAACCAACATAATAATAACCATGATAACAGCGATAATGCAATAAAACCAGTTTTAATTCACAAAAGAAATGTACCTAGTACCTTTTTACATAATAAATCATTGTTTTGAGTACTCATTTCTTGTTTCCATGTAATAATGGGTAAAGTTCAAAGCCCGCCGCCCGCGCAGCTTTGAACTTTACCGAACAATGATCACTGATCATAAAAACAACTGATTGCCGTCATTCTGAAGGCTACTGTCTATTCATAGTCTGATTTAAGAGCGGTGTTAGTCTGCTCGTAAGATACCCCGACTTTCATATTTAATGTCGTGGTTTCGAACCCGGCCGACCGCAATTCGATATCTTTTTCACAAACATAATTTTGTCCGTTATTATCAACGCTGTTATAGGTTAAAGTAAAACATCGTGAGGAAGCGGCTCAATTATGCAAAAAGGCTCAGTTATAGGACCGGTTTTGAAAAACTTTAAACTTTTATTCTGATTTTGGAGTAATCATGGTTAAGAGCTGCCGATAGACTACAGAAACTATCCGGGGACATAACACTTTAGTTTCGTGAAGGTGTACAAGTGTAATGAAAGTAAAATTCGGTGCAAACCATGGACTTTAGCGTTGTCTCCAAAGCTCGCGTGAACCGTCATTATAAAGAGCCATCATTTACAATGACTGCGTTGACTTGACTTTTACTACGACGACTTGACTGTTTTAATGCAAACTGCAACAATACTTGACCACTGGCCACTTTCCAAACGGCCATAATCGGTTCACAACCGATAAGAAATAATAATAAACCCACCTGTATAGCCAAATCCAGGTACTCAATCGGCACACTACTAGTATTAGTAATCTTCAAAGTTACATCTGTACTTTCTCCATTATACAATGAGATATTTGTATTGCTTCCGACATTGTCAGACAAACTCACATGTCCAGAGGGCGCCACTATCGTCTCAAAAGTTAAAGTCGGAAGACTGGGTATAACTTCTATGGTGTAGAAAGGTGGAAACTTATGTGGCATGGGCATGTTTTTGAGTCTACAGTTAGATTTGACGCCTAGAGTATGCGTAGAGTATCCTTGTATCTGTATTTCGCCGACTTCTTTAGGCGTCCCGTGAAGGTTTACAGTAGTCGGTGTGTTGGGAAGAAGGATCACGGTTTCGGGTATAGACTCGAATACAACGCCCGATGTGAGAAGACGCATGTTTGACACTTTCAGTTCGAAAGGTAGCGGGTTTGTCAGTTTTAATTGGACTTCGCAGATGTCGCCTTCTACCCAGAGGTATTCTGAAATGAGACACGTTTAGGTATATGAGACAAATCTGTATGAAATAACAGGTTAAATGAGATATTGTTATAATTTTCGGTGTAAGTTGTGTACACCTGTAATTGGCATACACACATGTCAATGAATTACGTCTACTTTGATATAAATAAATAAATAAATAAATCCTGTGACGAACACACAGCGCCATCTAGCCCCGTGGTAAGCTGCTAAGCTTGTGTTACGGTGGCTAGACAACGGATATACTACTTATATTTATTTTTCTTTTGTAAAATGTTTTGTTTTGTTGTGTTTTGTTTATATCTTATTCTATTTGTAAATAGTTAAAGTGTGCATGATGTTGGTGTTCCTTTTTTTTAATAAATAAATAAATATATTGTTGCATTTATCTTCGACTCGCTGCGCCTTGCGGTTTCACCCGCGTAAGTCCCGGTTCCGTAAGAATATTGGGATCAGTATCGATAATGTAGCTTTTTAATGATGAAATAATTGAAATCGGTCCACTAGCTTAATTGGCTATTTGTTAAAACAAACAAACTAATCTTTCCCTTTTAGAGTTTCGTAGTCAACAAGAAATCTTGTTTCGCCATGGCTTAGCTCAGAGACGGTTAATACTAAGAACCTGTATATAAATTTGCATGAAGATACATATTGTTCACGCCAAGAAAGTGCTACAATAAAAAAAACAGGGCATTTTTTCGAGTACCTCCCCCACATGTCTAATGGGGGATATTTTCCTTGTTTACTTTATTCTGTGGGTATCGTTAGATAGCTCTTTTAAAATCATTGTGCGTTTCCTAAAACTGTTTTTCATTTTATTCATAATATTGGTAAGTATATGATGTCATTTCTTTCTGGAAACAATATGACTCATCTTTTTCAAATATTAGGGGTTAAAGTATGAATTTGCCGATTTGTACTGAAAATCTTTGTTGTTTATTTTTTAAATTTTTAACAAATTTATTTAATCAAAATAGTTGCCATTATTATCTATACATTGCTGCCATCTAATGGGAAGGTTATTAATGCCTTTGCGATATAACTCTGACGATCTAGACTGCACAAACTGTGTGAAAGCATTTTGTACTGCCTCCTGGGAAGAAAACTTCTTGTCACGTAGATAATTGTCCAAATCACGAAAAAAATGGTAGTCCGTTGGAGCAAGGTCTGGTGAATACGGAGGATGACGAATGGTTTCTAAGTGCAGTTCCTGAAGGGTCAAAATGGTTTCTCGTGCTGTGTGAGGTCTCGCGTTGTCGTGGAGCAATAATGGTGAAGATCGATTCATGAGTCGGGGCTGTTTTACTGCTAGTTTTGTCAACATGGTTCGGAGTTCGGCACAATAGACATCTGCCGTAATTGCTTGACCAGATCGAAGAAAACTATAGTGAATAACACCATGCTGAGACCACCAAACAGTTACCATTACCTTTTTATTGGTAAGTTTTGCTTTAGGACACTGTTGTGGCATTTGACCTGGGGTCAGCCATTGCATTTTTCTTTTCCGGTTATCATAAAGAATCCACTTTTTATCACATGTTACAATTCGATCCAATATTCCTTCATTTCTGTACCGGTTCAACAAGGCAACACAAGTTTCAACACGCGTTTCTTTCTGCAGATCAGTCAAATCATGAGGCACCCATTTTTAGTTTTTTTTTATTTTATTGATTTGACGCAAGTGAGTCAATAAAGTGGGTAAGGTAACGTTAAACCATGCCGCTAATTCCTGGGTAGTTTGACTAGGATCGGCTTCCACTATCTCTCTTAATTCATCGTTATTCACCTGTGTGGGCGGTCTTCCTCGTGGCTCGTTCTTTAAGTCGAAATTTCCATCACGAAAGCGTTTAAACCAAAATCGCACGGTGCGTTCATTAGTAGACCCCTCTCCAAACGCAGCATTGATATTGCGGGCTGTTTCTGCCGCGTTAGTTCCGCGTCGGAACTCGTATTCAAAAATCACCCGAATTTTCGCAGTATCCATCTTTCTTGTCTAAATTGAATAACAAAAACAATTGAAAGTCGATATTCAAATGTTTCACATTTTTTAAAAAAAGAATATCACTGAAACCATTTGAAAAAAGTTTCATTCGAAAACCTCAAACCATGAAGATTCTATGTCAATTCAAAGAACCTATTGCAATAAAACGGCAATTTCATACTTTAACCCCTATTAGTAAATTAAAAAATTAAGAAATTGAGAATTCATTAGTTTATTATTAGGATTAATAATCAGTTAATGACTTCCATTACAGTGTAGTAAATAACCTGTTACATCAATGCTAAATACGTACCTAGTTATTTATTACTTAATAAGGTTTTAGTTAATTAATCAATCATCAACGGTCATTAGATAATTTATTATTAAAAGGCTTACTAAGTAAAATATGCGGCTATCTTACTAATATTATAAACGCGAAACTTTACGAAACGCGTATGTATGTATGTGACTTTGTTACCCTTTCACACAAAAACTACGTAACCGATTACGATGAAATACAGAATATACGTGGCTGGCGACATGGAATAACACATAGGCTACTTTTTATCCCGACCTACGCGGGTGAAGCCGCGGGGGGCAGCTAGTATATCATAATATTTAAGCCTATTGAACACTACTACCCTTTCCCAGTACATAGCTAAGAATATGATTAAAGTTTTAATCCCAAGAATTTTGTGTTCCATAAATAGGCAATGGTGAACAGATTAGAGGCCGGCTTAGCAAGGGTGTTACTGGAAATACATTTCAATGAAATGTATGTCTCGTATTTCAAGAACCTGGTTTTCTTAGTGCTTTAATCATTATTTTCCAGAGAATTGTATGAAATGCCATGGTTTTGTTACTGAATGAGATTGAAACATAAAGGTTTATGAGACTCGGTAAATTTTAAATATTAAATCATTGGCTGCACCCACGGTTGCACCCGCGTTATTCATGCTTTCGTGAGAAGCTCGGGATAAAAAGTAACCTATGTGATATTCCAGATCTTCAGCTTTATACATTCCAAGTTTCAAGGCAATGAGTTCTGCAATTTTTGCGTGAAAAAGTATGAAATAGTCACTAACTTGCAAATAGACACGTACTTACAAACTTTCGCGTTTATAATATCAGTAGGATTTTAAGGTTGATGGTAGGATGGATTTATTAATCAATGGAGTACTTCCCGCTAATGTGGTTAAGTTAGAAGTCACTAACTAAGTTAGCTAAAAAAAAAACTGATTGCGGAGAGGTAATTTGAAAGGATAGAGATAAAGTCAAACCTTGGAGTCTTCAACTCTAGAGTAAATAGCAGTAGGCATCTACTAGACCAGCATGCTACATCATCTTGCCGGTATAAATCTCGGTATAAATAAATAAAAATTCTATGACCAACACACAGCGCTATCTAGCTTAGCAGCTTACCCCATGTTAAGCTTGTGTTACGGTGACTAGACAACGGATATACTACTTATATATATTTTTCTTTTGTAAATACATACATATTATACATAGAAATACACCCAGACCAGATACAAATATTTATTTTTAAGCATAAATATTTGCACCCAGCGGGAATTGAACCCGCAACCTTCTGCATTGCAGCCAAGCGTTCGCCCGACGCACCACAGAGGTATGTCTGGGATAAGGCCGGGAAATTTTATGTAGACACATTTTAGCATTTAGGTCTTCGGACATACTGCCTCGAATTATACGGAATGTACTAAAATGGTTACTAGAGAAAACACTTGACTTTCTAGACGAGCTCTATGATTTGACAATGTAGCCTAAACATTTACCCATCAGTTTATATTTTTTCTAATCAATATGATAGAATGGTATTTTATTGCTTTTTGCTCTTTGGAGCAGTTGGATCTGTATCCGCGGAAACGTGGTAACCAAACGTGGTGATTCTGTTGCATTCTCATGAAACTTAAACATATCGGATAGGTACCTACACAATCTTCTATCTATACATATAATAAAACAGTGATAAATCTAAGTATGTACATTGAATATTTTTAGAAAAAAGTAATTGGAATATGCTATATACATGCAACAGATTACGAAAATATGATTTGTTCGTTTGTGCGCGAATCACGCAAAAACTACTAAACCGATTTCAATGACATTCGGTATGGAAGTAGGTTAAAAAACCCGGATTGAAAGATAGGATATTTTTTATCCGAGTATTCTGCGACCCTAGCCAACATTCTTATCGAATAACGAAATCGCCAATCGACATTTTTTTTTGTATGAAATTGACATAAGGTCACGCTTGATTTTTCGCGAGCTTATGTCTATTCGGATCAGTCGCACGAACGAATTCGCGGGCACGGCTAGTAAAAAAATATATCTCACCCATCTTCCCGTGTTCCTTCTTGACGTTCCGCTCCAAGCTCCCGAAGTGTATCGGCGTGAAGATGAACGGCCCCTGCGGCTGCGCGGCGCGGCGACAGCGCGGCGCGCGCGCGGCGGGCGGCGGGCGCGGCGCGCAGGCGGCGCAGCGCGGCACGTGCGACAGGCTGGCGGGGGGGATCACCGCGCCCGACTCCAGCACCAGCGGCACCGGCCCGCCCTCGCACTGCGCCGAGAGGGCCTGACAAAGTTACAACTTTCATTCAATCTATCTCTATATATATATATATATATATATATATATATATATATATATAAAAGAAAGTCGTGTTAGTTACACAATTTATAACTCAAGAACGGCTGAACAGATTTGGCTGAAAATTGGTGGGGAGGTAGCTTAGAACCAGGAGAAGGACATAGAATACTTTTAATCCCGCGGGAACGGGACTTACGCGGGTGAAACCGCGGGGCGCAGCTAGTTAAATAAATAAATGCACCAGTATTTTTTTATTACTATGTAAAATAATGTTTTAATTGTTTAATAAATTATAAACAAAAACTAACAACAAACCGATTTTTATCATCATATTTAAATAAAAACTTACAGCTAAGTAATAAAAACAATTGAAAATTAATAACTAATAGAAATGAAATCAATCGAACGACCCTCCCCGGACCACCCCCGCCGCAAAAGAACCCATCACACTCGCGGCATTACCCCGCTGCACCGCGATGGAAAGCCTCTGCAACAGGAATTACCCCGAGCGGTAATCTAAACCCCTGTCCCTGAGTCGGCGGAATAAATAAATTGTTTATTTCCATTAAAAACTATCCCAAAAACACAAATAATCTAAGGGCATTACTAGCCAATAACTTAAGACGAAGCTCCAATAAAAAATATGTCATGAACGGCCCGCCCACTTACACCTACATCCACGAGTCACACGCACACGTATGCACTTTCGAACATCGCAACTTTTTTGATCTAGCACCCAAGCGCGCGAAATCAAAACTGTTACATATTTTTTCATAGGTTGTAAACCGATTATGGTCGTTTGGAAAGTAGCCAGTGTCAAGTATTTTATAATACGACCTCATTGGTGCGTCTGGCGACCGCCTGGCTCACGGAACACTATTACTCCTAGCGAGCCTGGCTGCAATACGGAAGGCTGCGGATTCGATTCCCGTCGGGTGCAAATATTTATGCTTAAAAATAAATATTTGTATCTGATCTGGGTGTCTTTCTATGTATAATATGTATGTTTTTACAAAAAAAAAGAGGTATAATATGTATTATATTCGTGGTCTAATACCCCTAGTACAAGCCCAGTGCTTAGTTTGGAGCTAGATTGCGCTGTCTGTATATGTCGTGCAATATTATTTATTTAATAATTTGCAAGTTGTTTGTTTTGTATCTTCAAAACTTGTATCGTCCGATTATTCCTAGTTGTCCCCTCTAGCCCTGTTCCCCGGAGGGACAACTAGGATTTTTTCCCCAGTTGTCCCCGGGGCGACAATTCGTGGCGACTGTCCCTTTGAAAGCTGGCTAAAGGGGACAAATGGGAATTATGTTTCTCAGTTGTCACGGCGGGCGGGGGGGGACAGATGGGAATCTGTTCTCTCATTTCTACCCCGCATGTTGGTGTTATAATAGAACTAGCTGCGCCCAGCGGTTTCATCCGTGTTCGTAATAAGTACCCTAATGTACTATTATTATTTTAATGAACTTTATAAACGCATACGACTTGCATTTATAGCAATACTAGCTGCGCCCCGCGGTTTCACCCGCGCAAGTTGCGAACCCGCGTTGTTCGAACACCTACCTACCGCAATGCAAAAATCCACACCTAAACGGTCGCCCATTGAAGTACTGTTGAAGCCAGGCGCTGCCGCGCCTGGCATCATCAGTACTTCCCTGGTCGTCCGTTTAAGTGTGGATTTTTGCACTGCGGTTGGTAGGTGAAGTAAAGTAAAGTTTGTATTTCATTAGTAAGTGACGATGACGATGACGAAGGATGACGATGATCATGATGCCACTCTACATAACTTACCCTACCCCTGTGTCGATTTTAATTTATTGAATAGTTATCACCCGCGTAAGTCCCGATCATGCGGGATTTTCGGGATCAAAAGTATCCTATGTCACTCTCTATCATTTAAACTATCGATGTGCAAATTTTCATCCAATAAATAGTTATCACCCGCGTAAGTCCCGATCCCGCGGGATTTTCGGGATCAAAAGTATTCTATGTTACTCTCCATCATTTAAACTATCCCTATGCAAATTTTCATCTATTAGATAGTTATCACCCGCGTAAGTCCCGATCCCGCGGGATTTTCGGGATCAAAAGTATTCTATGTTACTCTCCATCATTTAAACTATCCCTATGCAAATTTTCATCTATTAGATAGTTATCACCCGCGTAAGTCCCGATCCCGCGGGATTTTCGGGATCAAAAGTATCCTATGTTACTCTCCATCATTTAAACTATCCCTATGCAAATTTTCATCCAAATCGGTTGAGCCGTTTGACCGTGAAGAGGGAACAAACAAACAAACAAACAAACAAATAAACAAACAAACAAACAGACTTTCGGATTTATAATATTAGTAGGATTTTGGATTAGGGGTGAAGTCGTCCCCTTCGAAACTGGGACCAGGGACGGTAGTTTAGACATTGGGACGAGTCGACTACATACATATTAATATACTCTAGAGGTGAAGTAGTCCCACTAAGAAGATACTCAATTTAAAAAAAGACTTTGTAAATTTTTGGGAAAAAAAAGTTAATAGAAGAGATTAGTGGAAAACAAAAGACGATCGAAGTAAAAACAAAAAACGATCTAACCTAACTCCGAAACTATTGACACTAGACCACTAGTTTCTCAGCCTAAGTTATATAGCTCCTCGAGATCATCAGTTTGGTTGACAGCTGTCAAACTTGAGCCGTCAATATCTCGGAAACTATTGACACTAGACCACTAGTTTCTTAGCATAAGTGATAGAGCTTCTCGAGATCTTCATTACAAACTTCACCCCTAACCGACGAACCCCTTACGACTTGCATTCATAGTAATATTTTGTACTATGAATGCAAGTGGTATGCGTTTATGAAGTTCATTAAAATAATAATGGTACATTAGGGTACTTATTACGAACACGGGTGAAACCGCGGGGCGCAGCTAGTTTTATTATAACACACACATGCGGGGTAGAAATGGGAGAACAGATTCCCATCTGTCCCCCCCCCCCACCGTGACAACTGAGAAACATAATTCCATTTGTCCCCTTTAGCCAGCTTTCAAAGGGGACAGTCGCCACGAATTGTCACCCCGGGGACAGGGCTAGAGGGGACAGCTGGGAATAATCGGCCGCATCCACACCGGACGATCCCCGCGCTAAAGAATATTTTATCTTATTCGCGCTCAAGCAGCGGAGAGGGAGAAAATAGGATAAAAGATTCTGGAGCATGTGGATCGTACAGTGTGGACCAGGCTAATGGCATGTTTGGAAAAATTCATAACTTGTCGATAGTGGACTTGACCAATTACCTATTTGACTTATTACAGACTTGACCATTGTCGTGCCATTCTCACTTTTCTTGTTAGTTTGTCTGTCCGGAGTCCGGGCGGAATCTTGCAAATTCAATTTGATACACTTTCCAATTAGCTAGCGTGCTGAAACTGTGTTTCGGTTTGAATCGCGTTTGTTTTGTTGGCTTTATAATACAAGCCCGACGTTTCGGAGCCCTTCCGGCCTCCCTCATCTGAGGCAACAAACGCGATTCATACCTCTTATATTTCACATTCTCATATTTTCGAATGAAAAATATTCATCGCCCACTATGAGAATAGTTAGTAGATTGTATTACAATGAAGCAAAATAATATTTTTACGGTGAGGGTGGTTTTTTGAATCCAGAGCGAAGTGAGGGATTCTAGAGTAGTGTGATACACTCTACTTTTTATTACCCTCTATGAGAAAATAGAAGGCGCCTCATATTTATAATTTGAGAGCTACTTTATTATTTAAGTAGCCCTCAAGTCTTAAGTGGCCTCAAATTTTAATCAGTTTTAAATCCAATTCAAATTTGAGGCCATTCATAATTTAAAAGCTACTTAATTATTTAAGTTTCCCTCAAATTTTAAGTGGCCTCAAATTTTAATCAATTTTTAATCCAATTCAAATTTGAGGCCATTCAAAATTTAAAAGCTACCTAATAATTTAAGTTTCGCTCAAATTTTAAGTGGCCTCAAATTTTAATCAATTTTAAATCTACTTTAAATTTGAGGCCTTTCAAAATTTGAGAGCTACTTAATTATACTTAAAGAAATACTTTCCAAAAATTTCACACCCGACAGATTGGAAATTGGAAAGGCGCTGGGCCGGATCCCCAGAGATGCAGGTTCAAGTCCTGTCGGGTGTGAAATTTTTGGAAAGTATTTCTTTAAGTATAGTTATCCAAGTGTAGGAAACACTTTAAAAATATAACAAAAACAGCTACTTAATTATTTAAATACCCCTTAAAATTTGTCAAATAGTTGCAATAATTAAAAAATATTTTTAAATTTCCACCCTAGGGATGAAATGAGCTACTTTCAACCCGGATATCTACCCATGAAAATTAAACTTTCCAAACGGGAGAGATGAAAAATTGGTTTTGTTGCAACTTCATCAAAAATGTTGTGATACAAAAATATCAGCGCAACGAACAGAAAAACTATGGAGTTATTCTTATTTTTTTCATTTTACAGTTTTCACAAATAGGTTTTTAATATTATTACTATTTACTCTTGCATTAAAAGTTTCATTTGTAAACAAAACTGACTCCTTTTTATTTACAAATAATTAAGTATTTACATTTCATGAAATTCCAATTTCCTACGTTGAACTGGTGGTGTAACAATTATTGAATGGTTTTCAATAGGCGGAAGTAGTCGTCTTCTCGATGGAATTTCAGATTAAGAGGTTTGACAAACACTCTTTTTGACGGTTATGTAATCTGGATCGAGAATTGTTCTTTTTCTGGGATGGCGTGGATCTATCAACTCAGGCAGTAAGCATTCCATGTAAAAACTTGTTAACTTCGGTTCCATCTCTTTTTTCCAAAATTGATCGTCTTTTTCCGGTATTTCTATTTTCATTTTATTATCACCTTACCATGCGGCCAAAAGACAATTATTTTTGTTTGCAATGTGCATTTGGCCCAGAGCCTGAATGTACCAGTCTGATTTTTATTATTAAATACCTGTAATACAAGCAAATGTTAATGTTCAAAATTTAAATTACTTTATTCCTTAGGGCTTAAACGCGCATTTTACTCCCAGATATCACATTAGTTATTTAGCGAGTCATTACTCGTTTTACGTTGACCTCTTTGGTCAAATAATATTAGTTTATGCACCGAGGTACTAAAGCCCTGTCTTATATACCGGGCGTCATATTGAATCCAAAGCATACGAAAGACTCTAGAGTTAACTCCCAAGCGCAGCGAGGGTTTTAAAAACTTACTTCAGAGCGAAGCGAAGGAGTTATGTACCTAGAGTCCTGAGTGAAGCGTGGGAATCAAGCGCACCTATTAATTAATTAAGCCTGTCTTTATCTTTTTCAAGATAAAGGCTTAATTACCGAGGTGAATATTCTACTTTACACATCTACTGCGAGACAATAAAGAGGCTACAAAAATAAGAATTTAATTAACAACAAAATAATAGATTAATGCTACGTGTATGAATAAAAGTAGAATATTCACCTCGGTAATAAAGCCTGTCTTTATCTTGGGCGCTTGAATCCCACGCTTCACTCAGGACTCTAGGTACATAACTCCTTCGCTTCGCTCAAGATACGTACGCTTTGGATTCAACATGACGCCCGCTATATAAGACAGGGCTTTAGTACCTCGGTGCATATACTACTATTATGCCCTACTTAGGTGTATAATGGCACTTTATGCACCTAGGGAATAAAGGCTCGCTTTACGTTGACCTTTTCTTATCTATATCTATCTATACTTATAATAAAGAAAGAGAGAACTAAAAGTCTGTACTTGGAAGTAATTTAAAAAAAAAAGTGGTCTAGTGGACTTAGGAAAAATAATAGAACAAAATTATATAATTTTTAAAATTCATGTCTGTCTGTTTGTTTCTTTGTTTCTTATACAATTAAAAACTACTGATCCGATTGAAATCTGGTTTTCAATATTGGATAGTTCAATTTTCGAGGAAGGTCGTGGTATACTTTGCATCGACATCCAATTAGTAGAATCCGAGTATGAACGAAAAAGTGCAACCGCTTGGCCGCCCGCGCCCGTGATAACGCGTTCACTTCCGCGGGTGAAACCGCGGGGCGCAGCTAGTGGTCAAATAAAATTACTTTGTAGAGCAGTAGGTGTGTAAAATTACTTTGTTGAGCCGTAGATGTGTAAACTTACTATTTTTGTCGTGGGGGTTTTTTGATTGGTGGGGTGATTCTCCCACTAAAAGCGGTAACAGCTATCTCCGCACTATGAGATCCGATTTTAATGAAAGGTATACAAGTTCTATGAGTAAATAGATTTTATTTGTTGTGGGCGATTTTAATTTTTGGGGTAGCTCCCCCACAAAAGGATGTACTAGATATCTAAACATTATGTGATCCGATTTTTCTGCTCTATTATGATGATATAAAGAGCCCTTTCAATAATTAGTTCCCACGAGGTCCACTGTTCGTTGAATCACTTGTAATAATATTATTATCAGATGCCTAGATCACAAAGAACACACCTTCCAAATTTCATCTCTCTACTACCAGCGGTTCAGTCAGTGAGTAAGTCAGTCAGGACAAAGAGTTTTATAGATATAGATAGATTACAGAAGTATAGATAATAGATAAAGATTAGTAGGTATGTAAGTACTAGCTGCGCCCTTCGGTTCCACACGTGTAAGTCCCGAACCCGCGGGAATATCAATTTCAAAAGTAACCTTTGCCAAAGTACCATCTATCTTTGAATCGAAATTTATCAAAATCGGTTTAGCGGCTTGGGCGAGAAAATGACACAGCCTGGTAGAGTTACTTTCTCATTTGTAATGGTCGATTATTAGCTTGCATTACCTTGATGAAGTGTAGATACTTATTATATTAATTCCGCAAAATCCTTGTAGGTAAGTACCTATCTCAATTTTCATTTTGACAATGGAAAAGGTAAATAGATTTATTTTTTCGCCTCTCTTACGATATTTAGATTTCTTTTTGATGTTTTAGCAAGCTTTCGTTTGGAAAAAGCTTTTTTTATTGCAAATTGCTAGTAAATACAGTTACTCTGATTGCAACACTAAGTACAAATAGTATCGTTGGCGATTCAACGGGGTAATGCCACCAGTGTGATGGGCATTTTTGGACTCAATGGTCATTCACCTTAGATTATTTATTATCTTTGTGGTATTTATTACTTGTGTAATTATTTAGTCTTTCTTTTTATAGTACAACAACAATCAAATATCAAAGATAAATAATCACTACGTTTTACCAACAATCACAACAATGCTAGACAGTTTTATGACAGTAGGTATGATTTGACATGACTGTCATAACATAACAATTATTTTCATATTGGCCGGAAAAAATGTAAAAAGTTCGAATCTATACGAAATATAATTTAAAATAGATTACGTAATTATTTGGGAGCGAAAACTGACATAGGTCCACCTTCGACGGCGCCAGACGGCGGACCAGGGGAGGCCAGCTCTTTAACAGACGCATGCCAACACGAGCATCAAATGAGGGTGGGATATTTTGAACTGAGATAAAGCTCTACAAAAGAGCAAGACAGCAAAGATTATGCTTCAACTTACTTCATTTAATATTTCGTCTATGGTTGGAACTGAAACATTTTCAAACAAAATGGCGTTTTTTGAATTTTCAGAAACTTTTCATTGTGTTGTTTTGTTTTGAGTTTTGCTAGAATTTAATATTGCAGAGTAGTGGTACTATGAAAAAGAGACTCAATTAAGATAATATTTTCGATGTTTATATTGTGAGAAAGAGACTCCGTTGCGAAATTGTCGATTTTTGTTATAAGTGTGGTATTCGTGCAGAAAGAAGACTCTTCGGTGACTTTTCACCGATTTCCCGAGCCTTCTGTAAATAAATCTTTGTAGTAAGTATCCTTTGCTCCCTGTACACAGAAGAATACCTCTATAAAAATTTCAAGTTTTAAAACATGTGTTTTTATTTTAAGGCTAAAGTATGGTCTACATTTTGTTACCCTGATGAACATTGGTCTTCTGTTCCATCATGGATCAGGTTACACAAACAACACAAAATTCTGCGTGGTGGACATTTTGATAATTCATCTTACACCAGTGATGATAGGAAGAGATTGATAAGTTTGCCATACCTACTGAGGCTCGACACATATTAGTCGAGTTACGAAGTAAGGAGCTTCATTCGTCAACAGCACCACCAACACCAAAAATACAAGTGAGTTGTAACTACGTACATAATATAACTACCTACTTACTTCATGGTCCTATTTCTTTACTAAGTATAGTAAATTTGATCTAATTCTATATGGATACTAGATGCGCCCCGCGGTTTCACCCGCGTAAGTCCCGTTTCAGTTCCCGCGAGATTAAAAGTATTCTATGTCCTTCTCCTGGTTCTAAGCTATCTCCCCACCAATTTTCAGACAAATCGATTCAGCCGTTCTTGAGTTATAAATGGTGTAACTAACACGACATTCTTTTATATATATAGATAAATATATCAAACTAGCTGTGCCCCTCGGTATTACTCAGAATTGGAATCAAAAGTAGGTATGTCCTTCTTTAAGGTCCATCTATCTCAATACCAAAATTCACCAAAATCGGTTCAGCAGTTTAGGCATAAAAAAACAACACACAAAATTACTTTCACATTTATGATATTAGTGGAATATTCATAAAAAGATGGTCGGCCACAACAACTCATACAAAATGTGCCTATGTGTTTCAGATCGTTCCTGTTGCTAGCACTTCACAAGGTTTAATGTCATTAGAACAGCCCAATAAAAATATCCCAGTAACCCAAATCAAGGTATTTGGAATTTATTTATTTGTTTATCCTATATTCTTCTATGGTTTTCGCGATTTTGCCTAATAAAACACTTTATTTATCCGGTTTTATCACGTTTTTATTCATTATTTGAACCGAGCTTTCGCCAACTTTACAGTTGGCTTTTTCAAGGTTGACTGAGATGTAATTTGTCTATTTTTAACATTCTTAAAAGTTACAGTAAACTACCGCCTCATAATTATTGCAATAAAAACTTTCCAGTGTACGCAGACTATAGAGTTATTGTAATAGTTTTCAATTTAAATTATAATTATTTTTATCCCTAACTAGCTCAAAAAAAGCGAAAGCTCGGTTTAAATAATGAATAAAAACGCGATAAAACAGGATAAATAAAGTGTTTTATTTTGTTTATCCTATTTATGATATTAGTAGAATATTCATAAAAAGATTGTTGGCCACAACAATTCAGGGATGATTTATATTACATTGTCACCGAGCCGAGACGGGCCGATTTTTGTATGAAAATAGCACAGACAACTTCCCAAAACGACAACTTCTGAAAACGACATCTTCCGAAAATGACAACAATGTCTAATTTATAGGAGTTGGCATACTAATGCCGTTTTTGTCAAATGCTTTGGTACAAAAATGCCGATTTTCAAACATTTTTGTTGTGTTAAAATGACTTAGAAATTTTCTAGTAAAAAGACTGACCTGTAACTCCAAATGAGTTTGGTTATTGACAATAGACCCTTTCTTAGCGTAAGTGATAGAGACTAGGCTTGAACTACGGGATATTTTTGTAGAGATTATATAGTATTAATCTATTTCAGACGAATTACAGCAAGAGGCTATTGCCACTGCGGCTGTGGTTTCTATACATAAGACTCGTTAGTTGACCGAAAACGAAGCTAACCCTTACTTACAAACGTACCACAACAAGCCTACATGGAACATGCTTCGATCTAAATAAATAATTTCATCATCGAGACTATATTTTATTTATTTCCAGCATTAGTTTGGTTTATAAGTAATTATAATATTATACTTATACCAAACTCGTGGTGCAATCAAACTTGAAAACTCAGTCATCGAACATTTGACGCATAGAGTCCACAAGTAATATTGATTGTGTTATCCAACCCATTCATACTGTGCTATGATTCAAATGTTCAATCACTAATTGCCGCACTCAGATACGTTTTATGGTTACTTACAACTATCATAAATAAAGAATTCGAAAATCTTTACGGTAATGATAGTTTAACCAATAAACGTCTCTGAGTGCGGAAGTAATACTAGCATTTAAATTTCCCTAGCGTTTCCCGCGCGATCGTAGTTCATGTGGGCGGGAACTGCAGCGCTAGGGGGCGCTGTGTTCGCATATCGAAAGTATGAACCTATAATTCTTCTCCGCTAGGAGTAATAGTGTTCTGTGCGGCGGACTGAGGTTGGCGCAACGTCTACTTAGATGCGTTGTAATACAGTTGATTTTAGATTGCAGGTTTTCATGCTTTTAACACGAAACTAAAAAGGCGTAAGTCTCAAATCATTTTTCGATAATTTTACGGAAATTAAGCAATATTAAAAATCATCACATAAGCAATTAAAAGTATTGATTATTTCCTTTGTATTAAATAAAAAATTGTTTCGATATATAGTATAATAGAGGAGAAAAGAGTAAAATATAGAAAATACAGCACAATTTTCAAAGTAAAAAAGTATCGAACAAAACTTAATGAATCGTGATTCTGTTATTTGCAGACCTTAGAAGAAGGTTCAATAAAACATGTATTTGAATTTCACATTCGCCAAACTTGTGGCTGATGCAGAATATGCTTCGCAACAAACAATATTTTTCTTCTGCTTAGACTTAAGTAACAAAAGCAGTTTACAAGACTCAGACACCCACGATAAGATTTAACTTGTGTTGTGGGTGACTGTTCTTTCATTACAAAAATTTAAAACCGTACAGAAACAGAGCGGTGCGCCCTTTGATCTATTATAGTAAGTATTTAAAAAAATTGACTTACATATAAATGATATCATTACAAGGAATCCATCATCAAACCTCTTTTTTTAACATACACGATTTCACTTTTAATTGAATTATAACTAGGAGTTCGCCCCGAACTGAGACCTCACGACCCCCTATCTCTCCAACCCCCTACCGATCCGGCTCATCTTCGAACTCCTAAATTCTATTGACCTAAACTACGCGCATACCAAAATTCATGAAGATCGGAGCTACGATACTCAAGTTATCGTCAAACAAACATACAAAGATACTAAGATACAAAGTTACAAAGATACAAGCGCCAGGCCCGTCTACACTGGACTTCACTCGCTTCGCTCGTTCGGTCAATAAAGGAAGAAAGGACAAAAAGTCTGTAAGTACTTGGAAGTAAATAAAAAATGAGTTGTCTAGGGGACTTAGGAAAAGCAGTAGAACAAAATTATATAATTTTGTTTCTAGGCTATTTCTATAAAATTATATAAGTTTTTTCTACTACTTTTCCTAAGTCCCCTAGACAACTTTTTTTTAATCTACTCGCAAGTACAGACTTTAATACAGATAAGTAATAGATAATAGATAAATAAGTGCACAAACGCGATCGAGACCAATGAGTCTATTAAAGTTATCGAGACCCGAAGTTCAAATAAAAATAGTAATTACGCGATTCCTGTCCATTACTAGAACTAAAACTACGGAGTTTGGACCTAAAACGAATTTAATTTCAAAATTATCTACAAATGGTGACCTGGAACTACGAAACTTAGCAAAAAACAATATCTAGTAACACAAAAAACGAGAAAATTAAGCGGTATTCCCGTACAAAACCAGTGTAAATAGACCTCTGGCTCGAATGAGCAATAGGAAGTTCCTTGATTACTGGTCATTACTTACCGACACACAAAAAGTCGTATATGCGTACGGTATTCGACTCGCATTTGACCTTTTTTTTACTCTAGTGAAGTAATTTACCTGTAGCTGTATAGCCATGTCCCGGTGCTCCTGCTGCGTGAGGTGTGGCCACATGGTCTGCAGCAGGAAGGTCATGTGTCGAGTGGCCAGCGCAGGGTGGCCCATACGACGTGCGGCCACTACCAGCTCCTGGAGTAGTTGAATCTGTAGGGCCGGCCAGCCTGGGGACGAAATGTCGTTTCATTCTTATTAAATGAGGAGCTCATTGGCCTAACTGCACCTGCCGATCTTAAATGGTCATGTAGGTTAAGCAACACTTGGCGCGGTCTTTACTTGAATGGGTGATCGAAAATTAATGTGACAAAAAACATTTTCTCGAGCTCCTCGAAAGGCACGTTAAGCAGTCGGTCCCGGTTGTTATCTCTGATAGCAGTCGTTAGGTCAAGTTAGAGGCCTTCCCTCCCGATGTGCGTCCACCTTGTCGTGGTGGGAGGGCTCAGTAGCTGCAAGAGGGGCAGTGAAGCCAAGAGGCGCACGAGGTGGGAAGCCGGGCTTGCCCGGCTTCTAACCCGTAAGCCCGCGTTAGCGGGCCCGGGGGCCCTTTCCTTAAGGAGAGGCCGCGTGGAAGAAAACCACTATAAAAAATTACGAGAGGGTGCCGGGCCGTCGTGGTATTTGCCGGGGCCTGGCTGCCAACCGTAAGCCCGCGTCAGCGGGCCCGGGGGCCCTTTCCGCAAGGATGGGTCGCGTGGAAAACAACCACTATAAAAAATTACAAGAGGGTGCCGGGCCATCGTGGTATTTGCCGGGGCCTGGCTGCCAACATCTCGGCCCTTGGGGGTGATCTCGGGGGGGATTCACCACCGGCTTTAGGGGCCCCGAGACGGCGGCGTGTCCGCGCCTCTCGGAGCAGGTATCGCATTTCCCACCCTTTTTATTAAAAAAGGGTGTCTGGAAGTGTTTGTGAGATGGGGCCGACCGCGGCCAACCGCCGTCGGGGTCAACGGTAGTATTATACAGGTCCCGTTGACCCCGACAATTGCGGCGTGAGGGACACCGTGGGTTTTTAGTGGATATACCCTTATATGCCTTAGGGCGACCTCATAACTCTAACACTAGGTGAGTCACACCACTACACGAAATGAAGAACTTATGAAATTTAACTATCATTATTTGTCGTTGACGTGTATCCCGTGATACACGTCAACGACTTCAAACTCTAAGAAACAACTTTGAACTTAAAATTTTCGAAAACTAACTTCGAATTTCCAAAAGTCGTAGGACAAAAGTTGTTCGCCTAGACGTCTAGAACAACCCCCTTTTGGCTTAAAAGGGTGTCCTCGTTACACCTTGTATATTGACATTGCATTGCTACAGATTCCGGGCTCCCAAAGGTATGCAACCGGGAACATCGCTTTGATGATGATGATAAATTGACATTAGCACTTACATAACCACATAGTAGGTATACAGTAGGTGTGACCACGGCTCTACCTTGACTATTTTTGTAGCCATGCATTTCTGGATTTCTGTCTGATTTTTTCCTTGTTTCGTCTCTTTTAGACCCCCTTTTTTCACGTAGCGGGTTTTAGTTTTTTTAATTTTAATGTTTATACGCTATATTACGTCACTATAACTTTGTTAAGACGTCTCTCTGGAGACAAAATTCCGACACTTTGAGATTGCTTACAGAATTTTCTGTCTGTATTTTTCTTGTTAAATTTTTTGAATGCGGTTTTTGTAAGTGTTTTTATAAGTTTATATAATTTAGTTTTAGCTTTCTTTTGTTTCAATATCGACATACATCGTAATTGTGGAGATATTCTGAAAATAACTATCTATCTTCTCTTTTATTTTCAGAATGTCTGTCCTGATTTGAAACTCACAATTACGATGTTTAGCGAATTTGAAAATCTGCATGTGGTCATCGACTTTTGATTATTCACTGCAAGGACTAGTGAAGAAAGTAAAATAAATTGAACTGCGGATATATACTTGACCATACCTGACTGGATATTTTAGAATTAAAACTACGTACATAATTTCTTTTTTGTTTTTTTGCTCAAGGCATTTTAAACATAGAAATATTAAATTGGAGAGCAAGCGCATCTCATGTTGGGTATGTTTACTGTAAAGTAAACCACCTGAACCAGTCAATAAAAGCTGCAAAGCTTGACCGGTAGATGGCGCAGAAACCAAGCCTTAGTTGGTAAAACAATTAGCGAGGAAAGATATGGCCGAAAAATTATACCGTGTCACGTGATTCCTGTGTAGCCCAGTGGTTAGAGCATTCGCCTGGTTAGCGAAAGGACGCAGGTTCGAATCCTGTCATGGGGATTTTTTGGAAATATATTTCCTTGCTAAAAATATTTCTATACATACATAATTGTCAAACGAAGTTTAAACTCTTCTGAATACGAGAATTCAGATTCGTAGTCAAAAGTATCACAATGAACTAACCAATCACAGCGAAGGTATTTGACACAATAGGGCAGGTGGATGCGGGAGCGCTACCCTTTCCTATGTACGATGTCATTACGGGTGTATTTACCTAAGTACAGCTAATGAGCGGTAATCAGGTAGTAATGGGTCCTGTATAAATAGCCCCACAATTCATTATTTTGCACCATTACTTTCTCAACTTTGAAGAAACTAAGTTATCCTAATTGTGTAAAATGTGCGACGAAATTTTTCATCTCACCAACTTGGATCTCTTGGAGATCCAGTTGACGCTCGGGCGGCTATTTGAAGGGAAGTTTTTGTTTGACACGGTGAGACTTGCAAGTGTCAAACTAACGGACCAACAAACCGGGGAGCTGATGGATGCATGCTACCAGTTCTGCCGGGAACTTGCCAGGAAGTGGCAAAAACTCGGCATCGTCAAACCTGGGGAGTTCAAACGGCGGCACTACCGGTGGCTATCGCATCGAGTGAACTGGCCGCGTTTCATCGAGGACCTTAGCTTCCGGAAAGATAAGTGTCCTAAGAAGAAAAAATGGTGGAACCGACTTATTCGGAGGAGCTTCCAGAAGAGTGGAGATAGTCGCAGGAGTGTCGGTCGCCGCAATCAACAAGCGGTTGTAATGGTGGTGCGGCGGTTATCTGCGGAGATAAAAAAGAAATGTCCCGCACGAAAAAACACGACCATGAATCAATATGTCTTAATTGTATAATTTACTTATTTTTTTTATTTTGTGATTAGCCTTATATCTACTTAAACCTACGTCAAAAGTGATATAGGTTTAACTAGATATTAAGGTTTAATTTTGATGTACTCGTAGTTCTTAGGTTTTATGTTTTATGCTGTAAAAAATGTGTTTCTTTGTTTACTTTAACTGTATATTAGAATTTAATCTGTAATAATTGTATTTATTTGTTTTTGTTTTTTTTTTAAATGTAGATATTAGGCTTGTTATGTTGGTTCAATTTTATTTATTTTTTGCATTTAATTGTAGTTATTAGGATTTATTTTTAACTTAGTTATTAGGACTTAATTGTAACTTTATTTGTTGTATATTGCATTTAAATGAAAATAATTTTAATAGTATATAATTTTAAAAGTATGTGTGAAATATATTTTTTTAACCAACCTACCTAGATGTTTTTGCCTTATTTACCTACACGTGTTTTTCTCAAAAACGGTTCAGCAACAGTAACAGGTCAAAAGCTATAGTAGAACTCTGTAAGACCAAAACCTGCTAAACAGTTTTCGAGAAAAATCTAACAAAGCTGCATCGAGATATAAGGTACTAGCAGAGCTGAGGCATATTCTTGAAACGTTTTAGTGAGTTATAAAATATGTGCCTAGCAGTGGCCAGCATACGAGCACGAGAAACATTTTCTCGATCGCCAAAAAACTTCCAAAAATAATTTAGTTGATCGAGAAATGACGACAGATTTTTACTCAAAATTGCAATTAGCAAAAATCGTCATTAAGGTAAAAATATATAGATAAATATTGCACGATATTACCTACACACAGCGCAATCTAGCCCCAAACTAAGCACTATTCCTTGATACTGTTCAAATAATGATAATCAGCCAAGTGACAGCCCCGCGTAAATCCCGTTCCCGAGGGAATATCGAGATATAAAGTAGCCTATGTGTTATTCTCGGTACCCATCTAGCTACCTATATTTCAAGTTTCATCGCAATCGGTTCAGTAGTTTTTGCGTGAAAGATTAACAAACTCACATACATACTTACATACACACAAACTTTCGCGTTTATAATATTAGTAAGAAAGTAAGAAGATTTACATAATTGTACCTATACCTACCTAAAGTCAATTCATTTAATTCGACCCAAAATCTGACGGTCTTCGGTGTTGCCAGTTTTTAATGAAACGAAAATAGTGATGTAGCAAAAATGTTCATTCAATCAGAATATCCCAGAATAAGAATGATTTATTGCAAAAACAGTGACACAGTTTTTTCATTTCTCAGGGGTTACATTTTTTAGGCGGGTTTCATAAAGTTTTTAAACTTCTTTGATTTTAAAGGCTTTATTGTTGGTGGTTACATAGCCCTTCACTTGCGCCCAAACCAATTCAATCTGGTTGAGTTCGGAGTGGTAAGGAGGTAAGCGAAGGACTGTCCCCGTGACTCGCCGCCATCTCGTCCACCGTATACTCATCTGTGTATGTATTCTAAGTTCTAAGTTTTTTTTTACTAGATCGAGTAAATCTAGTTTCAATCAACTTTCTTTCTGAGATAAGCCCTAATACAACTACCGACGAAACATCGTTGGGCTTACCGGGTAGAACCACCTGGGGCTCGATTCGGTAAGGACATAGCATGCGAAATGCCGGCGGAATGCAAGCAACGTGCAGGAGATGTTTGTACGTTATTTCGTATTCTGTAAATGTTATTTTATTTAATTACTACTTAATTAGTTAAGTAGTCTTCAAAATAAAGGGCTACTTAATTATTTAAACAGCTCCCCTTGTTCCTCAGCCAATCAGTACTAAAAGAAGTTATAGAATAGCTATTATTTTTACTCCTGCAACAAATCGATTTCTGCAATTCTCATGCATCCCGCCTGTTTGTCGCATGCTATGTTTTTAGAGAATCAGGGCCCTGCCTCTTTCCTTTATAGGTACACACCACCTCGCTCATACCTCCAAAACTAACCACAAATTAATAGTGAAAGACGAGTGGAAAATTTAAAACGTATGTGTTCGTATTCATAAGACAAAAACCTGCTTTTTCGTCATTTCCATCATTTAGAATTAGGTTTCGATATTTTATTGTCATTTTCTAATATTTAATCCCAATATTTAGTTTATTTTTATTTTTAAGAATTGTTCACTTTTGAACGGAATTATCAGAATAAGCGCACCACTACGTCTTGAGAATGATAACATTATTACAAGTTTTGACATAAATGTCAGATAATAGGACGAAATTAATAAATTGAGTATGAGGTGTAGGTAGTATATCCGTTGTCTAGTGCCCATAGTACAAGCCTAGTGCTTAGTTTGGGGTCAGATTGCGGTAATGTCGTGCAATATTTATTTAAATATTTTTACCTTAATGACGATTTTTGCTAATTGCAATTTTGAGTAAAAATCTGTCGTTACTTCTCGATCAACAAAATTATTTTTGAAAGTTTTTTGGCGATCCAGAAAATATTTCTCGTGCTCGTATGCTGGCCACTGCTAGGCACGTATTTTATAACTTACTAAAACGTTTTAAGAACATGCCTCAGTTCTGCTGGTACCTATTATCTCGATGCAGCTGTGTTAGACTTTTCTCGAAAACCGTTTAGCAACTTTTGGTTTTACAGAGTTCTATTACAGCTTTTGACCTGGGGCTCGATTCGGTAAGGACAAAGTATGCGGAATGCCGGCGGAATGCAGGCGACGTGCAGGAGATGTACGTTAATTCGTATTCTGTAAATGTTATTTTACTTAATTACTTCTTAATTAGTTAAGTAGCCTTCAAAATTAAGGGCTACTTAATTTTTTAAATAGCTCCCCTTGTTCCTTAGCCAATCAGTATTAAATTAAGTTATAGAATAGCTTTTATTTTTACTCCTGCAACAAATCGACTTATGCAATGCTCGTGCATCCCGCCTGCTTGTCGCATGCTATGTTTTTACAGAATCGGGCCACTGTTACTGTTGCTGAACTGTTTTTGAGAAAAGCACATGTAGGTAAATAAGGCAAAAACAACTAGGTAGGTTGGTTAAGAAAATATATTTTACACATACTTTTAAAGTTATATTATTCATTTAAATGCAATATACAATAAAGTTACAATTAGGTCCTAATAACTAAGTCAAAAATAAATCCTAATAACTACAATGAAATGCACATAAAAAATACAATTGAACCAACATAAAAAGCCTAATATCTACATTAAAAAAAACAAATACAAATAAATACAATTATTACAGATTAAATACTAATATCTAGTTGAAGTAAACAAAGAAACACATTTTTTACAGCATAAAACATAAAACCTAAGAACTACGAGTACATCAAAATTAAACCTTAATATCTAGTTAAACCTATATCACTTTTGACGTAGGTTTAAGTAGATATAAGGCTAATCACAAAATAAAAAAAATAAGTAATTTATACAATTAAAACATATTGATTAATGGTCGTGTTTTTACGTGCGGGACATTTCTTTTTTATCTCCGCAGATAACCGCCGCACCACCATTATAACCGCTTGTTGATTGCGGCGACCGACACTCCTGCGACTATCTCCACTCTTCTGGAACCTCCTCCGAATAAGTCGGTTCCACCATTTTTTCATCTTAGGACACTTATCTTTCCGGAAGCTAAGGTCCTCGATGAAACGCGGCCAGTTCACTCGATGAGATAGCCACCGGTAGTGCCGCCGTTTAAACTCCCCGGGTTTGACGATGCCCAGTTTTCGCCACTTCCTGGCAAGTTCCCGGCAGAACTGGTAGCATGCATCTATCAGCTCCCCGGTTTGTTTGTCCGTTAGTTTGACACTTGCAAGTCTCACCGTGTCAAACAAAAACTTCCCTTCAAATAGCCGCCCGAGCGTCAACTGGATCTCCAAGAGATCCAAGTTGGTGAGATGAAAAATTTCGTCGCACATTTTACACAATTAGGATAACTTGGTTTCTTCAAAGTTGAGAAAGTAATGGTGCAAAATAATGAATTGTGGGGCTATTTATACAGGACCCATTACTACCTGATTACCGCTCATTAGCTGTACTTAGGTAACAACACCCGTAATGACATCGTACATAGGAAAGGGTAGCGCTCCCGCATCTACCTGCCCTATTGTGTCAAATACCTTCGCTGTGATTGGTTAGTTCATTGTGATACTTTTGACTACGAATCTGAATTCTCGTATTCAGAAGAGTTTAAACTTTGTTTGACAATCATTTATGTAGTTTTAATTCTAAAATATCCAGTCAAGTATTTCGCAGTTCAATTTCTTTTACTTTCTTCACTAGTCCTTGCAGTAAATATCAAAAGTCGATGACCACATGCAGATTTTCAAATTCGCTAAACATCGTAATTATGGGGTGTCAAATCAGGACAGACATTCTGAAAATAAAAGAGAAGATAGAGTGTAATTTTCAGAATATCCCCACAATTACGATGTATGTATGTCGATATTGAAACAAAAGATAACTAAAACTAAATTATATAAACTTATAAAAACACTAACAAAAACCGCACTCTAAAAATTAAACAAGAAAAATACAGACAGGAAATTCTGTAAGCAATCTCAAAGTGTCGGAGTTTCGTCTCCAGATAGTCATCTTAACAAAGTTATAGTGATGTAATATAGCGTATAAAAATTAAAATTTAAAAAACCTGACCCGCTACGTGAAAAAAAGGGGTCTAAAAGGACGAAACAAGAAAAAAAGTCAGACAGAAATCCAACCAAAATGGCCAAGGTAGAGCCGTGGTCACACCTACTGTATACCTACTGTTGTAATGCGAGTGCTAATGTCAATTTATCATCATCTCAAAGCGATGTTCCCAGTTGCATCCCTTTTGGGAGCCCGGAATCTGTTGTAATGCAATGTCAATCTATATAACTTACCAACTTGATGTTGTACCACATAGTTGGGGTCCAAGCTGAGCTTGTGTCCGGGGAAGCTGTGCAGCATGAGGTAGTAACATCTCTGCCAGTCGGGGTTGGGGTTGCTGGGGCTCACTTGTCGAGTTGCGGCTAGACGTTGACAAAATGCGGCCTTACGGAGAAAACCTAAAATGGTTTTTTTTTTCATATTACGCTCCCGTAAGCGTAAGTTACAACTCCGTGGGAATGTATCATTGGTCTAGCTACACTCGCCGATTTTGCATACGGGTTGAGCAACTCTTAGCGAGGATTTAATCAATGATCCGAAACTTATAAAAAACATTCACAACACCATAAATCACTAAAATTTGTCTAGTGTTTAAGTAAGTACGAAATTTCATGACTGCATGCGTAAGTCTACTGTAATTATATGAATAACTTATATTATTATAATTATTCACTACTAATATACAGCTTAGATGTAGGATGATGATGATGGATGACTTTGAGTGACCGATAATGTGTGTGGCAAAAATTATTTGCTCGTGCTCCACTGTGATTTGGCGCGGTACGTTATAGAGTTGTTATCTTTGATAGCAGACGTTAGGCCAAGTTAGATGTCCTAGGCGACCTGACAACTTTAAAACTAAATGAGAAACACCACTACACGAAAACCGGTCAAGTGCATTTTGAACTGGGCCGAGGGTTGCGTACTCATATCAAAGTATCTATATCTATTTTTTAATAACGGAAGAGAGGACAAAAAGTCTGTACGTGAAAGTAAATTTTAAAAAAAAGTTGTCTAGAGGACTAAGGAAAATAGTAGAAGAAAATTATATAATTTTAAAAATTTCGTCTGCCTGTTTCTCTGTTTGTTCCTTATACAATTAAAAACTACTAATCCGATTTGAATCTGGTTTTCAATGTTGGATAGTTCTATTTTCGAGTAAACTTCGTGGTATACTTTACATCGGAATCCAATTAGTAGAACCCGAGTAATGAACTAAAAAGTCGGCCATGCACTATTTCTACGCAGACGAAGTCGCGGGTAACAGCTAGTCATAAATAAAATATCAAATTACTCATTAATGACTATGAAACTAATAATAATACTAGTAATATACAAATGGTCTGTAATTAGAATTAATGACCAGCAATCAAAGACCCTTCTATTGTATGAGCGCTCATTAGACCCAGTGGCCTACTTAAACTGGTTTATTAACTTACCTATTTCTTTGTAAAGTTCGGCAAGAGTATCAAATCTCTGTATCTTCTCTTGCTCGCTCAAAGTGAGGTTAATAAATATAACGTTCTGTAGGAAACTGGAGGCGTGCAAACTGTTATTCTGTTCCACAGCTATTCTAGCGGCTTTGAAACACGCTTCGGTCTCGATTATACCTGAAAATTAATGGTTAATTTGTTCGAATTATTAACTTAAGTAAGAACTTTGCTAATTAGTTTTTAATATAGTAAGTTTAGAATTCTAGACAATGAGGTCACTTTCTGTCACTTAGATCTAAAAGACAAGTGTAAGAACTTGTGTAATAGTTTGTGAGTGTGCTTGTCTACTTATTTTTGAATTTCGGGGGCAATCGATAATTAATGTATATGTGTAGTTAAACAATATCGTTTTAATAACTATCGGGGTGAAGCAAGAACGGGGGGAATCAGCACTAACCCTAAAATGTTACTCGGAATAGTAAAATGTTTTATTTTTTTCGATGATCATGTACCTCTGTAATTGGGTATGTAAGATTTTTTAAAACTAATTTCGTTCCTTTGTAATTTAACAAAGGAACGAAATTAGTTTCTTAAGATAACATATTATTTCATATAAAAATATACTTTTTATTTCCTTTACATATCCAATTAGTCCTTTGTGTTTTTGTGTACGTCACACATCGCCATCGAGCCTCAAAGTAGGCGTCTTACTTGATGTTATGACTAGACAACAGATATATTACACTTTTTTTTAACCCGGCTGTTCCGGGTATTTGTTCCGGGCGGGAATCGAACCCGTAAGTTACCTTCTGCGTCGCGGGGAAGGGTTCGCTTGATGCGGCACAAAGGTCATTTGTATTGTATTAGTTTGAAACTTTATTACATTTACTAGAAATATTTTCAAGGAAAAATTCATCTTCAAAAATGAATGAAAACTGAGGGTTTTGGAAGATGATTTTTTCCTTTAAAAATATTTCTAGTAAATATGCCTTGAGAAATAAAAACAAATTACGAAATAATAGGGGTTAAAGTATGAAATTGCCGTTTTATTGCAATAGGTTCTTTGAATTGACATAGAATCTTCATGGTTTGAGGTTTTCGAATGAAACTTTTTTCAAATGGTTTCTGTGATGTTCTTTTTTTAAAAAATGTGAAACATTTGAATATCGACTTTCAATTGTTTTTGTTATTCAATTTAGACAAGAAAGATGGATACTGCGAAAATTCGAGTGATTTTTGAATACGAGTTCCGACGCGGAACTAACGCGGCAGAAACAGCCCGCAATATCAATGCTGCGTTTGGAGAGGGGTCTACTAATGAACGCACCGTGCGATTTTGGTTTAAACGCTTTCGTGATGGAAATTTCGACTTAAAGAACGAGCCACGAGGAAGACCGCCCACACAGGTGAATAACGATGAATTAAGAGAGATAGTGGAAGCCGATCCTAGTCAAACTACCCAGGAATTAGGCATGGTTTAACGTTACCTTACCCACTTTATTGACTCACTTGCGTCAAATCAATAAAATAAAAAAATACGAAAAATGGGTGCCTCATGATTTGACTGATCTGCAGAAAGAAACGCGTGTTGAAACTTGTGTTGCCTTGTTGAACCGGTACAGAAATGAAGGAATATTGGATCGAATTGTAACATGTGATGAAAAGTGGATTCTTTATGATAACCGGAAAAGAAAAATGCAATGGCTGACCCCAGGTCAAATGTGTCCTAAAGCAAAACTTACCAATAAAAAGGTAATGGTAACTGTTTGGTGGTCTCAGCATGGTGTTATTCACTATAGTTTTCTTCGATCTGGTCAAGCAATTACGGCAGATGTCTATTGTGCCGAACTCCGAACCATGTTGACAAAACTAGCAGTAAAACAGCCCCGACTCATGAATCGATCTTCACCATTATTGCTCCACGACAACGCGAGACCTCACACAGCACGAGAAACCATTTTGACCCTTCAGGAACTGCACTTAGAAACCATTCGTCATCCTCCGTATTCACCAGACCTTGCTCCAACAGACTACCATTTTTTTCGTGATTTGGACAATTATCTACGTGACAAGAAGTTTTCTTCCCAGGAGGCAGTATAAAATGCTTTCACACAGTTTGTGCAGTCTAGATCGTCGGAGTTCTATCGCAAAGGCATTAATAACCTTCCCATTAGATGGCAGCAATGTATAGATAATAATGGCAACTATTTTGATTAAATAAATTTGTTAAAAATTTAAAAAATAAACAATTAAGATTTTCAGTACAAATCGGCAATTTCATACTTTAACCCCTAATATTTAATAGGAAAAAGAGCGACAAAGTGTTAACTGTAAGTTACTCATTGGCGCAGGTAAATTCCTAGAAAGTGATCCTGTAGATGGCGACTCAATCGAGTCTTAGTGGAAAATGGTAGGCAGGAGAAACATTCATATTCTTAAATCGCTGTTCGAGATGGGAACTCGAGTGGCCAAGTGGTTGAGGCACTGGGAGTATTGATCCAGGGACGCGAGTTCAAACCTCGCCGACAGTGAACTTTTCCTTTAAAATATTTCTAGTAAATATGCCTTGAGCAATAAAAACAAATAACATAACATTATTACATTTACCTGCATTCTGGTATTTACTATAATGTATGATCGCTTTACGGTATTTATCAGCAATTTCTTCACTGTTTAGTAAGTACTGATTATTTATAGTTGACGGCGGTTGTCTTGGTATGGAAGGCAGATCGGACCCCATGTAAGACCGACTTTGGTATTCGATATCGCTCGACGAAGCGAGGGATTCAGTGTCTGCATTATCCGTTTCCGATTGCCTGAGATAGAAAAAAATAATATTTTTCTTTGGAATATGAACATAAAATATGTCTAAGTTGATTTAATGAAGAAACTGCGCGGTTTCAGATTCAGCTGTATATCAAATTTTATGCGGCGGTTCAGTATTTTTTGTGTTATTGTCACACAAACATCTTAACTTTCGCATACATTAACTAGCTACGCCTCGCGGTTTCAACCACGTGAGAGAAAAACGGAATAAGACTTTGTCTTAATCCAGATCTCCAATTATCTGCATACCAAGTTTCATCTTTAAACTTTAAACTTATACTTTAACTTTATTTTGACAAAATTATACAAAAACAAATATATAGTATCCATACGGATCTTAGACGCTAAACAAGTAAAAACGAAAAATAAAAAATCATTGAGCCAATATGCATATTTTAGATCCGCACTAGGTCATTTGACCTGTGTCGCAGAGTCTAACACATTTCTTAAGGTTGGCTGTACCACTGACATCCATCAAGCACTTAATATAGAGGCTAACTGGTAGGTATTTAACTGTATCGTAATTGGTTCAGTAGTTTTTGGGTAATTGAAACACAAACACCCAAACAAACAAACCAAAATCTAAACTTTCGCATTTATAATACTAGCTGCGCCCCGCAAACCCCGCGTAAGCCCCGTTCCCACGGCAATATCGGGATAAAAAGTAGCCTATGTGTTATTCCCGGTATCCACCTACCTATGTTCCCAGTTTCATCGCAATCGGTTTAGTAGTTTTTGCGGAAAGAGTAACAAAGTCACATACACATGACGGCCTCTGTGGCGGGTCGGCGTACGCCTGACTGCAATGCAGAAGGCTGCGGGATCGATTCCCGTCAGGTGCAAATTCATATTTATGCTTAATAATACATATTTGTATCTGGTCTGGGTGTCTTTCTATGTATAATATGTATGTATTTACAAAAGAAAAATAAATATTAGTAGTGTATCCGTTGTCTAGTACCCATAGTTCAAGCTTAGTGCTTAGTTTAGGGCTAGATTACGCTGTGTGTAATGTCGTGCAATATTTATTTATACATACAAACTTTCGCGTTTATAATATTAGTAAGATTAGTGGTATTAGTGGGTTATAACCTGGATGAAGTATCAAGACTCTCGGACGATGTTGGCGTCAATTCACTCGGCGCATTCACAGGGCTCGATGTCTTAGAGTTAGAGCTTCTCAGAGGAGACGAGTTTAGCTTCAGCTTCCTGAAGGGGTCGGTCGGTTGGAAGAGCGAGAGCTTGGCCTTGTTCGGCGAACTTTCTTGGAGGCTCGCGTTACGTTGGAGAGGCGTCGAGCTGCGGAGGTTTGGGAACAGCAGTATTGCTGACGCTGCACACAATCCTACAACCAAATAAAACCCATTGCATAAAGTAAATGTTTATTATTTTGTTGTGCACAAAAGTTCTTATAAATGTAATAACAGCTTAACAGCTTACTCTGTATTAAAACACAATTTTTACCGGGTTTTATTCGCGTTTTATTAAATAACGGCATTATTACAAAAATACCGAGCTTTCTCTAACTTTACAGTTAGCTTTTTCAATGTTGGCTGAGATGTAATTCGTCTATTTTAATATTCTAAAAAAATACTGAAGTTACCGCAAAATCGCGTTTCTTCTAAAACAATAAACCATTTAATTTTTTTAATGAAGTTGGTAACTTACTTTAACTTTCTTCTTTCGCGATTTTGCATAATAAAACACTTTCATGAAAAAGCCAACTGTAAAGTAGGCGAAAGCACGGTTGTTTAAAAATTATGAAAAAGCGCGATTTAACCCGGTAAATAAAGTGTTTTATTATTATATACTAGCTGCGCTCCGCGGTTTCACCCGCAAAAGTCCTGTTCCCACGGGATTATTGGGATAAAAAGTAGCATGTGTTATTCCATGTCTCCAGCTACCTACATTCCAAGTTTCATCGCAATCGGTTTAGTAATTTTTGCGTGAAAGAGTAACAAAGTCACATACATACGTACATAACTTAATATAATACATTTTACTACTACGAATAAAAATATCGAAGAATGAGCGACATCAATTAAATTCAAGAGTGTTAACTGGAAAGTGTTAGCTGAGCCTGTCAATATTTGTAAAACTGTAAAACTTTTTATCCCAATAATCCCGCGGGAACGGGAAACCGCGAAGCGCAGCTAGTATTGCATAAAAATTACCTTCTTTAGCAGCAGCTAACCAAAGCCAGTCGTTGACAGATTTCAGGGTTTCGGCGGCTGAATGGTAAAGAGCAAGGCTATCTGCCACAAGTCCCGCTTGAAGCGTTAAATCTGCTAAATTTTTAGTTACGCGTCCCATGCAGCGCTTTTTGTTATTGCGAGATTCCATGTCAAGACCTGAAACATAGGATTGTATTGTGAAAAATGAAAGCATGCAACATTTTGTTTTTCCGTCGCAACTGGACAGATTCTCAGCTGGACAGTTTCGCAACTGGACAGAACGTGTATGTACAGTCCATGACATAAAAAAAGTTAATTTTTATAAATCTGAAATTGAAGGAGACTATCAAATACTAATAAAATAAACGCAAATATTTTAATAGCCCTATCTCTATTTTGCCACATACTCGCCATGGCAAACGGCGTGGCAAGAGGACGTCCATTGATTCATCTGCCGCTCATCAGGCTTTCCGTTAAGCACCCTGTTTTGTTGGGTCTTCAAGGTGCTTGGAAGACATTGCTTTATCAATAATAGTCCAGTAAAATTGTATGGGATCGTATATTCAGTGGCTGAGATTTTTCGAGGTTACAAACTTGGATTATTCATGAGGCCAACATCAAAAACAAGCCTGCAAAAATCACAGCTACCGGATTATGGATTACCATACATTAGGACGACAATTTTACTGGACTATAAGCGTTTTTTGCCTAGGGCCTACTAAGATTGAGTTGTTTGTATTTTTGTAGGGAAATAACCTAGTGCAGATCATTGTGGTCGACTGAAAGTATATAAGCTATGTGTGCTAGAGAGGGCATCATAACGGCATCTTAATAGCGCGAAAAACATATTTTATCAGGGATTTAAGGAAATAATACAATACAGGGTGAACCATTTTAATGAGCCTTAAGGGGGATATCCTAAACTATAAGAGATAGGTAAAAATGCTGAAAGGAGTTGCTTCCCTGATTTTGATAAAAACTAAAATGGCATACTTAGATTAGACAGACATAGTATACAACATACCTACAAAGTCCTTCTTCTCAAATGGAGCTAACAGTAACGAAACCTTCTCCAGCTTTTCTCTTGACCGTTCTAACCTTTTCGATTCAACTACCCAGAACAATGAGTTTATCAGCTCTGCAACATTCTGTTCCAAGTCTGGTACTGGGTCATTTTCGCCGTAGAACATTGCATGTGTTTTGAAATTGGAAGGGGTTGTGAAGTGTTCTTCTTGAGGGTAGGAGGCTGATGATGAAGCTGATTGGGGGAAGCTGTCTGATGAGGATAAACTGTCTGCTGGTTCACTGGGGAGTGATGTCCTGGAAATCATTATTATGAACCATTAAGATATTATGTTCTAGGCCTGGAAATGTCTTAAAAATATTTCATGTTAATTTACACAATATAAACAGTTAAAAGCCGCTACAGCTCTGACAATATTGTTGCGTCTTTATAAAAGTAAAAATTAAAATGAGCATCTCTGCGGGCCTAAGATTTAGTTGACAAATAACGATTTATATTGTCACTTATTATCTGGATATATACCTTTATTACTATTACTAATCTTAGTCAAGTGTTATTGACGAAGCAAGTGTTTAAAGTCTGCCAAAAAAAACCATTCTTCTGTGAGTATGTCCCCTCATAAGGTCACATTTCTCAACATATAGTTTATTTATTTACTTAAGCACACAAAACAGTCTACAATCATTACATAAAATAAAGATAGATAAAATAAGTTTAGATCTAGATCGTAGCCCAATAACATGTATGCCTAGCATATTTAATTAACATTGAAGAGGATATATTATAACATCAAAACAATAAACTGAAATAAAAAAAGCAGCCATTATGTAAACAAATGAAATAAAACAGACTCCGTCTAACGCGAAAAAATTAATGTTCACGTTGAAACAGAATCCGTTTAAGGAGTTTATAGGTAGGTACAGTAGAGCTCCGATTATTCGAATTAATTGGGGAATATGGGTATTTGGAAAACCAGTTCATTCTGATTGTCTACCAAAAAACACATTTATAATTCAAAATATCTAATTTTTATTACACTATCAATACTTAGTGTAATAAATAAATTGCAGTTGATACGGTGTATACTATTACGTAAGTATATCCTATTAAATATTTTTTTTTTACTAATAGATTTTAGAAAGGCAATTGATGACCCCATTTACCTTTTGTTTGGTTAATCGGTCATTCAGTTGATCAAAAGGGTTAAAAAGAAGCCTATGTGTTATTCCAGGTTAGGAGACCTGGAATAACACATAGGCTACACCTATATTCCAAGTTTCATCACAATGGGTTTAGTAGTTTTTGTGTGAAAGAGTAACAAAGTCACATACATACAAACTTTCGCATTTATAATGACATGCTTTGTACTACTATACTATACTGATACTACTACCATACTATTATATACTGCTACTACTACTACAACTATACTATACTGCTACTACTTTGAACAACTGTACTTTGGTTTTATCTACTTTATAAATATTTGTTGTATTTTGAATTTCACCCACAAAGGTGTATGTATAAGTGCTTGCAAGGTCTTTTGTTTACAGAATAACTTGTAGCTGTAGGTAAGAGTTTATATTAACCACTGTATTTTTTTTTAATTTGTCATTTTCACTAATAACCTTACTGAAACATGTTACTCTAAAATTAAGATATTGGCCAATAGTAAAAAATGTTATAAATACCTGTCACTCAAACTCCCTTCCTTACACTTGTCCTCTTCAAATGAATAAGTTTCCGGTTCCTGTTCAGGTCTCTTCATATTGCTAACTGGCCCAAACATGAACGCTCGGGAGTCGTACAGAGTGTTTGAGTATTTCACTTTAAGACTCTCATGGACTCGGCAGACTTCATTCAGTTCCACTTGGTTAGTGAATTTACTTAGTGTTAGGAGGCCAATGAGACGTCTGTAAGATATTAAGGATTTAAATACACAGTGTTGATTACAAAGTCAATTTAGTAAGACTACAAAAATGGCTGCAATCTTTATACCTACAATGAGTTGCATGTTGTGTGCACTGTTACATTAACATTAACATCAGTAAAATTATTTAAGCTCATTGCAATATGTATGTAGTTTTGGCAATATATCGCCACCAGACACCAACCATTCTTGAGACAAAGCAGTTTAGCTCCACCATGGAGGAAGAGTGTTTGTTAAGCAAATTCGAATTTCGAAGCAGCTCAATTATAAGCGGACTGCTTATCAAATTTCAAATAGCACTTCAGTTTTTGGTCATAAGTATATGGGATTCAAACTTAAAAACCAAATGTAGGCTTAAAAACTAGAATATCTAGTAGTATATGTTATTCTAAACTTACCTATGAGTTTGGAAGTCACCCCAATCATTATTTTCAACTGGATAATCCCTGACATATCGGACATAGATGTCCCTGATCTGGCCAGCAGAATCTACAAATTTAAACAAGAATACGTTAGCTTGTACGAAATTCGTTGTAACGGATTATTATAGCTCACATGTGGGTAGTTTGCCAAGAAATTTAAATAATAAAATTGTCGTTGTTTGAGACGTTACACAGAAAAAAGAAGGCGGTTAGACGTACCAGTGACCTTAATATTGTTGACTCTCTGTATCCGTTCCCATAGTTTATTGAAGTTCTTGAGCATGCCACCGATGCCTTTGACCAGCACCAGCAGACAGGCATGGTGTTGTGCATGCTGCCCGTAGTCGGGGTGCGACATCACGGACTCTCCGGGGGCGTGCGATAATATGTAGCTCACCGAAGAGCGCATTGAAAGCTCATTCGTTTACTACTCAACAGTAATGGGTGGAGGGTTTTGTGCTGTAAATATTGGCCATTCGGGAACTAAAATCGAACTCTAAGAAACCAAAAACAGTTTCAATATTTTGTTTTTGTTCACTTTTGTTTACTTACGTCGGCTGAAATCTGTCTGGCTGAAATCTTATTTGTTTGACGTTTTCAGGGTTGCCATTACTTGCCATGTAGGGGAAATAAATACTTCCGATCGGACCCACTAAACAGACCAACGAAATTGCACGGGGACACCACCGTGGCATCCGCATGATAATATAAGATACTATTACTAAGATTTTTTTCTTAAAAAATGAATTCATTTTTATATTATTTATACTATACTAGCTGCGCCCCGCAGTTTCACCCACGTAATTCTCGTTCCCGCGGGATTATTGGGATATAAGTAAAGTAGCCTGTGTTTCCAGGTCTCTAGCCACCTATATTCCAAATTTAATCGCAATCGGTTTTTGGTGATTGAGTAACAAACACTCATACAAACTTACAAACTTACAGCTGTAAAATAATAGGATACACCGTGGCTGTATGAAAGGAAACACAAAAAACTAAGCCTTTTTGTTTTAATAACATATTGAAAAAAAAAAAGTGACAATGACGGCATACATGCATACATAAATGATGTCAGTTGTTCAATAAACAAAAATAACCTCAAAATATGTTGTTTTCGTTGTGAGTTTTTTGTGAATTCTCGCATGAATAAGTAAAAAATATTAATTGTCTGTCTATTTTAAGTTTTAATTATTTAATTAAAACTTATACTACAATGGCATCGAAGGAAGGAGGAGATAGAGGTGACAAAAACAAGGTAACATCTCAAAAATGTAAAGAGTTAGGTGCTAAATTCACAATTTCATTCACATAGGTAATAATTAATTTTCGCAATATTTACTTTTCTAGTCCCAAGGTGGTGGAGACAATAAGGAGAAGAGAAGGAAAGAGTCGATTCTTGACCTTAGCAAGTACTTAGAGAAGAGCATAAGAGTGAAATTCGCCGGAGGGCGGGAAGCCGCCGGTATCTTGAAAGGTTATGATCCGCTATTAAATCTTGTGCTGGACAACACTACCGAATTCTTAAGAGGTAAACTATGAATATCTATGTACCATGAAAACCTAAATACATAATAATTCTATTCCACACATTTGCCAAAACAATAGTCATTTTAACATAGCATTCCCACGATAATAAACTAACAATGCCAATTTTCAAGCCCTTCTCCACTGTAAAAAGCATCATGATATTCCTTTTTACCCGACTGCAAAAGAGGGTTATGTTAAGCTTCCGAGCCTCTCAGATTTGCCGCCTTTTGCATTGGGTTGCTAGCCTGGCTTGAAAATCAGCAGTGCTTGTAAATTTTCCATAACTCTATGTTTCCAATGAAGTGGAACTGAAAGAAGGAGTGAATAGACTGATTACACTGCATCCATTGATGCGGATTGGAGATTTCAAGTACAGTGACTGTGACTGGACAATTTACAGTCTATTCTAACTAGCTCAGCTTCAGTGAAGCACACACTAATATATTTATTTTTAGAATTACGCTAACAAAAATAGTTTCACTACTTACCTAATTCCTTAGGTTCCACTAAAAAAAATTGATAGGTATTTCAAAGTCAGGTGCCAAGTTTACATAGCTAACTTTAAGGCTTCCTTTATAAATCTCTGTGAGTATCACAATCATAGTTGTTTCAGTGTTAAAGATGTTTCAATAAATGGTTTTAGATCCGGACGACCCATACAAACTGCTGGACGACACAAGAGCCCTAGGTCTCGTCGTGTGCCGAGGTACATCTGTAGTTCTGATATGCCCAATGGATGGTATGGAGGCTATACCTAATCCATTTATCAACCAGGAAGGGTAAATTTTTTGCATTTAAGTTAATGATTCCCATTTTTTTTCAATTTGCTGGACCGGCATTTACAAACTAATAATATAAATTAAAAATCCAACCCGCCAACTCAAACAATTTTAAAATTGAAAATCTTGATGATTAGTAGTGTTTTTTTAGGGTTCATAAATGTTGTTAGTGACCTATTGTCAGTCACCAAATTTAAATTTTCAAGTACTAATTAATTTAAAATGTTTATAAAAATGGGGAGTAGTATTTAAGTTATGTAAGTAAATCTATTTATAAGGTAAAGCTACATAATGAAAACAACTAGTTTTATTTCAATTTAATTTATGATAATAAATTATTGCACCTTATACTGTAGTAAATAAAATACAGTACCCTACTATGAGTTGATACGTAAACACGTCCACTGTAACGTTAACAGTTTAGGCATGTCCACAACGCAAAATATGGGGTTGCACAGCCGTTATAACTGGTGCGGCAGGAAACACGAAACGAGCGCGCTGTGCCCAAGGTCAAACTGTTAGTGTTACAGTGCATGTATTTACGCATCATCTCATGGTAAGGGTACAGATAGTAATACTTTTGTTTCGTAAAAAATAGTAATCTTACACTGCTAGATAGTAGTAGAACTTATCTTAAATAATAATCTACCTAAGTATTTAGTTTTTTTTATGAGGTAAGCATTTCATTTACAAAATTATAACTTAAATTAAAATGGCAGAGACATTCCGTTCAATGCTAGACAATGTATAGAATACAGTAGTTAGCATAGGCAGCATTTAGCAACTTTCATATGACATAAGAAATAAGTTTCAAAACTAAAATAGAAGGTATATCTGTATGAATATCTGGGCAACAAAGTAGTGTCTATTTGTTGCTGAATTTCGACTAAAATATAATGGTAACTTTTCAACATAATATGTTCATAATAATGAATTTTGTTTTGTTAAAATCATAAGCTATAATACAACATAGGTAACAAAATAAAACTCATTCAAATCCAAATTCGTTTCGTAACCACGGGTAACTATTTGGACATCCCATACAAGTAATCATATATTTATCCTGTTCTAAGTACTTTGATGGTAATTTACACGTCCTAGGTTTGTTACAAGCTATTTCCGCGTCAACGAAGTATCTGTTCCTACATAACCACGGCTGGAACTTGTTGATTTGAAATACTGGAGTGGGACGTTTCATCCAGTCGATAACTTGTTTGTAGGTGGTGAAATACACATCGGGTAGCTTTAACAGTTCGTCTGTGAACCTCTGAAATATAAAAGAAATATGTTAAGTGTGAATCAGAGTTTTTTAGCGTGTGTTCGGCCCACATTTATTTGTAAAAGTATCATTACACACTTTAGCGAAATTTCCCTTTACTTGTTTCTATAAGGCTTTCGTTTCCTCCTCAATAAATTTATAATTACCGAGCAGCGCTCCGCGTAAGTCCCGTTCCCGCAGGAATATCGGGATCAAAAGTATGTCCTTCAGGGTCCCATGTATATATCTTTGCCTACATTCGTCTAAATCGGTTCAGCAGTTTAAATGTAAAGATGTAACAGACAGACAGCGTTACTTTCAAATTTATAATATTAGTAAGAACTTCTGTGCCCAAATTCAGTAACATTTTTATTAAGACAGCACCCTACTTAAACAAAACATACTCTACCTTAAAAGCATACAAATACTCGTTATTTCTTAACCACGTCGCACTTAAATGTATTCCAAACGGGGCTCTGTTCTCAAGATAGTGCCGCTTGAAGTTCTTCATCAAGATATTGTAGACGTCATCTCCGTTGAGCGTGGAGGGGCAGTAGTCGAGGGTCGCGCAGTTGTGGTCTCCGTTGGAGAGCGGGTTGATTACCATCTCCCAGAGACCCGCGTAGCTGCGTGTCGGGCAGTATTGGTTGTTACCTGAAGATTTTGGAACAGGGTACAAATTTGATTGAATAGAGTTTAAAAGTAACTGTTGTTCACTAATGTCGCCAACATTAGTGAACAACAGTTACTTTTAAACTATCAAATAAAAAAACAAATATTTATTTTTTAAACTATAGCACTTATTAGTATTAGACATATCTCAAATTACATATACATCAGACATCGATTCTACACTAAGCACAAGCTATGGTGTAGTATTTTATACTAACGGTAAGTACATAGAAAAAAAAAACCGACAAAAACGCACGAAAGTTTCCGATTCAAGATTAATGTGGTATATATAGCTTAGTAACAGACAGACGGACAGTAGAGTTTTAGTAATAGGGATCGATTTTTACCCTTTGGGGCTAAAAAACATGTTTTAATTAACATTGTTATCTAGTAATGATAGAAGCCAAACTTCTTAGTTTGATTGACATCAGCGGGGGCGTTGAGAAATACGCAACAGTGATGTCATCTATCAGTTTTTTCGGGTAGTTGTTATTGCATTGATGCGTTATAATCAGAAACTTAAGAGCTAGTTTGTGAGAAGCCATTGACTACACTCAGAAATATCGACCAACGTAGTAACTAGAAACTTCTAAGGTCACATCAAGAATTTTCAAATCCAGCCACTGGGTTGCTAAAAATTGTTCACTGACTCTGTACCACCCTAAGGCTGTTTTCCACTAGAGATGTGCTATGCTACGATGCTATGGACGCGTTTGATATCCACCAATCATATTCAATATTAACGTGTATAAACGCTTGTTTATAAACCATTGAACCGATTGCAATGAAACTTGGAATAGGTAGCTGGAGACCTAGAATAACTTTTTGGGCTACTTTTTATCCCGATATTCCCGCGGGAATGGGATTTAAACGCGTGAAACCGTGGGGCGCAGCTAGTACAATATAAAACACGCTACACTTTCGTCCACACTTCTTTTGTTTGTAATGCCTTATTGGAGTTGCGGTTTGTAATTCAATTACGATACTAAAAAAACTTTAATCCATCACAGAACCGCTTAACGTCGTGAGTAGGTATTCCGCATTCCAAGATTTTAGATACTTACAAACAATAGCTACGTTGACATTTCACGCGTTTGTGGGTAACAGAACGCAGCATGACAAGGGTCATAGAGAACGTAACTAGTAGGTAAAAGAGACTAGTCCTAACAATATTTCTCGTTTTTCAACAAAAACCTCGGAACCCGGTTCCACTCAGTTGAGTCAAGACAAAAATCAGTTTATTTTCGTGCGGCATTACAACAATGCTGTTACAACCAACTTTGACTGAAAGGCTGAAATCTGTAGTGCGTACATGCGGAATTTATAGTCGAAATTCATTTTGTATTATACGAATAAAATAAAAAGAACTTTATAGTCATAACGGAGAAGCAAAGTTTAGGTCATTATTTTTAATTGGTTTACATTCTAAATTTGAAAAACTGCGACTTGACGAAGAAAAAACTTTGGAAAGTTGCGAATATCGCTTTATAAATACCAAAAATTGTCTAAGTCAAAGTTTTTGGTTAGCAAAGTCAAAGTACGGACTATGGATTTCAGTCTAAGACACTTGTCGCAGTGTAGTAGCTACAAAGTGAATTTCTTGTACCCTATCGTCATGTTGTCATCAACAGATTCACCCATCAGACTATCACTATCATCTCCTGATGCAATCATCTCACGCTCTACTTATCGTGTACTATGTTGTGATGCATCTCGATTGATTTATATGCAAGTGGGTTGAGACTCGAGTCATTGTTAATTAAACAGTAATGTTTTTATTGAGTGTAACTGATTTATATGGTGAACTAGCAGTGCCCCGCGGTTATATCTGTGTAATTCCCGATTCTTGGGAATAAGTAAAAATAGCCTGTGTTATTATAGGTTTCCTTATAGTCTTTCTATATTCCAAGTTTCATTGCAACGAGTTCAATAGATTTTGCGTGTTACAGTAACAAAGTCACATACCTACATACATACCTACTAGCAATCTTTCGCGTTTATAATATTAACACCCGTGTTAGTATTATCTGTATTTGTACAGTAGCTAGGTCACGCGGTGGTTTCAAAAACTCCTAAACTTCATAAAGAACTCTCCCTCAAATGCCATATAATTATGTCTCTTGAGATGGGTTTTCGATGTGTTTTCTAAGTCATTGTGAAAACCGTAGAAAATCGTATTGCGTATTTATGAGAAGTTACCGAAGTAACAGACAGAAGAAAATAGCGACTTTGCTTGATACTGGTTAGATATTATATAGATGTTGTGGGATGGGAACTTTTTTTTCCTCAGCTTTGGTCAGAGTCTAGATAAGATCAAGACTCTCTCTTGAAATTGTTTTATCGAATATATTTTACTTCATTGTAACTTTCAACCACTTTCAACACATGCAAAATGCCAGCCAAGTGCGAGTCGGACCGTACCATTATCACAAAAAAATCACGTTTCTTGTATAAGGGCCACACTTAAATTAGGTAGGTATTTATCCAATTTTTAGGTAACAAAAACAGGTACATCATCTATGAAAATTTAAACTGTGTAGCTATTACGGTTCATGAGATACAGCCTGGTAACAGGCAGACAGTGGAATCTTAAAAAAGGCTTTCGTTTTTACCCCTTGGGCACCTGAATCTTAGGCTGAAATCTATAGTCCATACTTTGACTTTACTAAGCAAAAATTTTGACAGACAATTTTTGGTATTTATAAAGCGATCTTCGCAAATATCTAAAGCTTTTGCTCAGAAAATTCGAAGTTTTCAAATTTAAACGTAAACCAATCAAAAATAACGACCTAAACTTTGCTTCTCTGTTATGACCATAAATTTATTTTTATTTTATTCGTAAATTACAAAATGAATTTAGACTTTAAATTCCAATTCAAAGTTTATGCTTTGTTTTTGCTAAGCTCAGTCTATCTAAGCAAAGTCAAAGTACTCACTATAGGTTTCAGCCTTAGAATCGAAAATATACATTAAGTCCACTACTAAAATTACTTATTAACGGGGTGTTTACCATGATTAATAATTTATTCGCGGAGCTCGATATTTCGCTAGCAATTTCAACCAGCTTGGTTGGAGCTCGATATTTCGCTAGCAATTTCCAACCAGCTTGGTTGAAATTGCTAGCGAAATATCGAGCTCCGCGAATAAATTATTAAACATGGTAAACACCCCGTTCACGAGACCCCGTTAATAAGTAATTTTAGTAGTGAAAATAACCATGTTAGTTTAAAATCGTATATACATTACGTGTCCTTACCTGTACATCTGTGAGGCATCTTGAAGTCGAGAGTGTAAGGCCAATACGGCGGGTCAGCCAGCGGCGCCACTACCGTAGCGTCGTATATAAACCCGAACTCCTGCATCATCAGGTACTGTCGGTTCCAGCCCACTGACAGGTATGGCACTCTCATACCCCTGGAATAATCGAAAAACTTAGAACTAGTGAAGGCGACTACTCATCACTTTTCCCGACTAGTCTGTAAATTGTGCAGACTAGTCGTCGCATCCCTATTTTTAGGTATGCAATTAAACCAATATTTATTGAATTAGTAGTAAGTTCAGTAAGAAAGTGGGTAGTCAGAAAAACTTAACCAAACACCTCAAAATAAAGGCGCACCTTGAATGTCTCATGATGTATCAGCTCCATTAAATTAAAAAAAAATCTTTATTCTTTTGAATTTTTTTAATCGAAATCGCTTCAGTAGTTTTTGCGTGATTGAAACACATTTTTTTTATTTTTTATTTATTACCATAATAAAATAACTTATGAAACATTGATTCACTTAGCATAATTAAACCACTAAGGTTTGTAGAAATACGCTAAGAATTAGGTCTACGCCGATCAACATAAAAAAGGTTTATCCTAACAAGTTAACATCTAAACTTTCGCATCTGTAAATAATATTCACACTACCTGTCTTTAATTATTGCCCACGTCGGGCGCAATATTTAAAAAAACGTCCATAGTTTTATTCTTGATTCGGATGAGACTGTAGACAGTAAAACTCATGCTTTTGTTGTGATATAGATTTAATATAATTACTAGCCCACAGTTTCATCCGCGTAAGTCTCAGTCCCTTGCCAATATTAAAAAAAACCTTCAAAACATTACTTATCGAATACCTACATTATATAAAGAACACGCTCCAAATTCAGCGCTCTACTATGAGCGGTTTCGTCAGTCATTCATCAGTCAGTCAGTCAAAAACATTTTATAGACTCCTTTTCAAGAAAGAAGTCCCGTGGTAATATACAGAACTAAAGTTAGTTCTTCAAAATATCGTTCTTTTGTATTCCTTTTAGCTACCTACTACCTAAGTATTTTGATTCAAACACGAATTTCATTATTTCATTTCAAAAATAGCTAAGACTTCCATTAAAATAAAAAAATACACTTTAACTACATTCTGTCCCGCGACTCGCACGCCGCGTCTAGGGAACTTCTTTTGTGAAAAGGAGTCTAAATAAGGATATGAACCTGAAATCTTCCATGCGAACTCTAGCAAATCTGTTGATGATGTTAGCCTGTCCAATCATTTCGTCGAACCAGTCTTCGACGGTTGCATTCTTCGACCACCAATCCTCTGGGCCGCGGAGCCTGCGAATATTTTTTAAATACACTGAAATTCTATTTGGAGGAGAACGGCCTAAGGCCGCCTTGTAGAGCTAATAATCAACGGGGAAGTTAGTTTCATTGATACCATTGGATGAAACAATCTTTCGATAAAGATTTCTCAGTTCTTTAGATAAGAAACGAAGAATTCTTTGATGGGATAACGAGTTGCACTCATCCAGAAATTTTGCGTTAAGAAGTATGAAAGCCGGTTAATTGCGTGCCATAATCTCGTATGAAGTTCGTACCATTATCACAAAAATACGTTTGTTTATCCAATTTGGAATCTTTGGTTATAGCGGCAACAGAAATACTCTTTTTTTTTGCAAAAAAATTCAACGGTCTTGCTGTCATAGTTCATGAATGAGATACAGCCTGGTGATAGAGACAGACAGACACACAATGTAGTATCAGTAATAGGGTCCTGTTTTTAACCTTTGTGTAACCGAAATCCTAACGAAGAACATTTTTATGAATTTCCTCAACGATTGATCGGATAAAGCTAAAGGGAATTATGAAAGAACCACGTATTTACACCAGAACGGTGTAAATAAGTGCAACTTTAGCAACTTACGTTATCGAATTCACAGCTATCTCATGTCCGTCGTTCCACAACTTTTGAACGTGTCGATAGTTCGTGTATGGGTGTGAGACGAAGAACGTGGCTTTGATGGGACAACCGTTGGGGTTGGTCCGCTCTGGTGTGAATATGTGTCGGTTGTATACGTCCCAGTTCTCGTGGTTTACTGCGCCGGCGAACGTCAACGTTATCATTTGGGGCGTCTGGAATTTGAGGGAGGTATAAAATGTGTGACTTGCTGCGCCCGGCGAAGTCCCGATCTCGCTCTCGCGGAAATATCGCGATAAAAAGAAGCCTATGTGTTAATCCAGCTGCCTGTTTACGTAACTCTGTCGCCAACAATTTTCAATTGAAATGGGTGTATTAAGTCATTCAATAGCAAAAAAATACCATTGCACTTAAAACAAGCGACTGTAACTGTCAAATTGTAATCACAAAATCAATCGATCGAGATTTGTTAGCATCAGATAAGCAGATCTCCAGCTATTAGCATATCAATTTGTATGGTTCACCCAAGTTATGGTTATGTATATGATGACTGAACTGCTTTAGTTAAGTTGGTTAAAAGTAGTTGGATTACGCTAAGTAGTAAGTTTAAACTCAGGATGATAATTGAGTTAGATGTTTATTGTCCTAAGTCTATTGCGATACTTACTAATTATTACATATTAGCTGCGCCCCGCGGTTTCACCCGCGTAAGTCCCGATCCCGTGGGATTATCAAAATAAAAGTGGCCTAAAGCCTTCCTCGATAAATGGACTATCCAACACAAAAATAATTTTTCAATTCGAACCAGTAGTTTCTGAGATTAGCGCTTTCAAACAAACAAACAAACTCTTCAGCTTTATAATATTAGTATAGATTATAATAAGGTGAACGTTCGTTTGAGACCGTACACAAGTTTTATAGTAGTTAGATCTGCAAGTTCTGAGAAAATAAGTTAGCTAGGTACCTTACATGAATAAATATATTTCTATAGATGGTGTTGATATGTTATATGTGAGTTTATCTATATACTTACTTGACTAGGAACGAGTAAGCCAGGTATGTCGGTACCGTTCTTGCTGCAGAAGCATTCCGGTGGAACACACACAGTGGGGTCGCAGGGCGGGGCTGCGTTAGGATCGTATGTTACGTCGCACCATCCCTTCGAAGATATCAATCATTTACTACATAGCTTGAAGGATTGATGACCGCTGGGAGTTAAAGTCCTCGAGTAGCGACCACGATGGAGTGTTGGGAAAACACCTACTCGGAGGACCGACGACATTGTAGCGGTCGCGGGGAGAAGTTGGTTGGAAGTTGCTCGGGATCGCTGTTTGTGGTGTCGTGTGGGAGAGGTCTATGTTCAGTAGTAGACGGATCAGCTGTGGTATCATCTAATTAGCATTCACCGCTGGTAGTTGCTAATTTGCAGTACATTGCTGCTTTGACGTAACGTGGTTGTTACCGGTGATTACTTCAAAGCAGCAATGTAGAATACGAAATATGTTTTTTGACAGTAAATAGCAACCAGTAGCGGTGGATGCTAATTACATGATACCCAGAAGGGCTAATACACGGCTAATATGATAATTTACGTACTTGTATACCGTATGTACCAACAACTGCACTGGCTGCACCAGAACAGCGGTGTCTGATATAAAAGTATGGTTAGAAATAAAAGTAATCTTTGTTCTCCTTTTAGGTCCAATTTGCTCTTATTGCTTAAACTAGCTATGTCCCACAGTTTTACCTGCGTAAACCTCGATCTCTTGGGAATTTCGAAAAACCATTTCTTATCGGATGCCCTTATTATTAAGGACGCGACTCATGTGAAATCCCTTCCGATGAAATGGTTTTATTCATAACCGGTATCAAATAGATCTTTAAACAATGTATTATGTTATTGTACATGATACAAGAAGTGTCCCCTTCATTTCAAAAACAATAAAAAATAACTTTAAATACCACTATTATACAGGCAAAGTTACCCCTGTTTTACAAAATAAATCAATTTTTCTTCTAAATCCTTAATCGCTATATTTTCTTATAGGCATCATAATATTAGAAAATGCAATACCTAGAACCCCTTCATCGCATTTTTTCAAAATATTATTTTAATCTTCGTTAATTATTGATTTTACGAGAAATTGTAGATTTTTCACGCAATTCCATCTCGCTCATTTATATGCAATAGGACAAAGACCGTTGCTTATCATCTATCGCCGCCTTAAAGAATAGATTCCAAATTTTCTGCTCATTACTATCAGCGGCTTGGATAGATTAACACTTTATTCGGTCAAACCAAATAATAAATATACTCAAATATTATAAGATGAATACACAAAAAGCTTAAAATTAACACGTTGCACAAATGGTGGCCTTGTCGCTAAAAGCGATTTCTTGCAGGCGTTGATCAGTCAATCAGTCAGGACAAAGCATTTTGTAGATATCGATTCATTAGACTCCGTTCAGGGGTTTAGGCGTGCAAATCCTTAGAGGCAGGTGTAGTTACTTTCGCATTTTTCTTAGTCTTTCGTGAACTAACTGAAGGTAGATGCAAATTCAATTATTACTGTTTTCCAATCATAAACATTGTACTTACACACAGCTTGTTTACTTGCAAGAACTTACTATACACATGTTAAAGAGAAAGCCACCGCATTACATCACTGCAGTAACTCCATACCGATTAGAAAACGATGATCATTTCAGTAAACAATAATGACTTTACATGATTATTGTTAACTGGACTTTCCGGTACAACCACGAAATTTACCAACTTACCTTACTACCTTGGTAACAACGTGGTTGTATCATTAGTGCAAAACTCTCTGGGCTTTATTACAAACGAAAGTCTAAACTAAAACTTTGGTTTATTTTCGGATTAAAACGTTTTACGGAAGGTATACTTTTTAGCGCATTTTATAAATGAAGGTAAATTTTCTTCTACATTTATAGGAAGTATTTCGTTAATGCTTAATCCTGACACTATACCTTGGACTTTGTTTTGTAATAATCCTGTCCAGGTTCAATCTACTTTACTGCCGCTGTTAAAATGTTTGTAAGCCTATAGCCGTGCTACTAATTAGCGGTTTATGATGAGCCGTGCTCCCCGATCTTGTATAGTCGTACGAGGTAATTTAAGCAACGCCTCCCCACCGTCTTTCCCATTGATATGTGACCGAGAATGTGAGTGATCTTCCGTGTTTCAAAAGGAACGCTAAGCAGTTAGTCCCGGTTGTTATCTTTGAAAGTAGTCGGTAATTCACTTCATATATAGGATCTGAAAAGTCTAAAACTAGGTAAAATGAAGAAAAGAAGATAGGGTCGGTGGTTTTTACTTACTTCATCCGACGAATCTTCACAGTCTGCAGATCCGTCGCAGAAATACTCGGCTGGTATACACCGGCCGTTTGAACAGCCGATGTGTGTGTCGTTGGCGCATTCCGCCATGTCCAATAAAGGCTTCGGTATTATTGTTTCTGAAAGTTGAATTAACTAATCAATTTGGTGACATTTTATTTACAATACTCACGTTTTTAATTGTTTAATCACAAACTGTATTGAATATTATCACGATAGCAGTAGGTAATAAATAATTTGAAGCAAATTTATTAGAGCAAGTTTCGTGTCTGCGCAAACGCACTTAATTATAAATATTTCTATTCATTGCAACTTCTAAATTCCACCAACCTAGCACCAGTGTGCACTTGCTCATTGCATATTGGCCAGCTATCGTATTATCCATCCAGTGGACGTCGGACAACAGTGGAAATCGACAGGCACTATGCAGTACTCTTCATAGTAATGTTTAAGTCCTAGGTATAGTCTATTATGTAACAAAAGTTTATGAAATAATTTTTTTTTTTTTTTTTTTTTAGTACATTGCTGCTTTGACGTAGATCTGTATAGATCTCTTAATTTAATTTATTTACTATTAGCAGTTTAGGCTATGTGTTGATAAATCAGTCAGTCAGGGCAAAGCTTTTATAGATATAGATTAGTCTAGTAGGTACCTATGTGTTACGAAAAAAGATTTCCTTTTTAAATTGACTGAACATCAAAGAAAATCAAAAATGTTATTCCTCAATTTTGAGTGTTTTGAGATCATCTGGTCAGCTAATTCACCGTAGGCGTGCTACATCTTAAACCCCATCGTCACATACCGTCTGGTAAGATAGTGAACAAACGCTTACCCCACAATTAATAAAAGAAAATAGGCACTAAGTATACCCAACTTACAATTTTGTATTGTGTAGATAGTTTTACTCGTTTTACTACGACATCAGTTTTATTTTAGGAGCGGGCAAGTACTTACCTCCTTAACTACGCGTAATAAATGGTGAGAGTCTAAGCAAGTGTTACAGAGTATTACAAAATAACTTACCCATTGTAAGATCGCAGTTATGAACGTTCTGTGGTTTGTCGCAGAGTTGTCTGTTTACGTCGAACAGTAAGCCTGGCGAGCAGTGAAACTCGAACACCTCTTGGTCTAAACAGAGGTAGTATTTCGCACACTCTTCCATCGACCACATTGTGTCTTCAGGGCGGTCTGGGTTTCTGTTGATAAGAAGATTGATTAGGTCTAGTTAGAGGCGGCGACCTGTAAGTAGTGTAAACTCTTAACTCACGGACCGCAAAACACCGCTTTGGAGTTAATTCTATCGAACCCAAACCCCTTTGCTCAGCTTACCATCTGGATAAGGTGACCATCTTCATTGGGTAACCTACCTACACCACTATTGATATGGTAACCGAATCATTGAGTTTCCCAGGCGAAAGGCTTACACATTTTATTACGGAAACCTCATTGATAGGGTAACCCTTTGATAGACTTTCTAATGGGTTACCTTTACCTCGCCCCTACGTATTGCATTTCTAGTCATTTCATCGTATTCAAAGTACCTATGTACTGCATATCGCCTCGGTTGTGACATTTTTTCCCTCTAATAATTATGGTTAAGTACCTAGGTATTTGAATGATTCTTCAGCAGGTACAACGTTAAAAACACACAGTCACATTTAACTTTTATTAATCAAATAAAATTGTTGGAGTACCTTTGCGAAATCATACTATAGCATGTAATATTAATAAATTTGACATCATTGATACTAACTCTATAGTTAGTAAACATGTTTATATGACAAAAGGTAGATATTAATACCTTAATAATTGTATTAAAATACAGCTTGCTATCTTATTTTTTTAATATTTCAGTCAAGAACTTGGTTAATAACCAAACTGTCTCGATCTATTGAGCAGGATGACATTAAATTAAATTGTGGCATTTTAGATATAAATCTTTCATCAAATCATTTAAATTAACTATCCACACTAGAGTCATAGTTGTAAGAACGCTCGACGTATTTATAGTGATCTAATACATCCAATTAAATAAAATAAAATAAAAAATTTGAACAATAAGACTAAACTCAATATTATATTTTTATGTGCCATTTATTTCTACAGAAACCAGAAGCGTAACTTGTTTTAAATGTTTACCAAATACTTTTTGACGGAAGAAAAATAAAATGTACTCTATGAACATAGCAATAAAAACAATTCCCTAATAATTAGGCAACGAAGATGGCGCCACCCATGATAATGACTACTCGCCGAGCCGATTCTAAACATACTTTTTTTACCTAATTCCAAAGCCTTAAGGAATAAATTTCACTACTGGGACACAAAGTGTTACCGTTTAGTACCGCGTTACAATAGCATATAGGGTTACCTATTAAAATGAACTAACTCGTTTGATGCTGTTACCACTTACTCAGCCATCGCATAACCCCATTGAAGGGGTTTTGCCGGGGTAAGCTTATTGAAAAAACTTACCCATTAAAATGATAACTAATTGAATGAGGTTTTTCGATTAGGCCTTTAAAAAAACCAAGTCTTAACTCAAATAAGGGTAACCAAAAACGGTCCCTGCTCTTAACATTGGGTGCACGTAAAAATTAGGCAAGTGCGTGCTTGTCGGGCCACGCGAAGTGTAAGGTTTCGTAGATTTCGTAAAATAGGTAACAGGGATTGCAATTTGGGAAAGTCGGTGTTACATACAACTAACATCTTAACTAGTCTATACTAATATTATAAAGAGGTAACGATGGTAACATGTAAGTTTGTATGTATGTAAGAATGTGTAGGTATTGGGGGTAATCTCCGAAACTACTGGACCGATTTGAAAAATTATTTCACCAATAGAAAGCTACATTATCCAGGAGTGACATATGCAACTTTTGATCCCGATATTCCCTCGGGATTGGGACTTACGCTAGTGAAACTGCAGGACGGCAGCTATGAAAAATGAAGTCATGTATTTCCATCCTATAACTCAACAACGCGTTAACTGATATGAATGAAATTTGGTACAGGGTTGGTTAAGAAGTAGAAATAAGATATAGGGTACTTTAAATGATCGTACGGGTTAACCATTAACTTTACGGGATAGGAAATTAATGTCTATAATACCTACATTAGTTAAGCCTACATGAAATGATAAATAATATGTTAAGTGTTCATGCGTGTTTAATGTTCATGCAATCGTTTTTATAGCAAACATTGTCTTTTGTTGTTGTAATGATTGATGCGCGGAAATAATTGATACGGAAGTACCGGAACCTATTCTCTAATACTAGAAAGAAAGAGACCATCGCTTCATCACTGAATCGAGTGATTCACTGCATCACTGAAAATAACGAATCGGATGAAACCGTCGCTTTCTCTAATGCCTAATTATCACGATGAGACGCCACTGCTGGCTCATCAAGAAGATAATGCTTTTTAAACGTAATACCTGAACGGATTAAAGTATATAATAGCGAAAGTGAATTTCTCAGACTGTAGGAAATCGTAATAACCAGCGGTAGGTATCCAGTAAGCACAGCACAGTCAAGGTTGTGGCGAAAGTCGTCGAGGGGTTATCGTCCGCGAATTGCGGAAACTGAATGCAGCGCTGCGTTCGCGTGACTGACTCTGTTTGATGCATTTTCCTGATCAATAGTTTAGTTAAGGTTTGACAAGGAAACTGGTTGTCTACCAGTATTTAGGTCAGTAGGTATGCAAGTGTTTCATCTCATTTGTTTATCTACTGAGAAGAGTAGCAATATCTAAAGTGATGTCTAAATGGCTGAATTAAAATTTTATCTTCATTGTTTGCGATGACTCAAAAAAATTACATGCTTTTTCGCCAAATAACCACGTCTATGTTATATGTATTCTTTCAAGATTATACAACGACAGATTATCAAGATTATCTTATGAATCCCCATTTCGCTTGGTGCCGTGATCACGCGTGAACGGCTGGACCGATTTCGATAATTCCTTTTGCGATGTGTTTGTTATGGTCAGGAGAAGGATCTCTTGCCTGATTTTTTAAATTTTGGATGAAACTTACGCAGGTGAAACCGCGGGGCGCAGCTAGTTTACAATATTTAAAACGACGGTTATTGCCATTGTAGGCCATTGTGTACAAAAACCGGCGTTGTTTGATATATTACCTTTTTTTTGGATGTGGATAAGTTACCTCATGTTAATCTTTTTTTTTTATTGTTTTAAAAAGCACTTAATTTATTAATTACAAATCCCTGCCAAACTGCGTAGCAGTTTGTCGGCAGGGATTTGAAGGTGCATCTTCCACCGAGTATTAATGTAATTTGATTTCATACAGCTTGACTAGTCAGTCAGTGGTAAAATCGAGTACCTACCTACTCAGGTTTCTCTTTTGATGCCTATATACTTTCTTTTAATAGGTCATAGTACCTGACTCAAAGCGGGAGAAAGTTGGAATATGGGTAGGTACAATCTAACTCCTAAGTTTAGGAACCAGTACCTACCTCGAAGTATAAGGGTTATTACAATGTTACGGGCAGTAGATACTGAATCTACCTAAATAATAAATAAGTTATTTAAAGTATAACAAATATATTAAATCTTGATGAACTTAGATGACGTCTTCGTCATTATTGTTAATAATAATTATTACCTAAGTACTAAAATTAGCTGTTTTACTTTACTACATAATAGACCGTACGTCTTTTCTCAGGCGGTTCACGTAGAACTACAATTACAAGCGTCTTAGGATCCTAGCCTGGTTTCATCAAACATCACGTTCTGGAGTCACGACAATTATGAGAACTTAAAAACTTCTGTGTGATTCGTGACTGAATGAAGTGTATTATATTAAGTTATAGCCCGATATAGTACCTATTAAGAATGCGGTGTAGGTCAGGTAGTTCTAAGTTCTCACATTTAGAAGATAGAGGAGTGCCTGCCTGTACAAACAAAGAGAACATAATATCTACTCCTTTGTAGGTATGTATCGACACGTATGTATGATTATTTGTATGACCTAGTATGATTATTTTTTGAGGTTTTGAGGAGTGGAAAATGAGTGTGGAAATCTTAGAGTATAGGTACCTAATTAATACTCTAAGGTGGAAATATTACCCCTTGTTATGGAATATTTTCCCATCTGCTTCTTCTTTTTTCTTTATCTTTAAGCCTTATGGGATTAAATTTGGAATTTGTGATACGATTTAGATAGATTCTTTAGATTCAGATTTATAATTAATAGGGAAATGTATGAGTGAAACATTAAAAAGATACGACATGCCTATTCGTAGGTTAGCTAAATAACTTTCCTAAAATCAAATAGATATATTTACAAACAAACAATAAACATTTTTTTTCATTATATAAGTGCGAGTAGTAGGTAAGGTACCTAGTAAGTAATGTCACGACAAATGATACAAGCGAAAGTTATTAATTGTTTGAATAATTGCAGTTATTATGTCCAGTTTTTTAATATAATTACGAATATGACTTTATTTTTATTGTTGTTGTATAACTTTAGGTCAAATAATGGTGCTGCGGAAAACCAAAATAAATGACAGAAATATAATCTTCTTAAATACTACGGATTGTTTTGTATCTTGTAGTGTGTTTGACCAAATAAATATTATTCAAATTCTATGTAGATACACTTAATTGGTAGTACGTATAAGCATAAGCAAATAAGAATAATTATGTAAGCAGAGCTTTTTTCCTAAGTCACACTACTACCTACCTATCATGTAGGCATGTACCTACTCACCTGTAAAATTTTCCATTTTCCAAACATTTTACATTTGTTGTACTCCTTTTTTTCACGCGCTTTCCTTGCGCTCCTGTAACAAATTCTTATTTTAATCACTGAACAAATTTCACGCGTGTTTAAAATCACGACTAAACAACTCCCTCTTTTCTGGAAGTCGGTTAAAAATACCTAAGGCTAAAATAAAACTTAACACAGTGATGTAAGTGAGCACTCGCGTAAAATGCAATGCCATGTTGCAGGCGCGGTTTCTAGAGAAGCACTGATAAGTATTCATTCATCGTAAACCAACGTTTAATAAGGTACTTTCTTTTGCGCGTTGACTTTGCGTTGTTGTTGCGATTATGAAGACCGTTTCCCAGAATAATTTCGGACTGTGTTTACACGCTCATTGTATTTTATAATGAGGTTTAGCTAAGATCGTAGAGTAAAAATGGGTGACTTCCTACTTACATAATTTAATTACAATAATTAATTACATAACTTGTAAACCATGATTAGCACGAACAAAAGTCTACAGTGAAATTAAAAGTAATTAAGTTTAATGTTTCCTGTTCCTGTGACGTATTTCCTTTCAGCGCGTTTTGTTCCCTTTTCTGACGTACTTCCGTTTCCTTTACAAATTACAGCCAATCACAAACCGGCACCCAATCGATCGATGAACTGTCATGTCCAGATTGCTGTCAAAAGCAAAATTGTCAAAAATTGTTGTTGTGACTCCGGTGTTTCTACTATTTCTGCGGTTTTATTATTTTTCCATAAAAAAAACGTCCCGCGTAAGGTAAAAAGCCGGAAACAAAGTAAAATGAGATGTTTGAAGACATTATTACAAGTGATTTTCTTATTGAACGTTTGTTTGGCCACGTTATCGCCACCCTCGGATAAGAAGGGACAAAAAGGAGTGAAGGCGCAGGAAGGTCCTCGGAAGAACAATGTCCTGGATCGAAAACTGGTTACCGAGACACCTTTGATTAAAGACATCATCAAATACCATGCTACGTATCATCAGGAAGTCTCAGTTAGAAAGTTTAGTAACCCAGTGTTGGGATACGTTACACCGGTAAGTCGCCGGTTATTTGATAATAATTGATCACCTGTACTAAATCCTGAATAACAAAAAATAGGTGTCCTATGTGTGTCTGTCTGTGGACATCGCATTGCGATCCTGAATACATTTGAGATATCATTTATCCTGAAAACTGCCTGGTGTCGTAAGTTTTTTCTTACTCTGTTTCAAGTTTTGGTTAGCCTAATAAAACTTTACAATCCATTTCATAATCTAAAATTGGTTTATTTGACCAACAAATGTGATCATCAGTAGCATTTCATGGTCTTATTTATTTAGAATAGGGAAATACTTCATTAACCTTCATTATCAACATAACAATAATAAAAGAATTGTCTAAACCTCCAAACAATACCTCAAGATAACAATCTCCTTTAATCACTCATACACAGACAAAATCATCAAGATCTAACCATGATGTTATTAACTAGGAGAGAATCCCTGACTTAGTAATATGTGATCTGTGCCCTGACTGAACAATGAAGTTTATTAATCTAAGCCGGAGTTCCAAACCCCTTAATTAAGGACTATATCTATATGGGTGTCTCACCTAAAACTGTGTTCGTCCTGGCAATATAGAAATAATACAATAGCCTTATAACATATTAGGCTTAGCTATCTATGGATTACATAAAAAATAAATTGCCGTCAGCTAAGTGTTTTTGCTTGAAGAAAAAGGTGACAAGTAACACAAACAAGAATTAATATTACTAGACTTATATCATATACCTATGTTAAATATAATTACATAATATTTGGATTGTAGTGGAATGGCAAGGGCTATGATGTTGCCAAGACCTGGGCTCCGAAGTTCAATTATGTGTCTCCTGTTTGGCTCCAAATACGACGGCAGTCTCCTAATATCTACATTATTTCTGGGCTGCATGATGTGGACCACTCCTGGATGAAATCTATTAGACAAAAGTCAGAAAACTTGAGAAGTAAGTGTTTTATATATCTATGGAAGGCAAGATCCCCAAATTCCATGTAACTCCAGCATAAAATAAGGTTAGGTACCTTATTCTATGCTGGGGCAGGCAGAGCAGTGCAGGTGTCAGGTGGTAAAAATTGTAGCCTCTTCAAAAAACTATCGTGTGTGTGTGAATAAATATGTGGTGGGTGCAATCAAGTCTAACCACAATGATGCTCTGAGAATGCTATGTTTTATGTCATTAGTCCAAGTATTTGAAGGTCAACTGCTTTTCTCAGTGAAATAAGATGATGTTTTATGTAATAAAATATTTCTTCTGTCCTAATTTTAACTATGATTGCTTAAATCGAAAGCTGAAAAGTTGGCTAGAAAAAAGTTTCAGAGTAAGGATTTTTTTGGATCTTTCAATGATAGTGAAAAGCCTTGTTTACTACTGGACTTTTTTCCCACGTTTTTATACTCTCACTTTTCTTGTTTGTTTGTCGGTTCTGTGCCTTGGTTTGGCCCCACAGGCTTATTTTTAGGACATTTAAAAACATGGTTTTTAGATTTTTTAAATATAAAAACTTACACGCAATTTTTCCATTTTTTAAAGAACTACATATCTATATCATAAGTCTGATTACTTAGATTAGAACTAAATGGCTTGGTAGATATTAAATCATTTCACCTCCACAAGTCCTGATCTAGTGAAAGTATTAGAATAAAACATCCATTTTACTCCTGATGATAATTTCATCAAAATCTGGCATTACTCCCAACATATTATATTCATATATGTTTTTTCTTCTTCTTCCGTGGTATGTTACGCTAGTCCCCAGTGGGCATAGCACTATGATCTCTCTTGTATATTGTGATCCAATATATGTTGACGTTTAAGTCGTTTTAGTGCACTTGGAATCAGCAGATCTATGGCCAACTGATTAGGGTGGCGTACAAGTTGTATATGTGTTCATATATATTTATATATGTGAACAAAATACCTCTTAATAATTATTATCTTCCATTTCAGTTGTACCTAGAATTCTGTTTGAACACTGGCAGATTAGCGACCTCAAGGCATTCTTCACGGAGCCAAGTTCCCACACGGAACAGAAGGCCCTGATAGACGAGATAAAGAAGGCCTGTAAACAATGGATGTTCGACGGAGTTGTGCTAGAGATGCTCTCTGTTGCGGGGAAGTATGTTGATCGGTCTGTCAAGTTTATTCAACAGTTTGGTAAGTGTGTGTTTGAAATTGATTTTTGTATTGCTCATTTCTGTATGGTCGAAGAATTTATTTAGAAGATGTAAAATACCTAGGTAAAGTTTCCATTCAAGTAAGTAAACTTTTCCTTTCAAGTAAGTAAACTTTACCAGAAATATTTTCAAGAAAAAAGTATCTAAAAAAATCTCACAGCAAAGTTCGAATTTGCGATTTAGGGTCACCGTCGCAGATTGCTTATCGGAGTGGAGACATATTAAATACTAGCTGTGCCGGGCGATTTCACCTGCGTAAGTCTTGATCCCGCGGGAATATCGAAATTTAGAGTAATTTATGTGACACTCACTGTCCATCACTTTAATTATCCTTATGCAAATTTTCATCCAAATCCATTGAACCGTTTGACCGCGAAGAGGTAACAAACAAATATAGGAACAAACTTTCGAATTTTAATATTAGTTTGGATATAAAGATGCTCAACTGATTTTATTTTTCAGGTCTAGAAATGACGGAAGACGATTTAAGTTCAATTTTAGTGTACCCACCATACCGTGGATATCCCACCGATGAATTCTTCCTGCAAGCTTTTAACGACATTTACCCCTATGTAGACGCTGTGTCTGTGATGACTTACGACTTCTCCAATCCTCAGAAACCAGGTTATTATCATTTTACTATTAATAGGGCTAAAAGCTTAGGGGACTCTCAAAAACTCTCAATACGACAAGTTTTTTTCACCACTATATTATCCGATTCCGCTGTTTTTTTGGGGTGTAATTATCTCACAAAAAAAGGGTCTTAACGGTCTTTGTGCGGCAAAACACTCAAAAAAGTAAAAAGTTGCAGGTGCCTGATAAAAAGTAGCAGGCAATGGTTGCTAAAAATAATAATATTCAAATAGTTTTTCTTGGCTTAATTACCTACTGTATATCTCCGAAATTATTTACGCTACTTTCCGGTCCTTAGGACTCTGGACAGACAGCAAAGTTAAGTTTATTAATGCAATCCGCAAAATGCAGTCCAAAAACAAGTGCGCTTTTTACAATGAAAGAAATCATCGTGAGGAAACCCGCGATTTAAAATCTTTGTTGAAAGTATAACGCAGGTCTAGAACCAATGTTCGTCTAAGTTTAGTTTTTCTAACTTGATCTACCTATTACAGGTCCAAACGCCCCAATAGACTGGATGAGGTTATGCCTGGAGAAGTTAATAGACAATGATGAGAATCCTCTAAGAAGGTCCAAGATCCTCCTCGGTCTCAACTTCTATGGCAACTCTTATACGGCCAATGGCGGGGGCCCCATTGTCGGCACTGAGTATATAGAACTATTGAAAAAAGCAAAGAATAACCAAGCTTTACTGTATAATAATAATACAGCTGAAAATTATGTGGAGATCAAGTAAGTTTTTATGGAAATGCAAATTATTTGATAAGTTACTAGCTGTGTTCTGCGGTTTTGCTTGCGTAAGTCTAGATTCCGCGGGAATGTCTAAATAAAAACTTGCCTATATGTTATTTCATAACTTCTGCACCGGAATCGGTTCATTAGTTGCGTGAAGAAGTTCCAACTTTCTGCTGGCTTGATAATTTTTACTTGATTTAGGATTTGATTGTGCCAGCCATTGGCTGTGGCTTGCTACCTCCCAGAGACCTAAGTTGTAGCATCAAACACACACGACTGCGACGCAGAAAGTTGTGGTTTCCTTTCCCGCCAGGTCCGTTTTGGGTGTAAATGACATTCATTATGTCTTACAAAAAAAAAAAAGTATTGTATGTTGCAACTCGTTATCTAAACAAGCCTAGTTTACGCCATCTTGCTCTTAGTCTATGGGTAGATGGCGTTGTATGTAACGTCATGTTATATCTATTTACATGTTTATCGTATTGTTTACAGAACACCTCAAGGTGCAAAGAAGATATTTTTCCCCACACTTTATTCCATACAAAAGCGCCTCGACTTAGCTAGAGAATACGGTACTGGGATCGCTATATGGGAACTCGGGCAAGGATTGGACTATTTCTATGATCTATTTTAATTTTATGTGATATTATTTCTAAGTCAAACTCGTTCGAGGTTTATAAGTTATTTATGTAAATTATAATTTGAAGGAGGTATGTTTTGCACAATACAAGAAATAAAGAAGAATTTAACAAAGGTTTTTATTTCGATAACCTCATTAAGGTATTACAGAAAATGCTTTTTTGTACCTAAAGTCATTAGTTTTTTGTATTTCGATATCCTCATTTCGGATATAAAATGCTAATTTTTTTTTTACAGTTAATGTACAAAATAAGTTTTACCTTTTAAAAAACCAAACTGGTGCAAAAAATTAGCGTATTGTTCTAAAAATACTCTTATTTGATAAAAATAACATAATTTTGTTGTCATAACATAAAAAATATTTTTGTCAGTTATTGCTTGTCGGTGTAATACAAGGTACTTATTACAAAAAATATGTTCTACACTTCTAGGCACACAACTTTTGTATTATTTGCTCGAAATCAGCATTTTTTAGATTTAGTTTTGACTGCAATTATAAAGATAAATTGTCTTTAGTTCCAAAAACAGCAGAATTGTCGAGATAACATAACCCGCAAATTAGAAAAACTAATACCGTTTAATTTTCTTATGTTTAAAATTCTTCTTATTAAACTAAACGTGTAGAAACCTACAAACACTAGTCCAAATACTGAAGTCTTTATTAAGGTTGATCTGAAGTTTAAAACCTTTGTTACCGTGCTGCAACTTTAGGTTTTCCTTTGAACTCCATCATCGATTGTGGACCTTTCATCACTCGGTGCATCAGATCCCAGCACATTTTAGCTGGGAGTAGGCTGAAAAGAGAAATACAATAAATAATAGTTAATAATAAATATTGTCCGTGGCTGCATTTTATAGTGCAGACGGGGAATCGCCGGCATGGTGGCCACTTTATAGTTTGCGAGTAAAATTGTTATTGAAAAATAGCGTCTACGTGTTGGTTTCGGCTCCACGCACGGGCCTCGGGTCAAAGGCCCGGGCTCGTATAACCCCGTGATATATATAGGACGTATAAGGGATGATTTATATTAGACCGTCCCAAGCGCCGGCCGGGTCTGAGCTTCGTTGTCCATTTCTCGGCCGCCACTCGGTTGCAACAGACCGATAGACTGCTCGCCGAGCAATGGACAACGAAGCTCGTGCTCGTGACGGTCTAATATAAATCATCCCTTACAGACAAACATTGCAGGTTTGCAGTTGCTATAAAAGGGGTGATAGACATGCGAGTAAGTACGCGGACTCGTGGCTCGACGACCCTTTTTCGCGTGTGTGTCACCGACGTGGAGCCGTGTAGGTCTTATAAATTGCGTAATTAAAGTTCATACGTCTATCACCCCTAGTAGTACAAGCCTGTTTGCTTCGTGCACTACGAGTACTTGACACATAACGGACTATATTAACTAAGCGAGCGAAGCGTCTATTGCATAGAAACCTATAGATATTTTCGCCCTGGGTCATCCAACCAATCAATCCTCAAATGATTTTGACAAAAAAACTTAATTGGCGGCCTCTATGGGGCGCTGGCGCGGCGGGCGAATGCCCGATTGCAATGTAGAAGGTTTTCGGGTTCGATTCCCACCAGGCGCAATATTTATGCTTACAAATAAATATTTGTTTTTGTTCTGAGTGTTTTCTATGTATCATGTACGTATTTACAAAAAAAGAAATGAAGTATATCCGTTGTCTAGTACTCATAGTACAAGCCTAGTGCTTAGTCGGGGCTGGATTGCGCTGTGTGTAATGTCGTGCAAAGAAAAAACTAACCACTTCAAAGGCAGCAGATATCGTACAGAACCAGGCATGATACAGTTGACCTCGTTCTTCCTTATCGAGTTTATCATAGTTTCGGCCACATAGTCCGGTTCTAACATCGGCATCAGCCGCGGGGTGACTCCGTCGAACATGCCTGTGTTTATGTAGTACGGACACACGAGGGTTGCTTGGATTGTGTTGTGCCCGTGGGCCTGGAAGAGTACGAGTATAAGCTTAGTTGATATACGTGAGTATATTATATGATGTAGGTACCTATATTATATAGGTTCACTACGCCACAGTTCGAAACACGTATCACCTAGATTTCAACTATGAGAAATCAATGTAACATTTACATATTGTGAAAATATAAGGTACGTACATTACACGTATTATATTTTACTACTTATCTGCTTTCCGCTGTTTCATTCGTGTAAGTCCTGATCCCGTGGGACTATCTGGATCAAAAGGACTTTATGATAATGTAGCTTTCTATTCGTGAAATGATTTTTGAAATCGGTTCAGTAGTTTCCTAACCCATTCATAAAAAACCAATCAAAAACCTTCCCTTTTTATAAATTAGTTGTATAGATTGTCTATACATAAAAAAATCAATGTCCTGACTGATTGATTGACTGACTGAACTATATAAACCCACAATTCAAACCGCTGGTACTTGGAAACATGTAATTTTTAGGGTGTGTTTGTGATTTGTAGTATATTCACTAAGGGTTTTTCTAAACCTCCGCGATATCTTCCTTAGTGGCTGCACTAGCCTACGTAACGGAACACGAAAACACGAAAAAAGGTTTTTCAATTTATAAATATTATGAATTGACAAACCTTTCGTGGCATATAACTTTACCAAATAAAAGTTGTCTGTGGCAGGATTTATTGGAAAATTTTGATGGTGCGCGTTGAAGTCTTTCACAGTGTATTTCATGAAGAAACTTTCCTACAGGACTTTGTAAATATAATTTAACTTTGTAGGTATTCAATACTCGCCCTTAGTTCTGTAAAGAGGCTTTCATGGAAGCCAACGGTGGCGAACTTGGTGGCGCTGTAGTCTGTGCACCTGTAGGTCCCGAGTAGACCGGCCACCGAGCCCACTGTGACGATGTGCCCTTTACCGGACTCTATCATTGCGGGTAAGAAGGCTTTCACAGTCTGCAATAGAAAAATTACTTTATAACATTTTCATGACTTTGTTAGAACTAGCCGCACCCTGCCGTTTCACCTGCGTAAGTCCCGATCCCCCGGGACTGAGCAATTGTTTGAAGATAATTATAATGTAAATTCAAAACTATTACAATAAATCTATAGTCTGCGTAGACTGGAACGTTTTGTTACAAATAATTATGAGGCGGTAGTTAAAGTAACTTTTTATAATGTTAAAATAGACGAATTACACCTCAGTCAACCTTGAAAAAGCCAACTGTTAAGTTGGCGAAAGCTCGGTCGGTTAAAAATCGTGGACAAAACGCGATTAAACCTGGTAAATAAAGTGTTTTATTATGTAAAATCGCGAAAACCATAGAAGAAATTCGATAGTAAGCAAATAGAAGCAATTCACTCATGGGCATAATTTCAACGCAAAATACTCCTAGTGACCGGACATCCTGATGGTCACGAATGTCGCTATGTTTATTTCCAGTTTCATCGCAATCCGTTTAGTAGTTTTTGCATGAAAGAGTAACAAAGTCACATACTTAGGTACAAACTTTCAAAAATTCGCGTTTGTAATATTAGAAAGGTTAGCAAGATATTGCAAACGTGAAAGCTACAATTTTGGTTCTGCCTGGTAAAGGTTTTTGAACTCATTCTTTATAGTATTATTTATTACTATTATAGTAGTTTTACCGTGATTAAATACATGTTTTATCCTATGATCAACGAAATAAGTATCAATTATTATTTATGGATACGATTACTAGTGATGAGTAATTTCTATTTATTTCGGTTTGGGTTAAAGTCAATCGTAAAAAAATCTTCAAAACTACATCCATCCTTACCATATTTTATGACATTTTGCACTTCTCCAATTGGGCATAATGTTTAAAAGCCCTATATAATTGTCACAAAAGAAATTTAAAGCTTTCATATTGTGGGAATATCTGGGCTTTGGTTTTTTAAAATTGGTACTCCAAATACCTATCAAGTTTTATCAAAATATGTCCAATAGTTGTTATGAAAGGCGCAAATTTACGTTGGCTTTCACAGTTTACAATCTATGCTGTAATACTTTCATATTTTTAATGAACTCACCCAGTAATGTGAAAGAATGTTAACTTTATACGTTGTTTCGATCGCAGAGTCGTCTAGATCCAGGAGCGTCTCACCAAACACAGTGCCCGCGTTATTGATAAGAACATCTACTTTGCCGACCTGAAGATAAAGGTAAGTTCATGTTACTAAAAAGTAAAAAGAATAAGAAAAAAGTTATTGCGTGAGTTCAAACCTCGCCGCGAGTGCATTTTTGAAATGAATTTCACCCGCGTAGGTCCTGTTCTCGCGGAAATATCTGGATAAAAAGTGTTATTATGTGTTATTCCAGGTCTCCAACTATCTATATTTCAAGTTCCATCGCAATCAGTTCAGTAGTTATTGCGTTATTAAAAAACAAACATATTTATACACCAATACATACAAACTTTTAGTTTTAAACTCAGATTAGATTTTAAAATATTAGTTGGATTGAGACAAAACGGCAGCACCCGTGTTATATATCCACTAACACCACACTATATAAGCGATGTTCCCACTTGCACCCCTCTTGGGACCCCAGGGCCCGCTAAACCCCCTATTTTTTTTCCACAGTACGCATAGTAGTTATCCATCACTGACCCTAGGTACCTAAGTACTGCAAATAGGTCTGACAATATTTTAACTTATTGCTTCCTAGTTGGAAACAAGCAGCTAACACACCACCGCATTCGAGTACCTTCTACCTACCTCAGTTTTGACTGTTTCTGCAGTTTTATAAACTGACTTCCGATCGGCCAAATCAACGATGTAGCTTACAATGTCGTATCCCTCTTCTTTTACATCAGAACACGTCTTTTCTATTCCTGCAAAACACATCAAAACCATTTAGACAGGCTTAGTACATATCTATGATTTTATTATTAGTACCAAAGAAGTTATCTTACTTGATCTAGAATTCTCACGTAGAAACTAAAAAGTGTTCCGCTACATTGAGCATGCTGTCCCTTTCTAATAATACTATTAGAAAGGGACAGCATGATTCAATGTAGCGTTCCTTTCTAATAGTGTTATTAGAAAGGGACGGCATGCTCAATGTAGCGGAACACTGAACATTCTAGATCTAGTAATACTTATAACTTCTTTGATCAGTACTTTATCTTTGTTCACTTATTGGTTAATGTTTTTACGTCTATATATACAAGATGTAACGGGTAAGCGAACAACTTTTGTTCTACGACTTTTGAAAATTCGAAGTACTTTTCGAAAAATTTAGGTGTAAAGTTTACTTGAAAATCAGCTGTTTCTTAGAGTTCGAGGTCATTGACCTTATGTTGTTCTTTCATTTAGTTTGGTCTACTACAATCAAACCTTCAATTACCTTTATTTTCAAAAACAGCTGTTTTCCAGTGAAACATAATCTCAACATTTTCCAAAAAAAAGTTCGAATTTTCAAAAGTCGTAGAACAAAAGGTGTTCGCCTAGACGTCTAGAACAACCCCCTTTCGGATTAAAAGGGTTTACCTGTTACATCTTGTATATGTAGACAGGTCAATTTAAAATTATATTTGATTTTAAAAAAAAGAACTGTCAATTTTGTAATGGTTTTTTTTAGCTATATCACAAATTAATTCATATAGTTAGGTAACTATATTTAATATAAAAATCTATGAAATATTGCGGTAAGTACTTAAACTTGATGCTTCGTAAAATATAAGTTTGTACCTATGTACTTATTTATTGTAGCTATGTTATATACAATCGTTAATAAGCTTAAACGCGTACCTAACTTAAATAGTTTGTTCCAGTTTAACATTCGAAAAGTTCTTGGTCATTAAAGTAGGTTTCTCAAACTTCAAAGAGTTTGATCGATCAAAAAAACCTGATGTGGGTAGTTATGTTACACGTTATTCTTCATGATTTATCTTTACATCTCACGAAGGCAGAGGTGATTCGAGCTCAAGGTCCATGACCTTAAAACCACGTCCAATTAGGCGACATTTTTCGACCGACATTTGTCTCCGGAGACGCCGGGCATTATGGTGCTACGTCGTTCGATGTTTTATCTCCGTCTGCATCAGTTTAGTTAGAACTTCGCGGTGTGCATCTGGCGAGGTTTGGCAACGTCGCCCGATGTCTTCGGGAAAAACATCGCGCAACATATAATTTTCGAATCTCGTGGGATCTGTCTGTCTCACGAGGTTCGACTATCGTCGCGCGACCAATCGGTACGCTGCTTTATTATGTGTGTGAAGGACGGGATGCAGCAAAAACAATTCTATCCGATACTTAACATATACTAACTCTACTTTTTTAATGGAAGAGAGATTATACTTAGGTAATACATTGCGTTATTACCTATTACCTATGTACAATAGAGTACATAGCAATTGCAAAATGAATTAAGTAATAATTTAGTAACCGAATGATCATTCCTAGTTTGAGAAACGCTAGTCTAGACTCGGACCAAGGTTAGTTACTATTTCTTCTAACTAAATATGCCGCTTAGCTCCTACATACAAGTTATTTTATCTATTACTAGCTGAGCCCCGCGGTTGCACCCGCGCAAGTCGCGATCCCGCGTTGTTCGAACACCTACCTACCGCAATGCAAAAATCCACACGTAAACGGTCGCCCATTGAAGTACTGTTGAAGCCAGAAGTACTGAAGGGAAGTACTGGCATCATCAGTACTTCCCTGGTTGTACGTTTAAGTGTGGATTTTTGCACTGCAGTAGGTAGGTGAAGTAAGGTTAAGATTGTATGTCAGTATCCTGCGGGATTTTCGGGATCAATAAGTAATCTATGTTACTCTCCATCATTTAAACTATCCCCATGCAAATTTTTATCCAAATCGGTCGAGCCGTTTGACCGTGAAGAGGGAACAAACAAACAAACAAACAGACTTTCGGATTTATAATATTAGTAAGATAAGATAAGATGAACTTAAATTACCTACCGAATGCTTTCACAAAGCTTTATAATAGTCTGATCAATTTTTATCTTTAGGTACCGGATAATTTGGGGTTATTTTGTGACAGTATGCCTAACTTTGTGACACCCTACTTTTTGGCAATCAACATGACTTATCATGTTTTTTGACGCATCCAATGATCTTTTAAATAAAACTAATTATTTCGATGATAGTTGAGAAAAAAATATAAATATCTTCAAAAAATCTTGTCACAAAGTATTCCCAGTTTGTCACAAAGTATCCCCAGTTTGTCACAAAGTATTTGATAGTATCCCATTTCGTCACAAAATATCCCCAGTTTCTCACAAAGTATCCCCAGTTTGTCACGAAGTATCTCCAATTTGCGGTAGAGTTATACAAAATTTGGTGCAAACATGAGATGGTAACAACGTGCTTAATAGGATACCCAGTTAATGTTCGATTTTAGGATTTTTATAAAGTCGCTACGAGTCAATTTTGCACTCTCATTAGCTGTCAAGAAATGAAAAAAGTATTTAAATACTGATACAATGGTTTGAAAGCCTTATATTTTGCAACTAATCGTTGCAACACCAATAACACCAGTGACCGTAACACAACTCTAATATTTTAGCCTCGAATGAACTTTGATATCAGACTTATCCGAATTGGGTCTCAAGCATAACTTTTTGTTTGACACAAAAGCAGTTAAAATCAATTCAGCTCCTAATAAGCAGAGAGATAGTTTATTCTGATAACATAAAAGCATAAAACTAAAAAATTAAATAGAGGTCCCTCGAAATGTGGGTCAATTATGTTGTACCCCGCCAAAACTAAAAGTGTACATTACTTACCATCCTTATTAATATCCCAAATAACAACTTTAGCTCCCAATCTGGCTAGTTTCACCGCCAATTGCCTTCCAACACCGCCTCCGCCCCCCGTCACCAACACCACGTCACCTCGCAGACTCTTCATCGGCCTCAAAGCATTAGGTACTAGAGTCCAGAATAGTGACTCGAGTATATAGTAGCAGGATAGGACCAGGAATAGGACCGTATCTTTGGCTATGTTGAAAACTGCAGACATTTGGTTTGGGGTGTTGATTTTTGTTCCTTCTAGCATTTTGAATTTCTGAAACAATAATTAAGTACTTACTAGAAATATTTTAAAGGAAAAATTCTTCTTTAAAAATCCACAAGCGGCGAAATTCGGCCGCACTTCTATTTATATATATAATAAATACTTAATAACAAATTTCGGCTACAGCGTCTGCATTTCAGCTAATTTGTTTACGGGTCCAATCTAATATCATGTGTCCTGACTTATGTAACCAATTTTGGCGTTAAAATTGCGAGCGCAGTTGCTACATGTGAGGCCTCCATTGACATAGTTATAGCAGATGTTAGACACTTCTATATATTTCTAGTAAATATGCCTTGAGCAATAAAAACAAATTACAAAATAATTAAGTAGGTAGATTGGGTACCTACTTAATAATAACGAGTTCCTGCGCATTAAATGCTTAAAGAAATTGTATAATTATATTCAGTACCTACTTAAATTATGAAATAGGTGCCTTATATATAAATTATTTTTCTATTTTAAATCCATGGACTGGAATCCTAATTGTTCTGACATATAATTATAAATTAACTACCGTGGGAATTGAGTAGATATGATAAGTCCTATTAGTTAAAATAGGACCTATTATAAAAATAGTAGGTAGGTAGGTATACCTACTTACTTTATTTTATTTTATTTATTTCACAAAATCCACAGCTCTTAATACTAGATATTACAAAAAAATAAAATGAATCTTACAGCCACTAAAGGATTTACATTGTTTATATTAAAAATATAATTTAAAAAAAAAACTGGGTAAATTACCGAGTATATAAACTAAAACTGATAGGTACAATAATAGCTAAGTTACATATTTAAAAATGTATTTCCTCTAAATAAGAAATGACGTAGAATGATTTGATATAAAGAATCTTTGCGAAACTCCTTGGAATTTTCCAAAAAAAAAAGCACGGATAATTAGTTTAATTTTAGACGCTCTGATATAAGGTATTTAATGTAACTGAAATAAATGCGTTTTCGCAAAAAAACTTAACTTGTTCCAGTAAGATTATACGTGTACGACATACGTGTCAAAATTAAAAGAAATATTTGCTCATTGTTTACTAATATTGTCTAATTAAATATTTCACTTCAAGGTAATTAGTTGTCTGTTAGGTAAATGACAACGGCGCGGGCGCGCGGCACCGTAAATATACGTCCGCTACAAACGCTTTGTAATGTACCGGTAACTGTATCTTGTGCAATTTAAGAAGACCAACATACTCGACAATGCGTACCTCGCTATAAAAAAAGGCCTCATTTCCGCTTTCCACCCCTTAACATTAAGTACAATATCCGACAATATTTTTACAAGAATGCATCGCTTTTTCGTACGATTCTATCTCGCAACCGGACAAAGTAATTATAAAATTATCTACAATTGCAATTCCGCAGATCGCATTTCTGCATGCAAAGTAAGTACCTATTTAGTGCAAGAGGCCAAGATACGCGATCGCATTAAGCATTATTAATATGCATGAAACAAGTAGATACAACGTTGTTGATAAATGATAACTGTGTACTGTACACACATTTGTTTTGAAAACATAAATAAAAAATATGATGATCATTTTATAACGTTTCGTGGTTCGTAGAGATGCCGTCTACCCTATGTTACCTTACTTACTTACTAATAATATAAACGCGAAACCTTGCAAGTATGGTATGTGACTCTGTTACTATTATACACATAAACAACTAAATTGATTGCGATGAAACTCGAAATTAATAATTATATCTCGATAATCCCGCGGGATTGGTACTTACGCGGTTGAAACCGCGGGCGCAGCTAGTATGCCTATACATAGAATGCCAAATTTTATTATCCACTACATCGGTGTGTAGTTTTATTTACGAAGTATAAGGATAACCTAAACATTTTTTATTCTGTCCGTTAGTTTAAACATGAATTTGGGGTCGATATCGTACACGTTGTTTTTTTTGTTTGACGAGAAAGCATCAATAGAAAGTAGTTGACCGAACCTGGCATAGATGTTGGAAGGTTAGAACATTTAGAAACTTATAAACCGGCCGTGGCCGCGGCCTAAACACAGGAACAAACAAACACCAGAGAGTGGTTTGTAAGGTTTTTGATATATTTAAAAACTCCGCTGCGCCCCGCTGTTTCACCCGCGTAGGTTCCGATCCCGCAGGAATATCGGGATTAAAAGTAGCCTATGTGTTATTCCAGGTCTCCATAGCTTCAACGCAATCGGCTCACAAAGTCAAATAAATACAGACATAGATACATACATACTTTCGCGTTTATAATATTAGTAAGAAGTAGGATACTGCGAGTTTATATGATAAAGTACATAAAATATTATTAAGGTAGAATTAAACTTTAAGGATTACGGTACAAAATGTCAAGCAACAAAAATGAACGGTGGCAGCATTGCCACGCTGAACTGCGCCAAAAAAACCTAGCAATTTGGTCTCTTGGGTATGCATCTAATTTAGTGTACTCTACTACTTATATTATAATTTATAATAGATCACACAAAATCTCGATCTTTAAATTGTATTTTAGTCGATTTTTTAATCAACCTCCTAATACAAATTAGAATATCTAACATACGCTTTCAGTATTACAATTAACACTAACAAAATCTTACCTTATCAGAGCATATCGGTCAACAATAAATCACTTGTAATTTCGTCTTGTTATGCGGATGTCAGTGGTAGCGTAAGGTGCGCGCGCGCCGGTTGAACGACAACTGAGCGCATGCGTTCTAGTCTCGTAGCTTTCTCCGTTAACGGTACAAGAGTATCTAGTTAAGTCAGAAGAAATGGGAGCGATATTTATTGGTTTACTATCGGAGTGCATCAAGTAATATACAATGATGAGATAGGCTCGTACTTGACCTCATCTCACCTGATGGGAAGTGACAACGAGGTCTACAATGTTAGCATGCTTGTCTAAAAGAAATTATGTAAACATATTCTACAGAAAATTTCTACGAAATAAACGATCGATACAATAACGTAAATATTATTTACAGAATAAAGAAGGCAAAAAAACTTATATCGGAATTAAAAACCTCCTTGGAAGTCGGGCATTTTTTCCGTCTGAGTTCAAAGAGTCATCTCAAATGCAATCTACCCTGCGTTACAAAAAAATGTTCCATTGGGTTGGAGAAAAATCGTCGCCTTTTTTTCTGCAGCCTTCACACATTGAACATTATTTCAAACGATTACAGTATAAGTATTACAGTTAGATATATAGTGGTAGTTCACTATTAGTAGTACGAGAATTAGGCAAAAATTAATTGTCCTATATTGCGAACAGAAAGCCATATCTAAGAAAATGAATCTACCTATACTTCAAAACCATGACAACAGTAAGGATAACAACTGACGAAATAACAACCGTGGTTATAACTAGACTGACTCTTTCCCGCGACTTTGCTTGCTGAGATGTAGAGTCTAATATTAAGTCGGTACTTCGAAAAATAGATTTATGGGTATGGCGCAAAGTACAGCTCTATTAAAAAAAAAAGTTATTTATATCTTTGGGTTTTGAAGTACGAATCGCTACATAATATATTCTCCAACTAAGCAGCGCCCCGCGGTTTCACTCGCATAAGTTCTGTTCCTGCGGGAATATAGGGATAAAAAGTAGCATATGTACGTATACATAGCTACGTATATTCTAAGTTTCATTTGCAATCGGTTCAGTAGTTTTACACATATAAAATTTCGCGTTTATAATATTAGTAAGAAGTAAGATATTTAATACAGTAAATAATTAAGGTAAGTAAAACCGTTTTATTCAACCATAAAAGTAATGCAGACATCTAAATATCAAACTTTAAAATAAACAGACTTTCACCTTTATTGCAGTCACTAGCAACGTTCCACGTAGGGTTGCCAACACTTTTTTTTTCCAAAAATATAGTATTTGCAGCTAAAGAATAAAGTACATCCAAAGAATATACATATATAGTATTTTTGCCGAATGATTGCAAAACATAAAAATATTAAAATTTCATGGTGTTTGTGTAGATTAAGTCAAAGAAAACCTATGACCGAGACATGTTTTTTGTATTAAACCTATTTATTTCCATAAAAAACTATATTTGGTGGTATCCACTTCTGACACTTTTCAATAAATAGCTTCTTTTCTTTTATAAATGTTTCTAATGCTTCTTTACATTCTATATTTAAAATAGTAATTATCAGCAGATATTTTTTATTAAATTGATGTTTGCCCTGTTTCTTTCTTCTCTCCAATACACATATTTTGTATTGAGTGTATTCAAGATGCGTTCACACAAAGCCAGAATATGAAATATACTAACTTTGAAAAAAATGTTATGTTAAAAATGTATAGCATGTTTGCGTACTTTATGTTTATTAAAATTATATAAAATATAGTACGGTTGGCAACCCTAGTTCCACGGTTTCCCCCTCGTAAGTCCAGATTCCTTAGAAATAACGGAATGTAGCCTATGTGATATCCCAGATCTCCAGCTATCTACATACTGAATTCCATCGCAATCGGTTCGGTTTTTGCGTAAAGGAGAATGAAACATACAAATGCACTAATAATAATATTAATAACGGTGTATTTTATTTACCATGTTTGATTTGCTTTTACGGAGATCGATATTTGTATTGCAAACAATTAGAAGTTGGTTTAAAATCGTTCATACAAACACACACAAAGTTTCACCTTTAAAAATATTACTAGAAGTGTGATTCTGTATGCAGCACATGCGATTCGCTCATTACTGTAGGAGGACGCACGCGCCGTAGTATTGCCGAGATAAATGTATGCGCATATTTATAGCATCTTTAATAGTTATACCTTCATTGAAATAGGTGGCTTAGTGGCCTATTAACTAAATGCTAAGGGACATTTCATTGCGTGTCTAACATTTCATATTATTGAAAATGAGTTCTAATATGTTAGCTTGGTAGATAGGATAGCTTGGAGGTACGTACCTAAATTTTCACGCGACAAGAGAGTCAAATCTGCATCTTTCTGGGGCGGCGCAGATGGATCTGCGACATCACATTGATAGTGGCTTAGTTTTTACTAAACCCTTTTGGATTCCTCTTTTCTTTGAGTACGAACCCTAAACATTGAAATTTGTAGAAATGTTAAACAATGTTTACTTACATGCCCGCGATAAGTGACATCTACCGGTAAGTAACAATATTATTATCTAGCAGGCAGTAGTCGTTGCGTTCGTAGCACTACTACGAGAAGCCGTGCAAGCCTTCGAAAAGACTGCTAAACCTTTCCATACTATGTCGTTTACTATAATATGTCTAGATGACGCCACATGTACATATACGAACAAGTTTAATGTAGATGTTACGTCCACTAGTCAACATAATATGTACTTGTACATATACATAGCACCCGCGCACGCAGCTTGTAGAATTCAATGATATAAAATTTATGTAGGTAGTAGTAGTAACTACTAAACCAAAAAAAACGGCACATAGGTGGTACCTAATACTTGGTAGTACTTAGGTACCATCTGTGGACATTGATCTTTAGTTGTAGGTACATAGCAGCGATCTGCGTTTTTACCCGCAAAAGTTCTGATCCAGTTGAAATTCTGGATAAAAACTGTTTCACCCAAGGATTCAATGTATATTATAATCATACCAACCAAGTTTCATTAATATCGGTTCATGAGTTTCGGATATTCGACAAATATTCACCCAAACTTATCTAGTTATTATTTGAAAACCTACATTTAATCAATATGAATCACCGGCAAATCATTAAAAATGCAGTTTTGAACGACCTAACCATCATCGAATAATTAATCTTTTCATCTAAGTTTTAGATGAATTATGCAGCGCAAGCAACTTTGAATCCATGCTATTTGTGGCGCTGTAGTGCCCGGGACATTGTTAGGCGGACTAGGCTTGCCCAGCACCCTTATCACCCTCTCAGTCCAGTTAGCCATTTCCAAAGGAAAGAACTAGTCAATACATCTGGAGCTAACTAAGCCGTGGGTTTCCTATTCCTAAGAGCGATGTTAGTAACATCAACTATAGCAGAATTATATTGCTTAGCGACACTTAACAATCCACTTCAACTAGGTACTAGGTATTAATTGTATTCTTTTCGTATTGTAAATATGTAGGAAAAAAAGGACATCAACAAGTTTACAAAAAGTCAAAAGTTACATAACTTAGTCATCTGTTAATCATCGTTTATAAGTAAGGGGATTAGAGGCTGATCTGCAGTGGCCCTTCTGGCGGACTCCGTTTAGTTGCGGGGTGGGCCGCTGCAAATCTAACATGATAAATTGGGGATAACTTTGCATGCAGATAGTGGCCTTTACTTTAATTCTACTAAAAAAGGAACGAACGAATAAAGAATTAACACCACAAAGAAATTCTGTAATTTTTCTGACAACTTACCAAGGCACCATCCGTCTTTGCGTAAGCAAAAGTAGCTCTGCTGAATTTAAACATAGACAACTATTTATCCTGATATTCCTGTGAGATAAGGCCTTATCGAGGGGCGCAGCTAGTTTATAATATTATCAGGACCAGTTTTAAAGCTGTAATTCATCTAGCTAAAGAATGTATTCTGAAAGTTCATTGGTTGCCTGGAAGAGATCGTTCATAGGCGATAAGGTCGCCCGTTGTGTTACTTTAGCTTCAAGTTTTTTTTAATAAATTGAATTGGTGTTATGGTACAATAAAGCGTTTATTTTTGTTATAGTGGGTGAAACCGGGACAATTCATTAGTAAGTATACCTAGTAATGTATAAAAATAATCCAAATAGAATTAAAGGGATATTATTTATATGGAAGAAGCCTTCAATGTCAACAAGTCTCGTCAATTGGCAAGACAGTAAAAGCATTGTTATAAAGATCCATTGTTGTGATGGGAAGTCACCCCAAACTGTTCGGCTGTTCGAAGGCCGTCTGCTTCGACGCGCGTCACTTGCGTCGCCCGAATGCGCGCGCACTCACAGTTTCCGTCAGTCGATCTGCGGACCCGCGGCCTGCCACCGGCCGGTTCACACCACATAACCGGCAAACCCGACAAAAATACAATCCAAAACAATTAAAACTGTGAAACAAGTGCTCAATAATACCGTAAAAATTAATCAAAACTGGAACAATAATTCTCACCATCTTCACCGTAAGTTGTTTTTTATTAGTCTCTAATTAAATGTCTTTTTTTCGTGTTAGTAAATGGTTTTCGCATGCATGGTTCACGTGGTTAAAAAGCATTTCAAGGAGAACTTGGGTCTACTGGCTTTCAAGAATGCCTAGTACAGTAACTAAAATTTCAAAACTTATCTTCTAAATCTCTGCTTTCAATGTTATTAAAGTATAACCTCACACGTCTGCGTAATTGTAATTAATCATTATTGAAATCTAGACTTTGAATTATATAGTTAGTAATTTAGTAAAGCAGGTGAGCCTATACGTCAATGTTGCAAAAACAACTGTAAACTGTAAAATTAGTTTACTCAGCATTAATATGTTGCATCAAAGTCGAACGAAGACAGATAGGTACCTAGATAACATTAATTTGTTTTTCGATCTGCAAGGTTTCGAAGGTTATTTTAACTATCTCCTAAGCGAACTATTTCAAAATCTCTTGCTACAGTTAGAAGTTTAAACGTTATTGATGAAGAAATATATTAAAATCATGTAATTTATGACGAGATTCAAGGGCAGTTGGTCTAAGTATCGTTAGATCAGGTTTCCAGTGTTACGAAAGTAGTTTCTTTATTTATTTTTTCTTATACGGCCTTTGTTAATTAGTTCTTTTATATGTCTAGGTCAAAACTATACTAGGAGTAGGTATAATTTTGTATAATAAAATAAAATTAATATTGTTAGGTAGATCATGCATACATGACATTTCAATAGTATTTAATAGATACTTAGAATTTGATAACATTGAGAATCGTTCTTCGTGTTATCGCTATTAATTATTTAAAGGTTTTGTTGTTAGGTATATTTCATTGATATTAAAAAATGCTTTTAAAAATCGGTTCCGGTAGGAGTCGAACCCCAGAATGGCATTTCGTTTTCCAAAACGCGGTAACCGCAACGCCCCACGAGGCTCCACCACGATTATTAGATTTTTCATGGTTTTTTTACAATAGGTAATTTAATTCTTAAGTGCCGGTTAACACTTTAAGAAACTAAAATCACATAAATCTATCACAGACTGACTGTCTGTGACCATGGCGCTGAATTTTCCTCGAAACGTTGCACCTTAAAAAGTCAAGTTAGAATTACTAATTCCAACTAATTCATTTTCAAATAGGTACTACAAGTAGGTATTATATTATTATAAGAGTCAAATTTCAATAAGATTTAAAATTTTAAAAGCGCACCTACATGTTTTAATTGGAAATAATAAAATAATTATGAAATTAATTAAATTTATGTTCTAACATAAATAGCCCATTAATATGTCCCACTTCAGGGCAAGGGCCTCTTCTTAGAAGGGATTAGGCAGTAAAACGCCACGTGTGCCTACTTCGGATTGGCATCCCATAAATATCCCATGCCTTCGAACCGTGGTGAGTCATAGTACGTGTCGGTTTCCTCCCGATATTTTCCTTCACCGTAAAAGCGATTTTATTATTATACACGTAAAGAAAGATATATTGTATAGAAGCTTGGAGAAGGACTTACCTACTTTTTATTCCGATCCAGAACTTGTTACCAAGACGGCCTATATTTAGCCGTGCCTGGCTTAGTTCTTAAACTATAGTTAGATTTATTCCAAATATCATTGACTTAAGCTATGAACATTATTAACAAGGCAAACAAGTTCATACTGTTGTGGTATGACGGGCAATGACGGCTGATCCTAATTCTGGGCCTCTACTTTTGTCTACTATACAAAAAAACCGTAACCTATAAAGAAAATCTGTCATTTTTCTGACAATTTTCAAGGCACCATCCGTCCGAAAATAAAATTTTCGTAAACAAAAGTTGCCCCCCCCCTCTGGGCTTGGGTGAAACCGCGGATCGCAGTTAGTTCAACATACCTACCTAATTTAAAAAGTCAAACATCTGTGAATTTCACGCTTCAGTTGATTCAGCCCTGAATCCACGCATGACTCATTTAGGTCAGTATTAAAATCTGTTATCTAGTGTTTTATAGTTCTAGGTTTTACTAATGGCTTCTGTTATCATTCGTTAGTACTTCTACTGACCTGAATTTATTAGTAATTTAATTACTTATAAATTGAGTTCACGTCGATGTTCTGATTTTATTAGGTCTATCTATATATAGACTACTAGCTGAAATGTTTCACGGTTTCATCCGCGTAAATACCGCGTGATTTTTCCGATCAAAAGCATCGTACGTTGCTCTATCACTTCAAGTATTCATATGCAAATTTTCGTCCAAATCGGTGCAACCATGAAAAAGGAACAAACAAATATACAAACAAATTTCGGATTTATAATATTAGATTAGATAGGTATACTATCAATCAATCTTATATTATACTCAGAACTTAACATACGAGTAAGTACTACGAGATATACGTATAGGTACTATAACAAAGCGGTGGAAATCTCAATTTTCCGCAAATCCCATTATTTCACGCTGTCTAATGCGTCTCTAATTGGACACGGATGACAGTAAGTAGATACTTTGTGCCATGGCAGGTGTATGAAATATTAAATTACGAGAAAAATAACGTCTGGCCGTGGTAAAGTAGTGTGTTCAAACCTTAACTGTATACATTACTAGCTGCGCCCCGCGGTTTCACCCGCGGAAGTGAAAAACGCGTTATCACGGTCGCGGGCAGCCGAGCGTTTCTCGAGCGTTTACACTTTTTTGTCCATTACTCGGGTTCTACTAATTGGATTTCGATGAAAAGTATAGGTACCACGACTTTCCTCAAAAATATAATTATTCAATATTGTAATACAGATTTTAATCGGATTAGTAGTTTTTAATTGTATAAGGAACAGACAGACAAACAGAGAGACAGACATGAATTTTAAAATTATATAATTTTGTTCTACTACTTATACTAAGTCCCGTAGACCACTTTTTATTTCATTTACTTCCTTGTGCAGAAATGTGTCCTCTCTTTATTACAAGTATAGATATAGAAGATACATAGTAGCTGAAGACTTTAACCGGATTTCCTGTAGTTTCCCACAATATTCATACAGGCAAAACAAAAATCCTTACATAATTCATCATCTCAGCCTTTTTTGCCTAAGTAACAAACATATGTACCTACACACAAACTTTCAGCTTTATAATATTAGGCATTTTTCTTCGGTATTCACGATATTAATTTCAAATTAAACTCATTTCCAAAGCTATAAATGATATAACAAAAGCAATGCGAGTGAAACCGAATATCAGCTTTCAAAACAGAACTTCAATTTAGGTAGGTTAGTTACACTACTTGTTACTATATAAGTAACTGCTAGCTGCGCCAACCGGGTTTAACCCCCGTAAATCCAGTTCCCGCGGGAATATCGGGATAAAAAGTAGCCTATGTGTTATTCCCGGTATCCAGTTATCTATATTCCAAGTTTCATCGCAATCGGTTCAGTAGTTTTTGCGTGAAAGAGTAACAAACTCACACACATACATCCTTACGTACATACAAACTTTCGCGTATATAATATTAGTTAACAAAAGGTACAGGATAAACAACAAATGCCTTTTATTTTCCTCGTTTCTTCATTCTTGACGTTATCATGATATTGTTCATCATTGTTTGTGGCCCGTTTTGGTTAATGTTTCCTTTACAAGTAAATAAATGTTTTCCTGTCGAACAAATTCAAGGTCTTACATAGGTACACGAACCGAGGTACATGGATAGGGTTAACGTCACAGTTAACTTCTTTAAGGTCACAATAACAGGGTTAGTCTTGATTTTCTATAGTCCCCCCGTTCTTGTTTCTCCCCGAAAATGTATCTGTTTTCTATATTTATCTATCTATACTCATAATAAAGAAAGAGAGAACAAAAAGTCTGTACTTAGACTTAGAATAAGTAGTAGACCAAAATTATATATTTTTTAAAATTCATGTCTGTTTGTCTGTTTTTCTGTCTGTTTCTTATATAATTAATTAAAAACTACTAATCCGATTGAAATCTGGTTTTCAATATTGAATAGTTCTATTTTCGAGGAAGGTCGTGGTATACATCGCATCGAAATAAAATAGCGATCAGTATAATAGCAGTTTTACCCGCGAAAGTCCAAGGAATAGCAAAATGTGTTATTCATATAAACCGTCCTATTGAATCATTCTATTTACTAGAACCGCAACAAAATCCGTTGTGTAGTTTTAAAGGTCTAAGCATACATACAAACAGACAGACAGGGAAGCGACTATTTTTCATATTATGTAAAGATAGTTCATACTTATTTGCAAACAGAACCAGTGCAAAAACGTAGGTACTTATGCGATTGTAAGTACTTATAGCTAAATAAAAAAGTTAAGCCACTTTGTACCTACTCAGGGTTCTCTTCAATTGGTTAAATTTTTTTTTAAAAAGGACCAACATTTTTTACAAATGCAAAGCTTTTGAAATGTTATTTTTTTTTTGGTATTTTTATTTAAATAAAGTAAATTTTAAATAAAGAAAAACCCGACTACTTTTAAAAAACACAGTTTTTTTTGCAGTTGTGTTTTTTTAAGTATACACCACTACATAAATTCTGTAGTGCTTCATATTTTTTTTTAGCTAAACGACAACACGGCGACTTTGCGACGATTTATACTTATAAGACATTTTAGTTGTTGAATACGTGTTACGCATATATAACACTAGTTGCACCCCGCGGTTTCACCAGCGTTAGCTAATATCGGGATAAAATGTGGCCTATGTGTTATTCCCGGTATCCAACTACTTATATTTCAAGTTTCATCGCAATCGGTTCAGTAGTTTTTGCGTGATTGAGTAACAAACATCCAAATACTCAAACATCCAAACACACTTCACTTAAGCTACTAAAAGCTATTTAGACTTTTGTAATAATTGTAACCTTAGTTTAGTGTTAAGGTGGCGCGGGATGCTATTTGTGGCGTCATATGGGGGAGGACTATGTTCAACAGTAGATATAGGCTGAAATGATGATGATGATGATGATAATGATACTTTAATATTGTTAGTAATTTTTTAAAAATAAAGGTTAAATTGAATTAAAACGCATCAGATTCTTATCTCGATGCAATAAAAACATAAGACAATAAGAAACTCACGTGTTAAAATTATTTTTAATTGTGGTTATTGTTATTTTTTCATTCCTCTAGAAATAGCGATTTCGTACCTACCTTAAATACTTCGTTTTATCAGTCAAATCTTTAAGAATTTCATAAGTCATAACATAACTCATAACAGAAAAATATACTAAAGAGCTTCGCTATCTTATAACAATTATTTATCTTCTTTTGTAAGACCTACCCTACACGTATAGAGCGGTGGGTAGTAGTTCTATCATGGATGGAACTGCCAGTCGACCGCGCAAGCTCCGTCGGGTTCAACTTGACGTCGGTTTGGGATATTGGTGTGTATCTCAAACTGACGACGTCTCGTCGAGTTGAACCCGACGGAACTTGCGCGGTCGAGCCCCTGTTCATGGTACTAGCGACAACAAACATGAATGATCTCCCGCTACCTAGAAGGTCGTGGCAGCCAAACCAAGTACAATATTTAACCAACCAGTAAAAAAGCCCGACTTCAGGTGATAAAACAGATTAATTAGTCGGTGGCACTGTACCTATGTAGAGGTTATTTAGGTCTTTTTTATCAATTCTTTTTTTGTTGTTGTTTTTTAAATTATGTTTTGTTTCTTTTTGAAGTCGGTTTTTTAATTTTTAAATTATTTTTTTATTTTACCCTTTTTAGTATACTTACCTACCTAAAAATCAACAATATTGTTACCGTTATTTTAATTATCGAGGAGTTTGCTGATGAGAAGGTGGTTTCAGGTGCCTAATCAATCTGTACTTAGTTCTTTAGGGGTCTATTCTTTTTGGTAGAAGTCCAAAAATTAGTAATTTATTGAATTCTGAGATGCTATCCTGTCCATCATTCCGAAGATACTCATCAGATCCTTACCAAACTTTTATGGGACCACCTCGGAGCTTCCACCTTTCCATTAAAAAAAGAACTATATAAACCGGTCAAGCCATCTTCGTGTAATCGATGAACAATTGAATTGAATACAGCGTTTTAAGGAGCATTCCCGGTCCTCACTTCGAAGATCCTCATCAGATCCACATCAAATTGGGACCATCTCGGAGCTCCCACCTTTCCATTAAAAAAAGAATCATCTCAATCGGTCAAGCCATCTTCGAGTAATCGATAAACAACTGGATTGATAAATGCGTTTTGAGGAGCATTTCCGTTCATCACTCCGAAGACCCTCATCAGATCCACATCAAATTTTCATGGGACCATCTTGGAGCTCCCATCTATCCATTAAAAAAAGAATCATCTTAATCGGTCAAGCCGTCTTCGCGTAATCGGTGAACATACAAAAAAAATATATATTATACATACAGACGAATTGATAACCTCCTCCTTTTTTTGAAGTCGGTTAAAAATTAAAAACAACGAGTCGATCACGAGTCTTCTTTGTAGATTAGAACGCGTCGTTGCGCACCAAACTGTGACAGGTGCACAGTTTTTGTGACCGTGTGAAAAAGCAGAATTGCTTGCAGAATCTCCTACTTTTTTAACCCCGCATTCTCGTGCAAATAAACCAAACTTAGGTGTTGACCACCAAGCCTACTTACGTCTTACTATTTTGACAATATTCATATTGGTTATTTCTTATTAAAACATATCAATAGTTATTGAAATTAAACTTAATTTTCTGGATTTAATCGCGTTGTTTTTACCCGACTGCCCGACGCAAAGGAGGGTAATGTGTTTATTATACTTAATAAGCATTTTATCAATGCCCGATGAAGTTTCGAGATGTTTACCTCAAGGTTTGACAAGGGAGGGAGGGTTAATATTCGTTTATTCATTTTTTAAACAAATGCTTTCAGACCTATAGTTTACACCAAAACGTTTTAAGAGCAGTGGCTCTTAAAACGTTTTGGTGTAAACTATAAACTAAACTATAATATATATATATTATAGTTTAGTTATATATCTAAACTATATGATGATGATGATGATATACCAAATGACTAGTGAGTCATTTGGTATATCATCATCATCATCATTAGGTAATGAGTCTTTGACTACATTAGGTATCTTAACTATATACCTATAACTTCGTAAAAACGTCTACATGCGCGATATTCACTTTCATTGAAGAATGTAGTAGATCTATGGTGTAACTAGTAGGTACGTCCTTCCGTCGGGCGTCAACTGAGATTGGGCAACACGAGAAGGCCGACCGGTTACTGCGCCGGCGCGGGCGCAGCGCAGGTCGCAAGTACTACTCGATAAACCAGACCATTGATCTTTGAATAGCATATCGTATCATATCGTATCATATCTACTAAATGTCAGCCAGTGGAATTGTAGTTTTTGAAATTAGAACAATTATTCATATTTCTCATAGAACACGTGGAAAATAGGGACGTTCTCGCGGTACGATTTTTATAATGTTCGAGTTTCTATGCACCTTATCACACATAAAATACATCGGCTGCTGTAGCCTTCACGGAATCGCTCCCGGACCGTTTCGTATGTGTGTTCTGCGCTTGAGGTATTAATACAACTAGCAGCGTCCCGCGGTATTACCCGCGTAAGTACCAATCGCGCGGAATTTTGCAAAAACCCTTAGTGAAATACCTACATACCACAAATAATACACTCCTAATCTCATGTCTTTACGACCAGCGGTTTGGGTTCTGCGTTTATTTTAGGGCCATTAAGTCAGTCAGTCCGGACTTCAATTTTTATGTTCACAAGATAAATGATAATCCGCGCTACCATGCTCGTTTGCCGATGCTATGTCGTCCTTTTATCGATCAAAAAAAATAAAAGTAAATTTTAAATAAAAAATACACCGACTACTTTTAAAAACCAGAGACAATAAAAACAATCAGTTTTTTTTTTTTGAAGTAGTATGTTATTTTTTTAAATTATTTTATGTGTTTTTGATTTTATTATTTTTTAGCTGAACGACAACGCGACGACTTATAAGACATCATGGTAGGGCCCATTATCTCAAGCGTCGAAATATTCCCTAAATCTTTAAATTTGCCGGCTATTTGACGGAATTCTCCATGCAATCGGATAATGTTTGAAAATAGGTTTTTCTTTTTGCATGGAGAGCCACGATGTGTCTAATATTCACGGCCGTATAATTATGTTTTTGTTTTTTATTACGAATGGTTTCGATCAAATAAAAAACGACCTCTAGTGCCGTAACGTTAAAATTCTTCCATTTTAAATATATGTAGATACGTTCACAGGTATAATGTAACTACCTATATAAAATAATTAAAAACTAAACTCAGCGATTACTAATAAGGATATTTATATAATTGGGATATTACTGGTTGCCTTAAAAATAATAAAATATCAAAGGGCTGATTTTTAAAATACTAAAAGTCGTAGAACAAAAGTTATTCGTTTTGTTGTGGAGAACAACTTCCCGTACAGTTTAGGATTGGTTAGGTATACTTACCACGCAAGTTTTCATAGATGTTTTTCTTTCCTTACCCAATTTTTTTCTAATTTTTATCCTTATTTCAAATGATTTGACAACGCTAAGGTTGCCGGCCTTTCGGTATGGGTTTGCTACACACTTGACGTATAAATAACTATAAATAACCGTAGCCATTATGTATGATGGATGAATTAAAGCCAAAACTCAGAATCTCTGTCCGGTGAAAGCAGAGAAAGCGGTCGCAAAAAATCTCTACATACCGAAACATCGCAACGGTGATTTGGGCAAACTTGAAACAGGTTTAACACAAGTTCACAATAATCATAAGCCATTACCAAAAAGGTAGGTAGGCCAAGTGCATTCACCGACTGTTCATATAGGTTTTTTTTATATTTCAGCACCTACTAATAAATAATAAGTAATTTATGCACCTAATTGCTTAATTATTGAGTTTATTTTTGCATTCATAATTAAATAAGTCTTACATACCTATTCTTTTATTTACAAGGTTTTTCACTTGTATACCTAACAACGGTACGTTCAATCTACGTTGTGAATTATTTTTTTCTTAGTGAATACCAGAATTGCTAAATTATGATTTCAAAACCGTGTGAAAATGAATACTGCAGTGCAGTTAAGGTTGGACTGTTTGAAATACGTGCTGCAGTAAAACATTTATCCACTTAACGACGCTGTTTGTATGAATTGGTATTTTAGGGTTTCATACCCAAAGGGTAAAAACGGGACCCTATTACTGAACTGAGACTTCGCTATCTGTCCGTCCGTCTGTCACCAGGCTGTATCTCATCTCATGAACCGTGATAGCCAGCCAGTTGAAAATTTCACAGATGAAGTATTGAAGTATTCTGTTGCCGCTATAAAAAAAAAACAAATATGTAAAGGTGGCTCCTATACAACAAACGTAATTTATATACTCACCTCTTCTTCTTCTTCTTCTTTAAAATGGCTTTTCCATTCGGACATTTGCCAGTGTCAAGTATTATCAATATTTGCAGGTTATTTGCATCGAACGCAACAGTCAAGTCGTCATAGTAAAAGTCAAGTCGAGGGGGTCATTGTAAAAAGGGGGCCATTTTTTACAATGTTTGTTCACGGAGCTTTGGAGAGAACACTTAGCTAAAGTCCATGTTTTGCACCGATTTTCACTTTTATTTTCACTTGTACACCTTCACGAAACTAAATTGATTAATATGCCCCCGAAATTTAACAATTTACACGCATTTGAACTATAAGTTTCACAAAAATGAAAATTTAGCAACACATCTTCCCAACACATTCCCGCCAAAACTTACTCACCTCTTGGAACATGGATCCTGTTTGTTTGTATACTGTTGCCATGGCAACGAGAATTGTTTTGCGACTATTTCCATACAAATGGAATTCCATATCTAGGATGTAAATTCTAAGTACTCTTTACTCTAAGATGTCAACTGAAGAACAAATTAGCGCCATGGACTCTGGCTTTCTATTCGTAAGTTGTATGTTTTAGCATTAGAGCAAAGTATCAAGTGACAGTGTAATGTTTCAAGTTTTACTTTTTACCTACATTTCTAAGGTTCTATAAAAGTCTTCTTCTTCTTCTTTAAAAATGGCTTTTCCTTTCGGACATTTGCCAGTGTCAAGTATTATCAATATTTGCAAGTTATTTGCATTAAACGAAACAGTCAAGTCGTCATAGTTAAAGTCAAGTCGAGGGAATCATTGTAAAAAGGGGGCCATTTTTTACAATGTTTGTTCACGGAGCTTTGGAGAGAACACCATGCTAGCTAAAGTCCATGTTTTGCACCGATTTTCACTTGTACACCTTCACGAAACTAAATTGATTAATATGCCCCCGAAATTTAACAATTTACTCGCATTTGAACTAAGTTTCACAAAAATGAAAATTTAGCAACACATCTTCTCAACGCATTCCCGCCAAAACTCTCTATAAAAGTCAGCTAAAAAACACATTATTTTTTTAAATTAAAAACCAACTTTAAAAAAAAAGGATTTAAGTATTTTATTTATCTGTGGTTTTTTAAAGTAGTCGGGGTTGTTTAATTTTTTTCAAATTTAGTTTATTTTGTTTTAAACGGCAAAAGGACGATTAAAGCAACGAAAAACGATCACGGTAGCGCGGATTATTTGTAGTACTTACGCTTTAATGCTTACCTGAAGATACCTCTAACTTTCGTTCAGTTCCGGTGAAGGAAAACATTGGCTTAGTTAGCTCCACACGTATTGACCAGTTGTTTCCTCTGGTCTACGAGGGTGTTATAGGTGCTGGGCAAGCCTACACCACTTCACAATGTCCCGGGCTCTACAGCGCCATGAAATTGCATGGATTAAAAGTTGCTTGCGCTGTATAAATCATCTAAAATTAGATAAAAGGCCAATTATTATTATATTGTCTTAATAGTTCTTAGTAAAGTATCTACCATTTTATTGAAGACAATAAAATAATAATTATTAGTGTTTAAAAAGCCCCATGAAGCGCTATTAATTACCGTATATCAGTAAAATAGCAATAATCATCTGTGTTCTTCTATTGTTAACTAGCGTTGGCCCGCAGCGGGACACGATTCTAACGGTATTTAATTTACCTCAGAAAATGCTTTTCCATATTTTATATGCAGAGAATTGCAGTGATTTAAGAAAAGAGCTAAAACAACACGATTTGAGCACATGACCGGTGATTCTTTTCTGAGTAATGATGTTCCGCTCTAACATGATCTAAGTCGACGCTAAAAAAATTAAAAACACATCAAAAAAAAAACAAAAAAAAAACTAATAAAAACTAAAAAAAAATTTTTGGTTATGTTTTTATTTTTCAAAGTAGTCGGGGTATTTTTTGTTTGTTTAACATCCAAATTTCTGTACTTGGATACAGGACAGTAGTATTCAAGACGTAAGTACCTATAATAAAATTTAAAGAAATAAAATCTTAGCTGAGCTGCCTTATCTTTACGAGTTATTTGAAATAAATAAAAAGTAAAATTTGAAACATTCAATTGAAAATCTAAATTGCAATTAAGTAATTGCTTTACTTTATGAAAACCCACTAGGCAACCACTTGCCTATTTTTTTTAGATTCTTGGGTACATAAATAAATTAAAATATTATCTTAACTGTGTTTTTTGTTTATAGTAGGTACCAAACATTACGTTCAAAGTTCAATAGATTAGATTGATTGGTTGAAGTGTTGTGTGGTTTTAAAAATATTTAGGTATACATGTACCTATTTTTAAAATCTTTGACTTACTATGAAAAAATATTCGAGATTATTTTATTTATTAGCAAGTACCTTGCCTTGAAAATGTGCTAATGTACCTAGTCGTAGTATGTATTACGAAATAATTGCATTATATTTACTAAAATTATAACAACTTGTGCCTATGTACCTTTACTTTATGTGCATAACGATTTCTAATGACATTGGCCTTACTGTGTCGACCCCACAAAGTGGAAATGCCAGAAAGATGATAAAGGAAACGTAGTATATACGCGGAACATTCTGTATATAGCAACCTATTTCAATGTCACATTTTTCAACAAAAACTAAGATGCTGGTGGAATACGTTCTAGTGCAGACTGATATGTGACCCTCTGTCATAAATAGGAAACCATGTATTTATACAAATATGATGTCAAAATCTTACATCATAATTTTATAGAGTTACGCTTTTTTTAATCATTATTCAGATATGCTAAATTACTCCAACGCGACCCAAAAGTTAGTTGATAGGTACCTTGGAATAAAACATACATGGAAAGAGGCAATCACTCTTTTATCATCTAAATGCAAATAGATAGGTCTGGATATATATTAGGAAAAGATGTGGAAATTCGCCCCTAACTTTGGTCATGAGCATCCGCAAGAATCTCTAGAAAGGACATAACAATAAATAGCTTAACAATAAGGGGCCGTACCACGATAATTTCCTGTCACATCGAATCCTATTAAAATTGTAGACAATAGAAAAATAATACATTTTACCGTTTCTTAATCGCGTACAATTATTTATTGTCTTGTCTTAACGTTTCTATGTTTACGTACTTAAATATAAAGTCGACGTAAATATGATAACAAATCGTGTGAATTTAAAAAGTTTCATAGAAAAATATTGTCTAAAATTTTAGTCTTTAAATTACAACAAAGGTAGGAATCAATAACATCTATACTTATAATAAAATCGTAACTTAGCGGTGTCTGTTTTCGAAAGATATTTTGAAAAAACTATTTTTAGGGGTATGTACTTACGTAACAGACCCCATTTCCGTGTTTAACTGTTTGTCCGTTTGGGTGTTTGTCCGTTTGTCTGTGCGTTTGTGCGCGCTAATCTCGGAAACGGCTGGACCGATTTCAATGAAATTTGGTATGCAGATAGCTTAAGACTTCGATTAACATATAGGCTACTTTTTATCCGGATATCAAGTTCGGATATTCGGATAAAACATAAAAATTGCGTAATTATGTTGTTTTTAACCGACTTCAAAAAAAAGGAGGAGGTTATCAATTCGTCTGTATGTATAATATTTTTTTTTTTTTGTATGTTCACCGATTACTCGAAGACGGCTTAACCGATTAAGATGATTCTTTTTTTAATGAATAGGTGGGAGCTCCAAGATGGTCCCATAAAAATTTGATGTGGATCTGATAAGGGTCTTCAGAGTGATGAACGAAAATGCTCCTCAAAACGCATTACTCAATCCAGTTGTTTATTATCGATTACTCAAAGATGGCTTGACCGATTGAAATGATTCTTTTTTTAATGGAAAGGTGGAAGCTCCGAGATGGTTCCATAAAAAATTGATGAGGATCTGATAAGGATCTTCGAAGTGAGAACCGGGATGCACCTTAAAACGCTGTATTCAATTCAATTGTTCATCGATTACACGAAGATGGCTTGACCGATTGATATAGTTCTTTTTTTAATGGAAAGGTGAAAGCTGCGAGGTGGTTCCATGAAAGTTTGGTAAGGATCTGATGAGTATCTTCGGAATGATGGACAGGATAGCATCCCAGAATTCAATAAATTACTCATTTTTGGACTTCTACCAAAAAGAACTAAGTACCTGAAACCACCTTCTCATCAGCAAACTCCTCAATAATTAAAATAACGGGAACAATATTGTTGATTTTTAGGTAGGTAGGTATACTAAAAAGGGTAAAATAAAAAACTAATTTAAAAATTAAAAAACCGACTTCAAAAAAGAAACAAAAAATAATTTAAAAAACAACCAAAAAAAACAAGAATTGATAAAAATGACCAAAATAACCTCTACATAGGTACAGTGTCACCGACTAATTAATCTGTTTTATCATCTGAAGTCGGGCAGTTTTACTGGTTGGTTCCATATTGTACTTAGTTTGGCTGCCCGACTTCAGATGATAAAACAGATTAATTAGTCGGTGACACTGTACCTATGTAGAGGTTATTTTGGTCATTTTTATCAATTCTTGTTTTTTTTGGTTGTTTTTTAAATTATTTTTTTTGAATAATCGGCATCCATCGTCATCATCACTTACTGACATACAAATTTTTCCTAACTTCACCTTCGCATTGCGGTGGGTAGGTGTAAGAACAACGCGGTACCGCGACTTGCGCGGATGAAACCACGGGGCGCAGCTAGTCAGCAATTACAAATGCAAAAACATTACTTATTTAGTGTTTTTATGAATTAAGAAGAGTCAAAATGGTAAGTATACCACAGCGTATAAAAAAAAGTATCTAAAATATACTATTTAGTACTTGACTCTAAAAAAACTGTACAGTCTTAAGTACGAAACTGATTCCACTCCATTATTTTATTATTTCCTAGATAAACACTTTCAATTCAAATGTGCAATAGGACGATTTAAATATTAAACGTTAGTAACCAAGAATCGCCTTGAAATTGTTGCTTTAATTTATGGTCGATGTAATCCGAAGGTAAAAAACACTGTAATCTGACCAGCAACGGTAACCGACCGGCGACCGCGTGTTACAGTTACTTTTCGTAAAATGAGTATGATTATACGTACATTAATGAGTTGTTCCTCTTTAGACAGAACGTGATTACTTTGGATATGTATGAGTCATAATAAAACACTTTATTTATCCGGTTTAATCGCGTTTTTATTCATTGTTTAAACGAACCGAGCTTTCGCCAACTTTACAGTTGGCTTTTTCAAGGCTGACTGAGGGTATAATTATGCAAAATCGCGAAAACCATAAAATAAATTATGTATGAGTCATTTTATTGAAGTTATTAGTTTTTTAAATAAAATATTACAATTTTCCCTGGTTAAATTCTTGTTTAAATTCTCAATACAAGAAATCGTGAAGTTCAAAATATTTATGTACCTAACAATTTCCTAAGATAAATTTGTCTTCTGTTTTCGCGATGTTGGATTGTACGAGTAATTAAATTCATTTTCCGGTTTTATTTAATTGCGTTGATTTTATTATTGTAGCATTTTATTTATGTTGGGCGTTTCGAAATCTTTACAGATCTTGATAGTAATTATGAATTTACCTAACAATTTTTAATAGAAATTTGTTCGGGGCATCAAACATTTATTTTTCTAGATGATTTTTAAAAATCTAAGTTAGGCCCAAACATGAACTTAAAAAACCTGGCCTAGTGCGTGCCTTTTCCGGCCCCGTGCATTGTAGGGTTCGTAGTTTCCAAAAATAACAGGGATTACAATCTGGAAAAGTCTTTGCAACTAACACTTACCTAGTAAGAAATATTTAACAACGGAATTTGTTAGAAATTTTACTTATTTTTTATTTTGATTATATATTATTTTAATCATAATAATTATTATATATACCTATTCGTAATTTTGAAAAGACAGCTCAGCTGTGATGATTTTTATTTAAACTCCATTATAATTACTCCAAATGGGAATACACACTTACGTACGACGTATCCAAGTATAACCATTTGGCTGTTAGAGGGGGGGGGGGGGGAGGTACACATAACTATAGAAACTAGCACTTTAAAACACAATATTTCGACGGAACCCTGAAAAGAAAAATTGTTTTAGAAAACCACAATGATTTTAAAAAGAGCTATCTATCGTGGGGTATCCATATGATGGGGTAATCAAGAAAAAAATCATCCCCCCATGTTTTATACATGTGGGGGAGGTACCTACACTAAAAAATAGGTTTAAATCCTAACAAGAATTTAATATATCTCTTGTTTTCAATTTATAATTTTTGACGATTTATCTATTTAACAGAAATTAACTTTAGAAACGGAAAAATGCTCTTATTGTATTTGAAGTAAACAATAGTAATAATATGAAAATAAACGACATAATAATATCCTTGTAATTTGCACACCTAATGAGTAGAATAGAGAGAACACTTATTATTTTGTAACATCTTTGTAACCTTTATTCGCAAATAAAAGATTGATTGATTGATTTAATTTTTTTTTTATTATACTACTACTTTCTTGCCGTGATCAACTAAGCACTCATGCAAAATTACAGCTTCCTAGTACTAAACGTCTCTGAGCTAAGCCGCGGACGGACGGACCAGATGGTTTAATGTAAAAAATTATAAATCCCATCATTATTTTTCTTCCTGAGTTTTAATTTCATAAGTACTTAATTTCGTTTAGTGCTTAGTTTTGATTTACTTAGTATTTATATTAAATTATTTTATTTTTCAAATTAAGATTATGAATAAATAAATTAAAAATTTGATGATACAAAATAATTGTGTGACTTAATTCTGTTACGAATCAGTATATTAAGTAAGTAAGGTATTAAGATGGAAGAGTTTTTAACCACATTGCCACTGAATCTTTAGGTTTAAGTAATATAAAATTATGTCCTTTTGACTTATTGACTGACCTAGTTGACAGCCTGAATCGTTAGTCATAGGTACTTGTATGGAGGGTGTGATCTTTATGATGTGTATAGTGTAGGTATCTACTAAGACATGGTTTTTAGACATTTCTACTGGACGTCCAAAGGACTTGCGCCGTTTTGAAAACCGCAAGTATCGAAAATTTAAAAAGTAATTAATTTATAACTTTTCTGACTTGACTTATGACTGACTTAAGTCATTAAAATTAAAAATAGACAAGTAAGTAGTTATAATGAATTGTAATTGAAATGGTTTAGCGCGTAATTTCCGTGTAATTTTCTAAAAATTTATAATTCACCGTCATTTTCACAGTCGATGGTCACGAACTTGACATGCTTTAACGAAGGTAGGATGATAATTATCTTAGATATTAAAATGAGTGTTTTGTTTGTTTGCTGTGAGTGGCGTATCTTCGATTCTGACACCTGTAATTTTAAGACGAGTCGAGTAATTATGCGTAGCCAAAAAAGTCAAGATCTTTGAGTAATTATAATTACTTGCTAAGTCTCTGTCAAAGTTTTGCTAGCTTTAAAAATTATTGACAGGAGCGAGAAGACAAAGAAAAATCGAACATAACTTTGGCTGTGTGTTTAGATAAGTATAAGTTTTGACAGTTTTTCGTCTCGATGAAACTGGCAGTTTGCTTCCATACATTTTTCATCAGCGCCTTTAGCGGTAACTATTATGAATGAAAATTGGTGGTATGAGTTTTTCGACTAAAACTGTTCCGAGCTCTTCTTCTTCTTCTTTAAAATGGCTTTTCCTTTCGGAGATTTGCCAGTGTCAAGTATTATCAATAATTGCAGGTTATTTGCATTGAACGAAACAGTCAAGTCGTCATAGTTAAAGTCAAGTCAAGGGAATCATTGTAAAAAGGGGGCCATTTTTTACAATGTTTGTTCACGGAGCTTTGGAGAGAACACTAGGCTAAAGTCCATGATTTGCACCGATTTTCACTTTAATTTTCACTTGTACACCTTTACGAAACTAAATTGATTAATATGCCCCCGAAATTAAACAATTTACACGCATTTGAACAAAGTTTCACAAAAATTAAAATTTAGCAACACATCTCCTCAGCGCATTCCCGCCAAAACTCCTGTTCCGAGCTCGAACGGAAGTTTTCGAGCGTCAACTCTTTCTTTCTTTCTTTTTCTTAGTTATGGCTTCTGTCAGCAATATAGGACAATTTAGCCAATTTCTCGTACGAATAGTGAACTACCACTATTATACTGTAATCGTTTGAAATAATTTTCAATGCGTGAAGGCTGAAGTAAAAATGGCGACGATTTTTCTCCAACCCTATGGAACAATTGTTTGTAACGTGCTAATTTCGTGTTTGGCACTGGTATTTTTATTTTCACTTAACTCGTTGAACTTCGCGTAACTAAATTGGTAACTTGCCGCCGAAATTAAACAAATTGAACGCAATAAAACAATGTTTTGTAAAAATGAAAATTCAGGACAACATTTCACTAACGCGTCAAAAACAAAAGTCCGAGCGTCAACTCGATGATCTTCACGTTTCTTCACGTATACAATTTATTATTATTTCTTATCGGTTGTGAACCGATTATGGCCATTAGGAAATTAGCCAGTGTCATGTATTCTAATATAATAAGCAAGTTATTTGCATCGAAACAGTCAAGTCATCACAGTTAAAGTCAAGTCTAGGGAATCATTTGTAAACACGGCGGCCATTTACAAACAATCTTCACGGAGCCTTGGAGACAACACTAAGTCAATGTTTTGCACCGATTTTCACTTTCATTCCACTTGTACACCTTCACGAAACTAAATTGGTTAATATGCCCCCGAAATTAAACAATTTGCACGCATATGAACTAGGTTTCACAAAAATGAAAAATTAGCACCACATCTCCTCAACGAGTTCCCGCCAAGACTCGTATACAATTTGGCAGTACGAGTTACAAGTTTGACAGTTGACACATCGAAAAATATCAAACTCATAGTTTCCTTCTCTGGTGTCATTAGAAAGTTTATTTTCAAGGAACAAATATAGAAGTTTATCTCAAAACCAGAAAAAAAACAAATTCTGTAAAAGTCCCAGTCTGGTATTCGCAGTAACAATCTTGATTGATGTAGGGTCTGAGATGTTTGGTATATTTATTGATGAGGCGACCTTCGTGCACCATGGCCGCCGTGCATGCGGCAAGTTAGTGCTAAACACATTTGAATTAACACTGGCTAAGCAATTCCTAACAAATACATAATACCACGACAAATTTATTCCTCGAAGAATTACAGTAGGCTTAAACACTTTTTAAACTCATTCTATTTCTGTTCATTAATCTTATTAGAAATTGAAAAATCTAGACCCAAATTTTTACGACGTCCTCTGATTGACGCTCGGACTGCAACGCAGAAGGTTGCGGGTTCAACATAATAATATACAGGGTTACAGAAAAAGTCGTGCTAGATCCGTTGAGGGCGTGGAGTACCCATCATTTCTGACTTATTTCACTATGAAACACCCTACCCTAAACTTAACCCTTTTTGAGATATTCGACTTTTAATTTTTTCATTGAAAATTGCCGATATTTAAGCTACTAAATTTATTTTTGTTTATTTTGTGTGTCTTATTATTATTATTATTGCATTTTGACATGCGTAATAAGATGCTTAAAGACGTCAATCATTAAAATAGTACATTAGTTAATTGAATAGACCGTAGCAGACAAGTGAAAGTTAAGAAATAAAAAAATAAATTAGAAAGTTTATTTTTCTCTAAGGGATATCTAAAAAAAACTATATGGCAATTGTTCGGCAGATGTTTTTTAAAATATCTACGTTTCATCAGCTATCTAACGACGTATAACAATCTAGGGATTGTATTACATTTCGTGGAAAAAAGGGACGCTCCAGTAGTAGTAGTAGTTCTAACGGTACCGCGCCTATTGTCCTTCAAGTTAAGACGCACCGTGCGAGCGAGACAAGTGACGATTTATGTAGGTGCGAATGAAAGAAAAAATGTGTAGAGACCGGTTAGGGCTGTGAATACAACAAGGGGTATTGTTTTGGTTGTCAGTCAGTCTGCTTTTGTGCTTCGTACATAGTAGATGTGACATTGTATTGCTCTTTTTCTCGACTTGGCGGTGATTCTGGACTGTTTCTTCTGATTTGTGACTACTGTGCTTGTTAACCGGACTCTGATTTGTACCTGCGATACGGAAGTGTTGAAGATGACGTCCTACACACCTGAAGAATATGCTGATATGCTTATTTGTTACGGATACTGCAATTGTGTGTCTGCGCAAGCTCGCAACGAATACATAACTCGCTACCCCGGTCGTCGAGTGCCGGATGTGGCCGTTTTTGACAGAGTTTATCGAAGACTTCGTGAAACTGGCTCTGTTTTGAGACGAAATACAGACATGGGAAGACCACGAATTGACGACGAAGAACAGGACAATGAGATAGTGCAACGCTTTCGAGCGGATCCGACTACTTCCACTAATATTGTTGCCCGTGATCTGGGACTTTCGCAATGGAGAGTGTGGTTTACCGTGCACACTGCTGGCCTATACCCATACCATTATACGCCGGTACACGTTATTGAAGAAGGAGACCCCGCGAGGAGAATGGACTTTTGCAGATTTATGCTAAATGCTGATGTGGAAGACCCAGATTTTCTAAGAAATATCTTGTGGACGGATGAGTCCAAATTTGATAAAGATGGCATAACTAACTATCACAACGCCCATTACTGGGCCCCAAAAGAACTAAGGAATCCCAATAAGAAAAGAGTGAAGGGGTCCCAACGTAGATTCAGCGTGAATGTGTGGATGGGCATTATCTCCAATCATTTGATTGGACCTTACTTTCTCCCGGATAATTTAAATGGGGAAAGCTACGAAAATTTCCTGAGAGCAGACTTGAGTGATTTGCTGGATGATCTGCCACTCAACCTGATCAGGGACATGTGGTTCCAACACGATGGCTGCCCTGCCCATTTCAGAAGAAGTGTCAGAGACTGGCTGGACACAAATTATCCAAACAAATGGATAGGACGAGGTGGGCCGTTGCCATGGCCAGCAAGAAGTCCGGACATTACCCCCATGGATTTTCATGTGTGGGGGTGCATGAAAAGTCTAGTATACAGCGAGCCGAATCCAGTTTCGTCTGTGGAAGACTTAAGACAAAGGATTGTGGATGCAGCTAACAAAATGAGGACCACATTGACCACTGGAGTAGTGAAGACTGGTCTCCGTAGAAGAATGCGACAATGTATCAGAAATAGAGGCGGCCATGTTGAACATGAACTGTAAACAAGAAAAAGTTGTGTGAAAAGCTTTAATAAATAACATTTCATGCTTACCTATTGTTTTATTTTATTTTTTAGGGCTAAGTATAAATTTTCTTCTCCACTGTCGCCTATGAAACTAATTTTTTTTATAATGTATTTGAATAAAACACTTGATTATTATACCTCGTTAGATAGCTGATGAAACGTAGATATTTTAAAAAACATCTGCCGAACAATTGCCATATAGTTTTTTTTAGATATCCCTTAGAGAAAAATAAACTTTCTAATTTATTTTTTTATTTCTTAACTTTCACTTGTCTGCTACGGTCTATTCAATTAACTAATGTACTATTTTAATGATTGACGTCTTTAAGCATCTTATTACGCATGTCAAAATGCAATAATAATAATAATAAGACACACAAAATAAACAAAAATAAATTTAGTAGCTTAAATATCGGCAATTTTCAATGAAAAAATTAAAAGTCGAATATCTCAAAAAGGGTTAAGTTTAGGGTAGGGTGTTTCATAGTGAAATAAGTCAGAAATGATGGGTACTCCACGCCCTCAACGGATCTAGCACGACTTTTTCTGTAACCCTGTATTTCTGCTGACCATAAATGTTTGTTTCTGGTTTTGGGTGTTACCATATTATGTATGTATTTACAAAAAAAAAAAAGTAGTATTATGTAGTAGGTATATCCGTTGTCTAGTACCCAGTACAAGCCAGCTACATAGCGATGTGTGTTTACGTAATGTCGTTTAATATTTATTATTATTTTTAATTTTAAAATAAGTACAGTAAATGTTATACAGTGGTTAAGACCACAGTGCATAATCTGTACGGTCGATAGTCCAGTGGGACAACGCGACGGATAGCCTGTTCTCGTCCAATGTTTTAGTTTGTGCAATGGTTTACGTTCACCGGCCGTTGCGCCACTAGATGTGTGAACTCCTACTTAACTATGGTGTTAGAGATACCTGTCGTTTGTTTGATTTTAATTAAGAATGTCTTACATCATAGGTACAATAACGCGACGTAAGCAAATTTTACGTCAAGGTGATGAAGGTAAGCTGTTGCAATGCAAGGCGAAACATGTGGACTTTGTTGACTGTACCTTACTTACCTATAGTAGTCCTAGTACACACACATGCTTTCTGTGTACAATATACATAATAGAAGTATATTCGTTTTCTACTTACCAAGCCTGGTGCTTAGTTTAGGGCTAGATTGCGCTTGATTGTGTAACATCGTAGGTACAATTTATTTTTTATTTTTTCTGAAATTGTAAGTAGAATTTCGTGCAGATTTATAAAAATGGTTATGGATTCGTTGTGTCTGAATCTGAAGGCTTTTAGATTTAATGAGAAATTACTAAATTTTATAATAAATAATATAATACTGTACATATTATACTTTTTGTGAATAAAACGCAATTATGATACTTACATAGAGTACACCCGGTACCAGAAACAAACATTTATGGTCAGCAGAAATATTAGTTTCCGACGGGAATTAAACCCGCAACCTTCTGCGTCGCAGTCCGGGCGCCGCGCCGCCGCCCGCCGCGCCACGGACCTAGAGGCCGTCAAATACCTCACCCTTTTTAAACTTACCTGATTTCCGTCCATCATTATTGATACAAGTACGCGTAATTATTGTAGGTCCACCAGACCCACAATACAATTATGTCAAAATCTTAACTATATTTTGTGACGTATTTTTTTACAATTTAATGTAAGTAATAAAACATTAACTTATCCTTTATATTACCGACTAGTTAAAAAACTGGTTTTAAACACGTCAAAGCATAGGTCAACGAATTACCTACGTAAATCAGAGATATGTAAAAACTTCTAGATACGTAATAGGGCAAATTTCTTGTCTACACAAATGCAAGCTATCTAGCCAGAGAAGTCTTAGTTCCATCCCAGCTCACGTCACGATCACCCGCTTGTTATCACACAGTACATTTAGTTCACTTTCACAACATTACTCACAGACAACAATGCCTTCGTGCGTATTTAGGCGATGCACGAATTATACTCCAAAAACTGGCAAACATATTTCATTAAGTACGTAAGTAAAGCTGTATTTATTTATTTTAGTTTATTTTCTGAAAAGTTTTTTTTTCAAAAACTCAACGAAGTTTTTGACTTTGACGTTTTATCATTCTCTCCTAACCGCTATGAGATGTCATAATAATATTATGACATCTCTTTCTTACGTCATGCAAGTAGCATTGAGTCTTTATGTTTTAGAAAGAGATAACAATAGTTTCGTCTATTTCTTCTTTAAATTATGTGAATGAATATAAATAATGAGGTTGTATAGCATGCAACTGTGCCGCTTTTCAATAATGATTTGTTCTGCAATGGCGTCTCTATAACTTTAATAGACTCATTGAAGTAAATCGTCTTATTGGTCAGTTAAATTATTTTCACTGGCAATCATTAATTCTGCAGGAAATACATCAATTTAATTACTTAACCATACGACATTAAAAAAAATCATATGAGATTTAGTTTGATAAAGGTATCTATTAATAATACTTAGTAAGTACTATTTATCTTCCTTTTTGCAATAGTTGGAAGGTTTCGCAATATAGGACTACGGATAGGACGAAGGCAACCTTAGTTTTTATTAATCAATCATACTACAGTAAATACCTATCTTAGAATAGCTATTACCTACCTATTCTGTAATTATTTCTCATCGGTTGTGAACAAATTATGGACATTTGGAAATTAGCCAGTGTCAAGTATTATTAATTTTTACAAGTTATTTGCAATTTGCATCAAAACAGTAAAAGTCAAGTAAAGGAAGTCATTGTAAATGGTGGCTATTTACGATGACGGCTTTGGAGACAACGCTAAAGTCCATGTTTTGCACCGGTTTTCACTTTCATTACACTTGTACACCTTCACGAAACTAAATTGATTAAATGCCCCCAAAATTAAACAATTACATGCATATTTTGAACTAGGTTTCACAAAAATGAAAATTTAGCAACACATCTCTTTAATGCGTTCCCGCCGAAAACTGAGTAATTTGAAATTATATTCAGTATAATTTTATGCAAATTACTTCCGATAAAATCATGAATGTTATTAGAGCTTATATTTAAACTAACTGGCTGGCTACCGCGATTTTACCTGCATGAATCCCGATCTACTGTGGGGAATTATTATCGCATGGTTTACATCATATTTCAGCTCTTTATTATTATAAGCAGTTTAGTCAGGGCAAAGCATAATGAGGGGTCCGGTCAAATCGGACCATAGCCGTTGGGTACCGTGGAAGACTTACAAATGCCCGTAGTCCCTGACATCAAGGCGAGTGAGGAACCGGTGAAGTTTTTAGTGGGTAAACCTATGGCCGCCTCCTACTATTATAGGCCCTAGGGAGCCCCACGCACGGCGTGACGGTGCATTAGGCTGCATTTTCTGTACCAGAAAAAAAGGGCAAAGCATAATGTTATAAAATACTAGCTGTGTCCCGCAGATTAATCTGCGTAAGTAACGATGCCATTTGTATTTTGAAAAACCCTTTCTTATCGGCTAATCGCATGCTTAACTTCATTATAAAAACATACTCTCACATACGTCTCGGAGAAACTCTCAGCTGTTTATGCTGTACGTTGGTCCATCAATGGGTCAGTCAGTCAGGACAAAGCGAAGTTATAGATTGTCTAGCTAACTAGCTCATAAACCTTTCCATAGGTGGACGTGTGCAAAATATTAGTTTAAAAATATGGCACCTATTCTAAAACGAAAATGTTTCTACTATTCCTCAGCAAAATTTTATTCGAAAACGGTAAAACAACAGTACATGCAACGTTCGATAATGAGAACTGACTGATTCCGTTTCTATAATTTGTAAAGTTTTTACTGAGTTTTGACCATAAATAATAAGATGTAATTGAGAAGTACCTACCTATTTACCTACTATGCTTTGTACATCCTACAGTCGCGCATGAGCGGGCTGACTCTCATTGACTTGACTTTGACTATTGACTGTGAGTTTTGCCTATGATAAAAACTTGTAGCCATTACCTAAAAAAACCTAGCAATTTGTTTCGCAAAACTGATCTTGAGTCAAGATTATTTTTTACTTAGGTATCCAAATATTGATTTATTTAAGGAGACTACCTATACGGAAGCTAAATACCATTGCGGAAAAACACAAAGTACCAATATACCTACGTAAGTAATTTACCGGTAAAGGTATCATAGAAATCTAATTATAGGAAATATTTTATTTTTAAAAGAATATGTTCATATTTATTTTGTTGTGGGTCTAGATTTATAGTCGCTATAACGACTACAAGAGACTGTTTCGAACGATCGAAGAATTTATCTACATGTAACTACTCTATATCTATAATCTGTACTTTTAAGTACAGATTATAGATATAAACGACAGAGGACAAAAAGTCTGTACTTGGAAGTAAATTAAAAAAAAGTTGTCTTCTGTTTCTCTGTTTGTTCCTTATACAATTAAAAACTACTGAGCCGATAATTACCTGTAGAATTATCCAGTTCTATTTTCGGGGAACCTCGTGGAATACTTTACATCGAAATCCAATTAGTATATAGATGCTAAGTAATCCGAATAATAGAAGCCGACGAAGAAGTCGGCTATGCACTATTTCTACGCAGACGAAGTCGCGGGTAACAGCTAGTTCTAAAATAAAACTCATTTTCCATTTTTATCGCGTTGATTTTATTATTTTTAGCATTGTTGCAATGCCGTTCCTATGTTTTAGACCCTTTACAGACCTCTTTCAACCCCTTCAATCCCATTACCGTTTCAATTCAACATCGTGCAAACAGAACAAAAATCTAGAATTGATTATTTTTCATTAAGAGTTTAAAATATTAAAAAGTCACGAATTTTGTTTTATGTGATGATATTTTTTCCTCATTTTACGGAACTAATATTTTTTTTTTTTGTTACAGGTACTAAAAACAAACGAAAAAAAAAACAAAAACAAAGTGATGCTCTGTGATTAAATTAGATAACAAAAAAACCAGCAAAGATGTCAGTAGAAACACAAGAATACATTAACGGGATGAAACCCGGCCCTCTAACGAGGGAGATCCCGGAATGTATGAGGAACAAGTACACCCTAGTGCAAACGGTCATGGACGTCGTTGTGTTTGTACTGATCGCTGTATGGCACTGTATCCAAGCTATATATAGGAGTATAGTGGGAGTGAAGAAAAGGGACCTAAAGGGCGGTGTGGCAGTCGTAACTGGCGGTGGCGGCGGCTTGGGGAGCCTTATAGCGCTGAGGCTGGCACGGCTCGGCTGTACGGTTGTGCTGTGGGATATTAATAAACAAGGTAAGTTTTTGAAATATTATATTCCCACTATAATCATAAATGATTTTGTATTTAATTACTTAAATAAAAGTATGTTTGTAACTCCTTCACGAAGTAGTTAATTAACAGCGACCCAACAGCGTATCTTCTGTTGTTATCGGCATCGAAATCCCACTTCATACCTTTGACCTTACATGTAGCACAGAATACATAATAGTTTAATAACAAGTCTGTACTTTTAGTTCTACACAAGTCGTAGGTACAATTGTTAAACAGAACTGATTGTAACCGAAGCATTTTAAAGTTGTCTTTATTCAGTAGTGTTACATTATTTTGGATAGATATCAAAAAGAAAAAAAATCAGACCTAAATGATATAAAAAAGAAATCTAAAGTTATGAACTGCACGAGATAGTTCCTGCAATTCATAGAGCTGGGAGTAAGGTAAGGCCATAAGTATGAAGTTCATGAGTCAAACTGCATTAGCGTCATCCAGTTTACGATTTGCTCATGTATTGTATTAATTTAGATATCTTTAAAAAATATCAGCATATTAATGCCTTCTTATATTATGTAACTGATGCCTTTGTAACATTGACATCAATTATTACTTGCCAAGGTATTTGCTACATACCTATCCATTTATGCTGTTAAAGCACAGCTGGTTACCTATTAGCATACAAGTATAGTTAGCTACATATTTTCTAGATCTGATTTGATTTGATCAGATACCATGATCGTTTCTCGTTGCTTTGTCGTCTTTGTTTTTATTAGTTGAAGTTTTATTTTTCATTTTTATTCATCATCATCATCATTGGCCTGTTGCAGTCCACTGCTGGACATAGGCCTTTCCAATTACACGCCACCTAGATCTATTTTCGGCTTCTCGCATCCAGTTTGTGCCAGCCGTCTTGCGCAAATCGTCCAACTTGCCTGAGGACGTCCTATACTACGTCTGCTGAGACGCGGTCTTTATTTTTTTTAGCTGAACGATATAGTGGCGACTTAGCGATGACCTATTAGACATCATGGTAGGGCGGATAGTATTAAGTACTAATGCAATATCTAATAGTAACTATAAAATTGGCTTGCATACAGCCGAAAACAGAAACGACAATTAATATTTAAGGAGTACTTAAATAATTGAACAACTTCTAAATTTAAAATAAGTAATGGAATATTTTGAGTCTGAGAGCTGCTTAATTGTTTCAGTTTTACTCAAAATTTCGGCTGATAGTGGCATAGTGGATTGATAATTGACATGACATATTCCGCTCTACCATGATGTTTTACAAGTCGTCGCGAAGTCGCCGCGTTGTCGTTCAGATAAAAAATTTATTAAAAACACATTAAATTATAAAAATAATAAATGAAAAACAACCTTAAAAAAAGATGTTTAAAATTATCTGTGGTTTTAAAAGTAGTCGGGATATTTTTATTTAAAAATACTTTATTTTTTTTAGCGCGGATTTTATGTGATCATAAAAATATAAAGAAAACAATGTTTAATCGTTTTTTTGTTAATTAATTGATTAATTATTTATTGCAACACACCACAATTTAATAATTACAAGAAAAGGAAAATACTTAAACAACTTAAAACTTGGTGGCACAGTGGGCGGCCTTATCGCTTAAAGCGATCTCTTCCAGGCAACCTTTGTTTCAGGTTTTTTTTTCAGAAGTCATTTAAAGAAGTAGAACCACAGTAAAAACTACACGACTAAATAAGCAAAAATCGTATTTCATCAAAACAGTAGGGCATCTGTGTCTCAGTTACATAATAAATAAATGAATAAATGAGTAAAACTGTTATAAATAATAATATGTACCTATATTACAACTATTACAGAGCAGGTCTCCAAATATTTTAATGCATACTTATCATAATTTATTCCGCTCAGTCGTGTTTGCTATATCGACACAATAATATCGAAAATAATTTTATAATTGTCAGTTTACTTAAGTATGGACTTTGTACTTACGACGTGTAATAAACAAAACTGATTTTTACAAAAAAAAAAAGAAATTAGTGTGAGGTAACAAAGTTACATTTTTTCGTTTCTTTTAAGGCGCATTATAATTTATTTTCTTACCTGGGCATTTCGACTATATGTTACAAGAGTTTTGGTCGCGAGAAGATTACAACAGCGTGGCAGGGGCTAGTATCTCCTTGCAAACAAGACTTTTGTAAAATAGTTAAAACGGCGAAGTAAGAGAATAAATACATATAGGTACGCGACTACATGTTAAAATGTAACGAAGTATGTTCAGAAATCGTTTGCTTAATTTTATTGTAAGGTTTTTTGAAATCTTAGGTCGTGAATTAAACTGTTTTTTCGGTTTCAACCGCGCAATTACCTACACCTCAGAGCGCTGTTGGTCTAGTGGTAGATACCACGACTTTCATTCCGAAGGTCGTGGTTTCGAATCCCGTACGGGCACCAATATCTTTTTCTTTAAGAAAAATTTAAGTGCCCTATATTAACATCGCTCTTACGGTGAAGGAAAACATCGTGAGGAAACCTACCGCTTAAAATCACGCACAAAGGCCCAATAGTAGGGCTAATTGCGGAAACACACAGTTAAAACTTTAACTTTACCTACACCTCAGTCTACCCTTACCTCACCTCAGTCTCAGTGACCACTAGGCACTGTAAAAACCTCAAAACGTCGTCGGGCGTAGGCCTAAAATGTTGAAGTAATAAAAGCAAGAAAATATATCTCTAAGGTCGTACGTAGCATATTAAAGCTGTTATACCGATATGAGTGAGACCATGGTGGGTTTTTCAGAGAAAATAATCGAAGAGAAGTAAATATTAAGAAGTAAATCGACTTTACTTGTCGTCAACCACCGTAATGATGTAGCATATGAGTATCGATAACACAATGCACCATTCAAAAAGCCATTGTCAATATCAAGCTAGTAAAATGTCGAAGGATACGGCATTTTATATGGTGGGTTTATAGAGTATTTTAAAGTTTGTGTACGTATAATATTATAATTAATTGTCTCTCGAATCACTATAGCGTTCTTGTAAAGCAAGTGCGGGAAGATTTTTCTTCTTCTCTTTGTAAAGAAGTGTGACTCTCCAGGGAAGATACAGAGTTGTATCGAGGGAATATAAGTAAGACGTGTATATTATTTTTCGACGATTAGACGACAATTTCGTCGTCGTCGGTTAAAAATGTACTTGTAATTGAAAGAAAAAAAGCAAAATTTCGAACAAATTCCGTTAATAAATAATACTTAGGTACTAGGTAAGTGTTAGTTGTAAAGATTTTCCAGATTGTAATCTCTGATATTTTCGGAAACTACGAAACACTACACTGCGTGTGGCCGGACAAGGCACCCACTTGTTTTATCTTCCGAGAATTAATATCTACATATACCTTATGTTATGCGTGTGTGTCACTTGTAGGTATTCTGGAACTATATCTCTAGCTTCTGTAGCTAGATGGATTAGTTAGTTTACGCAATGCGTGGAGATAGTTTCCCAACATAGAATTGCGATATGTTCCTCACGCGTTCGTCTAATCTTGCAAATCTGATTTACTTTGTATGGAGTAGGTAGTAAATCTCCTTTGCAATCGTGATATACTCGCAATATTACGTATAGAAAACTTTTTTTTACCCTTTTATGGAAAAAAGAAAAGTTTCATAACATGATTTTAGGGCATAGGTATGTCCAATTTCAAGAGGTTTTAGGATACAGATTGAGCGATACCAAACATTTAAGGTGAGCACCGCATCCGCACATTAAGGGACATCTATTCTTTAAGTAAATTTTATCTCGAAAACCGTTCGAAAATTTTTGAAATTTTCGCTCTAGCTTTTGATGAGCTAATGATTTCTGACTAACAAATTACTGATTCGCGTTCTAGAATAATTGAATAGAACTGAAGCATAGTTGAGACATTTTACTTATAGTTCTATAAATTTGAGTTTATACGTTATACATAAACTAGCCCCTGCACTTTCACTATTATACGAGGAAAGCTTCGTAAAGGGGCAAATGCCGCTATTGTTTAGGTAGATAATTAGTAAATATTTTATCTACGAGATAACTCTGAGATAAAAGCAAAGATATTATAAATACATACTTTTCCTGCAAAGTACATTTATATCTAAAGCAGTGTTGGTCTAGTGGTAGATACTCCGACTTTCATTCCGAAGGTCGTGGTTTTGAATCCTGGCCGCGCACCAATGTCTTTTCATTTAAGAAAAAAATATGTGCGCTATTAAACATCGCTCTTACGGTGAAGGAAAACATCGTAAGGAAACCTACAGCTTAAAATCACGCCCAATAGTAGGGCTTAATGCGGAAATACACAGTTAAATATTTAACTTTATATCTAATACTAGCTGCGCCCCGCGGTTTCACCCGCGTATTCCCGTTCCCGCGGGAATAACGGGATAAAAGTAGCTTATGTGTTAAATCCAGGTCCCCAGCTACCTATATTCCAAGTTTCATCGCAATCGGTTTAGTAGGGTTTGCGTGAAAGAGTAACAACCTCACATACATACAAACTTTCGCGTTTATAATATTAGTAAGATGAAATATGCACAATTTTAACACCAATGTGCTAACTACCTACTACCTAATCAATTAAATAATTATTTTCCTTTGTTGGCTTTGGTTATTGTTTTGATGTTTTACAGTTTTTATTGCTAAAATTTACGTAAATTTTAAGAAAAAATAATCTTAAGTGGTGTCTAAAAAGATGGTTAGCAACTTTTTTGTAAGGCTATATTTTATAATGATAGAGATTTTTGACTCTCGTGGGTCCCTTCCTTGATTTATTCCCTCAACCTCGATTCTCATAATGTCGCTTTGCATTTCCAGTACGTCGCTCCTCGCTTTACAGTGGTTCCCGACACGCCGCCTCGCATTTATTGTTAGAATTGGTACAGTTTAGAGCAGAAGTTTTAGTTTTTATTTCGGGTCAATAGCCTCATTCATTATTAGTTGACTTTTAGCTACATATATGCTTGTCAAAATGTGGGTACCTAGTTTATAAATGGAAAAATGTAGGTACCTAGTCTCTAAATAGAACCGTATTCTACAATAACAATATTTGTATGTACCACCTAAATACAATTTAATTGTGCCGATATTACTTTTGAATTATTTCTGATTTTTGCCAAATTTGGCAATAATTGTTAACAGCTGTGGAAAAAACAAAACTAAGCTGAGACATAGTTGAGACGTTTTTAATTAAAGAATGCCCCCAAGTTGCCTCTTCATACCTAAATAGATGTTTACGTTATTATTATTTTATTTTATATCCAATTATATTTTGGATCCTTCGACTTTGTTCTTAAACACTTAACAATTAGGTGTTATGTTAAGGTTTTTGTTTGAAAACGTTTTATACGTAGGTAAGGTAATGATTATTTACAGTTTTTTGAACGTCGGAAGTAGTCAACGGTAGATAGATAAATGTAGTATAGATTAAGCTATCTTTACTCACCTTCACAAAGTTTAGAATTTTAGATTCAACAATCTCGACAGACATATCTGTGCTTCTTCTAATACCTATATTATAATATTATAAATAGGAAAGTAACGTCTGTCTGTTTGTCTGTCTAAACCGATGAACCGATTTTGTTGAATTTTGTAAAGAGATAAGACACACTTTTTATAAATATAAAATATAAATTTCAGACACGAGACATTGAGACCACGGCCGGTGTAATTCGTTTGTCGAAACGTCGGCGTAATTATAAATTTATAAAAAGTGTAGGTACAAACGCGATCGAGACCCGAGTTTTAATAAAAATAGTAATGAGATAGATAATGGGTACCTTGGAGAAGGCCATTATAGCTACTTTTGGTTTTGTTATCCTCGCGGGATCAGTACTTATGCTGGTAAAATCTAAAATGATTTAGGTATTATATTTAGGTAATACCTAAATCGAATCTCCCGTCGAAATCTATGACTGCATGAACTAACATTCAAACTACGAAATCTAACTAAAAACCGTGAATGTTAAACATTTGCTCATCTAGAGAGTTGTTGAAATCTTTAACTACTAAGTACTCGACTACTTAACACAACAATGTGGTGACTACTGAGGTCAAAGTCAATTTTGCAATGAAGCTTCATGCTCTCGTGACCATTTCGGAAGAATGAATATTTTTGGTAAATTCACCAATTAACATTGGTATGCGATGAAAATTGCTGATGTTGGCATGTGAATGATCGAGCGTGACATACTTTTCGTACAATATAATCTTTTACGAGCGACTACACAAGGCTTTGAGAGACACCTCTATCTACTAGTTAATTAAAAACGTGGTTGGAATTCATTGACGTTCTACAGTTTTTACTTATACGTAAGTATTCAGGTTTTAAACGTTATAGGGTTGGTATCGTCTACCTTAGGTAGTCATTTTGGGCAGTTTTTTTTTTTAAGCTTTTAATTAGCTTTCCCTGGGGAATTATTTCTGTACCTAATAGAATTGTCCAAAAATTTATTTTAAAATCTCTGCAATTAGATACACTTAAAATGAAACTATGTTTGAACCTTGTCTTGTCATCGAAACTTAATGAACCCAAAAATGTTTAGAAAACGAGTATGTATTCGCCGAAGAGAAATTTAGGCAATGGTCTATTAGCGTCTATTACAACGGATATACCTACTACTTATATTTATTTAATTCATGACCTATCTACATTTCCTCACTATCGAATTAACTCTTGAACGAACTAACTATAATGAGTTACTTTGCTGAAGAGTTAGCAAGTAATCTTGCAAGTTCAATTTGAACCACTTCCTCTAAACTTAGGACTTTGAAATTTCGTTTACTCACTACTTTAGTTCTGATGACAATGCATTCGTATGGTAAGCATGAACTGATGGTTTACCCAGACTCCAGATATGAGAGTTCTTCAACGTATATCAGCTCAGACACGAAATTTCGTATCTGTTGCTTCTCTGAACCGTTTTCGAGAAATATTGAACAGAGCTGCATAGTTGAAACATTTTAGTTCCAGCCTTGTTTACTTTCTGCTTTTAGCTTGTGGTAGATTTTCATTTGAGCATTTTTATTCTTCAACATGTAAAAAAATACGTAAATGTATAAATAATAATTAACTACAAACTACAATATAAAAATATTTCAAATAAAGTATCTAGACTTAACAGAAGGCTAACAGATACTTTGCGAAACGTTATAAGTTTTAACGAAATAATAGTTCGAAATAACGAGATAACCGTCAAACTTGGTGTCTATCACAAATGTTTAAATTTAAATGTTACTAAAACGGTACTCTACGTGTTGACTTTGGCAGCAGGCACGCCTTCTAAAGGTCCGGGTGCTCCATAGCCCGGAGAATCCAATACAAATAATAAAAATAATAAATTCTGTGACCAACACACAACGCCATCTAGCCCCATGATAAGCTGCTAAGCTTGTGTTACGGTGACTAGACAACGGATATGCCTACTACTTATATTTATTTTTCTTTCGTACATACATATTATACATAGAAATACACCCAGACCAGCTTCAAATATTTATTTTAAAGCATAAATATTTGCACCCGGCGGGAATCGAACCCGCAACCTTCTGCAATGCAGTCGGGTATTCGCCCGGCGCGCCACAGATGCCGTCAAATAAACGAATCCTACAAAAATATTAAATTTCCACCTATATTCATCCACCTTGACTTAATGACATGACAGTGAAGGGACAAGGAAGTTCTTGACGGTGTAGCAATACGAGTATACCGACAATTTCCGAACGAGCATGCATTTGCGGTTAAATTCTAAGGTTGGATAGATTGGTAAATCTATACTTCTATTATACTTTTACTAATATAATACAGAGGAAAGATTTATTTGTTTGTTTGTAATGAAAAGGCTCTAAAATTACTGGATTAATTTCGAAAATTCTTTGACCAATAGAGCTACTTTATCGTGAAGTAAGATAGCCTACTTTTTTTTTATTTAATTTTTGTTTGTTGTTTATTCCTAAAGTTTGAAATGTATTTTTAATACAAAATATCCTTTTTGTTATGATTTTTTTAATTTTGACTTTTATTTTTTATTTTATTTTAATTTATGATTTGTATGCCTAATTTTATGACTTGTTTAATAAAATTTGTACTAATAAATGATATGAATATGATCACGATATTCATACGGGAACGGAACTTACCCGGATAAAACCGCGGGCGTAACAGTTAGTTAACAAACTTAAATTGTTGTTATTTGTTGTGGTAAACTGTAATAGGTAGGTACCTGCTGAAATTGTGGGATGATGCGGTCAATATATATATATAGCCAACTAAGCCACAAGCAAAGCAGACCAACGACCTTGTGTCATGGTATCATATTCACTGAGATAATGTACACTAATATTATAAAGCTGAAGAGTCTGTTTCTTTGTTTGATTGTTTGTTTGGTTGAACACGCTATAATATCAAGAACTACTGGTCCGAATTGAAAAAACTTTTTTGTGTTTTATTGTCCATTTTTCAATTTTTTTTTCAATAAAACTAGACATAAGAAGGGTGTTTCAATCAATTTTCATAAATAGGTTTCTTGTGGCAAGCGTGTTATATACACCGTCAACCTCACCGTCCGGTCCTATCAGGTGAGATGAGGTCAAATGATAGCCTATCCCATGCAACAAAAAAAGTGACGTAAATTGCTAAGATTTAAAAAAAAAGGATAGATACGTTACCTAGTTTCGACGAATAAGAAGAAATTAGATGATAAAATTGTGTCAGAGGCAGAAAAGTTCCAGAAGCGCGAACGAGATAGCAACCACTACTTAGACGCAACTTTATTGTCTCATTTGTCAATCTAAGGCAAAATCTCGTAAAAATAGTAAAGTTTCTATTAATATCTCAAACCTACTTACGCACTTGGAAAGTTTTAATTAAGGAAAAAAATAAATAGTAAATCACCTTATTCCAAATGGAGCAGGTAGCCGGTATCTAACCTTAATTAGTTTGATAATTTATATTCATTATAAGGTTTATTAGCAAAGCAATCTTGTAGCCCAATTAAAGAGGCGTTTTTAGGGTTTCGTACTCAAAATGTAAAAACGGGGCCTTATTACTGAGCCCTCGCTGTCTCTGTCTGTCTGCTGTCACCAGGCCTTCTGTCATTTAAATTTCCCTAGCGTTTCCCGCGCGATCGTAGTTCATATGGGCGGTAACTGCAGCGCTAGGGGGCGCCGTGTTTGCATATCGAATGTATGAACTGTATGTTCTGTAGCTGTCACCACCTATCTCATGAACCGTGATAGCTAGCCAGTTGAAATTTTCACAGATAATGTATTTCTGTTGCCGATAATGGGTACTAAAAACAAAATTATACAAATATTTATGGAGGACTACACACACGCGATGTATTTTTACCAATAATGCCATCTAGTCATCAATTGGAGTAAGTTGCGTTCAGCGGTTTTTACGTGATTGAGTAACAAACACACATATTCACAAACTTTCAGCTTTATAATATTAGAAGGATAAATTATATTGTATTCATGTTGTATTGTATTGAGTGTACAATCTAAGTCAAATCCTACTAATATTATAGAGCTGAAAGTTTGTGAATAAATGTGTGTGTATGTATATGTGTATTTGTTACTCAATCACGCAAAAACTACTGAACCGATTGCGATGAAACTTGGAATATAGGTAGCTGGATACCGGGAATAACACAAAGGCTACTTTTTATCCCGATATTTCCGCGGGAACGGGACTTATGCGGGTGAAACCGCGGGGCGCAGCTGTAAATAAATAAATAATAGTACCTACGGAACTCTTCGTGTGCGAATCCGACACGCCCGTGACCGGTTTTTAAGGTTGATGGTGATGGTAATTAGAAGGCACGTGTCTATTCTTGTTGTAATGAGCCCTTGCTACAAATATAAATAATGTATTCATGAAATACTTTTAAAATAACTGACTACATTACATATACTTTAATTGTAATTACGTTCATAAAATGTTATTGCGATTTTGTTTTATTTTTCGTGGTAAAGTCAATTCGTGGAAAAGTTTTTCGTGATAAAGTCTTTCGTGAAAAAGTAATTTCGTGATAAAGTTTTTTGTGATACAGTAACAGAACCGACGTCGTCGGCATAAGATAAGCGTAATTATTTAAAAATTGGCATTTTATGACGTTGTTTAGGGAAATTTTGGACTTGCTAATTGTTCAAACTTGTTTCCGTCACTTGTTAAATCCACAGATGAATAAAATTATTGAATAAAAAATGAAGTTAAATGGTTTTATTGCAAATAAATTATGATGCAGATAATAACGACCATATTCAATTTACCTACACCAACAACTTTTGACCAATACACAATATATTAGGCGTTAAAGTATGAAATTGCCGATTTGTACTGAAAATCTTAATTGTTTATTTTTTAAATTTTTAACAAATTTATTTAATCAAAATAGTTGCCATTATTATCTATACATTGCTGCCATCTAATGGGAAGGTTATTAATGCCTTTGCGATAGAACTCCGACGATCTAGACTGCACAAACTGTTTGAAAGCATTTTGTACTGCCTCCTGGGAAGAAAACTTCTTGTCACGTAGATAATTGTCTAAATCACGAAAAAAATGGTAGTCCGTTGGAGCAAGGTCTGGTGAATACGGAGGATGACGAATGGTTTCTAAGTGCAGTTCCTGAAGGGTCAAAATGGTTTCTCGTGCTGTGTGAGGTCTCGCGTTGTCGTGGAGCAATAATGGTGAAGATCGATTCATGAGTCGGGGCTGTTTTACTGCTAGTTTTGTCAACATGGTTCGGAGTTCGGCACAATAGACATCTGCCGTAATTGCTCGACCAGATCGAAGAAAACTATAGTGAATAACACCATGCTGAGACCACCAAACAGTTACCATTACCTTTTTATTGGTAAGTTTTGCTTTAGGACACTGTTGTGGCATTTGACCTGGGGTCAGCCATTGCATTTTTCTTTTCCGGTTATCATAAAGAATCCACTTTTCATCACATGTTACAATTCGATCCAATATTCCTTCATTTCTGTACCGGTTCAACAAGGCAACACAAGTTTCAACACGCGTTTCTTTCTGCAGATCAGTCAAATCATGAGGCACCCATTATTCGTATTTTTTTATTTTATTGATTTGACGCAAGTGAGTCAATAAAGTGGGTAAGGTAACGTTAAACCATGCCGCTAATTCCTGGGTAGTTTGACTAGGATCGGCTTCCACTATCTCTCTTAATTCATCGTTATTCACCTGTGTGGGAGGTCTTCCTCGTGGCTCGTTCTTTAAGTCGAAATTTCCGTCACGAAAGCGTTTAAACCAAAACCGTACGGTGCGTTCATTAGTAGACCCCTCTCCAAACGCAGCATTGATATTGCGGGCTGTTTCTGCCGCGTTAGTTCCGCGTCGGAACTCGTATTCAAAAATCACTCGAATTTTCGCAGTATCCATCTTTCTTGTCTAAATTGAATAACAAAAACAATTGAAAGTCGATATTCAAATGTTTCACATTTTTTAAAAAAAGAACATCACAGAAACCATTTGAAAAAAGTTTCATTCGAAAACCTCAAACCATGAAGATTCTATGTCAATTCAAAGAACCTATTGCAATAAAACGGCAATTTCATACTTTAACCCCTATTATTAAAGAAAAGGATAAAATAAAAGAACTTATCAAAAATCAAATAAATAATAATTATTACCTACCAACAGTTAAACTATTTTCATTCCAAGTTTGCCTGAAAGAAATTACTTTGAGCGATAAAGCCGCTTGTATAGCATTTATTTATATTTTAGGTGCGCAATGTATGATTTTTTAAATCTGGTGTTAATCAAATAAAATATTTATCTATCTAAAATACATTATAGGTATATATCTTTAATTATAAACAACAGTATATCTATATCATTAGTTACTATATATCTGCGAACATCCACCGACATACTGTGGTCATACATTCGCTCACAAGATCTAATTTCAACTTTCGATAAGACATTTACAAGATTACCTTTCAATCCAAGACCGTAGATTGCCTCCCATTACAGCGCAGTGAAGACGCATTCTACCTGCCTGAGTTCTAGAAATATCACAAATTGATTACTAGAAAATAATGAGTGCAGTAATTGCACTAGGTGAGAGGTTCTCAAACTGAGCGCCGCGGCACCCTGATGCGCCGTAGAAGGGCACCTGCGAGACGCACACTCGTCAATACTCCTTATTTTTTTATTTGAAATGCCGGATTATAAAACCAATGTAAAGCAATAAATGTAATGTGTAAAATCAAACTTTTTGCACCTCTTTTAAATTCGAGAAGAGCACAAGCTAACACATTACATTGACTAAGTGACTATTCTTTTTAGGCCTATCTGCCTACGTAATATATTTACGACTTACTAGGGCGACGATTGAAAACATACTTAACGTGAATATCTATTTTAATTCTACGTATGACCGAAAGAATATTTGTCATCCTGAAAGAATAATTATAGAATCATTGCCAAGAATAAAATGTTTGTTAACAAAAGTTAGCCTGCTGTTAGTGCGAGACGAACTGATAAAGTTTGAGAATCCCTACACTATAACCACGTACTGTAGGAAGTAAGCAATTATAGGTGTACGGCATAGAATACATAACATAATATCATACTGTACTTATAGATTTTTTACTCGATTCTTCGTCGTCTCGGGACAATGCCTGTTATCACCATGCACGACTCGTTTCCCACCACTGTCACGTTTCACTTTCCTCAGGTCAAATAGAAAATGATTGAATGCAGCTCATTTGCTTTGTAAATTCATCTGTTGGAGATTATTGCGCCAGAGACAAAAACCTTGTCGTAGGGCCATATTTCAGACGTTTTACGTTCGGTTCTTTCATCACAGAAAGGCATATTAAATATTGAAGGATGTTGCACACAGCGCAATCTAGTCCCAAACTTAGCTAGGCTGTTGCTATGGGTGTTGGACAAATCATATACTAAGTATACTATAATACATCCTACTAAAATTATAATCGCGAAAGTTTTTATGCATCTGTATGTGAACTGTTACGCTAAAAACTACTGAACCTATTGCGATGAAACTTAAATTGTAATATAGGTAGCTGTAGACCTGGAATAACACATTGGTTACTTTTGATCCCGATGTTCTCACGGGATCGGACTAATGTGAGTGAAACCGCGCCGCCATCTAGTATAATTAATAAAATCATTCTTACTGTATTTTTGTAAATGCATATTATTATATTACATAACCAGAACCAAATACAAAAATTTATAACCCGCATAAATACTGGTTTTCGGCGGAAATCGATCCCGCAACGTTTTGCGTCGCAATCGAGTGTTCGTCCAACGTCCACAGAGGTCGAAACTCTGAAATTCTGCATTCACGTGTTTGACATTGACGACAGGTTCTTTAAATATATATTCGGTAATTATTACATAAACTTGATTCCGAAACAATCTATCTACACCAATAATATGAGGAAAGATTTATTTGTTTGTGAGCTCCGAAACTACGCGACCAATTTTAAACATTCGTTCAGCAAATAGAAAGATATTTATCATGGAGTATTATACGCTAGGTACCTACTTCTTATCTCAGTATTCCTACGGGGTTAGGACTTACGCAGGTAAAACCGCGGGGTGCAGATAGTACTTATAATAAAGGAAGAAACAATATATTTCGAATTGAGGTGAAATTAGTCATCATAAGCGGTAAGTTTGTACATACGTTCTTAGCTGAAATGCTGTAATCGCAAGGGTCGTACAACATTGACCCAGTGACCGCCGATCGAGTTTCGTAGCCTTGTCTCTATTCAATGGCGATTATTGGCGATCCAGTTCTCGTTTCAGATAATACAAGTGCTATGTGTGCTACGTGGTAATTAAAAACAAACAATAGACACACAAACCTGCGTGAATTCATTATAACGCATTACAAAGTGTATACCTATAGCGCTTAATTATAATAAATATCATACAGTACTCTATTCTCATTTTACTTTCGTTTTTAGAATTAAGGTAGAGACCTAGGGTATCAGTGGAAATAGGAAACTCGTATTTTTAAGATAGATAGGTTATTTTAGTGTGTACAATAAAAATGTATTTTTTCAGCTAAAACTGTTAATTAAAGTAATTATTCGAGCGTGAAGATAGATAGGTAGATGATTTATTTTATTTATTGTAACACACCTGTCCAGAATAAAAATCACATTAAAAAGAAGAAAAAACATAAATAACTGAAATGCATTTGGCATAATGAGTAGCCTTACCACGAACTCAAGGCACTGGATGGAAAAGAACGAAGTATAGATGAAGGTAAGATGTTTTTAGACAGGAGAAAAAGTACTTGAATAATTAAAAAGTACAATAATAGTGTGACACATACAAGTAATAATGGAATAGGTACATACAAAATTATAAATTAATTCAAACAAATTTTGGATCGATTTAGATTAGATAGTTGGAGAAGCCTATGCAACAGAATTCATCTAGTTATACATAATAATGTCAAGCTTTGATTATAAATGTCAAAATTCAAAACCTTAATAACGTTCCGTCCACATTAAAAAAAATTGAAAAATGATTGAGCTATAAATTTATAATTACAATAATTTTTAGCAGGATCTTCCAAACATTAATAATTATTTATTATTATTGTTTACGCTAATTTAGCTATAATTACTAACATATATTTACCATTTATCTTTTACAGTAAACTACTAATTTAACCAGCTTTGTAGATTCTTATTTTTAGCCTATTTGTATTATTTATTATCCCAATCAACTATCTAATAAACTGATACCTTCACAGAAACATATCCCTTCATTTTAATTAATATCATTTTTAGATTATTTTAAAAGGTAAAGAGCCTCTATTAGTTTATATTAAGTTTTTTAAATTATTTTAAACAAAATATATTCGTCATTACATTTATTACAGTCATTGTTTTATGCGAGAATATCGGGTTCAAAAGTAGCCTATGTGTGTGTAGTTTGGAACCTATTCCTGACAAGCGAACAATCAAATAAATCTTTCCTCTTTATAATATTAGTATAGATGGGATATAGATGGGATTCCTATCTCACAAAAGACGCACACTTGGCTACCTACCTAGAAGATCAGGGTACCTACTGGAAACTTTTTTCTACAGATTTAATCAATCAAAACTTTAAAACAATCAATCAATCATTTATTCATAGTTGCAAAAAGAATATAGCCACTACATTTACAGAGTTGTTACAAGTTAATACATGGTTTCCTTCTACTCAACCTTCAGACCTACCGATTTATTTCTAGCAATGTAATTACCTGATTTTTTTAACTACCTATTGCAAAAAGCTCAACATGTCAGCTAGGCATTGAACTAAATGACTTAGCTAATAAAATAACTATAATATACCTGTGCCTTAGGAAATGTTGAGAAACGTCGACATTAGGACCTTTCCAAATACACGCTACATCACTACAAGAACTATAATTTCCACTATAAATCAGGTAATTAAATTCGATGTTTATTTATACTAGCTGCGTCCCGCGATTTCACCCGCGTAAGCAGGCTTGCTTGTTTACCAAAATTTTATTTTCGGACGGAGCCGATGATGCTTGCTACAATGACAGATTTCTTTCTGGATGACACATTTTCTTTCGTTGGTTCGTTCGTAGAATTAAAGTAGCTATCTAAGCCGGTAGGAATTTCGGTATCAAAAGCCTAATCAATAGCCCATGTTTCTCCTCGATAATGTAGCTTTCTATTGTTAAAAGAATTTTAAAAATCGATCCAATACTTTCGGAGCCTATTCAATACAAACAAATAAATCTTTCTTCTTTGTAATATTAGTATATACTCGATTACCGAATCCATGATCGAGTCAAGGTGATCAGGATGTTGTTGTTTGACATACCTAAAGTTTTCGTACATTGATCGGTATAATGCGTCGTTGATCGATCGAAACCAGTGCAAGATGTCTAAATTTACGACCAACAAAGAGCAATATGCTCCAGTTTCATATGTGAAATACTGTTTAAAACGACTTACAAGAAAAGGAGGAGGTTCAATTCTGCTGTTTTTTTTTTGTATGTTGCCCACCTAGGGACTGAGCAGTTTATCCACCACCTCCAGGATTGCTTGTCTCCCCAGGATCCATTAGTCTCCTTTTACGACACCCACTGGAAGAGACGGGTAAACCAATTGTATACCAGGGCTACGTGGCCAGACGGGCTAACTGATGATAATGATGATGATGATTTCTTTTGATAATAAATATTTGTAATGAAAATATAGAAATTTAATAAATAAAGGTAAGTATAGCCTCTCAACTTGTTATTTATTAACTCGTGATGTGATATTAGCAGGATTGTGAAAAATATATTACTTAAAAAACTTACTGTCAATGTTGTCTATTTTACAAGATTCATTGACCTTTTTAAAAACTAAAAATATCAACTTAAAATAAATTATCATCTCAAATATTTCTTATTTATTAGAAGTAAAAATGTATTTCGTATACATATTATGAAATACAAATAATTGAGCACCAAAGTCGTTAAAAAAATAAGGATGATCATTATTCATTAAAATAATAATACGCTCGAATATATTAAACGATCAAAGTTAGGAATATAAAATATTTATGGAATATTTATCAACCGACAAAATTTTTCTCAAACTCGTATCCTAGGTTACTGCAGGTTACTTTCCTATAACACAGAAACTATTTATCGACGCAAATGTAGTATAGGTAGGTAAGTACGTATTTTATGTTATGAAAGTTATGATAAACTAGCTGCGCCCCGCGGTTTCACCCGCGCAAGTCGCGGTCCCGCGTTGTTGGAACACCTACCTACCGCAATGCAAAATCCACACTTAAACGGTCGCCCATTGAAGTACTGTTGAAGCCAGGCGCGTACTTCCCTGGTCGTCTGTTTAAGTGTGAATTTTAGCACTGCAGTAGGTAGGTGAAGTAAGGTAAAGATTGTATGTCAGTATCCTGCGGGATTTTTGGGATCAAAAGTTACCTATGTTACTCTCCATCATTTAAAGTATCTCTATGGAAATTTTCATCCAATAAATAGTTATCACCCGCGTAAGTCCCGATCCCGCGGGATTTTCGGGATTAAAAGTAGCCTATGTTACTCTCCATCATTTAAACTATCCCTCTGCAAATTTTCATCCAAATCGGTCAAGCCGTTTGACCGTGAAGAGGGAACAAACAAACAAACAAATAAACAAACAAACAGACTTTCGGATTTATAATATTGATAAATAAATAAATAAATGAAAGATATCCAAAAATAATGTATGAGATGATGTTAAACAAGTTATATTATAATATTTATGGTCTTCAGAAAAAAAACCAATATAAGTACAAATATTGACTACTTAATAATATGTTTAATAACACAAAGTAGAAAAACTTTTAATTGAATTTCATTGAGGATTACTAGTAGCCATATTCTTGAACTAAAATTACATATAACATCGATGCATATGCCAGCCATTTTGCGTTATTTTGGTAAAGATCTTCTCGTGTAACATAAAAATGATTCCTTTTTTTCTTCTTTCCAGGCTTAGAAGACACGGTGAAATTGGTGAAAGGTATCGGCGGCAAATGTTACGGCTACGTGGTAGACCTCGCCAGCCGAGAAGATATCTACAGGGTGGCTAAGAAAGTAGACGAGGAAGTTGGCAGGGTACGTTTTTTTAAACACGATAGATAAGCGTTTGGCCACTATTTCATCTGGTGGTAAGTGACGATATGGTCTAATACTTACGCTCGCCTGTAAGAAGGAAGACGATAGTGGAACATGATTCCACCCGTCGGTCTTGGTGGCTGCAAGGGGCTACTTATCGGAGCATGGGCGATTTCGCTTGGCGATTCGAGTGAGGTCGGTGGAACAGTGTTCCATGCGTCATCAACCGATTTGTCAGCTGATATAGGGGGAATCAGATGACTCCTGTACGCACAGACGCCAAGTCCAGCACAATGACCAGACACAGAAACAGCTAAATGTGATAACAGATTGCTGAGCGTCATTTAGCGATGTGTTGTGAGGTAAGCTTCCAGCATTACTACTACTACCCAAAAAGAAGAACTCGAAGTGGAAACAGAAAAGTAGGAAAGCGGATCCCGGGTTTCCAGGAGGGATGCAACCGGGAATACCGCTCGGATGATGATTAAATGATAACACTACTTACCATCCGATGAGATAGCAATCGCACTTAATTATATTAATTTTTTTTACACTAAAGACAAAATGTGTCGCAATCCATCCATCTATGTAACGTGACCTAAGACCTATTTTAGGTAATTTCAGACATTTAAAGGGTTTCTAAGTTCAACGTACAATTAAAATTTATTTGTAGGTACTTGACAGGGTCAAAGACATTCTTTTGTGTTTCATACTTCCGTCAGAACCTGTATACTACAGAATATGTAAACATACAATTTTCATAATCACTTTGTTTACAAAGTAATTTGCACACAAATACAAAAAAAATGCTTAAGATAAAGCCTTACATCGATCAATCAGAACAATGAGTAGGTATGGAGAAAATAGGCACAGAATGAATCCTATAGCTACCGTTAGGTTAACGATAAAATTGAATACAGATATAGTATTTTAAACAAGCTATACTCGCGCACTTCGTATCACCAATGGTTATTTAGAAAACAAAAAACTTGACACTGTTGGCCTGGCCGCACTATAATGTTAATGACCCCCTTTAGGTAAATAGATAAAGTTCAGCAGAAAATAAGTACTTTAATATAATGCTATTACAATAATTAGCCTTATTCTCTAATTTCAGATGATTAGATAGATGAAACAGCACAAGCGACTTTTAGTCCATGCTTTATCCTATATTCGGGATTATTCATATTCGACCTTTACGAGCACGAGCTTCGTTGTCCATTGCTCAGCGAGCAGTCGATCGGTTTGTTGCAACCGAGTGGCGGCCGAGCAATGTACAACGAACCTTGGACCCGGCCCCGGCCAGCGCTCGTGACGGTCTAATATAAATCATCCCTTAGACGGATACGAATACCTATAACAAATCAAATATCATAAAATAACGAATTAGTCACTGTCGTGTGATTGCATTTGGAACTAACTATGACCTACCCTTACGGACCATATCAAATTAACCGCTGTGAATTTAATATAATTAACTTATGTTAAATGTGATAATTCTGATATATTTGCAGGTAAATCTACTGATCAACAATGCAGGTGTAGTGTCAGGTCAATATTTGTTGGAGACCCCTGACTACCTCATTCAGAGGACGTTTGACGTCAACATTTTAGCACATTTTTGGGTAAGTACTTATTATACACTTATTAGAGCTGCGCTCCGCTACGCTCCGCATGTCGAGACCCCGTGGGAATATCGGGAAAAGTGTCCTATGTCTTAATCCAGCTATCTGCATACCTACTAAGTTTCATCAAGCATAAAGTTTTAATGTTAGTGACACGATCTTGTTAACTTTTCCCTCTTTTTTGGTCGGGTTATCCGAAAGATTGTAAGTATAGAACTGGACTGGTCTCTATTAGAGACTAGAAGGTGAATGGTCGCTTGACAAGTGGAACGAATTCCAAATAAAACCTTCCAAATTCAAATTGTTCCAAATTCAAATTGTTCGGAAATTATTCACACACCCTTAAAGAGGATGGATCAAAATTCGAACGTCGTTTAGTTTACGAAATAGTTTTTCGAATACGGTTCCAATACTGACCCACCGTATTCGAAAAACTAATCTAGGTAATCTAAAATTGCAAGCTTAGGTATTTTATATACCTACGCACAAACTTTACTGTCAAATAATGTTATGAATGACAGTATTTTCTTCGGATTAAAAAAAAAAATGAACTACTAACTGAAATAAGGGCACTGGTTTTTGCGGTCGTCCTTAGTTCTATCGCCTCATACAAGTACCTATCCCATGGCCACTAGCTAAGATTACACCGAGAAGGTCTTTGATTGCAATTATGTTGTCATGTTGCATGTTGTATATAGATAGGTACAGACAAAACACGATTGTATAAGTAGTTACATCTATTAAGTTTAAATATAAATAAAATTAAGTATTTTATTTTTATGTAACACACTTTGTGTAATCATATTATTTTACCCGTGTATTGTCATAGAGAGCAAGATCTTAGAACAATGAATGATCACATAATATCAGTCTTGATGTACTGATGTACAATTTGTGAAGTAACATTTCCATCAATAGATCCTGTTTTTAGAGTTTTGTACCCGTTTGTACCCGTACGCGAAAAAAAAACCTTTTACTAAAACTTCACTGTTCGCCTGTATTTTACCAGACTGTATCTCATGAACTTTGATAGCAAGACAGTTGAAATATTACAGATGATATATTTCTGCTGTCGATGTCGCTATAAAAACAAGTACTAAGACAGTGTAAAATAAATATTTGAGTGGGGCTCCCATTCAACAAACTTATTTTTTTTTGTGATAATATTATGGTACGAAAACCTTAGTGCGCATGTCGGACTCGTAGTTACCCCATTTTTTATTTATTGGTTAGGTATACTCGTTTTTTTTCTGTGGTTGTTACGAGAAATTTTATATGTTAAAATGTATACATACCTAATCAATTGTCAGTTTGTTTGTCACATTTTTATTGACTATACTATAAGCTTACTTAAAACCCTGTCACGCTGTCACTGAACTGTCACTTGCCCTAATAAGAAAACATAACCCTTCTTTGATTTCTTTATCACTGGACATTGGCGGAATTGCAACGTACTGTGGGCAGAATCGCCATCAGTCAAAATTCAATTCAATTCAACCCTTCTTTGGAAGTCGGGTAAAAAGGGTTATGCTTAGACTTCGTTCCATTACCTTCCATTTTTAAAATCAGTCATATGTTTTTTCCAGACAGTAAAAGCCTTCTTGCCCTCCATGATAGAGAGCAACGACGGACACATAGTGACCATAGCCTCAATGGCCGGCTACGTCGGAGTTGCGAAGCTGGTCGACTACTGCTCCTCGAAGTCGGCTGCGTGCGGCTTCGACGAGGCCTTGAGACTCGAGCTGGACTCCAAGGGGATCAAGGGAGTCAGGACGTCGCTCATCTGTCCTTACTTCATTCGATCTACTGGGATGTTTGAAGAGGTTAATTCTAGGTGAGTCTAAGAGGGTTTTTATGAGTGGTTGATGCTGGGTTTCTACTAGAATATATTTTCAGAATGCGATTGGTTTTATATAGTAACGTGCATTAGGTAGGTTAGGTTTCTATTGTCAGTATAACTAAACCTAATCTAATTTTGAAAAGAAAAAGGATTCTAATTCCAACATAGTTTTAATCAAATTCCTTGTTTCTACAAATCTATGTAGTTTTAGTTCCAGAATAGACACCCAGATCAGATAAAGCCCTGCTTTTACTTTTAATCCTAGTAAAAGCAGGAATTCATTTGTTTGACTTCTATTCTAACCATCAGAATTTTCGTTAAGTTTATTATTTTCGTAAATTATAGATATAATTTACGAAAATAATATGCTTAACAACAAATAATATACTTAACGCCCTACAAAATTTTAAGGTGTTATAAAATGTAACCCGATTGAAGGTTAACAAAAATCGAAATTTATTTAAATGTCGCAGATAACAACCGGCACAAGCTTTCAATGAAATGAATTCCGCGAATTTAATTCTGTTTGACCTCCAAAAAAGGATTATGTAATTCTTAATTTCAGTGTCAACTCATTACGTCGCAGGAAGTATTCTGTTGCATTTATTTTTCACGTGGTTTGCGTATTTATAATTAGCTAGCCTTAATTAAAAGGACGTGGTATTGAAATTAAATTCCTTTTTAGGTTTTGTTCGAAACGTCGGGCGTTGAAACAATGCTAAAAATAATAAACACCAGGTTATTAAAATCGTGTAATGTTAAACTTCAACATAACATCCCAAGAACAGAAGTTAATATAGGACGTGGTAATATTATGTTTAAAACAGGTCGACAGACAACAAAGTGATCTTACAAAGGTTCCTATTATTTATCTTTTAAGGTAAATCCCTAAAAAGACTCCACTTTATAAAGCAGTAGTAATAATCCAATCAGAGAAAGAAGCTACATCAGTATTGAGAGCAGGCCTCTCATTGCAGTAACGTCCCCAGGAGACGATGCCGACGACCATATTGTTATAGTACAGGGGCCCTCCGAAGTCTCCGTGGCAAGAAGACATGCCTGGTGCACCAACGCAGAGCTTCCTTGGAGGAACAGTCACTTGTCCCAATATTTGCTGGCACGTGTCGTGTTCTATTAAAGGGACGTTTACGCTGTGTAGCACGTCGTTTGGAGGAGGACCTCCCCACTGTTGGAATATGAGGGCATTAAATGCAGTGGGGTTATGCACTTTAAATAACCAACAACCTTGAAATGTTTGCTGGTAGACTAAATACTACAGATATATCTACCTGCTTACTTAATAAAAACATGAGAAGATTGCTTGCATAACATATTAAAATGCTAAAATTAGTTTTATGATGCACTTGGCTACATCACATTGACCATAAGAAGTTAATAATTGATAAATTGTAAAAAATGTAAGTACTTCATAATGAATACTTTGATATTAGACAGTTTTGTGTCTACTGTCTACTAACTACTTCATAGTTTATATGTTAAATTGTTATTGAAAAGGGCCTTTACGTGTTGGCTTCGGCTTCACGCACGCCTTCTAAAGATCCGGGGGCTCTATAGGTCCGTGATACTGGACCCACTGTGATATAATTATACTGGCAATATACCTATGTTAAAAAAAAAAAAAACATAACACCTACCCAAAGTTGACCCCATCCAACGTATGTGGTCATAGCGTTATGAGGTACGTGGAATCCTTGTGGTGGGATGGCAACTTGTTGGATTTGATTACTCCATTGCAAGGGAGTTCCCAACCTCAAGAGACAGATGTCGTCATCTGCTCCATCCTGATGTGGATTATACCATGGGTGGATATGCACCCTGTTAATAACGGAGTTAACACCGCCCTCATTCAAGAGAATGGTCCCCGCTTTGATACGGCGTTGGCCTCTGTAGATTATATCTGGCCTATAATAAGAAAAACATTAGGTATCATAAACTTAAAAGAAAAGAAATTAAATAAAACAAATATATGTGTAAGGTATGTATGTACCTAGAGATACAGTAACACCGACGCCTAACTTACGAATGCAAAACTTCTTCGAAACAACGTTTCGTTTTTAGCCGTTATTATGAAAAAAATGTAATAATGACCAGCTGTTTTTTTTTTGCTAAAATGATTATTTTCAAAAATACCCCAAATGTCTAATTTCATCATCCACAGACAGCCAAGTTTCTTCTATCACTTGCAGATCTATAGCTTATCGAGTATTTTGTATGAACGTACCCCTGGCATTATATCAAGATTAATAATTAATAAAGAGAACGGAGCGAGTCATTGTACTTTATGTTTGTTCGCCTTATAACTTTATAGGAAGGTGATTGTCCACTATCTCATTCGAACAATTATTGCTATTAGCAAGCATCCAGCTAGCAAGCTCTACAAGTGAGTCGTCTGCCTGCCCTACGTTGTCTAAGACTAGACACTAGAAAAGCACCTAATCTAGACGACTAGACTACCTTACCTGTGTGCGTTCCTATAAATCTAACCCTAACCGATGTCCGTTTCAGATTCGTTCCGCAGTTGAACTCGAACGAGGTGGCGGACCGAGTGATCAGCGCAATACGGTCTAATGAACCGTTTGCTCTCATACCGGGCTATTTCAGACTGATCCTGCCTCTTAGATGGTGAGTTTAGTTCTAGATGATTTGATTTGCTTAGGTTTGTCTTCTCATCTGAGCGATGTTCCCGTACATCGCTCTCGGGAGCGCGGGATCCTTTGAACTCCAAAATATTTGACGACGGCGCAGTAGGTAAGTCATCATCATTGACCACACCTGTTATTTTCTTTTAGTATGCAGTGTTCTGATTCATATTGTATTCTGATACATATTAAGACATTTAAAGCACATTCTGGTTGTTCGTGAGGTGTTTGTTTACGTTTTCCTGACTACCCGGATCTACTACTTATTCAAAAAAATGATTTTCTTGCATAATTGTTAGTTGACCACTAGTGATGGGCCACTACTATCACGACACCCGAACGAACAAAACATAAATAAAATAACACTTGCTTTTTTTAATGTTACAAACTTAGATCTTTATAGTTACAATTCGTCAAAAAAAGTTGATTTCAGTTACTTAAAGCATATATTTGTTTTCTCCAGGTTGGTGCCATGGCGGTGTACAGCAGATTTGATCAAAACCTTAGTTCTGGACGCAGTCCCACACCCGCTTAATGCGCACGCGCAAGCAGCCAAAGGCGGCTCTGGAACTGATAAAACAGAGGCTGTGGAAGCCAAAACCGGCGGTATTGAGGCCAAGGAGTCCCGCCCCATGACGCTCATCTCCCAACCACTCCATGACAGACACGTTTGACGGAGTCTTACTAGTAATATTAGAGGTTGCAGTGTTACTGAGTTATTTGGACCGCGACTTAGAAACTGGCCTTGCACTTGTTTAGGTTTTTTTTTTGCTTAGCGAGGTTTAGAAATCTTCAGTCGAGATAAATGAGTCTATATTATGCTTGTTCGTTTAAAATCCGCGCGGGCACGGTTAACGGCCAGTGTCTTTATTCATCGTACCTAAGTAAAACGAAAAGTAACAAGGGATGTTACTTTTAGCTTAGATTGCTTACTTGCAATGAAGGGACTGGGCGTCGTACCTACTTAAAATTGTGGTAATATCGCTAACGTTCCAGATAATTCGGTTGCACTGTAAGAGGGGCTTAGTCACAACTTAGGTACTGAATAGTACCTAGGATGATAAAGAATGTAACTTAAAGCGAACTAAGATTGTGTGAGTAATGTGAACTGGTGATAAATGCATTTTTTGATTAAAACTACCAGTACAAAAAGTAGCAGTATGTATACTGTGACCGTTTACATGCTGTGGATTTCCTATCCATTGCACTATGTCAAAAAACCCGAGATTTTCTTGAATTAGTAGATGAAGAAACTGTGTTTCTTTTACTTACTAGTGGTTGACGAAAATGAGAGTATTTTGGCTTAGCTTATCGTCTGTTCAGACGATGTTTTTTAGTTTGGAAAACGGCAGTGTGTGAACGAGCAATACGCAATAGTGGCACTAATATGATTTATATCATCAAACAAAATAAATATAACAAGTAATAAAAAGTACAATATCGCATTTAATTAACAATGAAGTAAATAATTTATATCTCGAAGTATTTACAAACACTTAGAAAATAACATTTTATAAAAAAAATATTTTCTGCAAATTCCGGTCTCGTCAGGATTCGAACCTGCGACTATTGATAATCGGTTCCATCACATTGGCCGCTTCTCCACGAGACTTCTGAGTCTCATGGCGGAGCTGTCAATGGTATGGAGCGGAAATTATACATACCCGGTTTCGAATCCTACCGAAGCAGATATTTTTGGAAAGCAATTTTTATAAACTTATCAACGAGATGTCTTAAAATGCATTTGCCTTGAGACCGGTGTACCTAGGGTGCCTAATGTGATACTAGATATAGGTATCTTGGCCGAGCCCCTCTAGGTAGTTAGTACTTAAGGTTGGGGGTCAGGTAACGTGTAGATTTAGTACTTACTTTGCTTAGCAAACTACTTATTTGTGTACTTAAGTACAGTCCATTTTTAGGGGTCGGTCGACCGAAAGTATCTTAAAAGTAAAGGCAAAAAGAAACAATAAACCCTCTGATATTTTGTTGCCTCGTTGTACCTTCCTATTTATCATGATTTTGGGGAAAAAAACAAAAGTGGACTGTAAACCTATATACACGTGCACGAAAACTTTTGTGCGCTACCTTAAGTTTTATACTTTACCTTTATAGGTGCCTTAATGAGATTTCCATTTCACAGTTACCGACTGCACAAAAGAAATCTGTTTTATAATATCTATCTAAAACTAATGGAACATATTAAATTTAGAAATGCTGGCTCATTAGCTTTTATATCAATTTTATACAATTATGAGTATGAAGTACAGTCGGCAACAAAAATGCATATCCTCTGTAGAGTTTTATACATTGAATTTTAAAACTTTTTATTGCAAATTATTATGCACTATTGTTGTCTGGTTGACATAAGGAGTCTTTATACTATTTTTAAGAAGGTAGACTATTGATACTTATATTTTTACAAATAACTTTTTTATTTCCAGTCTGTGGTACTTATCATACGGTAGAAAATAGGATGTTTTGATAGCAGTTTTGTAACGTAAATTTAGTTGACATTTCATACGTTGTACATAATGTTATTTTTAATTTGCAGTTCATTAAAAAGTTCTTTATGAATCAAATAATATGTTTTATTGATCGGGGCCTTATTCTGCAGGGCACCATTTTATACCTAACCAAAACTTGTTAATGTCAACCACACCGAGGATTGGGGGACTTTCAAACAGCGGGGTGAAAATTGAAATTGAATCGTATTGAAACGTTTTGTTCTAATTAGTTACCTCTCTGTAAATGTTCACAAAAATCGCATATTGAAGTTTTTTTTATATTTTCTAATTTCATTACAAAACAAGTTCTTCACGTTTAATTTAAAAAAAAAGTGCCTGCAGTTTACGGTCTGGCATTTTCAACAATCCAATTACTGAAAGCCGCTACATCAGTATTGACAGCAGGGTTGACCGCACCGCAGTAATGTCCCCAGGACACGATACCGACTACCATATTGTTGTAGTACAGGGGTCCTCCGGAGTCGCCGTGGCAAGAGGACATGCCCGGTGAACCGGCGCAGAGTTGGCGCGGAGATACAATCACTTGCCCGAACATCTGCTGGCAGATGTGGTGGTCGATCTTGGGGACGTTCACGCTGTGTAGCACGTTTGGACTAGGACCTCCCCACTGTTAACAATATAGAGGCATTGTTACAAGTATTATACAAGATGTAACGGGCATGCCCTTTTAAGCCGAAAGTTGTTCGCCTAGACGTCTAGAACAACCCCTTTTCGGCTTATAAGGGCTTACCCGTTACACCTTGTATATTATGCAGCATAGAATTAGGACCGGTGACAATACTATAATTTAGACATATTTTTAGCAAGGAAATATATTTATAGGAAATATAAAAATCACCATGGCAAGATGATCGCTAAAAAAGGCGAAAGGACGCAGGTTCGAATCCTGTCATGGGGATTTTTTGAAAATATATTTCCTAGCTAAAAATATTTCTAAGTTCAAAATGCCTTGAGCATAAAAAAAACAAAAGAAATACTATAATTGCTTTAAAAAAAGATTCCGAGACAGTCTTTTTTACACCTTCTATGGTTTCTAAAAGACACTTTTTAGACAATTCGAGCACCCCATCCTCAGTCGCGCCATTATTTTTGATGTGGCTCCGAATAGAAACCCCTAGAATTACTTGAACATATGGAGCTGATACTTAATTACCAGATTTAAAACTCGAGTATCAAAAACACTCTTGATCTTCCGACCATGACTGTTTTTGGTTTGACAATTATGTTGTGTATCAACCAAAATCAAATAAATAGTGTGGAGAATTTGCAAAACAAATTAAATACACAACAACTGCTGACGTTATCGCCATCCAGATTGTCTCTTACCCAGAGTTGACCCCATCCAGCGTATGTGGTCTGAGCGTTATGAGGTATTTGCATTCCCTGCCACGGGATGGAAATTTGTCGGATTTGATTACTCCATTGCAACGGAGTGATTAACCTCAACAGGCAGATGTCATCATCAGCTCCAGTCAGATGGGGATTATACCATGGGTGCATTATAACCCTGTTGATGACGGAGTTCACGCCGCCGCCATGCAAATCTCTAGTGCCAGCTTTGATACGTCGCTGACCTCTGTCGATTATATCTGTCCTGTAATTATAAAAAGAAACTTATTTCGGAATTTGATTATTTAATGCACTAGGCATATCTACTCGAAATCAGAAAATCCTAGTTCGAGCCTCACTGCGAGTTAATTTTTGGACGTTCAGCAGGTGGTCTCGGTTATGTTATCTCTGATTGCAGTTTTAGAGGAAATAATCTCATTCGTTATGTTATTAAGGGGATAAGGGGGGAGAGGTGGGGGTTCATACAGATACGACTTACGATTCTAAGACTTCATCGAAACAATGCGCAGCAGACAAGACGAAGATCTCGTTAAGAATGGTCCCAGCACAGTACGTCCACCAGTTGTTATTGCCCGTATGTGATTGCACCTGGACAATGGAGGGGAACTGCTCTATCCACGCTTCGTTACCACCAACAATCCTGGACGAATCGTCCGCGGAATAGCCCCCTTTAAATGAAATGTAACTTGAAATGGACAATCTAGTGATCTTACAAAGGTCCCGTCTTTTTCAGTTTGTAGGTTAGTATACAGTAAGGTTCAAAAGTGGTTCCCTACCGTAGAGTTTTGAAATTGTTTAAATCAGCATCAGTTTTGTTTGTAGGATTGACTTTATTGTCCTTGTTGCAAAAGTATATAAACTCCATCTTATTAAACTTTTCAACATGAAAATTTCAACTGTCTATCTATGGCTATCACAGGTTATGAGATACAGCTAGACAGATAGACGGACAGTGCTGGAGTCTTAGTAAAAGCATCCCGTTCTGATCCTTTGGTTACAGAACCCTAAAAACAAACTTCTAGAAGACTCAGTTTATTTGATTTTGCTTAAGTTGGTTATATTATTCACTGTTTTACACATTTTCAAATTTGTGCTTTAATTATTAATTTGTATTTTAATCAAAATAAAATACCTGTTACAGACGCCACAAGAGCAATCAATATTAGAGCTGCCATATTTGCAAATACTGAATTACAATTGCAATAATGTAACTATTTATACTTTTCTATTTTATCGGAAAGATTACTAATATCTTTGAAATTAATACTTTAATTAGTTAGATAATATGAGTAGGTTGAACCTAGGCAACAAGTGTGTCAGTCATCTTATTAACATTAAATAATAGTATTAATTGACATGTACCTTAACAATCAGTATTAATCATTAATATTTTGACACTATCTCGAGATTAGGCAATGTAATGTTGTGTCTGCTTGATATGTTTTGATATAAATACCGAGTGGAAATTAACAATATAATTAAGTGACTAGATGCCACCTTCGGTTTTATAAGTTACGATCCCGTGAAAGTATCAGGAGATAAAACGGATTATAAGGATATATAAAAAAATAAAACAGGAATAAATAAAAAATAAATGCGACATTATTTTCTGCAAAAATTAAATATGTTAATATGTTACCTGAAATTTTACACAACGCAGTTAATGACTACATTACATTTCAATTGTGCCAGCGGAACAGAGCGGCACCTTAATGCTGACTAAAATTATCCCTGCATCGCGGCCGCCCTAAGTATTTTCTTCTTTTATAGATACTAATTTATTTTTATGTTTGTACTAGCTGCGCCCCGCGATTTCACCCGCATATTAGTCCTGATTCCGGGGGAATATCGGGATAAAAATTAGCGTATGAGTTAGTCCAGATATCCAGCTATCTTCATAGCAAGTTTCATTGCACGATTGCAATGACAACTACTCCTACTACTATGAATTGTTACTCCTTCACGAAAAATAATAGAATCGATATTCTATTATTTTTCGTGAAGGAGTAACAAACACAGTACTGGTTTACTTACTTACTTTCACATTTATAACATTATTTATAATAAAACACTTTATTTATCCGGTTTTATCGCGTTTTTATTCATTATTTGACCCGAGCTTTCGTCAACTTTACAGTTGGCTTTTTCAAGGTTGACTGAGATGCATCTCAGTCAACCTTGAAACTCAGTTAGTTATTTAATGTTTTACACAAGAAATATATATACAATAGTAGTTTATGCACCGAGGTACTAAAGTCCTGTCTTATATAGCGGGCGTCATATTGAATCCAAAGCGTACGAAGGACTCTAGAGGGTTAACTCCCGAGCGCAGCGAGGGTGTTAAAAACTTAACTCCTGAGCGAAGCGAAGGAGTTATGTACCTAGATTCCTGAGTGAAGCGTGGGATTCAAGCGCCCAAGATAAAGACAGGCTTTAGTACCGAGGTGAATACTCTACTTTACACATCTACTGCGAGACAATAAAAGGGCTACAAAAATAAGCATTTAACTAACAACAAAAAATAGATTAATGCAACGTATATTGAATATATTGACAGCTCTATATTAATTAAATTTAACAATGTTATATCAAAATGACGAAACCACACATCGGCCTACTTAGCTGATGAAAAAAAAAAGTTGGGGCTTTATACTAACCAAAACTTTTTGCTTTACCCTTTCGTCCGTGAAAATAGAAAAAATTAGGCCATTTTTATTTTTTTAGTGTGTTATGTCTAGGTGGCCAGTTCGAAATGGTCGTATGCTACCAGAACCTTAGTTCTATTTACAATATTTTATCCTATTCAATTTACTTATAGGAATAAATAAAATAGTTTAAGGTATCATTATTTTTATGACATAGATAATTTAAATTTCACAAAGTTTTTTCTATACATATATAGGTAGGTAAAATAAAACAATAAAACAGTAATTATTGAAACAGTATATTTATTCTATATTATCGAAATAAAACCCCTTTCTAACTTAATATAAAATCTATTAAGCACTTAACTTAGGTTTGCGACTAGTGACAAGATAAAAATGTAACAGTAGGTACGTGGTAAACAGTTTTAAATTACTTGTAGAATTAATCCTAGAAATATTTTACATTACAAGGAGGATCATTAAATTAATTCGTTTTTGATATATTTTAAAGTGTTTCCTACTCTTGGATAAAGATCTATACTTAAAGAAATGCTTTCCAAAAAAATTTTTAAATCTGACCTTGCGTGCCTAAACAATAAGAAATGCAATCCTTAATTTCGACTCGATTCGAAAAGGCGTTGGGACGGGTGCGAAATTTTTGGAAAGCATTTCCTTAAGTATATTCAATTAATTTGCAAAATAAAACAATAAGTACATAGGGGATCATAAACTGTTATCCGGACCCGGACAAGTGCGAAGTTTTCTCGCGCCCAAAGACTTGTAAAAAACTTAGTCAAAACATCGAAGTAAAAAAATAAATAATAATATGCGATTAAAACCCGGTCAAAATTACTAAGTAAATTAACAAAGTGTGTTTAAAAAAACTGATCAAAAAGCTTCAATGAATGGAAAGCTCTAAAAATTTGAAGGTAGAAAAGATTTAAATTAAGTACAGCTAATTAAAGTAAATGGGTCTTACTCTGAGCTCTAAAATGCAGGAGGCTACTCGTACAGTCTTTTTTTTTAAATTATATGTAATACTTAATCAGTCACTATTGATTTTTGTTTTATTTTTAGAATATGAGCCCTGCACGAGTTATTTAGAACTGGAAGTAAGGCCCAAGGTAACGCTTTCATATCGTCAAATGCAGTCATAAACAGTCCTTAGCGCGTAGATAAAATGATCAAAGGTAATAATAGCGAGGCCAAAGAGTGTTTATTTGTGCAGCGACCAAATATTAACACAAACAATCATAATAATAAAATTAAGCACCTATAATAAAATAACACATACATTCATCTTGTAATACTAATAATAAATGCGAAAGTCTGTCTGTGATAATCTGATAATCAAAATATTAGGCTGACTTGCGTCAGACCTGCTGAAACAGTTCAACACTTGAACATTTTGCAATGTCAGTAACGCTGTTAAAGTGTTAGTAATTTATTTCAAAATTTCCATTAACTGATGAACCGTTTTCAATAAAAAGCTAACAATGTTGAAGCGATATTAAGACGATGTCAATACAGAATACCATTCTAGTTAAAAGTTTAACCGTGTAAGCTTCCGGAGTAAGATTACACGATATTTTTTGTAATAATTTTTCGACATTGTTGTATCAAATTTATGTCAGATTTAGAAACTAATAGACTGGTGGAAGCGAGGCTCAGTCATTCTTATCTCTAGGAAAAGAGTCGGGTAACCTAAACTCCGAAATAGGCGAAATATACAAAGGATTTAGTTCCTGCATATGTTTCCGACTCTCTTGGGCCTCTTTTACAAACTTCGCGTAAGCTCTCCTATCCGATACTATCTGCGCACTTTTAACTGCTAAAATAATAATCATGCCCGCAGCTAAAACACATGCGAATATTATAAAACCACTGGTCATGATTCTTGCGCTTGTAGGTTGGTAACATTCTTTGGAACGGATCACTATCTCCATGGCGACCATTTTCTGGGAGACTGCTGTGTAAGTGTATTTGTATTCGCATTCTAATGAGTCTTCTTCTAGGCGGAGGATGCAGGATATTTCATCTGTGCTTGATGCTTCTGTAAAATAAAGAATATGTAGCTTAGGAACTTTTACTGAACTTATTCGGGCAGTACGAATGATTAGGAATAGCGGGGTAATTTAGTTAAGTTTGTACCTATTCCGTAATTTGACTTATAATGCTCTAGGCATTTCTACTAGAATATGACTTCCAAGGAAAAATACATCTTTAAAAGTTCACTAGTGGCGAGGCTCAAATGCGCGTCTCTCTGTGTTACAAACACAGCGCAGCGTGTTAATGAATTGCAATGTAATTATATGCAGTTTTACTCATATTTTCCGTTTAGGTATGTCTTTTGCAATCATCATATCAGTTGTAGGAGGTCCACTGCTGGACATAGGCCTCTCTCATCGATGCCCATAGAATTCCGTTGGAGGTGGCTTGCATCCACCTTGACCGCGCGACTTTAACCAAAAACCATCCTCGGTCTCCACTCGAGAGCCTTTCGGCCCCAACGGCCGTCTGTTCGCCGTGCTATATGGCCCGCACAATACCACTCCAACGAGCTAATCCGTTTGGCTTTGTTAGTGACCCTCGTTCTACTACGTATCATTTCTGATTCGATCCCGTAGAGAAACACATAGCATAGCCGTCAACGAGTTACTTCGAGCCTGTTTATGAGGCCTATGGTAAACTACCACATCTCTGCTCCGTATGTCATCACTGGCAACACATATTTGCCATCAGTCGACAAAGATACTTATATGTTTTTGGGGTGTACCTACTTTATTTTTCAGCAACAAATAGGTAGTAGGTAGGTACAATATTTTAGGAACAATGTTTGGCAACCCTGACCGATTAGTTGCAGTACACGTATTGACGTATCAACTCATGGTAGGGATACCGTACCGTAGAAGAAATCAAGTGAAGTGAACTCATCAGTAGAAAACTGCAGTAGCAACGAATTAAAATAGTTAAAGCTTTGTCCTCCAATTTCTAAATGACTATAATAATCTCTTTCCCGCAGACCGCAGAATGCTAAACGGTGATATCGTTAAACTGTCATCATTACCACAGACGCGCTCTAAACGCAGTTAGTTATTAAGTACAATTCCTTCCAGTAAAGAGTAGGTAGGTACACTTACTTTCTACTGATTGTGGTAATTTGTCGTCTGCTCTGGTGGTTTTTTTAAGACTTTGTTGATCCGCAAGCCCGCCAAATTAAATATACTTAGGTAGAAATATTTTAAAGGGAGGGGTCTACTAATGAACGCACCGTGCAATTTTGGTTTAAACGCTTTCGTGATGGAAATTTCGACTTAAAGAACGAGCCACGAGGAAGACCGCCCACACAGGTGAATAACGATGAATTAAGAGAGATAGTGGAAGCCGATCCTAGTCAAACTACCCAGGAATTAGCAGCATGGTTTAACGTTACCTTACCCACTTTATTGACTCACTTGCGTCAAATCAATAAAATAAAAAAATACGAAAAATGGGTGCCTCATGATTTGACTGATCTGCAGAAAGAAACGCGTGTTGAAACTTGTGTTACCTTGTTGAACCGGTACAGAAATGAAGGAATATTGGATCGAATTGTAACATGTAATGAAAAGTGGATTCTTTATGATAACCGGAAAAGAAAAATGCAATGGCTGACCCCAGGTCAAATGCCACAACAGTGTCCTAAAGCAAAACTTACCAATAAAAAGGTAATGGTAACTGTTTGGTGGTCTCAACATGGTGTTATTCACTATAGTTTTCTTCGATCTGGTCAAGCAATTACGGCAGATGTCTATTGTGCCGAACTCCGAACCATGATGACAAAACTAGCAGTAAAACAGCCCCGACTCATGAATCGATCTTCACCATTATTGCTCCACGACAACGCGAGACCTCACACAGCACGAGAAACCATTTTGACCCTTCAGGAACTGCACTTAGAAACCATTCGTCATCCTCCGTATTCACCAGACCTTGCTCCAACGGACTACCATTTTTTTCGTGATTTGGACAATTATCTACGTGACAAGAAGTTTTCTTCCCAGGAGGCAGTACAAAATGCTTTCACACAGTTTGTGCAGTCTAGATCGTCGGAGTTCTATCGCAAAGGCATTAATAACCTTCCCATTAGATGGCAGCAATGTATAGATAATAATGGCAACTATTTTGATTGAATAAATTTGTTAAAAATTTAAAAAATAAACAATTAAGATTTTCAGTACAAATCGGCAATTTCATACTTTAACCCCTAATATTATTATGGGTATTTGGACTTTCTTTAGAAGACTTTATAGTCCTAGAACCGTAGGGCGTTGAAAAATAATAAAATCTATGTTTTAATTTAAAAAAAACAGTTAAATCTGAATGAGTTAAAAATATCAACAACGCAAAAACTGAAGAAAACGGACCAACAATATTATTATTTTAAATAGTAATTTACTATTTGAGTTAAGTATTACACTGTAGGGTTTACATAGCAAATCACAAAATAATTTGCCGGCCGACTTTGGTCCATTCACTTGGATTTGGCGGGCATCCGGTACAAGATCACCATAATGACTTAAAATTTAAGGGCCTTTTTAGTATTGTTTTTTATAGAACACTCACTGTCATTTCAGTTAACGACCGAGATCTATTAAAGAAATAAGAGTATTCCATGTGTTGGCTTTGCCTACCGCGATGCACACAAGGCCCTCATAGAGTCAGCCCACGAAGGAAACGCTCCGCCAATTTTTGTGCTGTACCACCGACTCACCAGGGCTATCACTGTCTTCAACGACAGTATAGTTGACGCTCCCTATAGTGCTGGCAGATGGTATGTGCTGACACCAAAGAATTTAGACTATGAAGATACCGAACATCTGCTATCTATACCTGTGTAAACCTGCATACCTGTGTTTGTATCTTAACCAAATTATTATTCAGTGTAGACCCATTGTTGGCTGACTAATAAATTAACTCAATCCATCAATATACGACGACTACAATTGTATAACCACGAGAGCGGGCGGAGACCTGGAGTCCTGAAATACAGGTACAACCTAGTTTAGGCTCCAGGCCACCAATGGAATTATACTTAGTATTATTTAGCACTTAGTTGTAACTTTTGTAATTGTTATTGGTGGTAAATAAACGAATTTTTATTTATTTTATTTTAATTTATATAACTAGAACTAGAATGTGAACGAATAGCTAAAAAGTGATCCGCGAAAAAGAGACAGAGCTACCTGCATTAGAAAGAATTAGAAATAGACAGAGCTCCTGCATTGATCATGCTGTTCCTTTCTAATATATAACACTATTAGAAAGAGATAGAACTTATCGGATCGGACTCTTTTTCTGTGCTTTTACTTCGACGTGCGCATTCCACGGTTAGGTGAGGTGCGTACGGTTAGGAGCCAGCCCACTGAAGGACCTCACCGCCTTTATACTGTGACAGTAGGTAAGTACACCAACTCACCAGGGCTGTGCATGTCTTCAAAGACAGTATAGTTGACGCTCTCTATAGTACTGGCAGAAGGTACGCGCTGTTAGGAGCCAGTATAGTTGACGCTCTCTATAGTACTGGCAGAAGGTACGCGCTGTTAGGAGCCAGCCTACTGAAGGACCTCTCTGCCTTTATACTGTGACAGTAGGTAAGTACACCAACTCACCAGGGCTGTGCATGTCTCCAACGACAGTATAGTTCACGCTCTCTACATATAGTACTGGCAGACGGTATCTGCTGACACTTCAATACGCGCGGTTAGGAGCCAGTCTACTGAAGGACCTCTCCGCCCATGTTTATACTGTGACAGTAGGTACACCAACTCACCAGGGCTGTGCATGTCTTCAACGACAGTATAGTTCACGCTCCCTATAGTACTGGCAGACGGTATCTGCTGACACTTCAATACGCGCGGTTAGGAGCCAGTCTACTGAAGGACCTCTCCGCCCATGTTTATACTGTGACAGTAGGTACACCAACTCACCAGGGCTGTGCATGTCATCAACGACAGTATAGTTCACGCTCCCTATAGTACTGGCAGACGGTATCTGCTGACACTTCAATACGCGCGGTTAGGAGCCAGTCTACTGAAGGACCTCTCCGCCTTTATACTGTGACAGTAGGTACACCAACTCACCAGGACTGTGCATGTCTTCAACGACAGTATAGTTGAAGCTCTCTATAGTACTGGCAGAAGGTACGCGCGGTTAGGAGCCAGCCTACTGAAGGACCTCTTCACCTTTATACTGTGACAGTAGGTAAGTACACCAACTCACCAGGGCTGTGCATGTCTTCAACGACAGTATAGTTGAAGCTCTCTATAGTACTGGCAGAAGGTACGCGCGGTTAGGAGCCAGCCTACTGAAGGACCTCTCCACCTTTATACTGTGACAGTAGGTAAGTACACCAACTCACCAGGGCTGTGCATGTCTTCAACGACAGTATAGTTGACGCTCCCTATAGTGCAGACGTCAGTACAAGTCGCGTTGAGACGGCACGCGACGCACGGCTCGGCGCTCGCACACACAGGGTTCTCACACGCGGCGCAAGTCTCGCAGAATCTCCCCGTGTATTTAGCGCCTGTTTCTTGATCGGCCGCGTTACATTCGCAACGACCTGGAAATAATCACGGTAGAATTAGTTTGGAAGGAACTTTCAACGTAACGGCAAAGAAGCGTGTGGACTAGTGGCATAGAGTAATAATAACCTATATTAGGTAATTATTACTCTAAGACTAGCATAGAGTAATAATAACCTATATTAGGTAATTATTACTCTAAGTAATAATAACCTATATTAGGTAATTATTACTCTAAGACTAGTGGTTATGTCGCGTCCCCAGCAAAGAAATGAAATGGAGAATGGAAATCTTTAAAACATACGATTTGCAGACTCCTTATTAGACATTTTCTTTGGATGTGTGCTGTTCGTGTTGACAAATCGTGCCCACAAATTGTGTCGTGAAATGATCTCCTAAGGCTCATCATCTTATTATTTTCGTGTAGTGATATGGTTCACCTAGTGTTAGAGTTTTCAGGTCGCCTTAAGGCCTTTAATTTGACCAAAACGAATGCTATCAGAGATAACAACCGGGACTAACTGCTTAAAGTGCCTTTCGAAGCACGGAGGAGCCCGAGAAAATGATTTCTTGCCACACAAATTTTCGGTCACTCATTAAAATAATGACCGCGTCAAGCGTTGCTTAACCCGCCCGACATGATCGACAGGTGCAGCTAGTGCACCGGCAAGATCTTAAGGCTTCTTATGAAAGAAGCCTAAAGATCTTGCCTCTTGCTTGCCAGGCATTTGTTTTAGTTTTGACAGAGGCACTTAGTTGGATAGTCAGTCCTAACTGAAATCATTTGTGAACTCAAATGCAGTCTTCAAGTTTTACATCACCATAGTAAACAACACATGGACATTTCATCCTTGGGGATGTAAATAAATAAATAACAAATTCATTTATTTCAGGCTACAAAGGCCCATAAATATATACCTTATAGACTAACATACATATGTTACTAATATTATAAACGCAAAAGTTTGAATGTTTGTGAGTTTGTTACTCTTTCACGCAAAAACTAAAATAGGTAGCTGGAAACCTGGAATAACACATAGGCTACTTTTTATTCCGATATCCCCGCGAGAACGGGACTTACGCGGGTAAAACCGCAGGGCGCAGCTAGTTTTATAATAAAATGAATTTGTTAATAGATAGCTTCGAACAATGTTAGTAGCACTTCCATTACACTACACTTTAGGATGGATGGATTCCGTGGATGTGGTGAAATGTCTTTTACTTAGGGGTAAGGTACCTAATCCTTACCACAAACGCAGTCTCCATTCCCCGAGCACGGCGAGTCAGCACCCGGCGCCACGCACGTGTCAACCCTGCCAGTGCAGCCGCAGGACGGACCGCTCCAGCCGTCCGCGCAGGCGCACTCGCCGCACACGCACACACCGCGACCGACACCACCGCATTCTATGCCGTTCTCTCTGTCAAATGTTGGAAAATAACACTCACTAATTTTACGTTTTTGCTAGTTTTGAAATGACGATTAAATCACGGTATCTTCGTGTACCTTAGCTTTCTGTGTAATTTGTCTCACTTATTAATTATAACGTAAAATGATCTTAATTATTGTTGGTTGTGCAAATAAAGTGTTAATCTATCTATCTATCTATCTACCTACCTATAAATTCTGAAACGACCTCAGGCCATAAGGTCACCTAATACTTAAGTTTTATTTTACTGCAACGCATAAGGTTGCGGGTTCGATTCTTGCCGTGCTAAGAAAGTAGTGGTTTAGTGTAGTTTCGGAGTTAGATAAGATCGTCTTTTGTTTCTACTTCGATCGTCTTTTGTTTTTACTTTGATCGTCTTTCGTTTCTATTTCGTTTGACTAGACTTTATGATACTGGTTATTTTAGGTGACTGGCCATTTTAGGAACTATAAGCATTGTAGGACTGGTTATTTTGAGACACTAGACTTTTTAGGACTGGACATTTTATTACACTAGACATTTTGACACACTGGTTATTATAGTACACTAGACATTATCGAACTAAACGGTTTGTGGCTAGATAGCGCTGTGTGTAATGGCGTGTAATATTTATTAATTTACTAGCTGCGCCCCGCGGTTTCACCCGCGCAAGTCGCGATCCCGCGTTGTTCGAACACCTACCTACCGCAATGCAAAAATCCACACTAAAACGGTCGTCCGTTTAAGTTTGGATTTTTGCACTGCAGTAGGTAGGTGAAGTAAGGTAAAGATTGTATGTCAGTATCCTGCGGGATTTTCGGGATCAAAAGTAACCTATGTTACTCTCCATCACTTAAAGTATCTATGCATATTTTCATTCAATAAATAGTTATCACCCGCGTAAGTCTCGATCCTGCGCGATTTTCGGAATCAAAAGTATTCTATGTTACTCTCCATTATTTAAACTATCCCTTTGCAAATTTTCATTCAATAAATTGTTATCACCCGCGTAAGTCCCGATCCCGCGGGATTTTCGGGATCAAAAGTATCCTATGTTACTTTCCATCATTTAAACTATCTCTTTGCAAATTTTCATCCAAATCGGTCGAGCCGTTTGACCGTGAAGAGGGAACAAACAAACAGACAAACAAACAAAAAAACAAACAAACAAACAGACTTTCGAATTTATAATATTAGTAAGATAAACAAACAAACAAACAGACTTTCGGATTTATAATATTAGTAAGATTTGTATTTAAGTTAATACAGTTAATTATTATTATTTACATATCTTTGTTACTACCTAAGTTCTGAAATTCCCTAGTTATTTTGACCTATATACACTTAATTAGATCTATAACTTAGAATGTATGAAATAAATCACAGGGAATTTATTCTTAAGACTTACAAAGTAGATTGTAGAACCTATATTTTATGTTTTTTTTTGGAAATAAAAGATTATTATTATTATATTATTATTATTATTACAAGCGGAGTCTCACGGTTTCATCCGCGTAAAACTCGAGACTTACTGCTAGGAATCCCGCTTATCCCGCGGGATCTTCCAAAAACTCCCAAGTGCGATTATTAGTGAAATCTTTTTTAACTAAAACACTTTTAAATTTCACGTACCAGCAGTTTAGGCTGTGTGTTGATATATACGTAGTTCAGTCAGTCAATCAGTCAATACTTACCTACATTACATTTTAAATGTACAGATTTTATTTATATTTTTCCCTTAACAAAGTACATCTTATCTTACTTTTTACTAATCTTACTAATATTATAAACGCGATAGTTTGTATGTATATGTATGTATGTGAGGTTGTTACTCTTTCACGCAAAAACTACTCAACCGATTACGATGAAACTTGGAATATAGGTAGCTGGATTAACACATAGGCTACTTTTATCCCGTTATTCCCGCGGAAACGGGACTTACGCGAGTGAACCGCGGTAGTCATAACATATAAGAATATTCAGTAGCGTTATTGCAATTAATCAACTGCATAATTATTAATTACTATTCATAAGCTTTATCTATTCGAAATGAATCTGAATCAATAAATCTATTCTTAAAATATAATTTACTATTCCGAGCGAGTTTGGACAGTAGTTTCATCGGGCGGATCGTAAAAATATTGATACTTCCTGTTCTTGGCTGTTTTAATCGTTTTAAAATGTAAGTTGTTGTGCTGCGTTTGGACGGGTTATCTCTTACTGTATCGAATGCCAGTTGATATAATATCAAATGATTGACAACTATTGATCTAGATATAATACTACTGTCGAAGAGGTCTGGAAAGAGCTTTAAACGTAGAGCATTGATAAAATGCTTAGAATAATAAAAGCAACGCGATCGGAAAGTTTGATTAATTTCAACTATAAATTGAATCCTACTAATATAATATTATAAAGCTGAAAGTTTGTGAGTATGTGTGTTTATTACTCAATCACGCAAAAACTACTGAACCGATTGCGGTGAAACTTAGGAATAACACGTAGGCTACTTTTTATCCCGATATTCCCGACTTACGCATAAAACCGCGGGGCGCAGCTAATAAGTAATAAGTACAATCAAAATACTCGTAAGTAATTAACTAATTATTATAGAAACTGCCTAAACTACATGTTTACCTAATTAGACGGTCTAGAAAAAGCTGCACTAGTAGACCTAAGTTCTTTTTATTTCCCTACACCGATCTTACTGATCTTATTTAAAGTAGATACCTACCTAGCTAAAATTAGTTCACTAACTAATCTACAAATATAGCGTCCGCCAAACATTAGTGAACTGTGAATTTATTGATTGAAGGACTGAAATGTGTTGAGATATTGGGTTTACACTTCCGCGAGTTTACTTAAAGGTCTTCGCCTGATGGATTTGAAATTTCCCAGCAGTTCGCAATAGAAATAGAAAAAAATAGTTTATTTCATTTACAAAAATGTTACATATCTCGTATTGAGGTAGGGTTCACCTTTTAGATATACTTATCTACCTGTGCCAGGTTAACCAGCTCTTTCTAACGAACTTTATTATTTTTAGAATAAAATAAACTAAATACATAATATCTTACTTATCAAACCAGTTACAAATTAAAAGAAGAAAATGACCCAATTCTCCACTGAATGTGTCGTCTATCACTGCTGTATCTCATGAACCGTAATAGCTAGACTTTTGAAATTTTCTTTTGCGTGAATTTATTTTGCATCAATTCAAATCTCGTGCATGACGTAATACTGAATAATAGAAATTTCGTTATTTAAATCTATGCTATGTTATGCCTACAAACTATTTGTAGGTATATATTGTAACTAGCTGTGCCCTGCGGTTTTACCCGCGTTAGTCCCGTTCCCGCGGGAATATCTGGATAAAAAGTAGCCTATGTGTTATTCCAGGTCTCCAGCTACCTATTATTCAAGTTTCATCGCAATCGGTTTAGTAGTTTTTGCGTGAAACAGTAACAAAGTCACATACATACATACAAACTTTCGCGTTTATAGTATTAGTAAGATTTAGTATATTGGACGAAAACCTTAACTCTGCTACCTCTAATCTACGCCTGCTTTATCTAAACATAAACAGGTAGGTACTTAAGTCTACCATAATTTTGTATGCACGAACTCAAATATATTTGCAGACATATTGCAAAAGCAGTGAGGAATGAAAACGTTTGGAAATATTTGCGAGTCGAGTGATATACCTATAGGTAAAACATATTAGTCGAGGTCACAGCGATAATGTGTGTAGGCAAGGTAAAAGGTGTTTAAAGTGCAAAAGGTATATTTGATTTGAACCTTCGTAGATAGACTGCTTGTCCGCTGCCTACACTTACTTATTTTTCTAACTTTAATAAAAAAGGCAAGCTTGTTCGTTTGTTACTTTTTCAAAAGAAATAGGAAATAAAGGTGGTAACGATATCGATAAGGGATGAATAGACCGTCACCCGGCCGAGCTTCGTTGTCCATTGCTCGGCGAGCAGTCGATCGGTCTTTTGCAACCGAGTGGCGGCCGAGCAATGGTCAACGACGCTCGAACCCGGCATGGCCAGGAAACGGTCCAATATTATAAATCATACCTAATTTCTTCTATGGTTTTCGCGATTTTGCAAAATAAAACACTTAATTTATCCGGTTGAATCGCGTTTTTATTCATGGTTTTAAACGAACCGAGCTTTCGCCAACTTTACAGTTGACTTTTTCAAGGTTGACTGGAGGTTGATACCTAAATGGTGGTTTGAGTACAAGTGAAGTTTGAGTGAAGTAGGTAGGTATGTTATAAACTTTGTTCACAAAATTGTTTCGGTAAAGTTCATTGTTTGCCTGTCCTCTAGCCTAGCCGGTTGGGTGGCGCGAAATATAACGAGTGTAGTGAAGTTAAAGATGATAGTTAATACCAGAGATATGTAAAAACTTCTGGATACGTAATAGGGCAAATTTCTTGGCAACACAAATCTAAGCTAACTAGCCAAAGAAGTCTTAGTTCCGTCCCAGCTCACGTCACGATCGCTTTTGTAATAAAATTATGACATCTCTTTCTTACGTAATGCAAGTAACATTGAGTCTTATGTTTTAGAAAGAGATAACAATAGTTTCGTTGTAAAGCATAGTTTGTGCCGCTTTTCAATGATGATTTGTTCTGCAATGGCGTCTCTATAACTTTAATAGTCATTGGTTAATACTCACAGGTTGATCTCACAAGCCTTGCACTGGCAATACCGTCCGCTGTACCCCCTGTCACAGTCACACTTCCCGCAGAGACAGTCGCCTGCGCCGGAGCAGGCGAGCGTGCGCGTCGAGTTCGGAGATCGACAGGCGGCTTGTAGCGCTGCGCTTGCTGACTCGTTTTCTATCGAACAGTCGCATGAGGGACCCGACCTGGGGTCATATAGGACAAGATTCACTACAGAAGTGTGTTGCTTCGATAAAACGAATTGCGTTATGATATAACGTCAAAAAAAATCTTAGGAGATGCCTACCAGCAGGGTAATCTCGACTTCAGAAAATTGCGACTAATCTTAATAACTTGTGAAAAGGCATTTTTGAAATTGCTTTTGCGCTATCCGGTCATATCAGTGTCTACTATCAGTGGTTTAGACTGTGCGTTGATCCATCTTTCAGTCAGTCATTCAGACCATAGCCTATTATAGATACCTATTGATTACACTTCAAAGAAAATAGTGAGTTGAGGCACAGGATCGTAAGGAATAACTCCGGTGGAGCGAGGCGCATTATGCCCACCAGTCGGTGGAAACAAGCTGTGGAGGATGACAACCATAATTCTTACCATCCTTTATTACACTGGCAGACACCGCAGACGAGATGCGAGTTGACAGGACACGAGAGTTCCATGTTCTGCAGGTTGTCTCCCTCGCACTTGCAGCCGCACTGCAGCTCCACCTCTAAGGTCAGGGCGTCCTGGCCCAGTTGCGACTCTGTTATTGTTATTATTTCGTTTGTCTGCAAAAATATGAAATGTATTAATGACCAGGTACTCCATCATCCACCACAACATGTTGGCTTGAAATTAAACTTATATTCCGGTTTTAATCGCTTTGCTTTTGCTTTTTATATTTTAAGTATTTTATTAAAGGTTTAAATGTGTGTTATCCGCAATTAGCCCTACAACTGCGCTTTTGTGCGCGTGACCCTAAGCCGTGGGTGTTTTCACGCTGTTTTCCTTCATGCAAGAGCGATGTTAATAGCGTACATAATTTTCCTAAAGAAAAATACATTGGTGCTCGGCCGAGATTCGGAAACCAAGACCTTCGGAATGAAATTCAGGGTATCTACCACTAGACCAACCGCTCTCATTTTTTATTAATGCCTTGTGTTTCAATATCTCTTCTCATCTAGGTACTTCTAAAGAAAATATAATAAAACCATTAAATGATTTGGATTTCAATCCACTTGATATTAATATGTAACATCTTTATAAGGCCTATTTATTGACCAATTTATTTGACTACATTGTGTGACCTTTGTTTGTCACACTTTATTTAAACATTGAGCTTAACGGTTTGCACCTCTTAAGGTGCCAAGAACTTCTTAGTACCTACTGAACCATTCACACGATTCCGATTACTGGTGTGATGTTGTGTCAGATTTGCAGCCGTTTTGCATTAATTTACCAGCTCCAAAACAATAGTTCGGCTATTAGCAACGTGTAAACTATCCATAAGGGCCTCTCCTTAACAAAGTAACTATCAAATTTACGAGTTTCTGCTATATACTAACCGTTTTGTACTCCTTACACGAATCGAGACTGACGTGCGCTTCGTAGTTAAGAGTCATGCCGTATTCCACTCCAGTACACCGCGTGGCTTCAACGAATGAGCCGCCTTTCACTCCGCAGTCGGTGAAGTATTTGACCTTAACTGACCCCGAGGTATTGTCTTCGAAGTCTACCACGCTCACGATGTCTTCGTACCCTGTTTTGACCAGCTTTAGGATGTTGGAACTGTCGCTCTCTAGTTTAGCGACGTATGTGAAGTCTTTGAGGAGTTGGTGGAGGCTGTCGTAGTGATCTTTTACTGGTTCTGTCACTGCGAATATTACGTTAACCTGTAGGCGATAAAATTTTATAGGTAAAAGTTTCCACGTAGGTTTAATTTTGGACCAGTATTACCATTAGGTACAAACCTTTTTTTTGAATTTGATAGGCTTACTAAGGTAGCTACCTACAAAATAAGTAAGCCTGTAAACTTAAAAAAACACCTAAACTAGGTACCTCTACATTCGAATTCAAAACATAAGACGATCAAAGTGGAAACAAAAGACAAAAGATAAAAAGTAACAGAATAAAAACATGTTCTAATTATTTACTCAATTTTATACAAAAGTACTTTAAAAAGCTTTTGTCGGAATTCTAAAAATTCAGTTTTTGTTAGATACCTACCTATAAAAAGAACAACATTGGACATCCAAAGAACAATAAAGACAATAAAACAAGTAGGTAAGCACCATTACAAAAAGGGCAAGTAGAGTAGGACACTCAGACAAAGTGGTCCACCCTTGAATTGCGTCGTAACATCGTGTCCATGATGTCATCGTTTTATCTCACCCTCTCACTGACGTCATCTTGACACCCTTATTTATTTTATATGATTTTTATGGACATTATTTGAGGATGATACGACAAAGAGTTATGATGTTTACAATGCGTCGTAACGAGTAATCGGCGACCAATTAGATTAAGGTAATTTCTGAAAAGTACCATCAAAACCCACATTTATGCAATAATGTGCATCCCGTTATTTTTTCCCCGGTTTCAACATAATTTTGATTCAATTGTTGTTAATAAACTGGGAAAATACTGGGAGTTATAAAAAAAACGTTGGGTAAATCCCAACGGGCGATATCCCACAAAGCTTATCAACTGATTCTGGCGCTCGCTAGTCTTTTAATAAGTTATTGAATTCTTTGCTTTTCTTATTTTAAAGTCTTCTTCTAAGAGTCTTCTGATTAGGATTCCGTACCCAATTAGTGAAAACGGGACTTTATTACTAAGATTCCCACCTCATGGACCGTGATAGCTAGACAGTTGAAAATTTCACAGATAATGTGTTTATGTTTCCGCTATAATAACAAATAAAAGAAACCGAATAATTATTTAAGTGGGGCTTCCATACAACCAAACTTGTTTTTTTTATATTGGTACGGAACTCTTCGTCGCCCTTGATCGTTTTTTAGGGTTTCGTAGTCTACAAGAAACCCTTATAGTTTCGCCATGTCCGTCCGTCCGCGGCTTTGCTCAGAGACGAAGATCTAGACTAATTAATGTTCACACATTAAACCATTCATTTATAAACACCAAGAAATAACTTAGCCTGTTGGCAGATAATCCTTACCTTGTACTCGTCGAGCAACCGATATATTTGCGAAATGGATGGGTAGTCGTATATAGCGGCTTCAGAATAGTACCCATTGTCGTCCAGATGGCATTGTTCATCGTTTTTCCTCGTTGCTCCACCTGTTGGTTACATTGTAGGTACAGTACAGCTACAGGGATATAAGTGTATGGCTACCACTTCAACTTGAGTCTGCTAAATTCTATTATGCCTGTATAGATGTACGTATTCGTGTATTTGAATTTCATAGGTCTTGAAGGTCGAACTGTATATTATTTTTATATGAAGAATCCTCGAATAATTAATTGACCATTTGAAAAAGTAAATTAATTAATATCCAATACCTACATAAAATCAACTACATATATACCTATAATTATAAGTACCTACATATAGAACATTTCCATAACAAAACATATCCTTGTTATTGTGTGTGGGTTTATTTGCGATAAATAACATTAATGCAGTACCTAATGTAAAATATTCCAACAATAACATAGGTATCTATACTGAATATTGTTACTAGGTACCTACTCAATTAGTAGGTTAATAGAACTAATAAATATAATAAACAAAATATTCGCAAGAAAAAAAATCCAAGGTTTAAACTTTTTGGGTAGGTGAGTATGTACCCATGAGAGAGACAAAACAATCCAAATTTGTCGTGAGTCTAAAATTTTGTAAACTAGAAAAAATGGCGTAATACATTGAATTGCTGATTTTTTGGAGGTCGAAGTTTATTATTATAAGGCGAGAAATTAATGCGATGTGAATTGCGCGTGATCCACGGTTTCCACGGTGTTACATAGTTTGCTACACGCTGTTATACCTAATATTAAGTTTTAAATAAAGCTAATCAATCACACCTATTGTCGTTTTTTTTTCGGAATGATTAAGCATCGATTGATCGATCGTTATTTTGCCGTAACTTCCTACGCTATAACAAACTTCTAAAAATAAATTATAGTAACCTTAACTACTATAATTTATCTACTAAACGATTATAACTATTACAAGCAACGTTAAGTACAACGTTCTCTATATAAACAACACATTACATTTTTGGTAACTAAAGTAGGTATATCAAGCTATGAGCCATATTATGTGCCAACAATGTGTTATACCAACCAAGTCAACCATCTCAAAGATACGTCTGTCTCACCAAGTCTACCATCTCCCGCAACATGCATCAGTCCATCGGAGGTAAGGATCAAAACCTTCCTGCTCCTGGAGGACCAGCCCATCTTGTCTCCAGAAGCGATCACCTGCATCAACGCGTCGAATTGTGCAATGTGCATCTTAGGTACCTAGCAAGTCTACCATCTCTATGAAGATACAACTTCTTACCAAGTCTGCCATCTCCTGCAACATGCATCAGTCCATCGGAGGTAAGGATGACAATCTTCCTGCTCCTGGAAGACCAGCCGATCTTGTCTTCAGAAGCGATTGCCTGCATCAACGCATCTAGTCGTGCTTCTTAGGTACCTAGCAAGTCTACGATCTCTATAAAGATAAAACTTCTTACCAAGTCTGCCATCTCCTGCAACATGCATCAGTCCGTCGGAAGAGAGGATCACAATCTTCCTACTCCTGGTGGACCAGCCGATCTTGTCTCCACAAGCGATCACCTGCATCAACGCGTCTAGTTGTGCCTCTGCATTGTCCAGGTTCGCTGTCACTGAACTGCTCTCTACGCTTGCTATGAAGTCGTTTACCTTTGACAATGGGAGTTTTTTGGATAAATGGGTAAAATAGAGGGCATATTTTGATGGAAAATTCGATGCGTAATCTATACTTATAAAATTACAAGTTCTAGCTGATTGACTGACTAAACAATTATATCAACAAACAGCCTAAACCACCTATCTATCTATCTATCTATGGACCTATCGACATAAAATTGGTGGGTGTGTTCTTTGTGAAGTGTAGATCTACCAAGAAAGGAATTGTGGAAAATCACGCGGGATCTGGATTTACCGCGGGTAATACCGCGGGACATTGCTAGTGACTTATATACCTATTAATACAGAACCCAAACCGCTGGCCCTGAGAGCTAAAATTTAGAATGTGTGTTTTGGAATGAAATATGGAAAAAAAAAGTTGCCTCAAGCTCAAGTATGTTGTCTTGACAAATGAATAGAAATTGGCCAACTATTTAAACAAATTACTGTAATATATCTCTTAGTTCATCATACCTTGTTTGTAAGCGACAGATGATGTCTGTAGGCGTACGTAGGGTCACAGGCCTCTTCCTCGACAGTGCAAGGATTTGCTCTTCTACCTTCGTCCATACTTATAAATGGCATTAGAGGTTTCTCGGCGAAACTACCGAATCCTAATCTGTAAAAGGAATATTTTGAGTCATTTTCGTAGTTATTTCTATGGATATACTTACTATGAAAATGTGAAAAGAAAACATAATAAAATAAAAAGCGGACGAAACAAGAAACAAGTCAGATAGAAATCCAGAAATGCATAGCTACCAAAATGGTCAACCTACTATGTATTTATTATTTTTCTAGTAGACGACGCTAGAGCAAACACCAGACGGGTAATCGGTCTTCTCATATCGGGACCATTTCACCCAGTTTCCCAAGACCCTTTTAGGGTTTGAGTTAACTGGTAACTCCCGGTGATGGCGACCCACTAAATCTATCTGTTACTTTGCAAAATTTTAAAAACTTTATTGTAATGTCACTCAGGTCACTTTCACTCTACGAGGTGAAAGCTAGTTTCCTCTTTTCCAGACAACTAGGACAAACGGGGTCATCCCTTTGTCTTATCTTTGCCAGGTTTCTGTTTAGCTAGCAGTGTACTTTGAGGATTCCTATGATGATTCTAATCGTTTCGTTTTCATATTCGTCTCTCTCGCTATGAAAACGATCGTTGATAGGTATGGTTTTTACATTTCTCAGTTCTTCTTTCCGGTAGTCCAATCCATGTTCAGTTGATTTAACGCAAGATTAGGTAAAAGGTGGGTAGGTAGGTGTATGTACCTATTTAAACAAGATATGTTAGCTCTACGCTTAGGATAATGTTTTTGAAAAAAAGTTTCTAAGAGTTGGATATCGGTGACCTTGCTTTTAATTTGCAGAAAGTGTATCTACGTATCGGAACACAGACGAAATTCTAGTTATTATATTTTAATCGGAAAGTAAATGAAAAATTTATCTTACCTAAAATTATCAGTCAAATTCTTCAGCAAGACAGGTAGATCATCTCTTAAGGACACGAGAGTTTTCTTGTCGTCCTTCATTGACCAAGTGAGGTCCATCAAGTAATACAAATCTAGAGGGTAGTTCTTGGCCGGTCTGTAGCTGAACTTTATCTTCTTTGTTTCTCCTAGAAAAAAGTTTGATATCCATTATGTATCAAAAATATCTCTTTTACTTTTATGATGGAGTTAGACTATCATAATTCACAGAATAGCTGCGTGTGACCTAAGCTGAGAGAGATATCCATTTTAAAAATACAATCACTGCAGTACCAACCTAATTGTATTGCCCTTTCAGTTAAACTAATTGTTCTAGGTGGATTCCAGGTAAGAACCCACGTCGCTAACCGTAGCGGTACACTATATCAACTATGCCACGGGAAAACTAAAATAATTTTTTTTACGTGACGCCATCTTATAGCATTTTACATGATCATAACGGCTTATAGTGATATTCTCAAGTTAAATCGGGCCGTGTCCGGGCCGGGGTGGGGACGGGCTACTTTTGTATCAATAACAGCACTGACCGGACACGGACAAAATGCAAAACAAAAGCTCTCTACATACAAAACTAACTCGTCCACGTCCCGTTCTAATGAGAATAATATTTACAAGTAATGATTTTTACGAAAGCGTAAGTACATTTCAATTTGCATTAAATTAATTTATTTCGACAAAAGTAAATACCACCAAACATGAAGATGTATATCAACTTACTAGGCTTCAAAGACATTTTAATCTTCTGAGGCTGTATCTGCACGACTGCCTCTTCACTGGTCGGGTCCATGTCCTGGAGAGTCCTGTTCTCACTCACATCCCAAAATGGTTTCTCTGGTCTTTGGATCATAGCTTGACTGCATCCTGTTGACACTAGACTGAAACAAAGATTGTAAAAAAATCAAGAAAATTGTAAAACAAATTTACTGAGGGTTTACAGTACCACAATAACATCTACATGGTTGTTGGATATGTACTACAAATATTAGGATTTATATTACTCGAGCTCGCGCGAAATATTAGGCCTTATTGAGTATTCTTATTAGTTAGAATATAATACTGCACGTGGCCCAAGAGTCATCGACTTGCACCAAAGCTATCCTTCAGCATTTATTAGTTACCTACTTAATTAACTTCTGGCAAACTGGAATGAACTTTATAATGTTGTTTAGGAAGTAATAGAGAAAGCACTAAAATCCCTTTTAAAATTCTGCGTTTATTAGATTGTTTGCATAGTTTCTTCATTCCGCTTTTCGTAGTGGGTTATAAACACGTAATAAATAACGCGGTAGATATAAATGTCTACAAGTTATTTTACATTTCAACAATTATTTGTTTTTATTATTTGTTATTTACATCGTTAGAACAGCTTAGGGAAGTAAAACATGTAAATCTTCCATTAAACCCAAACAAACACTAAGACGAATCAAACACGCATCTAAATACGAATGGACACAAAAGAAAATAGTTAATAAACTTTTAATTCGGAAACAGACTAGTTTTGTTCTATCGGCTGATGCTTTTTGGGCCGTTTTTTTCATATCTGAACAAATATTGATTTTTTTATAGTAGTGGAGTTTTAGGGGTGATTTTACTAAGTTATTTTTTTTTAATTAACTTAACCTTTTCTTATATTGACATGTCGAAGCACTTAAACCTTTCGTTAGAACCTATAAAACCAGATCTTTGTTAAAACCTCCAAGTTAAAAATCTAAAGTTAGAGATACCTTCTACTACAGGGATCTCTCGACTACAGCAATCATAAGCCTTTTCAACTCTCGAAGTTAACAAAACCACAGAAATATGGGTTGACTCTGCTCTCTTCTCCTTTTCAAAAACAGGCGCAAGCAAAGACTTCGTCTTTTTCATTCTCAATTCATTCAGTAGTTACCTATGTTTGGTTAAATATCGACTTAGGTAGGTACGTTGCAGGGCTTGATCGGAGAACGGCTAGGTCGCCGTCCTGGAATACACATCAATTATTATCATCAGCCGATAGAAGTCTGCAATCTGTTCCCACAAGAGGTGTATCAATAAACGCAGTGTGTGGTAGGTAGAATAAGAATGATAATCGAATTTTATCTCGATGATGAAATTAACTCAGCACGTTTGGTATTACGGTATTGAAATGCGTTTTTAACTTACCCGTGGATGCTGCACGCTGGTTAGATAGGTAAGTACAAAGACAATTAAGCCAATTAACTGTTTATACGTCAAATTTTCCTACGAAACACAACTCACCTTTGCGGGAAGGGGGTGAGGTTATAATCAAACTTTGTAATTGGCCATTGCGTTACCTATCTATACTTAGACTCTTGTGATTGGCCGATGTGTTACCTATATATGTATGGACTGTTTTAGCTTGGTTTTAGCCTTATACGTGGATTAAGTAGGTAGTGAAAACATGCTTTTTCCGTGACAAGAACTTTCAAAGTGAGCAGACAGGAACTAAAAGCGAAATAATTACTCCGTATTCCCCTTTATGAATAAGGCTATTTGTGACTTTGTGATTGGCCGTTTTTGCACGAGAGTGCTACTAAAAAGACGTACTATTTTCGAGAGCGGGAAATACTTAGGAGCAGGTAACTGGTTTTATCGTCTTTGGGTAGGTACAATCAATAATCAATCACACGGCGATCTTTTGATTAGCCAAGCGGGTAAGCGGGCCTATTTCGGTCACTCAACGTGGGAAAGCACAATGAAGAATGCGTTTTATACACACCTACTTCTATAGAAATGTCGAATGAACGAAAGTGAAAACAGAACCAAAGTTTTATGTTCCCCGTTTGATACCGAACGGTATGGGAGTTTGTTTTTTGTAATAAATCAAGCTTATCGACTATACAAAGCGCATATACAAACTCTACTTTGTTGCTGCTCTTGATACACATTTAGCTACATCAATTTGATTTTATAGGACAATTTCAGTTTTACAATATTAGTAGGATGTATTCAGTGTACCTACCTCTATCAGTCATGTTTTACACATCTAAATAAATATCTCTACTTTATTTTATTAATAGACTAGCAGCGCTCCGCGGTTTCATCCGCGTAAGTCCCGATCTCGAGGGATTATCGAGATTCAGAGTATCCTATGTCACTCTTAATCACTTACACTATCCCTATGCAAATTATCATATTTTCATTCAAATCGGCCGAACCGTTTGACCGTGAAGAGGTAACAAACAAACAAATATACAAACAAACTTTCGCATTTATAATATTAGTTTGTATATTGTTTAGATATGGATCTCCATTTTGCATTAATTTTAACAAGTTCGTAGTACAAAATGATGAAACTATCTCTATTTGGATAGAAGCAAATTATTCATGAGGTAAGTCCTAATAAATGCCGCTTCTAAAAACGTTTGAATGCCTGTCGCATATTTCCGACAAGTAACTGCTACAATGTACAAATATTCAAATATCTAATTCATTCATTCATTGTTTTAGGGTCAAAAGCAAGTACGTACACACATTTATAAATTATGTATGAAGTTTGCATTAGGTTTTGTTTTAGGGTCACATTATTGGATTAAAACTTTCTTCTCGAGTATGTGGATACACGGTTGGAGTACCCTTACGATGCAATTAAGGTTAAGATTGTAACTTTGCCATTGTTTTGGATGCGATCAAGATGCGATACAATAGGTATTCGTACCCACAAAGATATGAGGTATTATATTCACTTCACGTAGCATAGAAAGAAGTACCTACCTATTAAGACGAGATTTCTTTTGATGTTGGCTAGAGTTTCGTTTCTATGTCCCTTATTATTTGTGCCCTTTCATTTGGCGAGTGAGTTTATAGATAACGTTTCATAGTCTATAATACGATGATTCTTTAAGTCTCTGTTGTTATGTCTGATAGCAGTAGTTAGGTCAAGTTAGAGGTCTTAGGACAACCTGAAAACTCTAACACTAGGCGAGCCCTACCAATAAACGAATAGAAGAACAAGTGAAATACAAGTGAACAAGTGGGTATTGAGTTTTTAGTCTTCAGTGCTCATATCAGCTGCCCGATTCTGTAAGATAAAACTGTGCGTAAACGCCGGGTAACTTCTTCATGGTTAGCCAGTCATTTTACTCCTTTTTTGGTATTCTAGACTTCAAGTTCGCGATGTACAAGCTATTCTATTCCCCATGTAGAAGCTACAAGGCATCAACACGGTATTTTCTAACAGAATAGCTATCCAGCTCCTTTATTTTTTCTTCGACCAAAATCAAATTGTTTGTGAAGTTACCTTTCGTCATCGTTGCATCTGGGAGCCGCAGCGGGGTAGTAAGGGTCTGCACACCACCGGCAGTGTGACGCCGCGGACAGACATGGCCCGCATTCTTCGTGCTCAATGCAGACCAATTTGTTCAGCAGTTGCTGTTGCACTGCAAATAGTAAGGCAGGAGATGCATTACAGAATGATTACGCTAATGAGAAAATAAATATAAACATTTGTCGTTATCAAACGTTTCATCTAGTTATTTTGAAAGGGTAAATTTGTTATTATTATGATTGTTTAAAAAACTGTTAAATTTTGTTGTTCTAATAAATATATGTTATGCAAATATAACACTTTAATTTTGTTTGTGCTCTTTAACCTGACCTTTTTCTGATGAGACCTTATGGAATCTTCTATGATTGTAATGGTCAACCTAGATTCCTAGATTATTTAATTTGATATGTTAGTATAGTCGATGCAGCGTTTGTCGATAAAAGATTGTTTCGAAATAAAATTCTTTCAAACAATCGTTCAGTCGATCAATCGTTATTTGATCATCCGACTTTCGCACAAAAATTACGGACCCGGTATAAGGTAATAAATTGCTACGTAGGTAACAAAGGACCATGCATGCATTTACGTATAGTGTTTAAATGGGACGAATGAGACCTTTAGGGTGTATCGATCCGTCCCGGTGACCGGGACGGATGAGACCTACCCAATCTGTCTATACCCTCGAATCATCTCCCTCAACCCCCGATAAGATTTATGACGTAGTTACCAGACCGTATAATTATTATTAACGTTAATAATAGGTAGGTAAACCACATGTTAAAGAACTAAACTAATTAATTACTACTTCAACCCCTTTTTATTTATAAATAGATAATAACTAGTTTGTCCAATTAACTAGCCGTTACAAATTGGAATGAGCCTCGGCACGTGCCATGTTTATCTATGACTATATTTTTCTAACCATGCAGCTGTCTCCGTACACCTATCTTTGAATGGAGCTCATCTGTATGATAATTAGACTAGCGCCCCCATGGGAGTTTCACCCGGAAGTTCGGGAATATAGGAATAAAAGCCCATGTGTTATTCTAGGCGTCTTCAGTTGGTTTAGTTTCTAAATGCACTTTGAACGGAATTTTAGGTTTTTTTTTCATTTAAGTATATAAAAACTATTCGGGGCGCAATTTCCGCAGGCGTCCTCACTACCTGACACTTCCAGTGGTTATTCATGTGCAGGAATGTACGTACAAGAGCCATCACCGACCAGATATTTGCTTTAGGCGCGCCTCCAAAAAGACTGATGGAAAAACCTCCGAAATATTCCCTCCAGATCCCGTTCAGAGTGCACGGTTACAAAAATCCACATCATAGAAGTACTTCTACTACCTACTAACCTACTACAAATATGGTATCAACAAAATACACAATAGTTACAGTAAAGTCCAATGTTACCCGTTTACATAAAGATAATCTGTCCGAACATAATCTGGTAACGCCCACAAAACTGTGTCAACAGCGTGGAAACACTTTGGTGGTCTGTTTTCATCGGCTATCTACTTATATATCGGACTGATTCTCGAATTTCAACATTTCCGAATGTCGATCACATTTCCGTAGTTTATGCTTCGGGGGAATCGGTTAATTTTAGATTTCTTTAGGTAGGTGCCTTTACCCTAAATTAGATTTAATTTGGTTCCATGGTGAAGACAACTGTCCTTTTTGGTGAAATGATTTGTCACAAAAATTACAGAAAAAAAATGGACCGCAAAGAGGTAAGATACCTACGTATGTTACTTGCATTTATCTGTTAAAAAAAAATGGATGCAACAACTTTTTTAAGCTAAAAGTTTTTCTATGAGAAGGCTTGTTATAAAAAAACAAAAAATCATAGTAATTGGCAGGTAATAGGTAATAGTGTTGTAACTCAACATAACAAAACATACAATTCTTCTTCTTCTTCTTTAAAATGGCTTTTCCTTTCGGACATTTGCCAGTGTCAAGTATTATCAATATATGCAGGTTATTTGCATCGAACGAAACAGTCAAGTCGTCATAGTTAAAGTCAAGTCAAGGGAATCATTGTAAAAAGCAGGCCATTTTTTTACAATGTTTGTTCACGGAGCTTTGGAGAGAATACTAAGCTAAAGTCCATGATTTGCTCCGATTTTCACTTCAATTTTCACTTGAACACCTTCACGAAACTAAATTGATTAATATGCCCCCGAAATTAAACAATTTACAAGCATTTGAACTAAGTTTCACAAAACTGAAAATTTAGCAACACATCTCCTCAACGCATTCCCGCCACAACTCCAAAAACATACAATTGCAAACCATACATCACATAGTTTTGTTTCAGATAAAACAAAACTATGTGATGTTCAAAAAGATACAGCTTCATCCAAAGAGGTTTTAATGAACATTTACAATAATTTTGACCACAAGTTCGATTTCCACAAAGTGTATACTTATGCTCGCAGTAGGTAACATACCATAGTAGAGTTTATTGCCCAAAACAAAGCAGATTTATATTCCGTAATAAAAATATAACTTTACCGTATAAAGTAGTAACTCACAATACGTGAACACGACAAGGTTTTTGAAGTACCCACTCAACTATTAATCATTAAGGTTATGTTATGATGTCATCTACGGTCTCATGCGTACAGTACAGCGAAGGTAGGTCACAATGTTTTATCAGCTGAAAATAGTACATACTACAAGAACTAAGGTACCTACGTACCTAGATACTCAGCTGTTTACTTGATGGTTTTAGATCTTGATACTTTGTTTGGATAATAAAGATTATACGTAATTAGATTAAGGCTACACTTTTTTCCTGAATACATCTTATTTTCAGCCGTTATCTACGTACCTTGTTTTGATCAAATAAGAGAATAAAGATTTATTTGATGGATCTTTAATTATAGGTACCTCTATACGTAATTTACTTGGTCCTAGTTTTGATGAGAAGAAAATTTTATGGAAAGTTAACAAAGCCCTACCGAGAATAATTCGAAGCTTCAACTTCATAAAAATAAGGAGTTACTAATTGAATAATAAATATTGCTCGACAGTACACAGAACGCTATCTAGCCCCAAACTAAGCACTAGGCTTTTACTATGGGCTAGTACCGAAGTACAAGCCAACAACGGATATACTACTTTTTTTTTTGTAAATACATACATATGAAACAAAGAAAACACCCAGTGCCAGAAGCAAACATTTATGGTCGGCAGAAATATTTATCCCCAGCGGGAATAGAACCCGCAAACTTCTGTGTCGCAGTCCGGGCGGGATACTTAATTAAAAGTAAGTAATTAATACTCGTGTTTTAGACTTTTTCTTATATTATTCATACACTATCATTTTCATAGAATTTTCTGCTCTACCTACTTAACAACAATGTGAATCATTTCCTTCAATGTTAGTCATTTATAAAAACAAATCATTACCTACTATTAACAGAAAGAATCATGTTCCGCTTCACGCATCATAACTTTATAGTTACTTATTATGTTACTGATAGAAATACAACTTCCCATAATAAACTACAAGCCTTTTCATAGAACTCTTGTGAAGATTTACACAGCATTCCCGGTTCAACGAATTCAGAGGAAATAAATTAAATATCAAAGCTAATGTCAGTCGGTGGCGTGAAAGAGATTTGGTAACAGATTAAACTTAATACTTGGTCTTGTTTCTATACATTCTTTGTCGTATCTATTGTTTTTTTTCGCTCTTTTACACCAAAAATACTGTACTTTTTGATTTAGACAAAATCCTTTCTGGAATTCGTAACTTGGACATCCGAACGGAGGGCAGTGATTTAACCCGCTGGTTCGGATAACCGATAGCCGCGGGTTCCATTCCCGCCGAGTACGAATTTTAGGAAGCATTTTTCAAAAACTATTTGTGAATGTTTGTAATTGGCATTGTGTTATCTATAGCACAGATCACATATTACTAACTTATCTATAGGCATATATATTTACTTTGTATTATAGCTGTGAATGTTCTCTAAATAAATAAATAAATAAGACTTTAGAATTAATGTTTAAAAAAGTCAAAAATTAACTTTTTATTCAGATACTTCCGAAAGGTAAGGGCTTAAAAGAGGGTACCTGAACACATAGGAAAAACCGCGGAGCAAGCTATAAATGACATCTTCGTTCTGTTTATACTAATAATATTATAAAGAGGAAATATTTATTTGTTTGGTTGTATTAAATAGGCTCCAAGCTACTGGACCGATTTTAAAAATTCTTTCCCCAATAGATAGCTACATTATTGAGGAGTAACATAGGCTACTGTTGATCCCGAAATTCTTACGGGATCGGGACTTACACGGGGACGCAGTTAGTACCTAATAAATTCAGAGAATTGTGGCGGGAGCGGATGCTTAAAACAAAAATTCATTTCTAAATCTGTCCGTAGCTAAATAAAACTGTCGCTCTCCGAATTTCAGCAGAGTTCAAAAGCAGGTATTGTGGCACGCGTATCCACTCCCATTTTAGTCTATTTTCGTTCCGAACACTTCCAAACTTACTTTATGTTTGAAGATAACGTAATTAAGCACCTGCTTTGAAATTTTAATTGAAGTTTTATGGTAATGTGATTTTTATTGGTTACGTTACTGTTAACAATTACTCTTCTTTATGTTAGACTAGCTAGCGCAGTCCCTATATAATCGAAACCATCTTAGCCTAGCAGCGATACACATTTCATTTTTACGTTAGATGTAATAATAAGTAACAATGATGTCAGTGCTGTATAGCAACTTTTTATATTTATTTTGTTAAAAGGAACTTTGAATATGTTTCGAGTTATCATCTGGTACTAGTAGGGACATAGGTAATTTCTCAATAACATAATTTATTATTATACAAGATGTAACGGGCATGCCCGAAAGGGGGTTGTTCTAGATATCTAGGCGAACAACTTTTGTTCTACGACTTTTGAAAACTCGAACATTTTTTTAAAAATTTTGAAGTTATGGTTCACTGAAAAAATAGCTGCTTTTGAAATAAACGTAATTGTAGTTTCGATTTTTTCGACTAAACTAAATGAAAGGACAAGATAAGGTCAATGACCTCGACCTCTAAGAAACAGCTGATCTTCAAGTAAACTTTACACCTAAATTTTTCGAAAAGTACTTCGAATTTCCAAAAGTCGTAGAACAAAAGTTGTTCGCCTAGACGTGTAGAACAACCCCCTTTCGGATTAAAAGGGCTTACCCGTTACACCTTGTATAGATATAGTAATATTAGAAATGTTTGACTTAAACTGTTCTACTACATCCACATGTCGCCTGGAAGAAATCGCTTTCAACGACAGACTTTCAAGTTTTTTGTTTTCTATGTTTCCATTATTCTTTAATTGTAAACGTTTTTTAATAAAAGGCAGATGTCTACATTCTAAATTTCAAATGTACATAAGTTCAAATGCATATAAATAAGTATATAACTAGACCAATGATAACCAGGGAAATTGTTAGGCAGTAAAAACCTAATAATATTCAATTTTTCATACACATTTCAGGTTATCAATATGTTCAAACTAATAAATATGACAAGCGTTTACTAATTCAACGCCACACTGTTATCCTCAGACGCGTCTGAGGATAACAGTGTGGCGTTAATACATTTTCACTCGCAATCACAAAGAAAATCTTTCAGCAAACAAAAGTAAAACAAACAACGAACAAACTCACCTTGACTGTTCACATTTTGGTAAAACAAGAACAAAATTCCAGTGCACAACAATATGTTCATGATATTTTATATTCACATGTGTATTCGCACGAGAATCAAACGGTTTGGACGATCGCCGATAGGTTTCGCGATTAGTTGGTGATAAGGGGTGATAAGAGTGATAAGGGCGGCCGCAGTGAGCGCGGCCCCGCGGGCGGGACGTCTCTGTTCGGCCGCATCTGACGCACCTCTACTTGTACCGAACGCTACTACGGTTGTACGCTAAGTTTTCGCGGCTTTCCTTCCTACGTAGTCAAGAACTTAATTCTATTTTGGGATAGTTTAATGTTTCGTGAAGCTTTCTGGACAAACAGACTGAGTGATGGGGTACCTACGTGTCCTGTATAAGTTAATTACTTAGAATGTTGTGTTTCTTCGATTTTCGCGAAGTCAAAGTCAAAGTCAATTTTTTATTTTTATTTAATTGGATGTGTTGATCACTTTAAATACGTCGAGTGTTCTTACAACTATGACTCTAGTGGTGGCTTCGAAACGTTGAAATATAAATTGACCAATTTTTTTAATTTTTAATTCGGCTAATTATATTAAGAGTTTTTCAACGCCCGTCGTTTCGAGGTCTTTCTAGTTTAGTTACTTAAAATGTATTTTAAGTAACTAAACTATAGGAGAGTGCCTAATTTTGTCTTAGGTTTTCGCGATTTTGCATAAAAAAACACAATATTGACCGGCTTTTACTCGCATTTTATTTATTAACGGCATATTACGAAGTACCGAGCTTTCGATAACTTTCCGTTAGTATTTACAAGTAAATTAGTTACATACACCTATATAAAACTGAGTTAGAAATTAAAGAGATAAATCATCGCTAACTTAACAGAGAATAAACAAAAAGTTGATTTCCATAGTTCGCACTAATGCTACAAAGAGAAGCTATCGTATATGGATTCGTACATCAACACAAATTATCCGCTCTATTTTCTACTCACCTACATATATTATCTCACAGTATTTGATAGAAATCTTGTCCACTTTTAGACCTTTCGGCTTGCAGCTGTCCCTAGACATCGTGCCCTGCAAATTAGTTCGATTGACATTACCGCCGACCGATGGTAGACGTGTCGTGCTCTGTGCCTTATTTATTAGCGATGTTTACCTTCTTCGGATGTCTGCGGGCATGTTAACTGTTACTCTTGACACCTAATTAATTCGGTTGAATTATGGTCTCATTTTGAATAACTACAATCATTAAATGCTACTTCCTACTAATATTACAACTAGCTACTATTAAAATATTAAAAACGTGAACGTTTCGTAAATTTGTTTTTATTGCTCAAGGCATATTTACTAGAAATATTTTAAAGGAAAAATTAATCTTCAAAAATTCACTTGCGGCGAGATTTGAATTCGCGTCCCTGGACGCGAGGGACCAGGGACGCGAGTTCAAATCTCGCCGCAAGTGAATTTTTGAAGATGAATTTTTCCTTTAAAATATTTCTACGTGAACGTTTGTTTGGGAATAGCTTATGTTTGTTTTGTTCCAGATCTAAACCAGTTTTACAATTAGACCTTGTTTGTGAAGTTTATTACAATATCACAATTTATATACTCGTAACTGCAATGGTACAATGTTTTTGTCTGTATTCCACTGACAGTAGCCGGAAGGATTTTTCAAATCATAGGAGTGGCTGTTATAATTGAATAAGTACGTAAGGTACCTGCATGAAAGCAGGGACTGCATATCGGTATAAAATATTTAAATAATATTTCAAAAATATCAGTACTCAAATTTTTATACCAGCCCAGAAAGTGCATATCGGACTCAAATATGTATACTGTGAGAATTTCTGTACTTATATTTTCCAGTACAATTATTTAACCCTTAGGTATTTAATTTCTGTAACAATAAATCTTACTAATTTTATAAACGCGAAAGGTTGTATGTATGTATGTATGTGAGTTTGTTACTCTTTTACGCAAAAACTACTGAATCGATTGCGATGAAACTTGGAATATAGGTAGCTGGAGACCTGGAATTACACATAGGCTACTTTTTATCCCGATATTCTCTCGGGAACGGGACTTACGCGGGTAAAACCGCAGGGCGCAGCTAATAATTTATAAATTAAACATAAAGGCATTCGTGAATAATCGGAAGTATCAATAATATCTATGTCAAAATTTGACGCTACCCATATATTATTATTACATATGTATTAATTATTATACATATGTATTAATGTCATTTAAAACAATAAAATATCTGATACTGCTATTAGTGAGTATCGGATTTAATGGTATGACGTCATACAGAAAAATATTGTACAGATATTCATACTGGTATACAGTCCCTGCATGAAAGCTTTTGTCCTTAATAAAGCTCAGTTTAAGCCGTTATTGTATTAATTGCTGATAATTGCTACCGATGTCTATCAAATGCAATTACGTATCTGGATGTTTCATCTACGAGTAAATTAAGTTATGGATTGGTGTACAAGATTAATTGAAAAGTGGAAGATGTTGCCGATAATGTTATTTTATTAAATCAACTGCCATAGGGAGTTACGAAGATCTTCTTAATTCAACCTAACTAGTTGCGGTCTGCGGATTCACCTGAGTAGGTACCTAATTCTTGATCACGTGGAAATAGCGAATATACATATATTAAGCGTATTTGGTAATATATATTATGAAAATAGCGAAAAAATATGGATAAAATCGGGCCTATAAAACCTCTATCTGCTTACCTCACTAAAATTATATAGTGATGAATCTTAACATGATGTAGCTTCTTATAAAGCTTAGTTTCTTTCTTATAAACGATAGCTGAGTGATTTTTTACTATCTCAGCCGATGCTAAGAGATGGTCAAAGATGTTTCACGCTCATGTAGAAGAAATAATAAAATAAGTTGAATACCTAAGTTAAGTGGTAACTAATTATTAATGGCTTATTATCAGTAAACAATAATTTCATTTTGAAAGACGATAAAACTCGGGTTTAGAGTAGTTTCGTCCTTCTAATTAATAGTTATGGACAACTTACCTATTTAGAAGGTGCTAAAGCTAAGATTAATTGAAGATAATCACGCGGAGCCGCTCCCAGGCTCAGGTATTCGCTTACATCACTAATTTGTTGAAATACGTGGCACTTCTACATGGATCATTCTATGTAAGTAAGTTCATTATAGACATTTTACAGTCTCCATCATTGGTATTACAACAATTAGGTTCATGGTTATTAAGTTACCAATGATTATTATCAATATAAATAAACTATGTATAAATCGTTTATTTTTACAGGGATATAAAGGTTCAAAGTTGGCAGACAGAATCAACATAGATATCCAAGTAACTTATTTATCTGTTAATCATTGTTTAAAAAAAAGACAAATTTAAAAGTAAAAACCTATTTTGGTTTGAGATTGAGTGATATACCTAAATACCTACACTCATTCCCAAAGTATGTCATCATTTTTAATTAAAAAAAATAGGTCGTGCTTTATACGGGAGGAAATAAGGGAGTTCGGTAGTATATCTAAGTGCTCCGATATACCTATTAAGATAGAATTTAAGTGCTCGATTTTTAAAACCGGCTCGCTACCAGCATTCGTTTTGGAACGCAGAGCTCTTCTCTATTTGGCCACAAACGTGGGAGTACAGTCGAGGCCAGAACAACAAGCATTTAGCCATTTTAACATAGACGCGTTGTGGGTGTCACTTTACTTCTGAATGATGCAAATGTTACTTGTACGCTAAGTAGCTAGGCAGATAAAAATGACATAGCTCATAAGTTTTCGTTAATTTAAAATGACATGGAATTCTAAAAATGTGCCTTTTTAGAGACATTTCCTTAGCGAACACGTGACAGTTTAACGGTGTAAGTTTCTAACTTTAATTAAGTAATGTTAACTTTAATTAATCCTTTTCGGAACATTTGAAAGAGCGAACGGAAGAACAATTAACAATACTTTTAAGATGGGATAAGTCGGTACCTACCAAAATGATATTAAAAATAATAACAAAATAAATATAACTCTCCTCTCTAAGAAGAGGCTCTTGCCCTGTAGTGAAACAAATTAACCAACACAACAAACTAATTGCCTAAGTATTTTAATAATAAATGTCTCAAAAGCCATATGCTCCAGAAAAGGTCCCGCCACAGAAAAAAAACTGCCGCTCAATCTTCGCGCGAAACACACATTTTATGTGCGACTATACTTTCCGACTTACCTACTATATAAGTCCCTTCGAGTCAACATTAAGGTACCGTAAGTGAGGTTAAATGTTAGTGTCACAATACACAACTCCTCGAGTTAACTGTTACTCCCAGTTATCGAACTATCGAGTGAAAAGTGGTTATTTCTTAATCACTGTATTGTTTACTTTTCTCGACGGGTGTTTGCATGAGTGATTGACTGCAATACCACTTTACAATTTCACGGCAACTACTTGCTTGTTAAATATTTTATACCTTTTTAGTATGTTTTAGAAGTTTGATAGGTAGCCGGTATCGGTTCACTTGCGACGAGTAAGAGTAAAATAAGTTTTTGTTATTAATTCCATAGCTTTAGACTAGCGGTTAAGGCTGTGTATCTTAATATTGACTTAATTATCAGTCAGGTGACATAAGCACCAAATCTACCTCAGAGACTGTTGTCGTCTTCGCACTCAGAAGACTGTCCACTTGACAACTTTTGAAATATCAATTTCAATCATGCTCTCTTAAGGTTAAGGTAGTTGTTGCATTGATATTTCAAAACGGTCCTGTTAAACCAAGTTGGTCAAAGTCTATCCTTATCTAACTAATCGTCAAACACTGAAGTGAAAAAAGGACAGACTGGGGTTTCATCAAGCCGATCCGTTTTTTTGACGAAGTAAGCTTTCTAGTTAATACTGTGCAGACTGTGCTATTTCTATGATCTACCTTTAAAACCCTATTTCAGAATATCCTGTTTTAGAATTTAAAATAAAAAATGACAACATAGAACTGTCAATTATCAAAGAAAAAAATAATCAAAGAGCTGTTACTTTCAAATAAATGTAGGTACGTGTATTTTGTTTAGGTATATTTATTGGATATGTATCTCCTAATAATATCCATTGTGTAGTACCCATAGCACGCACGTGGCGCGCAAATGGATGGTTTCACGACGATTGTGAGGAAGCGCGTGGCGTCCCTTATGCGCCGTGTGCGGGGCAGCACCAATGCCTACCTACAGCTGTTCTCCTGGCGGATGGACTTCGACTGCCCAATAATGCGGCACTGGACTAGGCTGCATGTTGAGCACTCTGGGTCTACTCGCGGATACAGGCTTAGATAACTAAAATTAATTGATTTTTGATCTTACTAATTTATTTTAATTTTTCTTTTTCTTTTGGTTTTGACATAAATATGTAATTGATATGGTGTGTAATATGGACTAACTGTCTGAAATAAATGAATTTATTATTATATTATTATTATAGCACAAGCTTAGTCCTTAGTTTGGGGCTAGATTGCGCTGTGTGTAACATCGTCCAATATTTATATCAGAAGTATAAAAAAATTAACATCTTAACCCGTAGGTATTTATTGTTGGTACAGAGATGCAAATTGCACTAAAAAAATGTAGCAAGCAAGGTAGAAAAACTCTTACTTTAGATTGGGACTGTCATGTGCCTTACGCCGTCTATGCCCCACCGACTCCCTAGCCCTCTCCAGCATATAATAATAATGATTGACAGGTTCCAACCACCCGAATCCATTCTCAGCTTTCCCCAGCCAAATATGACGGTTGGGATCGACCAGCGTCAAATTACCGATTGGACAATTCTCTGCGAAATTACATTCGAGTGTACTTTCGTTAGGGAAGGTGTAGCTTCCAGCACCGGAATAGCACCAGTCTTTGATCGTCCCTTCGTAGCGAGAGTTGTCGGTGAATGTAATACTGGCTACCTCGTTGCCTCCGAGACGGTCTGCCTCCCAAGTTCCGCTATATATGTCGCCCGCAGCAGTTGTGTACACTCCAGGACCTGGAATAACACATAACGCTTTACTCAAACTTTGGACCCCTTAACGTCCGGGCTCCATAACCCAGTGTTATCCTACTGCTGGATGTAATTATGATGTCGAAATAAGGTTGAGGAATTATCGTAGATATTGTCAATAATGAATTCGATACTAATAATATAACTATTCTACTTTAAAAATGTTTTCCATTAATATATAATATTTGCACATCCATATCTTCGTGTAAACCCGTCCCTCGAGAAACGTCTTCCGCGACCACAGGGAGTACAGTCCCCGAAAAAAAACTAGCGTTGTCTGCTCATGGCATGGAGGTAAGATAAATAACTGGAGGAAACACTGTCAGAATAAAAACGAGCTGAGCAAGATGGTTGTAGCAAAGGACTTGTGTCATTTTCTAATAGGGTGACAATAAGATTTTTTTTATGTGACAGATGTTAGATTTAATAATGCAAGTGCAATTGTATTATTTACTAGCTGCGCCCTGCGGTTTCCCCCACGTAAGTACCGTTACCGCGAGATTATCGGGACAGCCTATGTGTTATTATAGGTTTTCAGCTACCTATATTCAAGTTTCATTGCAATTGGTTTAGTAGTTTTTGCGTGATTGAGTAACAAAGTCACAGACATACATACAAACTTTTGCGTTTATAATATTACTGAGACTTACTACTCAGTCTCTGTTGGCAAATTGAAGATTTCCATTAGCAATAGACGCTCTTTAAGGATTAATGAAATAATACAAAAGGACACGGTATAAAACAGTTTTATTAATTATTATTGTATGCTTATTAATTTTTGAACACTTTGATTAATAAGTATAAATATTTTACAAAAAGAAATGTATCATCAAAAATCACCGTATCACGACGGGTTCCCGTGAGGCAAAGATTAGCGCTCTCGCCCGTCATGCAAGAGGCACAGGTTCGAAGAAAGAAGAAGAAATTAAATTTATTTTCTTTGGTGTGAAGCAGCAGCAGAAGAAGAAGAAGGAAAATACATACACACAAAGACATTTAGTACATACTGACTGACGAAATCAAATTTAAACAGACATGACGGTCAATTACGTTAAATTTAATATAGTACTTCCCTCAAAATTCATCAAATGTAAAGCTAGAGGAAATTTCAAAAATAAAACTTTTTGACTAATTACTTATTATCACTTATGTTCAGCAGGTAAGTAGCAAAATATCTAACAGTATTCGTACCACCAGCGGAATTGTTGGTATTACATCGGCTTTCAATAATCGACGGGAGTAAAAGCAGGAAAGATCGAAGTGACGACTGCATACGACTGATTTTTTTGTAATTTTCTACTTCATCCATACTGCTGAGTCATTTTTGTCGTATTTGTTCATTTTTCGGAAAGCTGAAATAATAAAATTACAGTAAAAAAAAACTTACCCGAACTCAATACAAAAATCCAAAAATCATAGTCACCATAAATTCTTGTAATAGAACAAAACATTTGTAGAATACAATAATAAACATATTTTGGCTTACCTATGAAATGATATATTGCAACCACCATATGATTCACTTGTACAAGTAAAAACACAACACGTTTTCACCATTTTATGCAATTTAACGCAGAAATTCTATAAATGAAATAATTAATATTTTACCGCCACGATGCCACCATGACACTGACGCTTGGGTTACCATTAAAATAATAAAAAGGAAATGGGAGCCAATAATGTACTTGACAACCACTTATTACACGACCCGATAATTTACGACCTGATAAATGGAAGCCAGGATATTCGTGTAAGATCCTATACAATTTGTACGGAGTGTTAAAAGGAGACCCTGGCGTCCAATTAACAGGTCGTGTATTATAGGGGCATTATCGGGTCGTGCTTTATCTGGCCGTACAATAACTGCAACCTCTTTTAATGTTTTTTTTTTATATATGATATTTTTTGTAGACTGGCAAGATGAAAGAACGAGACACACTACATCGTCGATTGCTATCTCATTCGGCTCGGATTAGCCTCTGTCTATTGTAAGGCAAAATGTTCAACTAATCAGTCCTGTTTATTTTCTAAGTCCATTGCTCATGGTGACTACAGTCACCTTTTTCTGTGACGTCGGGGTTGTTTTTAACCGACTTCAAAAAAAAGGAGGAGGTTATCAATTCGTCTGTATGTATAATATTTTTTTTTTTTTTGTATGTTAACCGATTACTCGAAGACGGCTTGACCGATTAAGATGATTCTTTTTTTAATAGATAGATGGGAGCTCCAAGATGGTCCCATAAAAATTTGATGTGGATCTGATGAGGATCTTCGGAGTGATGAACGGAAATGCTCCTCAAAACGCATTAATCAATCCAATTGTCTATCGATTACTCGAAGATGGCTTGACCGATTGAGATGATTCTTTTTTTAATGGAAAGGTGGGAGCTCCGAGATGGTTCCATAAACATTTGATGAAGATCTGATGAGGATCTTCGAAGTGAGGACCGGGAAAGCTCCTTAAAACGCTGTATTAAATTCAATTGTTCATCGATTACACGAAGATGGCTTGACCGATTAATATAGTTCTTTTTTTAATGGAAAGGTGGAAGTTTCGAGGTGGTCCCATAAAAGTTTGGTAAGAATCTGATGAGTATCTTCGGAATGATGGACAGGATACTATCCCAGAATTCAATAAATTACTAATTTTGGACTTCTACCAAAAAGAATAGACCCCTAAAGAACTAAGTACAGATTGATTGGGCACCTGAAACCACCTTCTCATCAGCAAACTCCTCAATAATTGAAATAACGGTAACAATATTGTTGATTTTTAGGTAGGTAGGTGTACTAAAAAGGGTAAAATAAAAAACTAATTTAAAAATTAAAAAACCGACTTCAAAAAAGAAACAAAAAATAATTAAAAAAACAACCAAAAAAAAAGAATTGATAAAAAAGACCAAAATAACCTCTACGTAGGTACAGTGCCACCGACTAATTAATCTGTTTTATCATCTGAAGTCGGGCAGTTTTACTGGTTGGTTCCATATTGTACTTAGTTTAGCTGCCCGACTTCAGATGATAAAACAGATTAATTAGTCGGTGGCACTGTACCTACGTAGAGGTTATTTTGGTCTTTTTTATCAATTCTTTTTTTTTTGGTTGTTTTTTTAATTATTTTTTGTTTCTTTTTTGAAGTCGGTTTTTTAATTTTTAAATTATTTAAAGCCATTATTTTAGAAAAAAAAGATTGAAATAGTTTTATACGACGATACTAGATGGCTCCTTATTAAATTCTTGATCCAACGGTATGTAAAAGTCACTCTATGGCAAAGACAATTTCAGAGAAAAAAAATATTGAAGATGACATTCCATCATTCTGTGTTCCGTCATTCTATTCTATGGACGTTTCAGTGAAATTCGTGAAATTATCGTAATTTTCCACCTAATTTATAGATAATTGTACATAAAATTAATTATGAGGATATTTACTAATCGAAATATTATGGTTACGACTTTTTCAAAACGTTTTGAGTGAATAGGACAACATGAAATATGGGTGCATCTTCAAAGAGGTTAGTTGAAAAGTCAAAATGTAATCTGTATATTATTTGGATATATTTTTGTAAAATAAATAATTAAACATAAAGAGTGATTAAGTTTGTCATATTTAGAGACATTTACAACAAAATAATGTTGAAATATGTATTAATTTTCCTAAAAAAACAACTTAAATAGCGGGATTCGATGCCGGGGAGCACAGTCCCCACATATTTAAACTAATTAATTTTTAATATTTAGCTAAATATTTATATTTAGGTAGTAATATAGTTTGAAAGGGCATAAAATAAACTTTATTTTGATAAAAAAATAATAAACAAAAACCAAAAAAAATATTTAAAAAAGACGAAATAAACAAATATTACGGAATTTTTACTTAACACCTAAATTAAAGGTATTTTTTATCCTTTCCACATTTATTACATAATTAGTTAAACATTTAAAATTATTCTGGATTCCATTAGCTTTTTGTCGGTATTTTTTATTTTGTTATAGCTGTAGAAGTTTGATAACTGTGATAGTTTTTGTCAAGAAGGTCGCGGTCAGTTAGTGCAGAGTAATTTCGCGATTCGCGAGTGGTCGCGTGACGCAAGATTCGCGGCGGCTTTGTATCGCTGGAGTGGCCTATTTAATAAATAAATAATAAATAAATAAATTCTGTGATCAACACAACAGCGCCATCTAGCCCCATGGTAAGTTGCTAAGCTTGTGTTACGGTGACAACGGATATACTACTTATATTTATTTTTCTTTTGTAAATACATACATATAATATATAGAAATACACCCAGACCATTGCAGCAAAGCGTTCGCCCCACGCGCTACAGAGGTCGTCAATTTATTTTCTTTTAGAGACTCATACTCTATAAACTATATAAAAACTCAAAAGACTATATAAAATAAGTTATGGACCGTAGAGTAACCAATAAGTAATACAAAGAATTAACTGTTATTGATTCCAAGGTAAAATACGCATCTCTAGTATAAACTTTGCAAACATCCAGCTAGCTGATGAGATTATATACTTCGACATCAAAATGCAGTAGGTAAGTTGACTTAAAACTGCATTGGTATGATTACGGTATATTATGCACCTAAGTGCTATGTCTTCTTTTAAATGTGTAAACCTATGGCCTTTGTTGCGTCTATACATGTATATTGTCCATACCGAAGGTTTAAGAAAATATGTTTGTTATGTTTTAAAAGTTTATTCATAAAAAAAATATTTCGTACATCACAATGCTATTTCGGACCCTTCTTTTCTTAGATGCCTAGTGTCTATTTCTAAGTTGCATGTTGGACTTTAGCAATTAGAGCGTATCGAGCATGAAGCTCGAATGGATACGCCATGCTCCATTAAATCCCACTCGATAAAAGACAAAAATGTTCTGTCGACTGCTTGAAAGGTGAACCACCTCGTGGGTTTGTATCCTAATACGACATCGTGTGTTCAATGAATGATTTCATTTTGCAGTTTTATGTAGCAAAGCATGTGTATCTTTACTAAAATCAGAATAGATAAGGCACCCGAACCAAGCGTTTCGCATCGTCTCTTTTAATTTGTACTGCGAGGGAATGGAATCAGTTGCCTGAGTATGTCTTCCCGGATGTCTACAAATTGGGAGTCTTCAGGTCACTAGTGAACAGAGCTAGGTATCTCCTTTTTTTTATCTTGGGAAAATCTAATTAAGATTAGTCAGTCCGCTCTCGGGGGAGAGCGGCCCGGTGAGTGGCGGTCCCCCCTGGACTGGATAGTGAGTGCCAGGGTTATACCCACTAAAAACCCAGGGTGTCCTTCACTCCGCTGTGCCAGGGCATCGCCGGAAGCTGCAAGCAGTACATCGGCTAGCCCTGGCGAGGGTGGTCCGTTCCGGACCTCATCTCCAAAAACCCCATACAGGGTAAAACCCACGCAAGAGGCGGCGTGGACACGCCGCCGCTATCTCGGGCTCTCGTACGGCGACGGACTCCCCCGAATTTTGTACCAAGGTACCTATACCTACCATTTAACTATCTCGGCGATTTCAAAATATTACCAAATACAGCCTGGTGGTAGACACACAGTCAGACGGCCGTTGGAGTCATAGTAGAAGAGTTCCTTTTTACCTTTTGGGTAAACCCCCAAAGATAATACGACCTACCATGCATCTTAGCGATTCTATCCTTTTTCTTAGCCTCAAAGAACCCATCGTAGGTGTCTCCGGTATTATGCGTAAAGAACCCTTGGTCTTGCACCACCGGTATTTCTTTGGCCGGTTTCTTTGTTTCCGATTCGGTCGCATCTGTTGTGTTGTCGGTCATAATTGTGGGTTCAAATGGTTTCCAAGCTAAAAAATACAAATAAAAATTAACCACAGATGATAAAAAGCATTCACTTTGACATTTGCATGCATTTCATTTGTTCACAACAACAGTTAAATAAAGAGTACCTACTTCTGGTTTTCAAGTGTTAATTGATGATATTGTAATGATACAAATGTAAAAATCTACCTAACTAGTCTGTCTAGGAGAGCAAAGATATCTTATACCTACTCAAGTAGGTAAATGGGTACAAATAAGGTTATTGAAGGTTCAAGTTATGGCTTCAATTAGCGGTCTTCGCCTTAAATAAATGACATAGCAAAAATAAAAAGTATAAAAGTAAAAACAAAAAAACTATAAACTGACAGTTATGTATCGTCTAATTAAGGTAGTATGGACATTTCGATTTATTTATTAAGGCCTCTATACGAGCTAAACTGAAAATCCCTGTCATCCTGGATTTTCAGTTTAGCGCATATATGGGTTTAAGGAGTATTATTTACTGTAGGTACAACTGGCAGCGCCCAGCGATTTCACTTGCATAATTCGCCATTCCGCTGGAATATCGGAATAAAAAGTAGCCTATGTGTTTTGCCAGGTTTCCAGCACTCTACCTTCACAGTTTCTTCACAATCGGTTCTATGGTTTTTGCGTGAAAGAGTAACAAAGTCACATACATACCAATGAGGAACTTCTTAACATATCTCTGCATACATACATACGTTTATAACATTAGTGAGAAGTAAGTTATAAAATGTATCGACCTACCTTGTTTTAGATAGACTAACCAAAGCGTTTATCCTTGGCTGGCAATTTAATTATTGTTCATTTTATTAAAACTCTAGTGAAGTCCGTGACTCGATCACATGATGGTGTCATGGTGTCAGTCAAGTTAGATTGGTGTCACTTTCGCACGCTATTTTGGCATTGGCCGTGACCTATTTTACCTAGTAGGTACACAAACCTACTTACACAATATGTTATTATCACGAAATAATTTTGCAATGTTTGCTAACGGTCGTCTTTTGATTCTATTCCGATCGTGTCTTTGTTTCCTCAACCGGATCAAGTACACTGGACTTGCTCTGGAAAGCCGAAAGAGTACACAACACTATTATTTATCGTTAGGTATCTATTAAACAGGAGTGGTCAAAGGGGAATTTTAAGTATCTACCTATGATTCTCATTGGGAAGTAAAAGTCCTCAAATGGCGACCACCTATATTTCTTTTTTATGAATGCGTTTATGCGGTAATAGTAAAATGGTTGCAGACGTGTGATCCTCATATAAATTGTACCTAATGAAATACACCATCGCATTGTTGTTACCGCGGTAAAAATGCAAAACGTTTCTATTCGGTGGTGTAACAATTTATTGGATACATATCTTTTACCTAGATATTGAGAAAGTATTTATCCCAAAACGAAATAAAACAAAGAACTCTATAAGTAGGTAAAATATATTCAACTAACGTTCATAAAATCATCTGGCATCACCAATAAATATTACAACTTGTTATAAATGTTCTATTAAACTCTTCAATTTATCCCATGATTATTTACACTGACTAACTCGCCCGCGCTCCGTCGTCGTACGACGTCGTACGTACATCGTACGTACGTCGTACAAGCTGAAAGTATCGTTACATGATATATCTTTCCTCCGAGACTACATTTAGAAATAAATAATTTAACAAATACATAAAGTTTTAAGAGCTACATTAAGCCGACATATAACTTTTGCATAAGAACGAAGCAGTGGGATATTTATCTTACGTATAATTTATTACGTATTTCGGAAACAACAAAATGGTGACGAATTTTATTGCAACTCCATAATATGAGCCTGTAAAACAACGCACAAATGTCTTGACAGGCATTTTCAATTTTCGATATACTGGTTTTCAATGAAACGCTTCTTTACTAGGTTTCATGAAAACGAAAAATTTTGCACCACATCAAAGTCAAAGCCCCTATTATAGATTTTTTGTCAATTTAAAAATATTTTATTTTAGCTAAAATCGTAATTTACAATACCGCAAAATACCGCCTAAACATTTCTATCCGGTATCATTCCTTTTTTATTCTCCTAGTCATAAATATCGGCGTAATGTGACGCTTTCGCGAAAGATTTCAACAATGAACGAACATACATCTCATCGTAACTTAGACTAAATAAATAAACACTTAACATAATATCCTTCTTGTTACAATCGAGTACGTAAATTAGTCGAAAGATATTCCAGAGGCCATCTTTTTACAATTTGATAACAGAACTACAAAAAAAAACATATTAAAAACTTAAGAAATAGAAAATACATGATTCTTTGTTACAAAAAAAAGTAGTAAAACTTTACAAATAGAAGAAATTATAAAAAAATGTACTCTTAAAACTATGGCCAATTATTCATTAGAATAAAAATATCAAAGCTAGATAATAAAGCTATAATGTGTAGTAGTATGTGTTGATACTTTGTGCAAGTAGATTCGTTGCCATCATAATATCATTCTTAACTAGAACTACACAAGGTTTACTGTGCCATGCACGACAAAAAAAAGTTCACTCAATAGATATGTAATATTTTACAATTAGGTAACAAATTACTGTGACGTTACAAATTAAAACCCAAGTCGAAGTATATACGGCGATTATATTTAAATGGATCCACATTGTTTGACTCAAGGATCCATACGATATGAACGACTAAACAGTCATTTTACGTATGTGTTGACTAACTTTAGTCTTGTTGTGTGTATTTTACTGCCGTAAAATATATACGATATGACTCAAAAATCCATGCAATATTAGTGAACATCTCATGTATATCAACATACAGAACTTCGGTCATGTAAATATGTATGTACCGGCCATTAGATCCATGAAGATCCTCACACTCTATGACTCAATAGATCCATAATCGGTCACACAGATCCATTCTGTATGACCCAAAGATCCACACAACACACGTGTTCATCAACCTAACGTAGTTCTAGCTTCGTCAATCATTATGTTAGTTATCAAATTGTATCTAGTTTGTCTGTCTGTCTGTAAGTATGTAGGCATCAGCTCAGAGGATCATATTGGCTGGATCTTCCATGTTTTCCTTGAAAGCCTTCATGAATTGCGCGCCGACCGCGCCGTCTATCACTCTGTGGTCGGCTGATGCGGTGAATGAGATAAACTTCGCTAATCTGAAACTGTTTATAAAATAACGATAAATAAATATTATCACCCTGACGTAGAATGTCAAAATGATTATTTTTTCTTTTGATATCGTCGAATCAAAAAAACTACAAGCCTATTTTTACCCGGCTACGGCAATATCAAAAGAAAAAATAATCATTTTGACAGTCTATGTAAGTATTATAATTTTATACATCACCAAACTGTCTGACTTAACTTAAGTCAGACAGTTACTTTTGCTTCGATGGTAGGACTTATGGACACCTGTCACGTTTTATTTATTTAAGAGCTGGGCTAATTTTCCCATTGACAAAAAGAACCATCACGTACAAGAACTCAATTTTAGAAGGTCTGTTTGTGGAAAACGAGCTCGTAAACAATTACACCGGTTATTTTAAATTTTGGGACAAAAGGCGATTGAAAAACGGTTAAAAAACTGTGTCTAAACTGTATTTACCTAACTATGCCTAATGCGTATGGTATAAAGTTGAAAGTTTGTATGTGTTAAGACGGAACTCGATTTTTTATTTACAATAAATAAAAATGTGTTTAATAAAAAGAGGTTTTCAAAATAAAATCTCGCTGTAAGAGTTAGTTTTCAGATGCCTTGGATCACTGTGCAGTTAACTTACCCTTGTGGTTCATTCTTATCTGGAATAACGATCTCTTGAAGTCCTCCACAGGCCAGGATCAAGGACTGCGGTGGGTTGATGATGGCGTTGAACATTGTGATACCTGGAATTACAACATTCACTCTGTTTTTACAGAAAGTTGAGAGGTAAATCCATCGAGATTCTTTATTCTAATCGTGTTTCGGAATAAATTTTTTTTAGACTATACAAGGTACAACGGGTAAGCCCTTTTAATCCGAAAGGGGGTTGTTCTAGACGTCTAGGCGAACAACTTTTGTTCTTCGACTTTTGGAAATTTGAAGTACTTTTCGGAAAATTTAGGTGAAAAGTTTACTTGAAAATCAGCTGTTTCTAAGAGGTCGAGGACATTGACCTTATCTTATCCTTTAATTTAGTTTGATGGTTTACAATCAAAACTTTAATTACCTTTTCTTTCAAAAGCAGCTGGTTTTTCAGTGAAACATAATCTCAAAATTTTCAAAAAAAAAGTTTGAATTTTCAAAAGTCGTAGAACAAAAGGTGTTCGCCTAGACGTCTAGAACAACCTCCTTTCGGATTAAAAGGGCATACCCGTTACAAATTGTATTGTTGACATTCGGAAGATTTAAGAAATTATTGTAATTTAAGCTCGACGGCCTCTGTGGCTATTGAATGCAGAATTTTGCAGGTTCGATTCCCGCTGGGTGCAAATATTTATTATTAAAAATAAATTAATATTAAAAATAAATATTTGTATTTTCTGGGTGTAACTCTATGTATAATAGAGATTTACAAAAGAAAAATAAGATAAGTAGTATATCCGTTGTCTAGTCACAACAGTAACAGAAGCTAACAGAACCTAACAGAACAGCTAAGTAGCCCCTGGTAAGCTTAGCAGCTTACCACGGGGCTAGATAGCGCTGTGTGTTGGTCACAGAATTTATTTATTTACTAGCTGTTACCCGCGACTACGTCTGCGTAGAATTAGTGCACAGTAATTGTAAAAGGAACAAACAGACAATAAACTGAAAGTCAGTTTGGCAAGAAACTAGTTTTAGCCAAATGTATACAAAATTATAAAATATAAAGAAATGAAAAAAAGACAGACAGACAAAGTCCCCTAGACAACTTATTTTAAAATTTGCGTCTATGTACAGACTTTTTGTCGTCTCTTCCTTTATTATAATAAGAATAGATAGATAGATAAGGTCCGCGCGAGTCCAGTCCGCATGGAGCAGTATGAGCACTCACCGTACATGCCGAGGTTGGAGACGGTGACGGTGCCGCCCTGGTACTCGTGCGGCGCGAGCCTCCCGTCCTTGGCCTTCTGCGCCAACTCCTTCATGTTCCGGGAGAGGTCGATGACCCCGCGCGACTCCGCGTTCAACAGTATCGGCGTGATCAGACCGGTCGGCGTCGCCACCGCCACGCTCACGTCTACGTTCGAGAATCTGGAATATTGTGGTGGGATATATTTATAGACTATTGACAACATAGTTATGGAAAGTTTTGACGGGAACGCGTTGACGAGATGTGTTTGAAAATTTACATTTTCGTAAAACCTAGTTCAAATGCGTGTAAATTGTTTAATTTCGGGGGCATATTAATTAATTTAGTTTCGGGAAGGTGTACAAACATGGGTTCTAGCGTAGTCTCAAAGCTCGCGTGAACCGTCATCGTAAAGAGCCGCCATTTACATGACTTCCTCGACTTGACTGTTTGGATGCAAATTGCAAATTACTTGCAATTATAACTAACACTTTAATATAACTTGACACTGGCTACTTTCCAAATTGCCATAATCGGTGCACAGCCGATAAGAAATAAACATAGTTACATTTTACCGGGTCTTATTCGCGTATTACTATTTGAGGGGGGTTGAGGAGATCCCCCGACTAACTAGCGCGCTCTGTCGCCTCTTGACCGAGACCATTGTAAAATGGGTGAAACGTCGACGTAATAAAATAAATCATAATACGCTATCAGAGGATGATTTATGCTATAACACGCTGTGCCATGGCAGTGACGAGCTTTTTTGTATAAAGAAAGCGCGAACGCGGCACGTACGTCGCGTTCTCATTAGAACGTGCCGTACTGTCTTCATATACAAAAAAGACCATCCCCCCACGACACAGATACGTCGCGGTCTAGAATAAATCACCCGTAAAACCAGAGATATGTCATGTCAACTTCTAGATACGTAATAGGGCGAATTTCTTGGCGACACAAATCTAAGCTAACTAGCTAATGAAGTCTTAGTTCCATCCCAGCTCACGTCACGATCACCCGCTTGTTAACACACAGTACATTTAGTTCACTTTCACAACATTATTCACAGACAACAATGCCTTCGTGCGTATTTAGGCGATGCACGAATTATACTCAAAAAACTGGCAAAAATATTTCATTTTATACGTAAGTAAAGCTGTACTTATTTATTTTAGTTTATTTTTTGAAAAAGTTTTTTTTCCAAAAACTCAACGATCTTTTTAACTTTGACGTTTTATCATTCTCTCCTAAGCGCTTTAATAATAATATTATGACACATCTTTCTTACGTCATGCAAGTAGCATTGAGTCTTATATTTTAGAAAGAGATAACAATAGTTTCGTCTATTTCTTCTTTAAATTATGTGAATGAATATAAATAATGAGGTTGTATAGCATAGTTTGTGCCGCTTTTCAATAATGATTTGTTCTGCAATGGCGTCTCTATAACTTTAAGACTAATTGCGTAAATCCCGGCAATTATAACTTTCGTTATGGATGACAATACCCAATAGTTAAATATAAACTATAGTCAAGAAAAATCTTTGTTTTGTATTATATTATTGTCTATGTGAAGTTGTGTCCCATTGTTCATATGTACTTGTGTGTGTGTTTGTTGTCAATAAATGTTTTCTTTCTTCTTCTTCTTCTTTAAAATGGCTTTTCCTTTCGGATATTTGCCAGTGTCAAGTATTATCAATATTTGCAGGTTATTTGCATCGAACGAAACAGTCAAGTCGTCATAGTTAAAGTCAAGTCGAGGGAATCATTGTAAAAAGGGGGCCATTTTTTGTTTTCTTTCTTTCTTTATTTTAAACCACTTTTCCTCTAGGGAGAGTAGGGGAGTAGGGAGTAACAAATGCTGAATAAAAGTCTATATAAACTTACTGCCTAATGAAGGACTCCATCCAGTGTGCGTTGACAGCTGGCACTCGCTTGCACGCCGCGGCTACTGCTTTCACAATAAAGTCGTTTACTGACACCTGAGAATATTCATACATATTGTTTACAAATGTGTGTTTCTTGCTGCTCCCTTCGTTAAAATGAATAACAAATGTTTTTGATTTATTTTAAAATGTTACTGTATACTACACTAATCACTTTCTTTAAATAAATGTTTCATAAAAATTCCCATCCAACAGCAATTGAAAAATGCATGCTGGTAATCTGCAAAGACGGTCGGTAGATGTGGCTACGTGCTCAGCCGAAAAAACAACAACAAAGAAATTCAATCTCGATATTTTCGACTCGACAAGACGAGCACTTAGGGACCTTTTTGCACGATCGTTAGAATCACGGCGATATTATCGTCGATCCCCTTATTTCTAAATTCTATACAATCTCTATGAACCTGTCTCCTCACGGAAATGTTAACGCGGCGGTGCGTTGTATAGAAATAACATTATATCGCCGCGATTCTAACGCTCGTGGAGACGGTCCCTTAGGGCCGAATTGGTAAAGGCGACACGTTATGTCAGATATGCAGGTTCAAGTTCTGTTGGGTTCAAATTTATGGAAACAATTATTTTTAATAAATAATAAATAACATTAAAATCAAAATAAAGAGTTACCCGAAAGTAGTAAAGTTTAAAGTCTTGCTCGTAACGCTACTATAACTAACCTTGATATCATTCTTCTCAGCCGCCAACTTCTCATTGACTGCCTTCCTCATGGCCAGAGTCTTCTCAACATTGACCGTGGCGACGAGCTGGTAATGCGGTATGGACTGCTTGGCGGCCGTCAGTCTCCTGGCGATGGTTTCCCTCATGCCGGAGAGGGGGATGTCGACGTAGGAGGCTCCAGGGGCGGGTGCGGGGGCGGAGGCGCCGGTGCTGTCGGCCTTAGCGGGAGCCCCTGTGAGGTCGCCGCTCTTTAGTGAACCGTATAGGCCGGAACCTTGTCCTGTAAGGCCGTCCACTATATTAGCATTGCTTCTCGGATTTGGTACTACGCTTTGCATTAAAAAAATCGTAGGTGAACCTAAGGGACCGTCTCCACGATTGTTAGAATCGCGGCGATATTATCGTATTTCTATACAACGCACCGCCGTGTTAACGTCGCCGTGTGGTGACACGTTCATAGAGACTCCATAGAAATCAGTGGCTCAACGATAATATCGCCGCCATTCTAACGCTCGTAGAGACGATCTCTTAGACTGTGCTCCGTAAACTGTTTAAAATGCTAAGTCTATGCGCTTGCGGACTTAGACTTTGTTTTGGCGATGTTGTTATAAAATTAAAGTTATTTGTTCGGTTTCAATCGCGTTGTATTTATAACTTTATTTCATAAAGCATTTTTCAACGTCTGACGTTTCGAGGTCTTTCCAGACCAAGAGGTATAACATATTTACGTCACTTTTACCCAGTAATCTTCCCAAAAGTCTCAATATTTCTATTATATTATACTCTCTCGCACGGTTCATTTTAATGTTAATACTGCTGCTATCTGTTAAAAGTGCTATACAGGTTTTCATACAATTTGTATACCACCAGCGTTACAGTGAACGTAAATTAAGACTCGTAGGGAGTCTACTGTAGGCAACAGAGACATAAATAGAGAAGTTAATGTACGAAGATTTTCGTGCAAAGCGACAGTGGCAGTGGCATGTAATACAATTTTAATAATAGAAAAGACAATTTAAAGAAATTTAGGAAAGATAATATAGTGGAAGAAACCTACAATTTTCATGATGATGTTTTTGTTATTTCGCTTGAGCGAATCGTACGTGATTCAATCCGTCGGATCGGAGTAACAGACGGGTCACATAATCCGAACCTCGTGACCAACTAATCCATAGTGAACTGGTGTACGTCCTAAGTTTTGAAACTCAGTAGGTACATTATTTCCGTGTTGACTTGTGTTGTGAAGATGCGTATAGTGTTATTAAAAAAAATGTCGATAAAACTTTTAAATCTGACTGGTTTTGGGTGAACAAAAGCTCACAATTTTTAATAAAATTATGGTATTTCTTTTTTGTTTTTATTGCTCAAGGCATTGGCATTGGCATTGGGCTTTTTTGGAAAAAAAATTCTTGCTAAAATATTTCTATGTTTAAAATTATGGTACTTAAATAAAACATAAATTTCAAATTAAATCCATTTTAAGCGTGGTGTTGAATAAGAGACCTGTAAAGATCTCGAAACATTGTAACAATGCTAAAAGTAATAAACACGATGCGAGTAAAACTGAAAATGAGTCTAATTTCAATCCAACTTTGCGAAAACAAAAGAAAAATCTATAAAAATCAAACCCAATTATCAACAATATAGTTCACGTGATAATCAGAAATCAGTCGCGTAACATTAAATAAAAATAAACGTAACACGCAAAGGTCATTCCACGGATAGTTTCGGGAACAGTAGCCAGAGTTTGTTGAACTTTTACTGGTAACTATTTATTTCTGGTGGAGGTCAAGTTTATATTGGTTTATTTACTTTTGTGAGACTGAAATTAATTAGCGTGTTTGATGAGTGATACGAAGCTGCAACTGACACAAGTAGGTAAGTATTTTAGTTGAACTGAACTCATTATTTTGATTATCTTACTAGATAACAAGTGACTATGAAGTCTGAGATAGGTACAACACGGAAAAAAAAACATCAGTTAACTTGACGCGAAGGAAAGTTGGAACGACTGTCCTACGCATCTTTTTTAGTGGCTACACCGGCCTAGATGTCGCATGTGACATGTTGCGGCGGTTCATAAACTAACGTCGACTGACAAAGTGAATTCGAAACCTATAAATAGTTAAGAAAAGCTAGTATGAACATTTTCCAACATGGGCCAATGAATTAGACTGGAGTGCCAGCAATTGGAATATTTCTTCACCCTACTTATAACTTGGATTGCCTTTACTTACCACCAAGCCTCAAGTTCTTCAGCTCGGCGATGCGCTTAGCGAAGGGACTGGCATACACTCGGCTGTTGGGATCATGAGCTGCTTCTTGTTGCTTCGGCTGTGGAGGCGAGGGCGCGGCCAGGGTTGACTTGGCGGGGGCGGATGACGGGGTTGATGCAGGGGCGGATTCGGCTGCTGCTGGAATTGTATGGGGGATATAAGTTTCGAGTGTTTACCTTTATTTTTTTTCCTCTTGGCTGGTATTTGATATTGTTCGCATAATACAAAATTTAAGCCGTTAAATTGTCCCACTGTCTATGCATGTGTCTTAATGTCGTGATAATCTCGGGATATGACAAGCTACGTCAGCGAAAATGCGACAAAAGCTGAATCCACGCTTATGGGCATTTATGAATACGGCTGTGACACACTTTTGCATTTAATACTACATTTTTTATAACAGATATTTTTTTATTAAACATGCTTCGGTATTCAAATGCCGTACCATATCAATAGCGGTTGGTTTTATACAAGACGATAACTTGTAACTCTAGACATAGAATAAAAAATCGGAAAATTGTTTTGTTGTCTTTTCTAGGGTAAGAAATTCAGTCTTTAGTTCAATCCACAAAAGCTTTGTGTAATCATGCATGCATAAATGATTTCATTATCATAGTATCGTAATTAAACTTGTGTCTGCCTGTATGGTACAGATAAGGGAAAACAAACTGCGTGCGATAAGCGATGTAAATTGAATGAGGTAGTTTTTTATATTCATTATCAGAGAATATCATAAACTACTGATTTGTACCATTGATATTTAATGTACAGTTGGGTTTAAAAGTGGTTTCCCACTAAGGATTTTTTTCTTTTGAAAAACTAAACCGATCGAAATGAAACTTTGTACGTTGACAGATTAACACTGGCTATATTTTTAACTCGATAATCTACCGCCATCGAAACTTACGCAAGTAAAATGAACACAAACCTTTTTCTTCTTTCTCCTTCTTTGGCTTTGGCGGAGGTCCGATCGCTGGTAACACCAAATGTTAGATAAAAAACCATGCAAATTAAAAAAAATGACAGTTAAATATTTCATTTAAAATTTCACTTAATGCAAAAAAAAAACAAATGGGTTAATTTTATGGATATCCCACTTAAGATGTGTCAGAACAGTAAATGAAGTAAAATGAATGTAATTTATTTTCAACATTATTGAATTTTTTCGATATGTCCCATATTTTTACTTCTTTTGCTGACTGTATTCTATGATAAAGGTTGCATAAAGAATTTAAAACACTAACCTTTCCATCTGTCTCTGTCGCTCCTGTATAAATATCGCGTTGTCACGCTCACACCGTTTACATCTGTGCAAGCGTGACGTTGGTAAATAATTCACGCAGGAGTAACAGAGATAAAGAGAGGTAAATGTACAAAATTCTCACTGAAAAGCCACCAGGCGCCACCAGGAGCCTTATTTCTGAATCACTTGTGCAACTTTGGATGATTGAAATAGCTCGATATCTGCTGATTTTCGTGCGATGTCAGACTCCTGCAGTGAGTGGTTGAGATCACTCGTTGTACGATTCAAATTAAAAAATTAAAGGGAAATCTACAGAAATCAAGTTATTTAAAGGAGTACAAGTGATTCTAAAATAGAGCCTCAGACAAAATTTAAAAAATGGGATTCAAATAATGGGTCACCCAAAATCATCAACTATCAATTAAACAGTATAGTAAAACTCTTACAGTCATCTTTGAAGTCTTTGAAAGCGGCGACGTCGGCCTGATTCTCCACAATGATGCAGAGTAACTTGCCGACTGGTACTCCTTTAGTGCCAGCTGGGATCAGAATCTTTGCGAGGTAACCTTCTTCAGGTGTTTCAAAGCCCATTGTCGCTTTGTCGGTTTCAATTTCACAGAGGAGGTCACCTGAAAAATAACAAATAGGTAGAATTATTGCACGACATTGCATTATTTAATGAGTTGCAGGATTTTAAACATCAACTCTGAGTTACGCGTAGTGATATGAAAAGTTGCGGCAAAGTAGAGGCGAGATGCGGCGGCGCATAATTCCTTTTTGACTATAGCTACTACGCTTTTTGACTACGTCAAACGAAAGACGCACCACGAGCTTCGTCTCTGCATCTGTGCGAGTTATCACTCCTTTTATTTGAAAAGTAGCAGATAAATAGCAATTTAAAAAAATTCAATATACGATTTGGGATAGGGTACCCAGTTTGGATGCGGCCCTATTATTAAGATGTGGCCAGGTACTGGGTAAAGACGGCCAGTAACTGGTCGACAAACTGACTACCCGACCAACCCAATATCTACATACAAATATCTACATACAGGAGTTCCGAGGATGGCCATTTAAGCCAGGGGGGGTTGCTCTAGACGTCTAGAATAAACACGTCTAGCTGGCACACCTGCACAATAAACCAAAAGTAACTCAGTATTAGAGTACTTCTTACCCTCATTGAGTTTATCCCCCTCTTTCTTTTCCCAGCTGATGATGGAACCATTCTCCATGGTCGGTGAGAGTGCTGGCAAATTCACCTTGTTGTGGGTCGGCAGGTCGGCATAATATCTCATCTGGACGGACCATTGTGGAACTGTGAGGAGTCTTTTACTAGGCTGAAGTACTCTGTAATATGAAATAACATTATTTATTATTTTATAAAAGTTCGTACAAAAGTGTTAATCTAAGGTTGTAGTTAAAAAGTGCCTATAAACCTAAACGGGCCTAAAATACATCAATCATTAAAAGCTAAGTATATGCAAATCATTGGAGGTTTTAGCAGGCCCTGAGTTAACAACATAGATGCAAATATAGCTCAGGTGAGGAGAAAAATTAAAAGTTAGTAGGTAGTAATTGTGCCTCAAACTAAGATTTTACTGTGTGATGCTAGATGTAATAACTTGGGTAAAATTACAATATCCTAATTTAATGCATGGAAGAGGCAATAAGCAATTATTGATCTCTCCTTAACATGTTTTGTACATTCAAGTCATTTTACATCATTATTTTTTTATCATCATTTTTTAGTCATTTTATTTATTTGTCATTTTGTTTTATGACTGTCGAAAGTTAGTAACATACAAATTTTCAGGGTAACAATATGAATTGAAGAATTGGCATAATTAGTCATGTATGAAAATATTCCTAGTTATTTAAGAAATGATGGATGATTTATCTTATCAGAGTTACACAACTGATAAGGGTACAAAGCGTGATATTCCAAGTTATCTGCCACATCACATCCCAGACATCACAATCTGGGTGATATTGTAGAATTTATAAACAATTTTATGCCTATACAAAAAGGCATTTGAAGGGCAATTTAACCCCCTTACTTATAAACGATAGTTAACAGCTACATAACTATGTATCATTTGTACTAATACTGTGACATGAACTTTCAAAGTTTTCATCTGTTTTTAAATAAGGGGTAAATGTTTTATATACTATTTATTTCAAACTCATAATCTTGAATGTTGTATTTTGTCCTACATTTGTTTGCAATGAGGTTATATGAAATGAACATTGTTTTATGAGCTGTTATGTCCCTAAATGGGGGTAATTGTGGGAAAACTCAGTCTGAGGATTATCTCTACACACCAACGCGGGTTCCCATGTTTTCCCAGTCAAAAGTGCTTATATAATAGGTACCTACCCTATAATTATAAATGCAAAAAAAATCTGAATGGATTTGGCTGAAATTAGGCACCCTGGTAGATTATAACCTGAACTATCACATAGAAAACATTGTACCTCGTTAACATAATTATGTATGTGTAATTGCAGGAACAACTAGGAACTCTCAACTCACAACAACAAATCCTAGTTAAAGGGAGAATGTTAAGAGTTTCCTATGATGAAAAATAATGAATTTTGAAAGCAATACATGAGGTAATAAAATGTAAAACTTAAACATTTACATTAACCTGTAGAAATAAACAATAATAATTGTTTTGGTTACTAAATCAACAACAAGCTTTGAATGTGGTTAATAAAAAAACATAATTAGGTACCTATTATTGCAATTGCAAAAGGGCAAATAGAATCAGAATTTGTATCTAAAAAAAGGGAAATACCTATTGAGAGAATGACAGAATATTTTATAAGCTATTTTGCGGGAAGAACATCGATATTCCACTTTTTTTGGTGATTTATAGTTGCAGTATATCTGTTTGGGCATGCACGTGGAATCACCGGCAATCTTTCTATGCCAACTACAAGGTGAAGGACCATTGACGTTTTGGTTATGCAACTACTTGCACTAAAACTCAGTTGTTGTATGATATCTACAAAACAATAACTGATCGTACAAATCTAGTTGGTTATCTCAAGGTCCCTTCGGTGGAAATCAGCCAAGAACTTACCTGTGAGAGAGTTTCCTCCTGGATAGTTCGGCGGTCACACATCTCGTAATATTTGAACGAATAGCTTTCTTCAAGCCATCGTTTATGAGCTGATTTCGTACTACAATCGTCCGCAACATGTTTTATTTAGATTTTATCTAAAACTAGTCCGTCCAGATGAATAGGACGGTTTTACAAAAACCAAAAGATCAAAATCGACCTTTTGCGAATTTTGTAGGTCGTCGATTTATGTTCTAAAACGTAGTAAAACGTCAAGCAAGTATGAATGAGTGAAAGACACTTACTCTTTTGTCTTGTTCTTTCGTTTGATATATTTTCTTTGACAGATTTTTAACCAATGACAAGGCGATTTCAGGAAACTCTGATAATTATACCAGCGTTCATTGGTTAACATATCATTGAATGAAACAGCTGCCGAGGGGACAAAAAGCCAAGCGTCATATCGAAAAATGTTTCAGAGAACTCGAAACGTTTTTGTACATTGTTGCCATTTTAATCGTCAGTTAGTTCAAATTAAATCAAATAATATTGTGAAGTTTTTATGGTAAGGTGGTTAGATTATTATTATTTTGGACACATGTGGAGCATAAAATACAGAAAATAGTGAAATCATTGCTTAATTTTTGCTCCATTTGCTAGTTTTACCAAGAACCGAAATTCAACACTCTCGCTAAAAATAAAATTGTTACTAGTTATTGATTTTTTAAGTTTATACTAGGGCAGCACTGAAAGTAATGTCAATTTAGACTTTTACGTCAAAATTCCTCTTTTCTGTCAAGTTTTTGTGTAGACAGTGATACAAAAATGGTGAGATTTCTAATTTCAAAATATTTCAGCAATCAGTGAATATAAAATGTAATAGTGCTACCGAAAATAAATCTAGTGCTTGTCATAAGATATCTCAATAATTATTTCGTGTCCACTGCCGATACTTCGGGAGAAAACTTGCCGCGAACAATGAGTGATAGGACCTCTTGACTGGATTACAGTAGAACATGTATTTTTCAGGCAAAACGCACGAAGAAGGTTGGAATCACTGGCAAATATGGGACACGTTACGGTGCTTCCCTCCGTAAAATGGTCAAGAAGATGGAAGTGACCCAGCACGCTAAATACACTTGTTCCTTCTGTGGTAAGGTTAGTATCAACAAAAACATTGTGAAATCAAGCCTCTGGTAATAATCTGGTAATTCTTTAGAATTGCAAGTAATGCAAACTATACACAGTAATAGATTCTCCCTCATAATATCATGAGCTGAGTAACAATTTATTCCTGTAGGTAGGTACTTAGAGACATTACCTGCCCTGTCTTTTATGTTTCAAGGAATGTGATTTTAGCTCAGGTGTAGTGTAGGTAACATAAGTCAATAAATATGCCCAGGAAAATAACAAACTTGAGCTGTTGTAGTAGTAATTTGAGCCTGAGTTACAAGCAACCAAAATGAAAAATTGTCAGATACAGGCAACCACAATGTCAAATTTTAGTCTGAAATTAACCCCTCCGCTAATAAAAAACAAAAAAAACAGATAGATAGACCTATAGATATAAGAATTGCAAAAAAATGTAACTTCAAACACCATAAATGATGTTTACAATGGTATGAGGTATTAGAATTTAGCAATAATTACAGTATGGACTTGCCATAAACATTAACTTGAACTGTGGCTCCAATATACAATCATTGTACCTACTGGCCAGGTTATTGCAACCATGTCAAAAAGAATCCTTTAGAGAATCCCCTTTGAAGTACATTTGTATAATCCCCTAAAACAAACCCCTTTATACTGACAAGTTACTTTGGTCAAAGATGTTTACTTATCTTGAAAATATTGTCTTCTAGGATGCCATGAAGCGTTCCTGCGTCGGCATCTGGTCCTGCAAGCGCTGCAAGAGGACAGTAGCTGGAGGCGCATGGGTATTCTCCACCACAGCGGCTTCGTCATGCAGGTCAGCAGTCAGAAGGTTGCGTGAAGTCAAGTAAACATCTAGTGTAAGGACAATAAACTAAAAACGCAACTTTCTTTGTTTTATTTCGGCTAGGTTACCTACATATTTTACCTTAGTCTAGGTTTTTGAGTAGGCAGGTTAATCTTTAGTAGGTACTTTTGGGAACTAACACAGTGCCAGAGGTAATCTATATTATCTATCTATACTTATAATAAAGTAGGAGAGGACAAAAAGTCTGTACTTGGAAGTAAATTAAAAAAAAAAGTTGTCTAGAGGGCTTAGAAAAAGTAGTAGAACAAACATATAATTTTTAAAATTCATGTCTGTCGTGTCTGTATTTTCAAGGAACGTCGTGGTATACTTACTTAGCATCGAAATCCAATTATTATGTGTGCATCAGAATGGCGGGTGTACAAATGCAAATTATCATGAATCTAATATGGCTCAAATCTACCTTAATTCTACCTAATTCTACCAATAAAGAAATTAATAGTACCTCTCTGTACGCATAGAAAACTCAATAAATATGTGAGCCGCCAATCTGACGTCAGGATGGCGGGTGTATTCCTTTTCTGGGCGAACTATCATTCGTCAATATTTATATTCACTGCCATATAAATCTACCTAATTAGTACCTTACAGAACCGTACGTAGTAATCAAAATCAGGCAAAGGCTAGAGAGTAATTTTGAAAATAAAATTTCGAAACTTTAAATTTCTGCAATGTTGGTATTTAGTAATGGCGGAAGTGTCGAGAATCTAGGCTAAAAAAAATTGTACTTTTTTATAATTATGACCGTTTAGAAAGTAGCTAGTGTCAAGAATTATGGTATAATTGAATCGAATTACTCCATGTTAGCCATTTGACAAGTACATTTTAAAAATAGTATTAGTAGTAAATTATAGTAATAGTAGTTTAATTTATAATTATACTTGATAAATTATAGTAATAGTAGTAATTATACTATAATTCAATACTAGGTACTACTATTTAAATTCCAATCCATCTTATTCCCATTTCAGGCGCTGCATCACTAATTTAATTCCTTGAAAGTGTACAAGTACAAGTGTAATGAAAACCAAACGTGGACTTTCGCGATGTCTCAAACTTTATGTACAATTCTTTGTTATTAACCGACAATTACACTCACTCCACTTTTAACTACGATAACTTGGCTGTTTCTATAATGCAAAGAATAATATTTGCATTATAGAAACAGCCAAGTTATCATCATCATTTACGAAATAATAAACTATTGACTTTATAGTCAATAAGAAATTTTATTTTATTTTAGTGCATTTTTCATTTACGAAATAAAGACTATTGACTATAAAGTCAATAGTTTATTATTTCGTAAATGAAAAATGTAGGTACTTGTCAAATGGCTAACATAGAGTAATTCGATTCAATTATAACATAAAACTTGACACTGGCTACTTTCTAAACGGCCATAATTATAAAAAAAGTACAATCTTTTTTTAGGCCAGATTCTCGACACGCCCGCCATTACTAAATACCAACATTGCAGAAATTTAAAGTTTCGAAATTTTATTTTCAAAATTACTCTCTAGCCTTTGCCTGATTTTGATTACTACGTACGGTTCTGTAAGGTACTAATTAGGTAGATTTATATGGCAGTGAATATAAATATTGACGAATGATATTTCGCCCAGAAAAGGAATACACCCGCCATCCTGACGTCAGATTGGCGGCTCACATATTTATTGAGTTTTCTATGCGTACAGAGAGGTACTATTAATTTCTTTATTGGTAGAATTAAGGTAGATTTGAGCCATATTAGATTCATGATAATTTGCATTTGTACACCCGCCATTCTGATGCACACCAATTACTAGAACTCTAGTAATGAATGAAAAAGTGCAACCGCTCGGCCGCCTGTGCCCCTGGCAACTGACAACGCGTTTTTTACTTCCGCGGGTGAAACCGGGGCGCAGCTAGTCAATGAAATATAACAATAGAATGTTATTGTTACTTCTTAATAATATTATAAAAGTTTTGCATGTAGGAGTAAGTAGTATACTTTGTAAGTATACTACTGAACTGATTGTGACGAAACTTAGTACATACTATGCATATAGCTTAAGACCTGGAGTGATGCAGAGGCTACTTTTTTGCCTGACACTCCCGCGGTATCGGGACTTACGCGGGTGAAATCACGGTGCACCTAGCATTAAAATCTATACTCTATACTGATAATATAAAGCTAAAGAGTTTGTTTGTTTGAACGCGCTAATATCAGGAACTACTGGTCCGAATCGAAAAATTCTTTTTGTGTTTTATAGTTCACTAGCGCCCCGCGGTTGCACCCGCGTAAGTCCCGATTCCGCGGGATTATCGATATTTTTCATTCATAAGAACCTTCCCCTGATCATAACAAACACAACACAAGAATAAAATTATCGAAATCGGTCCAGCCGTTTACGCGTTATGCCATATGCCATGACCAAGGGAAATAGGGATTTTATTTTTATTTATATAAAATTCATTGAGGAAGGTTATAGGCTATACAAGGTGTAACGGGTATGCCCTTTTAAGCCGAAAGGAAATTGTTCTTGACGTCTAGGCGAACAACTTATGTTCTACGGTTTTTGGAAATTACAAATTGTACAACCCGTTACAAATTGTATAACATCAATAGGACCACGATGCTCCAAATTGGTCATAGCCAATAGGAGCGAGGCATCCATGAAAAAAGTTGCAGAAATGGGAAAAAATGCCCCTTTACAGAGCTTCTGTCGTGTGCACTGAAGTACGACGCAAACGTAGTGATTATATTCTTTGTACTATGCGTGCGCGGCAGGCGACGGGAACGGGACGCGAGTGAAACCAGGCAGCGGGCGCAGCTAGTTTATAAATAAAATACATACGACTAAATACTTTTACACAATTGCATTGCCCAACAAAATTGGTACAAACTTCTAAATTATTCAGTAATGATAAGAAGACAGGTAAGGTAATTCAGAGATATGTAAAGAACTTTAATAGACTCATTGGGTAAATTGTAACGAAATACCTTTGTTTTTATATTTTTCTAGTATGACAGATAAAAGAAAATGTTATCAGCTGAACTAGCAAAGAACTGCATTAAGTGTACAATAACAATGTATTTGTAATAAAACTATTGAGCCCTGCAGTTTATCTGCTTCTCTGATGGGATGTTAGCCTGGTCTACGCTAAGAGTTACCTATGTCCTAATTAACCATTTTTGTCATTCTGCTAGGCAGCTGAGCAAAACCCTTTCTTTCCTTGATCCAGATTGGTTACCTAGTTATGCAAATTAAATATGAAACATTTATTGGTGCATGCACACACATTTTTTATAACAAAATGTATTAGTACTTTATTTATCTATGTATTCTGTAAATACACCAACAAGTTTTGGGTAAGTACTAGATATTTGTATAAACAACTTTTCAGATATAAAAATACATTTATTATCATTACATATCACAAAAATGTCTTTTAAATGTAGCACCGACAAAATACATTTTACTTAGGTACCTACCTAACTATATTTATATTCAAGAATAAACCAAACAGAGATAAAGATATCTTTGATTGTTCTATGTTTTAACAATTATTGATCAAATCAACTTGATTTTTATTTTTAAAGTGATATAGATATACACTTTAAAACTAAATTCAGTTTTTTTTTCAAAAACAAATTCATCAAATATTTTATGATAATGATAACGAAATATAAAAAAAACAAAAGTTTTGGTGTACAATGCATCTTATCCCAATTGATATGAGACTCACTTAGGCTAAACTATTCGACATTAATACAACAAAGAATTAATATAAAGTAAGGTGTACTTGGATAATTCTGAAAGTGGGCCAAATGCGGAATAAACCCTTAGTCAGTCAGAGTAATACTAAAACTCTAAAACTCTCTACTAAAACTCTTTAAATAAATTTGGAATTATCTCATTGATTAGGTATATCAGATTTACCCTACTACACCATACTTATTACTACTGATGGATGTCTGATGATAAGCATAAGCTAGCTAAGTACTTATACAATGAGAACTAAATGGTTAATTGTACTTCTAATCATGATTTAAAAAAATATTGCACTTAGGGAAAGTAAAAGAAGAATTTGAGGATAGTGATAGAAAGTTAAAAGTAATTAAAATCTTGGGCTCAAAGAATTAAGAATCCTTAAGATAAATAATTATAAACAGTATTTTACTTTGGTACACAATAGTAATTTTCCAAAAGTACATAGTTTCTAAGTACCAACTATTCTTAGGAAAAAAAAAAAGATAAATAATATGTAGGCACAGTCAAAAATGGCACAACAATAATGCCAATAAGTAATACTTGAAATTAAGATCTAAATTCAGTCTCCCAAGTCAGCATCTTTATCTCCTATCGCATATAAGAAACTAAAAGCTAAACCTAATAGTGCTGTGCCTAGTAGATCACCTAAAGCAGTCAAATAGGGTATAGCTGAGTTATCAGGATCCATACCCATTTTCCACATCCACACAACCATGTAGTGACTAATTGTTAACAACAGAAACACTTGTAACATTGCAGCACACATGTATACTAAAATGAATGATGGTGTTGTTGATGTGTGACCAGCTCGGAGATAGCCAATTGTGTAAATAAATATCAGCTGTCCAGGTATCACCATCAATAATAACAATTTTGTAGTACTGCTTATCACAGACCCTGGTTTTTCACCAGTATGTAATGAAGTAGATAATCTTGATGCATGAACTGCCACCATGTTTCCTCCTATACCATTTATGACTAACTGATAGACAGCTATGCCTTTGTAAACAGTCACAGTATGGTCCAGAATCAAACCTCCAGCACTGCTTATTACCATAGCAGACACTACAGGCACCCAGCCTTCATCCAGAGCTTGTCTAGTAAAATTATTCTTCCAAGCAACATATCCACACACTGGCACAAGCACTGCGCCAACAATTACAATAATAGACGGTAATATAACACTTGTGCCAATTGATTTATACAACATTGAAGCTATCCAAGACAACAATGCCAAGGTAGTTAAATCTCCCAGACTTGCAGCTATCGGCGTGGCAACATTGTCAGGATTTATGTTTATTTTCCTCGAAATAACCACAACTCCTATCATTATGAGACCCAAAACCAAACTGGCTGATGATGCTGTCAACACACTAGATGCACACAATAACAAAGCATGGTGTATGTCAAACTGTCCTTCTGGTATCCAACCCATAGCAACAGCTGCCATAGCTGCAAGGAATCCTACAAGTACAGCTTGACATTGTATAAGACATAAATTGCCCATAATTAATGATGTGAGATTTGTTTCTAAGTGTCCAAGATGAGCATGAGTTGACAGACGGGACGCTAATGTCATCTCCAAGTTACCTTTCAGGCCCAATAGTGCAGGTACTAAGATATAAACTTCTGACACATAAGTGTAGACATCCCAATGTTGTACAACGTCCAGTAAGAGACTGGCAGCGACCATACCGAAACCGGCCAGCAAAAATGACACAAACATCTGGACTCCGGCTACCCATGAATTCTCTTTTTCAAATTTAATGTCAGGCGGCTTGTTTTCTCCATTGAGTAAATGATATACATTTGGTGTGGTCTCAGTCTCTGTGTCTGTAGTCCTTGACATTCTAGAATTATTCTTGTTTCTGTTCATGATAATTGGTAAATCAATTATTACTTTCGGGTAAACGAAAAAAATAACTTGGGAGAGAAGTTTTAAACGTACACGTGAACTTGCCTGAAATACGACAAGAGCAACTAGTTGATTATTTCCACTAGGTATAGATTCCGTCTACGTAGCTATTAATCACAATTCTGCAGGCCAGGCGCTTACAAAAATAGAATAAAATATCGGTGTATATTCTAAGGTACGGCGAAACTAGTACGTATGACATTTACGACTGACAGTAACAAAATGATATTGACAGACAGAACCACGGGACAGTAAATATAATAATAATTCAAATACTATCTTCTAGGAATGAAACAATTTAGTATTAAAAGTTGTTTGAAGTGGCAAATTTGATATCTGTGGAACATAGCTGGTCCATTTTGAACGGACTCTCTTGACTTTTATTATGACGACTTGACTGTTTTGATGAAAATTGCAAATCATTTGCAAAAATAATCCTTGACACTGGCTACTTTCCAAATGGCCATAATTGGTTCACAACCACAAGAAATAAGAACAGTATATATTTCTTATCGGTTGTGAACCGATTATGGCCATTAGGAAATTAGCCAGTGTCATGTATTTTAATATATTATGCAAGTTATTTGCATCGAAACAGTCAAGTCGTCATAGTTAAAGTCAAGTCTAAGAAATCATTTGTAAACACGGCGGCCATTTACAAACATTCTTCACGGAGCTTTGGAGACAACACTAAGTCAATGTTTTGCACCGATTTTCACTTTCATTCCACTTGTACACCTTCACGAAACTAAATTGATTAATATGCCCCCGAAATTAAACAATTTGCACGCATATGAACTAGGTTTCACAAAAATGAAAATTTAGCACCACATCTCCTCAACGAGTTCCCGCCAAAACTCCAAGAACAGTATGACGTTGACATCATGTTGGCTGAATGTAAGTGATGTGATTTCCAACCTCAATAGTTGAATCTGAAAAAATATTTTAAATCGATCGTCAAGATTTCTTCAGTCAGTCAACCTAGAAAAAGCTAACAGTAAAGTTGGCGAAAGCTCGGTCTTTAGATAATGCCGTTATTAAATAAAAAAACGCGAGTGCAACCCGGTAAATATTGAGTTTCAAGATTTTTTCCTTCAACCGAAATTAGCAAGTAGAGTACGATGTAATAAATAAAGAATAATAGACTGAAATAAAATACCTAATTAAAATAAAATAGGTACAATTTTGGTACAGTGTTACAATCAAAGGCATTAAAATACTAGTATTGCTACGTCCAAGGGTACAATCTATTAGATAAAGACACTAAAGAAATGGTGCCTATTTGAGCAATTCTCAAAATTTAGCTGAATTTTTTTTTTGTATTGTCACCTACATTAACTTATTGTTTTTAAATAGTTTGGTATGGATTTTTTCTGATTAGGTATTATTTCAGAAATAAAATCATTGAATTATTGTTTAGATCCCGATCCAATTATATAAAAAAATAAATAATTTATAAAAAAAGAAGTAGAACTACGGAGTGTGCAAATGGATGGAGAGTGATGTGTCCCATTTAGGAGTGCATAACTTTCTATCAGAAAATTAAAAAAAATATTAAGGGTACTCATTAAGTTTTTCAGTGCTATGTTACGCCGAAACTATTATCTAACATCTTTAGTATAATATAATATTTTTTGAAAAATATTGCAAATTTTTGTAATAATTATTTTAATAAGCAGTCTTAAAAAACATTATATTTGGGTTTTCTTCTTTCGTTACGAAATTCGTAAATATTGAAACAAAATTTAGTAAATCATAGTTTTTTAAGCACTGACAACATTTGAGCAGAACGAAACGGTTTGGTTGCTTTCATTGTCATATTTATTTTAAAAAATATTGTGATCGTTGTTGTGGTGCTCGTCGGGATCATATTTTTTTAAAAAACTAAGGAAAGTTCATACCTTTTTATGTTAAAATTACTTAGAGTTGATCTTTGTTTATTAACATTTTAAATTTTCATCACACACATCGTCGTTTTATTTAGTTTTTTTGTAGAAAATGATGAAATTAAACTTCCGTCTCAAGATCGTTACTTCTTATTTCGTAACTTTAGTGTGGTTACGGTGTGGTTATAAGAAGAAAATGAAGTGACGAAATTGGAAATCTAATGCAGAATCTACACCATTTATTTTTGCCCGACTACGACAATATTAAAAGGAGATTTTTTTTAATATTTATTTCTATATAGGTAACTGTTGCCTGCGACTCCAGGCGTATGGTTCTAGGAATATTGAAAATTCACGAATTTCTATTTTACGAATTTAAGTAATACGAAGGTATTACTTAAGAACATTTTAGTTTGGTGTGTATTGTAACTTCCGCTTTACAAATTCCAATTGAGTAACCAAAGTTCCTACACTGTTACCATCCCAATTAAGAATGACTGTTTTTTAATAATATTTCATATTCATTTATTGTCCATAAACATAGGTTATTTTGTTATACAAATGGTGTTGATAAATTAAAATATAGTACAGCTATGTTTCGCCTGTCGGCATATGAACGTGTTCTTATTAAATTATACATTGCAATTAATCAAATTATAAATAGAATTAGTAGTTAATATTGTGTAAATGTCAAATAGAAAATAAATAAAATAAAATAGATGTCAGTATTAGTAGAATTTAAATATTGAAATTTGGTATAATAAAGAATGACAATTGTTATATATAATAATTCTTCACCACTAAAATATAATATAATGTCAATACTGCGACTAAAACACCCAATATCACTTTAATCTGTCATTCAAAAAGTCTCTAATATCGCGGTACGCTTTTTCAGCAAGAAAGCCATTGAGTGCTGACTTAAACCGAGGGTTGTTTGTACTTCGAATTTCAATCGGGATTTTATTGTAAATAAGAGGCGCCATACTATCTACACTCATTCTTTTAATAAGGCTTTTGTAGTTTTGATTAGTTCGTAGTTTGCCTTCATGACGATTTCCAGTGGGATACACGTCAAAGTATTGTGGGTTGTCCTTAACAAATTTTGCAATCTCACTTATGTACATAGATGGTAGTGTGAGAATATTATGCTCGCGAAAGTATGGTATACTTGAAACATCTTGTTTAAGGCCAAACATTGATCTAATGCATTTTTTTTGGGCTTTAAATACCAAGAGCTTGTCAGTGGTGTTACCCCAGAACATAATGCCATATCTAAGCGTAGATGCTACATATCCATGATACGCTGTCAGTACCGTTTTTAAATTGGATACTTTCCTTAACATGGACAATGCTTAGGAAAATTGGTTGAGACGTTTGACTATTATTATCTATGTGAGGTTTCCATGACAGCCTATTGTCTATCGTTAATCCTAGGAACTTTGTGGAATCTACCTCTATTATCGATTTGCCCAAATGGTTTATGTCAAATTTTAAGGGAATGTTATTTCTTTGTTTAAAGTTCATTAAATATGTTTTTGTTAAATTTATTGTCAAATTGTTTAATGTCAACCAGTTGATTAAGGAGTGTACTGTATTATTTATGTCATCTTGAATGTTATTCGAATTGTCATAGTTGAAAAAAAATGTACTATCATCAGCAAATATGGTCATGTAATGTTTAGTAATAGTAGGCAGATCATTTATATATACAATAAATAAAAGAGGTCCAAGTACGCTACCTTGCGGAACGCCACTACAGACTACTCTTTCCTTAGAAGCGTGACAAACATTAATTCCGGTTTCAGCATTAATCCTATTTATATGAGTAATTTGCCTTCTATTCATTAGGTATGACTCAATCAGTTTATTGGCGTTGCCTCTTACGCCATAACTTTCTAGCTTCTTAAGGAGGGTTTTATGATGGACATTATCAAATGCCTTAGTCATATCCATGAACAAGGCTATAGTAGGCTTTCGTATATTTACGTTGCTTATGACCTTTTCAAAAAAATCGTGTAATGCCATATTTATTGATCTTTTTTTTCTAAACCCATATTGTTTATCAGTAAATATATTGTTTATTTCAAGAAAGTTGTTGAGTTTTCCGTAAATAACATGTTCGATGATCTTTGAAAATATAGAGATTAAAGCTATTGGACGATATTTTTTAAGTGCTGTCTTGTCCTCTTTTTTAAATAATGGTATAATAATGGTAAGCTTAAGTTTTTCTGGATAAACGCCTTGTTCCAAACATAAATTTATAATGAAACTCAATATTAGTGATAGTATATGGGCTACCGTTTTTATTATTTTCGTTGATACATCGTCATGACCTACGCTATTCGTGTTTATAAGAGACTTTATAATTCTAAATATGTCAAACGGCGTAGTGGGTGTCAGAAAAATGGAATTGGGTAAATTAGTGCGTATTTGGCTAGATCTAAGTTCGTCAGTGTTATTTGTTTTCACAGAATCTATAAAATAGTCATTAAAAGCATTTGTTATGTCATGAGGGTCAGTTATATCTACGTCATTGATTTTGATTTTTGATATATTTTCTTTGCGCAGGTTGTTATTATATTTATTAATTATTCTCCAGGTAGCTTGAGATTTGTTACTGGATTGACTAATAAAATGATCATTTTGTGCTTTTTGTGTTAAATTTATTATCTTTTTATATTTACTAGTATAACTTTTAAATAGGGATTTGTTCACTGGTGTCGGAGATAGGCGGTATCGCCATAGCAGATAGCGTCGTTTTTTACTACATAGTTTAATGCCCTTCGAGACCCAGTTAGGTTTTCTAGTAGACGATATTTTTACTCTAATTTTAGGGAAGCACAGATCATAAAAAAGTGTAAAGTAATCATGAAAAGCATTGAACGCAGCATCTGGGTTGTTCGATTCGTATATTTCATTAAAACTGAGATTTCCAATAGAGTCAGAAAATTTTCTAGTATTCTCAATTGAAAAGTCGCGTTTATAAATATACCAATATTTTAACCTACATGTCTTTTTTACTGGAATTTTAGCAATTTGGGCTGTGTGGTCGGATAGCGCTAACTCTATTATTTCTCCTTTGACTCCTCGCATATTGTGTATTATGTTGTCCAAGCATGTTTTACTTTTTGGTCTGGTAGGAACGTTAAATTGAAATTTAGAATTATAATTGGATAATATTTTTTTAAAAAGTCTAGTTTGTTTATTATTTATTAAAATGTCAATATTAACACTTTCATATTCGTGGTTATTAGAAACAAGGATACATGAGCCACCATGACGATTATGCCTGGAATAACATGATCCCAATTTAAAGTTTGTCACACTATATGTACACTTGTATTTAAACTAAACAATTTATCAATAATGTAAAAGTATTGATTGTTGATTTATTTTATAATTTAAATTAATAAATGACTAAGATTCCTTCTGTGAAAGTAATAATTTAATATGTTTACCAAGAATATGTTCCAATGGTAACGAAATGAACCAAATGTGGACCATATTTCTTAAAGTATTGGTGTTATAAATAAAATTTCGTGTTCTAAGTCTATTCTTTTGTTTTATATTAAAAAAAAAGCCATAAAGATAATTCAAAAATATATTACGTGCTATCATTTTTACATTTTTTATCGGTTACGCAATAAGAATATTTTGAGACCATTGTCTACAAAATTTTCATTTTTTCTTCTTCAAGAAATGTTAAAAAAAATAAAGAAAATTAATTAAAAATAATAAACTGTGATAATCATTTTATATTCAGAAACATCAAACTTGGTTACAATCATTTTTTTTTGAGTCTAAATTAAAATTATTCAGCAAAATTTAGAGAATTGCTTATTTACAAGAATCCATTGGTCTGTCATTGTCATTTGTAAGCGAAATAGATCGACTATGCCAAATAAATAGATTATCTTAATACACACATAACATCACTACTACAATTTTAAAAATAAAAATGATTTGTCTGTGGTCGGCCGTCCGCGACGGGTGCCGCGTCGCAGAGTTGGATTTTCGTTTCTTTTCAGAAACGTCTGAAAGGTAAAGAACGGCGGCTCAAGAAGTTATTAATGTGATAATGATAACAAAGTGATTTGTGTGATAAATACTCGTAAAGGCCAAGGATAAGTGCCAACTTATGTGTTTGAAAATTGTTGTGGACTTTTACCAGATCCGGAAAGTCCGGAAACCTACTTTGTAACTGTGCAGTTTTCTAATAAAAATCTTACTTGTAGTTTATGAGGTTTATGGAAACTGATAAAAGTAATGTAGTGTAGAAGTTAAATAGTGGATGACTGGGTCATTTTGCTTTGTACGATTGGGAGAAATCGCATGTTACAGGTGGTATAATAAACGTGTTAAAGTCCCTTGTTGTAATGAGTTTATGAGACATTGAACTGAGGTTGAAGTTGGTCAAAATGTTTCGGAGTAAAATAAGGATACACACATGTCGCATCATCCTGCTGACCTCGCTGGTTTGGCTTTTGGTGGACGTGGTTCTGCTGGCTATGTACTCGGAATGCTTCGGCGAAGGGTGCTCGAAGAAAGTCACTATTGATAAAAATGAAATAGTAAGTTCAAACTTTATTTTAGCTCATAAGTATTCTAAAACTTCTATAAAGTTAAAAACCCGTCTTAATTAAAATTACGTTCATTGAAGACTAGATGCTGAGGTATGTGATTTCACTCAGGAAAGTCCATACCCTGTATAAAATCTAATATTTTGTCAGTATTTCTAAATAGTCCATTTTTAACTCATGGCTACAAACATTTATTCAAGTAAGAAAAATAAATTATGAGCCTTTTGATTACAAATCTAAATTATAATCAAAATCTAGGTAGCTACTTACATTTATTTATATACACTAAAAATAAACTCTAACTTTATTGTCTACCCTATTTGTAAACAAAACAATAAGTTTCAAATTTCTAAAAGTACTGAATTATTATAAAAGCATTTGAGATAATACATACTATGTTGAATACTGTTACTAAATCACAATTATAGCTATGACACCACACTAAAGTCATGGTTATATTTTGACATCAAAATGATCATGTTTGTAATGAAATCAACTGTTTGACTTTTTGTAAAGTCTCTGTTAGTATGCTTCAATATAAATTGTATATCAAAAACTAGGTTAATCTCATCCAGGACCAAAATTGTATCTGGTGAAAGTTAATAACCATTTTTAAATGAACTTAGTGCTTATCTGAGAATGCAGTCAGATCAAAAACTAGACTTCATAATGTAACTTTTAAAACAATAACTAATAGAGACAATTAAATTTAATGCAATTGCACATTTTATGTGTGGGAAATTTAATAAAGGCATCATAAACATGTAAATTGAAATATGTTCATTATTTTTAAAAACAATTGTACAACTGTAAAAAACTAAAACTGTTACATGTGAAACTTTCATTTGTAATTGAGTAAAACCTTCTAAACCATTATCTATGAAACTGGGAATGTGAATTTACTAGTAAAATGTTAAGGATAAACTTGTCTTACATATCGTTTTGTCTTATGGAAAACATAAGACCAAACTCTGCATTATACCTAATGATTAATAAAACACAAAATTTACCAGGTCTTACTTACGTTTTTTAGGATATTAAAATAGACAAATACATAGGAATATTGCCGTGAATAAATAAAACATGAGTAAAACCCAGTAATTATTGTGTCAATATAGTATTAAATAGTTATAAGTCTGGGAACATAATATTATAGGACATTTATGGAATATTTATTTTCCAATAGATAAACAGTGACAGAATAGCTTAGTGACCAGTTAGTTAGACATTTTTTAATATGTTTTTTTTAATGTTAGTTTTTTACTATTATTTTGCCACAACTTTGCTAAGCAATTATTTGCAAAATAAACAACAATTAGTTTTTCTACTACTTATAACTGACAGTAGAAATGGGCTAAATTGTGATAATTGCAGTCTTTACTGTTGATAGCAACAGGAGTGAATAACATGGAAAAAATCCCACTCTTTTTGACTGTACATCAAGTTCATTTATCCTCTGTTTTCAGGCAAGTAATGATGAATTTAGAGGTAAGAAGGCAGCCATAGCAGCAGCTCTCCAGCGAAACATTGGTGATGATGACACAAACCTGGAGGAGAATGAGGTGAACAATGAAATCAGTGAAGATGGACTGGTTCTTCAACCATACCCTCGCTCGAGATTAAAGAAGTGGAAGCCTGCTCCCACTGTTAGGCCTCAGGGAGATGGGGCAGGAGAACTAGGTATGGTTACCTACTTTTAATCAAACTTTAATAATTAAGTGTGGCTTGAATCATGCCAAGTTAAAAACTCCCATGGTTTGGTAACATGGTAATATTTGTGTGTACACATGTTGATTTACCATACTATGTGTGTTTCCAAGATTTTATCTGTACCAGCAACACTATCGATCGGTACAATAAAATAGGGAGTTTATTTTTTTGCAAAAAGACAAGGTTCGATTTCTGGCTAGGGTCATAAATTTTTCAAAAATCGAATATTGCCATTTTTGGTTTTGTCAAAATCGGAGACGCAACTAATTTCTGATTTTTGGCTATCTCTTATAGTTATATATTCCCCTCAAAGCCCAACAAAATGGTTCATCCTGCATATAATAGTCTTAACCCAAATAAATTAATTTGTACCTATACAAAAGTATTAAAGTTCTCTGTCATTCATATTACAAGCCTAGCTTAGTAAAGCTTCAAAATATGTTCTGTGTGCAATATCATATCAAAAAAAATTAGGAACTCAAAGAAAGTGGAAAAATTATTTAAACCACTTTTAAACCTGTTTATCATCAATTTGCATACTAGTTCTTAACTGGTTTCACCTACTAGTTAATTACAGATAAACATACAAAAGCATGTATCTAGCCTACTTCAATCCTCTAGTGTGTAGCAGGTACATCAAGAGGGTTATTCCTGTATTAGATTTGTATAAAATTTCATTTAAATATCATTGCGATTGCAAACAATACACTGAAAACAAAACATAACTGCAATTTAAACTTTAATGACTCAAAATGGAAAAAATTATATTCCAAAGGAAATTTTATGAAATAATGGCAAATGTTGATTGACCAAACATCTTTGAAATTAAAAATTGACTGCAATTAGATTTGAATAATACTAGCTGCGCCCCGCGGTTTCACCCGCGCAAGTCGCGATCCTGCGTTGTTCGAACACCTACCTACCGCAATAACTTTATTACGAAAATAGCCCATCAGTTGACTGATTATTATGTACTAATGAATTTACAACAGCTATAGTATAATATCAGTAAAACATTAACATTAAAGGTACTTAAACCACTGAAGTATGAGTACTTAAAAGTTATTGACTTACGGCGGCACTTAGATACTATCGTAGGTACTATTTTAAAGTCCGATGAAGAAAGAGAGATGTTATATTTTATGTTTAAGGATGATTTGTACTACACAGTCACCCCGCAGTGCCGGGTCCGAGCTTCGTTGTCTGTTGCTCGGCCGCCACTCGGTTGCAACACCGATCGACTGCTCGCCAAGCAATGGACGACGAAGCTCGGACCCGGGCCGGGTGACTGTCTAGTATTGATATTGCTGGTTACATTTTACAGGGTTTTATTATCGTATCTTTTATGTTTCGTTAAAAATAACTATGGTATAAATACATATAGGTAAATGTGGATATAGCATACTGCTGTGTTTGAAAGTAAAAGCAATTTATGTTTAGACTTAAGATAATAGTAGTCCAAACTAAATAAAATTTTAATTTAAGATTAATGAATAAAAACTTTCCCCCCGCCCCGAATTACGTTATATTGTATCGAAAATAGACGTGATGGTTATGCCATTCATCTGAGTGTATGAACCTCAATTATAAAATCAATGAAATCAAAAAACTTGTACAAGTTAACTACAAGGAAAAGAACCTGTGATTAAAATATTAAATCGACCAATAGCACAGAATGAATAATAATAATGCACTTAGATAGTACAATCTAATCAGTTGAATTAAAAACATGTCCAAAATTCTTTATCTTACTATCTATCTTTACAAGCATACTTATTATATTTTTAATTTTATATCTAATCTCTTTAAAAATGTGTCATTTAAAAATACTTCCTTCAATGTAACAGTTACTTAAGGATTTCTTTTAAGTAAATAACTTTTAAACTATCCTGGATTTGCACAAATACAGTAATTAAATAAATATGTTTTAAACAAAATAACCTTTTCTTTATATTGGGAAAATGTAATTAAGACCATCAGGCCGATTCAGGCCGCTCTCGGGGGAGACCGGCCCGGTGAGTGGAGATCCCCTTGGTCAGGATGGAGTTTGTCAGGGGTATATCCACTAAAAACCCACGGTGTCCGTCTTACCGCAATTGCTGGAGCCTACCGGACTGCAATACACACCCGTAGGCCCCAGCCGCGGTTGGCCGCGTCCGGCCTCTTCTCACAGCACCCTTTTTATTTAAAAAGGATGGGAAAAAAACTGGCCACGCAGCCTCTCGTAAGAGGTTTTTTTCCATCTCGGGCTCATCTGTTAGCGACTTGCCCCTCCGAGCCCCCTTAGAAATATTAGTTTAGAAAAAACCGCCTAAATGCAAGTCGGAACCGCGCACGAAGGATTCCGTACCAGTAGAGAGTTATTATAAGTTATAACCACATAAATCTATAATTATTTTTGCAATAATAAGTAACATTATTGCTTTTTAATCGCTTAGTTGAACACTTGAACATAAATTGCATATTGATAATATTGACAATAGAAAATACATAATCATGTGCTAATTACATACCAATTAAGATTCACTGTAGCGTTAAGTTGTCATTGCCATAATCAATTCCCATTGAGTTTACATAAAACGCAATAGTTTATGAACTTTATTAATAACCCCGTGTTTTCACGGGCATAAGTCCCGATCCTGTGGAAATATCAGGATTGAAATTAGCCTATGCCACTACTTGATAATATAGCTTTCTATTGGTGAAAGCTTCATTGAAACGGTCCAATAGTTTTGGAATCTACTCATTACAAACAAACAAATAAAAGTAAAAACCCGATTTTCCCACAGGGTCAGGTAGGCGATTGGGCGAAACTAGTCTTACTAATATTATAAACGCGAAATTTTGATGTATGTGTGTGAGTTTGTTAATCTTTCACGCAAAACTTACTGAACCGATTGCGATGAAACTTGGAATATCAGTAGCTAGATACCGGGAATAACACATACTACTTTTATCCCGATATTCCCGCGGGAACGGGACCTACGCGGGTGTAACCGAGGGGCGGAACTAGTAAATAATAAATTCAATTTTTTATCTTATCGTCTTCTGCAACAAGTCCTATAACTGAGCATTTTATGTAAGTAAGCCGTGGGTTTCCTCACAATGTTTTCCTTTACAATAAAAGCGATGTTATTATGGCATATACACATTTTTCTTAAAGAAAATGACATTGGTATTTGGTACGCGTTCGGCTGGAATTGAACACATAACCTTCGCAATGGAAGTCTATAAAACCATATTTTTTCCGCAACTGCGACTTCGGGATTTCTAGGCTCGTGACGATTCCCCCTATTAAACAACTGCGAGTATAAAAAAAATAAGCTAGTTTGCTTAGATAGGCTTAGATTGCCTATCTAGATGGTAATTGAACAACGACGTTCGAAGTTTGAAAAGGTGAGTGTGAATAAATTCCTGAACAGTTTTAACTGTGAAACATATGAAACTCGGCCTTCTGTGCCGACATAAAAAAGCTTCACTATAAGACGCCCTTTCTCCTTATCTTACTAGTATTATAAACGCGAAAGTTTGAATGGATGTATGTATGTATGTATGAATGTGAGGTTGTTACTCATTCACGCAAAAACTATTGAAACGATTGTGATGAAACTTGGAATATAGGTAGCTATGGACACCTAGAGTAGCCTATGTGTTAGGCTACTTTTTATCCCGATATTCCCGCTGGAACGGGACTTAGCGGGTGAAACCGCGAAGCGCAGCTAGTAGTCTATAATAGAGACTTACCCAGTCCTATGCTAGCTTGCTATTTTATAACTTAAACAACTTCCGAAAGTACTTTACGCATTTATTATAATGCTCTGTTAGGCGCGTAGGCGTCATTCGCCTTAATTTTAATTGACACAGAAGAACATGCGTTGTTACTTATTTATTCATTAATTAAAGCTAAACATCTTCTGAATATTGAATAGAATCGAATGTCGAAATCGGGTTTTGTCGTAGTGACAATTTAATACTTACGTGTGGGTCCGTTAGGTGATTGATTGGCATTGAACAATCATACAGAGTTACTTTCGCACTTTTAATTTTAGTAGGAACTAACTACGCCCCGCGGTTTCACCCTGGAAAGTGAAAAACGCGTTATCACGGACACGGGCGGCCGAGCGGTTCTCGAGCGGTTGCACTTTTTCGTTCATTACTCGGGTTCTACTAATTGGATTTCGATGCAAAGTATAACGTTCCTCGAAAATAGAATTATCCAATATTAAACCAGATTTCAATCGTAGTAGTTTTTAATTGTATAAGGAACAGACAGAGAGACAGACAGACATGAATTTTAAAAATTATATAATTTTGTTATCTTATCCCCTAGACCACTTTTTATATTTTTATAAGTCCCCTAGACCACTTTTTATATTTTTATAAGTCCCCTAGACCACTTTTTTTAAATTTACTTTCAAGTACAGACTTTTTGTTCTCTCTTCCTTTATTATAAGTATAGATATAGAAGATTATAGTATAGATTATAGCTCCAGTTCCACTATAGTTCTAAATATGCGACCATGTGAATCACATGATCATTGCAAAAAAAAAAAACCAATGAGTTTCTTGTGTCTTCTTCTCATTGGAGGTCGCGTTCCGAAGACATGGTAGTTTACTGACGTTTCAACTTTGAATTTGTTGGCAACGTTGCCGACAGATGTTCGATTGTCTTTGATAAAAGTTGAAGTTACCGTTGACGAATGATGACCATTAGAGTCTAGACGACTAAAGACCCTAATACGAAACAACATCGGCCAAAACTTCGGAGCCGATTAAACGTCAGTGAAGTTATTCTTCATTCTGGACCCATACTCCCTACTTATAAAATATTATTTACACATGACTAAGTTATGTCACTTTTGTCTCTGTCTGTCAACTTTGAAACTTCATGTGACAGTAAAAGACAAACGATACATAGTTATACAGTGCATTAATTAGCGTTTATAAGTAAGGGAGATAATTCTCAATACATTCTTTTTTTTTGTCTTGTACGTATAGTAATTATTGGTCCAGAACGAACGATAACCACCTATTAACGTTTGATCGGCTCCGAAGTTTCACCCGAAGTTGTTTCGTATTAGGGTCCCAGGCACGGGCAGACCAACAGTCAAATTAAAGGTTGCCTTTTGACCTATGGTGAACCACACGTCGTGGACACTTAACGTCTAGTACAAACGTGGTCGAACTAGCCTGTCCAAGTTCGAGTCGAACTTGCGCACGAATGGTTCCGTACTATTTTTACAAAAAATATGTTAGTAAAACCCCCACTTAAATATTTATTTTATCTTGTTTTTGTTTGTTTTAATAGCGGCAACAGAAAACATAATCTGTATAAATTATCTAGCTATCAGAGGTCACGATATTATATACAGCCTAGTGGCAGACAGATGGAAAGTGGAATTATTAGAAACAGTTCCCGTTTTAAGCCTTGAATTACGGAACTGTAAAAAGGTTCTCCCAGAAAATCAAGTCTCAAAAAAGAAGCTACTCCATATCGTTGAATTTACCATATCCACGGCATGTTGTAAATAATTAGCTACAACACTTAATGAATGTCTCTTCGTAACGAACAGACAGCTTTTGAGTCATAAAATAATAAAGTTACCTCGGTACAGTAGCCCACTCATTCATTAATTAAGAGGTTAGACCCGGGGCTTGTGTAAATTATTCAAATTGGCTACACATTCACCGTTCTGACAGAGATAGACAGACAGTTGAAAGTGAATTTGCTACAATTTCATTAGGTAAACGTAAATTGTATGATTGTGGAGTTAGATGGTTTGATTCAATTGCTAGTTTGGTATGTGATAGTTTATTATAATGTGTTTGCGTAACTGGATGATTTCTAGGTGGAGAAATTAAGTTTACTACAGTGTAGGCTTTGCTAGTAAAACAAGTTGTCTTGCTCTCGGCTTTTACGCGGGATTTACATTACGAAACTGGTAATAAGCAATTTATATTCATTATCAAAAAAAAATGCGTAGACAGCAGTACTATTTATCTATTACAAAGAAAAACATCCAGTAACTGCTGCGAGACTGATTTTGTGAGTTTGACTCTATAATGCATGACACTAGTTTCGTAATGTAAATTAGGCTTTAATTTCAAACTAAGACCCAATGCCCTCTAACTAATTTGATAGTAATCAACTGGACTTACCTACTTAGTTAAGGTATGAGATCAAGTGCACTTTTTTAAATATGAATTTGGTCAACCGGACCCAAGATCTACCTAACTCGTTCTTAACTCCTCAATTACGCTTTAGTCTCGCTATCGTTATATTATAGATAGATTAACACTTTATTTGCATAATTAATAAGTAAGACAATACACAAAAAGATTAAAAGTAATACAAATGGGCTACCTTATTGCTAAAAGCGATTTCTTCCAGGCAACCTTTGGATGGAGAGGATCAGTAAAGTTTGTGTTGTAGGCTGATAGATACAGAATATATATGACATACTATAAAAATAGGGGATACAATTACTTAAATAGATAAATATACTACAACAAAAGGAGTATACCACTGTCATTTTGGTAGTAGAACATTGTTGACAGCTGTATAGAATAAATCTCCCTAACTCACGTAGAAAAATGCCCTCTATCAATCTTCACTATTTCTTCTAAAAATTATTCTCTCGGGAGTGCCTTTTGACCCTTTTCCCAACTTACATACACAAATAAATTATTAAAATAGCACAGATTTACAGACCTTCATGAAAAAGTTTATGAGTTTGAATAAATATAGTTTTCTGAGTTTCTACTCTTCTAAGTTTCCATGCGGATTTATTGATCGTAAAATTTTATTATGCCCATATCTAGCCATGCATCGATAAAAATGTTCTTCAACTTCTATCCGAATGTAAAAGTAAAAGTCTTAAAAAACTAGTTACTAAATTTAATCAGAGCGCCGATAACATGACGATGCAATGAAGGAACCGGTTTGAATGCGTTTTTATCACCAGAAAACATAACTATGATACCATATAACTAATATACTAAAACTTTGCGTGACTGCAAATCTGCGATAACAAACTGGTTGATGACTCTATCCTATGAGGAGGTTGAGGGTCTGCTGAAGAATGCTATGTAGCATTCGGCAGCGGAGTATCAATCTCCCTGGTGAGTCAGCTATTGCCAAACATACATCCACCTACACACATACAACATCTACACATAGTGCTGTATACTTTCTTACAACACCTCCGACTCACCACTCATACATACACACACCCTATCACACTTACCATATCCAAACACCCACATATCTGATAAACACAATATTCATCCATTTACCATACACACACAACACAACAATTACTGAAACATACACAACTGACGTACTAACAACTTTACACTTACATACTCGTAATTATCCTTTCCAATTTTCTAAGTTTTTCAAATTTATTTTTTTAATTTTGTTACATATAATAAATAATTATTAAGTATAGCGTAAGGAACGGAAGAGTGGTGACTCCTGGCACAGGTATTTTTATGCCTAAAAGGAGTGTCCAATTTTCTAATTTATTTAAAGCTACTTGTGTTATGAAATAAAGATTTTATTATATTATTATTATATAACTGCAGTGTTATTCTCTAATATAACAGCCTAGAGCTCGACGCTGTTTCAGCGTCGAATCAGAGAGTGAGCGTCCAATAAGGGCGTCGTATTGCTCAGATTCTATGCTGAAACAGCGTCTAGACTGTTACATTAGAGAATACCACTGCAGGACTGGTGTCTATTACAGACTAGAAGGGAAAAGACCGCCTGGTAGTGAAGTTTTTTGTGAAATGACAAATTAAAGGAATTAACCTACGTATTCCAAGTTCGGTATTATGTAACTAAATGACATTTAAGAGAAGAACATCGTTCGAATTGAAAGACAGTTCTAATTTCTTCCAGTCCGGGCCTGGCGCTTGTATCTTTGTATGTTTGTTCGACGATAACTTAAGTATCGTAGCTCCGGTCTTCATGAATTTTGGAATGCGCGTAGTTTAGGTCAATAGAATTTATGAGTTCGCAGATGAGCCGGATCGGTATGAGGGTTGGGGAGATAGGGGATCGTGAGGTCTCAGTTCGGGGCGAACTCCTAGTATATTTTCAAATACAACCTACTTCTGCTTCGACCAGTTGCACTAGGAACAAGAGGTTAAATCTGAGGGTTAAATATATTATGGACAATGATAAAAAAAATGAATTGGCGTTTCATTTCACGTAAATAATGTTGTTTTTCACTTGTAGTTATTTGGACTTCCACGGTGTGCTAAAAATTCTTTCAACACTGAAAAATAATTATTGTAATACTAAAACACAATATTTACCGGGTTTTACTCGCGGTTTATTTAATAACGGCATTATTTCTTAAGACCGAGCAAATAATTAAATGACGCTAATGAATGATTTCTTTAGAAATAATGCCGTTATTAAATAAAACGCGAGTTAAATCCGGTAAACATTGTGTTTTATTATGCAAAATCGCGAAAACCTTAGACAAAATTGTTATAAGTTCTCTTATTATTTCGTGCAAAAGCCGTTACAATTCAACATTGCGTTGAATAGCATCGAGGCGACACGAAAGTGCATCTTTCTCCTTTGACGTTTATCAAATAACATTCAATATATTTTCTCTGTAAATTTTTCTCTCTAGAATACCATTTTCCCCTCATTTTCCACATATTTTTCGGTCAGTAAAGTTTCGATTGCAGTCCAGTTGCATTGTATAGTTTTTATTTTGATTGTATTCTCTGAAATTGCAATGATGTTTAAACGAAATCTTACAAATATTATAAACGTGAAAGTTTGTATGTAAGTATGTGACTTTGTTTCTCAATCACGCAAATTTACTGAAGCGATTGCGATGAAACTTGGAATATAAATCTTTTTACCCACGATCGAACGGAGCAGGGTATTTATCCCGATATTCCCGCCGGAACGGGACTTACGCGGGTGAAACCGCGGGGCGCAGCTAGTTTTAGATATAATTCTAATACGGGAATAACCCCAAAGAGGGGTGTTGGTCTAGTGATAGATACCCCGACTTTCATTCCGAAGGTCGTAGTTTCGGATCCCGGTGCGCACCAACTTCTTTTTCTTTAAGAAAAAAATATGTGCGCTATTAACATCGCTCTTACGGTGAAGGAAAACATCGTGAGGAAACCCACGGGTTAAAATCACGCACAAAGGCCTAACAATAGGGTTAATTGGGGAAACTCACAGTTAAAACTAACTTTAACTCCACAGAGCATATTGAATCGATCGTATCAAAACTGGTTCAACTTTCGACTGACAACAACTGTTCATTTCAGGTAAACCAGTGAATATTCCTATAGAACAGGAGAAGGTGATGTTGGAGAAGTTCCAAGAGAACCAGTTCAACCTGATGGCTAGTGACATGATATCGCTCAACAGATCTCTTGCGGATGTTAGATTTGAAAGGTAACTTCTATTGTACCCTATTGTACCTTGATTTTATTTTCAGTGTTTCCACTAGGAAAATCAGTTTTTTGAAAAAATTGTTCAAAAAATTCTCCAAGAACTTTTTTTTTAAATGCTATACAAAATTCTGCACCGACTGAATTTTGTATAGCATTTTAAAAAAATAACCTTATCGTAGGTACCTTATATATTTTTTAAATATTTCACTAGGCAAAATTTGAAAAAAGTGAATTCCAAAAGTTTTCAAGTACTGTCGGGTGCAGAATTTTGGATAGCATTTTTTCATAAAATTAGGCTATTGAAAATTAAAGAAGTAGTACCAGGCGAGTTATAGCCAATACATATAAAATTCAAAGGCCTGTTACGCGGGTGAAACCGCTGGTCTTTATATATCGCCAAAGTTTTAGTAAAAAGACTTATCAAAGATTTTTTAATCTGTTTTCACGACTTATATTGAAAGAAAACTCTTTTTCCGGCTTTGATAGCATTGTTGCAAGCTAGAGAAAGAGTCTGCAAAGGCGCCAAAGGGATTTTATTTCAAATCTTGTTTTCTGTCAATATCTTGTTGTACTTATTATTATCGTTTCTTTTTAAACTCATTTTCCTAAGATTTTACCAGCGAAATGGATTGGTTATCCATCATTATTTACCGACTCATTCTAATACTAGATCACTTATCTGTATATAAGTGGAAATTATTATTGAAACTATCTAATCTGCGATTATTAGAATGATTACGGTTGCGTGATGTGCCGCTATCTCTAAATCTCTGTACTTACACACACAAAAACCATCACATTTGATTTAGCACTCGAGTTAATATCTATAACATCTGAAGAATATTTATTACACAAACTTTCGGGGAATTCTGTTTGCAAGTGCTGTTTTGCTAAGGTCGTTAGGTGGTTTTATTTACGTACTTTAGAAAGTACAATTTTCACCCGCGAAGTCGGGTCGGAATAAAAGGATACTTCTGATGGGTTTTTGTTAGGTCTCCCCAGGGAAAATGTATCCAAAGAAGCGACTTATATAACAAAATGGTGACCAAATTGTGATAGTAAAACTTAACTGATGTCTTGATGTACTGATATAAGTACACATCGCTCTTGTGAAATCCTGAAAAATCATAAAACACACCTACATAATTTTCATAGAAATCGCTTCAATTCAGTTTTGGAGAAATCCGTCAGGTGGTTTGGAAAATACAAGCTGAGGAATAATATAACAATCATACATACACACAAGATAGGCACGAAAAACATAACTCGTTCTTTGCAGCCGGGTAAAAAGAGTAACAAGCATTAGCAAACATAACACACACCACACACTAAATTTCACGTTATAATTATTTATGATAGTAGAATTCTTCACACACAACACACACTTAACAACACTTGTACCAATATTATAATTTATAATGTAGATGATATTTAACAGGACACCAGAAATAGAACCTAGTCCTAGTTTGGTTAAGAACTAAACCTATGACCTTATCTCCACCATGACCTACTCCTTGATACATACGTGTCTTTGTGGGATATAATCGAATTAATCTGACATGACTCCCACGCAGCTCCCCATTAAACAATTACTCGTCAATTTCTAAATTCAATTACTGTAAAGATCAATACAGGATACGACGAATGCAGGCCAAAGTTATAATGTAGAACGGCTATTAGCGCCTATTCCATGCAAATTTCCCTATTTCCGTCCCGAATAACGCTTCTGGATTTTCTAGATTCTAATAAACTTCACACGATAATTATCATAGGTACATTTTAACGGGTGTTAATCGCGTATAATTATTTATGTTCTTACCTCGACGTTTCAAAACCATGTTACAATGTTCTTGGGCGTAAGATAATAAATTAATAATACGCGATTTAAGACTTAATAAAATGTAACTGCACGATATTACACACAACGCAATCTAGCCCCAAACCAAGCACTAGGATTGTACTATATCTAGATTCTAGCTAAAACAATCACTTTTTCTTGTTTGAGCGGATTCTATCAGCACTTTTACACTTTTACCTTTACTGTTACATTTTACCAGGTTTTATCTTAATCACTTATCGAATGTTTAACTGCTGTTACAATAGTCCTGGTCGCCAGAAAGAAACATTCACTATATCCATATAATGCTTCTATACTATCTAGAATTGTAGAACAATCATTTGTCTTATTAAACTATAAAACAGTACTGTATTTCGTCATACGTTCGTCTTCAATTTGAAGTTTGCATATTTAGAAAGTGGCGTAAAGTTCAATACCAGACATTAGTCACGACGCGGACCACCAACAAAGGCATTGTGTAATCCTAATTTACCTTTCATAATATGTTTCGGTAGAAGACAATAAAGCCAATTGACTGCTCATACAGCGAATTTTTCTACAAAACACAACTCACCGTTGCGAGCAGCAGCGGGGTGATTCTTGCCTGTGAGATTTATAACATAAACCTCACGTGCGGCGCAAGAATCCAGGCCCAGAGGCTGAGGTAATAATCAAACTTTGTGGTTGGCCATTTGAAATTGGGCGATGCGTTACCTATTTATACCTAGACTCATTGTGTTTGGGTTTTTTTCCACGAGAGTGCTACAAAAAGTAAAGGGGAATACTTATGACGTAATAATCAAACTTTGTGATTGGCCATTTGAAATTGGGCGATGCCTTACTTATTTATACCTACATAGGCAGGTATAAACACTCATTGTGTTTGGTCGTTCTTGCACGAAAGTGCTACAAAAAGTGAGGAGGGAATATGAGCAGTCAACTGGTTTTATCGTCTTTGGTTGTCGTGAACGTGAAAAGATTTATGGCCATATCTAATTCTGAGTTAATTACCTAAAACTAAAGTATGTGCTTTACTTAACCTAAGCTAAAATACTAAGGACCGATTTTTCATTCCTCAGATAAAAGATATCTGTCGCATAAGTTGGAACCCAACCAAATTTAAAAGCCCTCAAATTTTGTTTAATATCATTGACGTTTTTTATTCGGTAGTGTTACATTTTATTTGTCAGCTGATATCTCTATGTATGACAAATAAAATGTAACACCGCCGAATAAAGAACGTCACTATGATATTAAAAAGAAACAAATTTTGAGGGCTTTTAAATTTGGTTGGGTTCGAACTTATTCGACAGATAATATATTTTATCTGTGGAATCAAAAATCGGCCCTAAGACAAATAAATAATAATTGACCTTGGTAAAACGTCTAGGAACAAGAAGCAAACACTCATTATCGTGTAGGTCGCTTTGAATTACGTGCCTTGACCCACTTGCAAGAGTCACTGAGCTAGTCAAACCACTGCACTAGCTTTATTTATAAATTAGCTGCGCCACGGGGTTTCACCTGCGGAAGTCCCGTTCCCGCGCTAATATCAGGATAAAAAATGTCCCATGTCCTTCTCCTGGTTCTAAGCTACCTTCCCACCAATTTTTAGCCAAATCGGTTCAGCCGTTTTCGAGTTGTAAATGGTGTAACTGACACGACTTTCTTTTATTTGTTTAAAGATTATGAGGCGGTAGTTTACTGTAACTTTTTAGAATGTTAAAATAGACAAATTACATCTCAGTCAACCTTGAAGAAGCCAAATGTAAAGTTGGCGAAAGCTCGGTTCATTTAAAACCATGAATAAAAACGCAATTCAACCGGATAAATAAAGTGTTTCATTATGCAAAATCGCGAAAACCATAGAAGACATCAAATTTTATATAAGATAGTTAGGCCCTGCGGTTCTGTCTGACTAGGAGAAAAGAGAAGTTAAAAGGAGCTTAATTAAAGTATGGTTTTTAACTGTGACCTAATTGGTTAGGGTGTCGACTCGGAGATACTGGTTCAAAATAGTTACAATTTACCGGGTCTTAATCGCGTATTATTTTCTTACGTTTCAATCGTGTGACAATGATCTTGGTCGCGACCCAAAAAAATCGTGTGAATTTCAAAAGTTTATTATGCTTTTTTTTTGGAAATTTAAAATTTTTGTAACGATTTTCTCTTAAAAAAAATTCGCAATTTGAAATTCATGCCTGTATGACTGTTTATCTGGTAGATATACGATATAAAACCGCGATAAAGATTGCGATGAAACTAGGTATGTTAAGCTGAAGACTTTGCAAGTAACATATTTAAAGCTACTTTCTAATAGTCAAGTCAATAGTTTATTTCGCTTAGAGTTTAGAACATATAAATTGTAGTACAAATGCATGATCATACATAATGTGGAATCGGAACTCGCCCTCCGATGACAATAAACCACAAGAAACTCATAGGGGTTTTTCTTTTTTGTGATCATGCGTTAAATTACAGTTGTCATAATAAAAATATCTTCAATTTAAACAGGAGCAATCAATATTCATGTCCATTGATTATTTTCATTAAGATATAACGATGTATTTATAGTACGCCTTAGTACACAATACACATACGATGTTATCCCGATTTTCCCGCGGGATCGGGACTTAGGCGGATAAAACCGTAGGTCACAGCTATCCTACTAATATTATAAAGCTGAAAGTTTGTAAGTATGTATGTATGTATGTTTGGTACTCAATCACGTAAAAACCGCTGATCCGATTTCGATAAAACCTGCAATCTAGATAGCTGGCGACCTGAAATATCACATAGGCTACCTACTTTTTATCCCGATATTCCCGCGGCAACCCGTTCCCGCAGAAGTGTAAGTCCCGCTTACGCGTCTGAAACCGCGGGGTGCAGCAAGTCTTGTAATAAATATTATAACGTTCACCTGTCATAATATAAGTAACCACCATTATACAAGCGTATAATATGTGATATAATATAAATATTTATGTTAACAACATATTTCTGAAGTAAATATTTGTTCAAGTTAAACCATTGTTTGTATAAGTTATGTGAAATGTTTCTGACGTGCGTTGAAAGGTATATTAGACGAACGAAATTGATGAGAAAATTCTATCCTACTTCTAAACTACTATATTCATTATAAATATTTAAAAGGAAAAACTCATCTTCAAAAATTCACGCGGCGTATCCAGGGACGCGAGTTCAAATCTCGCCGCGAGTGAATTTTTGAAGATGAATTTTTCCTTTAAAATATATTTCTAGTAAATATGGCTTGAGCAATAAAAACAAATTACGAAATAGTATATTCATGACTAGCTGCGCCCCGTGGTTTCACCCGCGAAGTGAAAAACGCGTTATCACAGGCACAGGCGGGCGAGCGGTTCTCGAGCGGTTGAACTTTTTAGTTAATTACTCGGGTTCTACTAATTGGATTTCAATGCAAAGTATACACGACCTTCCTCGAAAATAGAACTATCCAATATTGAAAACCAGATTTCAATCGGATTAGTAGTTTTTGATTGTATAAGGAACAGACAGAGAAACAGACAGACATGAATTTTAAAAAATATACAATTTTGTTCTATTACTTTTCCTAAGTCCTCTAGACAACTTTTTTTTTAATTTACTTCCAAGTAAAGACTTTTTGTCCTCTCTTTCTTTTATTGTAAGTATAGATCATCCGTTCGATGTTCTCGGATACATCCCTGGGTGCCCGAGGTCCGCTTTCCTGCTTTTACGTCTCCTCTTCGCAAGATTTTCGGCTTCCCGTGTAGTGAAGCCACTTAATTCACGCACATCAGGGGCTCTATTTTTAATCCAAATGCGCCACTTCAAGCCATTTACAGATGCATAAACTATGTATCGTTTGTCTTTCACTGTGACATGATATTCGTGATGGCTATTCATCGTTTATCTATACGGCCTATGATATTATCCTACTGATATTATAAAGCTGAAAGTTTGTGAGTATGTGTGTATGTATGTGTGTTTGTTACTCCATCACGTAAAAACCGCTGAACGGATTGCGATAAAACTTGGAATATAGGTAGCTGGATACCGGGAATAACACATAACCTACATTTTATCCCGATATTCTTGCGGGAACGGGACTTACGAAGTGTGAACGGGTGGGTGAACGACGGGTGAAGCCTCGGGGCGCAGCTAGTATATACTATATAAGTAGTATATACGTTGTCTAGTCACCGTAACACAAGCTTACCAGCTTACCATGGGGATAGATGGCGCTGTGTGTTGGTTACAGAATTTATTTATTACTAGCTGCGCCCCGCGGTTTCACCCGCGTAAGTCCCGTTCCCGCGGGATTATTGGAATAAAAAATAGCCTATGTCTTAATCCAGGTCCCCAGCTACCTATATTCCAAGTTTCATCGCAATCGGTTCAGCGGTTTTTGCGTGATTGAGTAACAAACACAGCTGCACACATTCATACATGCACACATACTCACAAACATTCAGCTTTATAATATTAGTAGGATTATTTATTAATATTGTAAACGTTTGCTTCAGATGTAAAGACAAGCCTTACCCAGAACTCCTGCCCACCACCAGCGTAGTGATCGTGTTCCACAACGAAGCCTGGACCACTCTCATCAGGACGATATGGAGCACCATCAACAGATCGCCCAGACCTCTACTGAGGGAGATCATACTTGTTGATGACGCTAGTGAAAAAGGTAATAACCACTTTGATATTTAAATAATAGTTATATTGTGCCGTGATTGAACACCTAGGCCAGTGGTGGGCAAACTACAGTCCGCGGACCATCTCCGGCCCCCAAATGATACAAAAGAACTGTAAAGTTCTCGAAACGACTGCGTTAAAAAAAGTTAAAAATAATAAAAGCAATGCAATTGAAATTAAAAAATAAGTTCATAGTAGGTAGTTATTGTTCTTTCTGGACCAATAGGTAACTCTGAAAAAACTCTATTCTTTCAAATTTTGGTCAGCCCCCGCGCCCTCGCTGCCCAAAATTTGAAAGAATAGAGTTTTTTCAGAGTTACCTATTGGTCCAAAAAGAACAATAACTAAAAATGTGAAACAAAACTACAAGTTTCCAACGAGTGCCAGGACACTCTTCGCATCGGGGGTTCTAACCCAAAGATCAAAGAATATATTTTGGATTATTGGTCTACAACGTACAATACCTAGAATGTGAAACAAAACTTTATTTAATATTTTAGTGCTAACCATTAGGGTTTATTAATTACAGTTATTATAGATCTTTAGTCATTTCGTTAGGTGCACTGTTAGAATGAAGTTCGTTAAGCAACTAGTATCTTTACAATTTGAAAATATCAACTTTTCGTCTGATCAACAAAATTTTCGTCATGGAAAACTATTACCAAATACAGTTCGCGGTATAATATGCGGTCCATCGAACTGTGGAAAAACGAATTTGGTTATAGGTCTACTTTTGCATGAAAATGGTTTAGAATATCGTAACGTTTATGTATATTCAAAAACTCTTTATCAACCGAAGTACAAGTACTTAGAGCAGGTATTACAAAGGGTTCCTGGTGTTACTTTCTCAAAGTTTTATGAAAATCAAAAAGTAATCACTCCAGAAGTAGCAAAATGTAATTCAGTAATTATTTTTGATGATGTCTCTTGTGAAAATCAAAACAGTATGCGTAATTTTTTTGCAATGGGCAGACACAAATACATAGACTGTTTTTATTTAAACCAGACATATAGCAAAATACCAAAACAGTTAATAAGAGACAATGCAAATTTAATAGTATTGTTCAAGCAAGATGATATAAACATGAGACACATTTATGATGAGCACGTTAATACTGATATGACATGGCAAGAATTCAGAGAAATGTGTGCTCAGATATGGAAAGAACCTTATAGTTATGTTGTAATAAACAAGGACTGTGAAAAAAACAAAGGTTGTTATCGAAAGAAATTTGATACGTTTGTTTTATTTCATTAGCGGACTTATGAAACTGAATAGCATAGCTATTATTTAAATCATTGTTCGTCGATCCGTGGTTCAAAATACATGTTTTGTCAGTGTTTTTAATAATGTCCTACATTCCCTTTTTTCGTCGGTTCGCTGATGAAGAGGAACGTTTACGCAGTTTTGAAACTTGGCCGATAGGTTTGAAACAGAAACCAAAAGAAATGGCTGAAGCAGGATTTTTTTATACCGAAAGAGGTGACAGAGTCATCTGTTTTTACTGCGGCGGAAGAATGAAAGATTGGGGCCCCCACGATATACCATGGGAAGAGCATGCACGCTGGTTTGACAAATGTCCGTATGTATTGGTAATGAAAGGAGAAGACTATGTAAAAAATGTACAAAATGGAGGATATGAAGAATTCGAAGAAGAATGCAGTCAAATTGAACCTGAAACTCTGCAAATAAAAGTCGACGCAATACCATCGTCAATTATATGTAAAATTTGTGTGCAAGAAGAATTAAATACGTGTTTCATACCTTGTGGTCATGCTGTGGCGTGTGCAAAGTGTTCTCTATCTGTCGGAGTTAAATGTCCGATTTGTAGAAAAGTATTCGAAAAAATTATTAGATTGTTTTTATAAATAAAGAAAAAAGTAATTTTTTTAATAAGTCTATCTTTTTTATACCTTATAAATAGCGGAGAATATTACTCGTACTATCATTTTGTGAGGTTACTTACAACCAGCAAAGTCCAATATGATGAAACAAAAATTAAAAAAACGATTTATAAACGCTGTTAAAGGAAAGGGTGAATGCATAATTCATTGCTTATGGTCATGCTGTGGCTCTCTAGGCGATTTTTATTCGATTGTATTTCTATGTAAATAATATTTTGTTATTAAATTTAGAAATTGACTATAAATAGCTAAATACATAAACTACGCTATCATTTCACATGAATACTGTTAATAGTTCAACCGACTCTGATGCAATGGAAAAAAATCTAAAAAAACAAATTGTTGAAGCTGCGGAAGCTGTTAAAAAGAAGGTTCGAAAAATGCGAAATATTGAAATGGAAAGAAGTAATATTTTGGAATCGGTTTTTAAACCAATCACAGAACCGCTTAATAAAATGGTAGACAGTTCTTTATTAATAGAGTCTCCGGTCAAAAGAAAATCATTTAATTTTTCCAAAGCCTTAAAAAATGATGTTAAATTCAATACTTCAAGTCCATTAGGTAGCGATAAAACTCTAAAGAGACAATCTAACGTTGGATTAAATAGTATTGCGTCTATAAGCCCAAAAGAATATAGTGAGTCACAGGATAGTGACAATGACGATTACGATGGTGATACAATCAAAATGGATAAAGAAGAAGACGAATCTTTTAAAACAGTGTCTTCGGGTTCAACCGATGCAAATTTAGATATTTCTTCGTGGTCCCTTACTCCGGATGCTTCAGATAGTTTAGATAGTGTTCCGTTTGGTGTTAGAAATGATCGCGGAAATAAACTCATGATGGGATCTTCGCGTGTGGTGTTGACCGATGGTTATATTCAAGTTGGCACAAAGAAGTACAAATTTACGAATGGAATAAAAGAATTACTTTTTAAAAAAGTCCCTAACTTGGACGTAATAAATAATGAAGATTTGACTCATTATAAGTTAATGTTACAAGAAACAAATGCTCATCGAAGAAATTTTAGTCCAAATCAACCGATCAAGAGTAATAAAGGTCGGAAATACTTGACTATTATAAAACCACTTTTCAAATTACGTAAAGTTTCAGTAAGCACTGATAGTAGTCAACCTGATACAACACATCAAGGAAAAGGTTTACCACTTATGAAAACTTGGAAGAAAAATGCTGACTACGTTTACTGGGACGATCCTAATGAATTAGTAGATAGATTAAAGCTTTTGATTGCTTCAAAAGATGCTGGTAACACTGGGTTGGATAATGAAATAATTTCTATTATAGAAGAATTGCGTGAAAGCGGGATTATACCATAATAAATAGCATGACTTTAAAAAGTTATTTCATTTCAACTTTATCGATGACACCTGTCAGTTCACCATGATGGACAAGTTTGGACATCACATTCATAAACGATTGCGTTTACCAGATTTTATAGAAAGTTTTGATAAAATCTTAATGAAAACCGAAAGCGGAGAATTTGATTTACATAATACAAGATTAACCGGTATTATAATTCCACTGAAAAATTCTGATGCTGTCAACAAGGAGTACGTAGATACACAAAATGAATTGTATATAAAGAAGGAAGAGATCACAACAATAGTAAATAATTTAAAAACAGTTGTAAAAGAACATTTCGATAATATTATTGCAGATTATTGTACAAAAGCTGATTTACTTAGAACTAAAAAATGAGTAAACTTCAAATTGTGAATGAAATTCATAAAGCTGTTCGCAAGAATTTTAATCGACGATCAGTATTATTAAAGGGCATCGATGACTTATGGCAAGCAGATCTAATTGATTTTCAAAGTTTAAAAAGATATAACCGTGACTATAGATATATTTTGGTGATAATAGATTGTTTTTCTAAGTTTTCTTGGGCTATCCCCGTTAAAACTAAAACAAAAACTGAAATCGCAAATGCGTTTCAAAGTGTATTAGATAAAAACCACCGAAAACCCATTAATTTACAAACTGATATGGGCAAAGAATTTTACAACGATGAATTTAAAAAAGTAACAGCAAAGTACAACATTAATCATTACTCTACATATTCTGTTAAAAAAGCTTCTATAGTTGAAAGACTAATACGGACATTGAAAAATAAGTTATTTAAAGTTTTTAGTTTTAATGGTAACTATAAATGGATTGGAGAGTCATTGACAAGTGTCATATCAAAATATAACAACACAATACATCGAACAATAAATTATAAACCTAAAGATGTTAACCATTCAAATCAAAATGCTGTAATGAAAAATATTATGAAATTCCAGAACTCTAATAATAAGCATACAAAATCCAATAAACTAAAAATCGGAGATCATGTTCGTATAAGTAAATATAAAAGCTGCTTCGAAAAAGGATATACCCCTAACTGGTCTACAGAATTGTTTTTAGTTAAAAATGTTTATCTTTCTGTACCAGTTACGTATTCTATAGAAGATCTGTACCACCATCCAATATTAGGACGTTTTTATGAACAAGAACTGCTGAAAACCAACTGTCCGAACGTATACCTTATTGAAAAAGTTTTAAGAAAAAAGAATAATAAACTCTTTGTCAAGTGGTTGGGTCTTTCTAAAAGTGAAAACAGTTGGATTGATAAACAAGCTATATTATAATTCTGTTTTATTAGATTTATAAAAATATAAAATTGCGAATGACAATAGAAATTACTTCATTTATAATTCAGCTATGCGCGGTAGAGGTCTCGTAAATAGTATTATAAATAAATTACCATTTGAATTGCATTTACCTGGTTATAATTATTGTGGACCCGGTACACGATTAAAGAAACGATTACTAAGAGGGGATAAAGGAGTTAATGAGCTTGATAACGCATGTATGAGACACGATATTGCTTATAATAATTCAAACAGTTTGAAAGATCGACACAAAGCAGATTTAGATCTCATAAATATTGCAAAACAGAGAATGAAATCAAAAAACGCTGGAACAGGTGAGAAATTGGCTTCGTGGCTTGTGAACAAAACGATGAAAACTAAGGTCAAGTACGGTGCAGGCGGGAGATCATTCAAGTCGTTGGTTTCAAAAATACATAAAAAATTGAAAAGGTCAAAACCGAAAAGTGATGCTGCAGCAATAAAGGAAGCTTATTCTGCAGCTAAAAAACTCATTAAAAATAAGAAAAAAGTTCATGTGCCTCGTGTTATACCGTTACCGAAAATAGGAGGTATTTTACCGCTCATTCCAATATTCGCTGGACTATCCGCATTGGGCGCAATGGCTGGAGGCGCAGCAGGAATAACGAAAGCTGTAAACGATCATAAATCAGCTAAAAAGAACTTGGAAGAAGCTCAACGTCATAATAGAATGATAGAATCAATTGCTCTTGGGAAAGGCCTCTATATAAAACCCTATAAGACAGGAAATGGTATTTTTATAAATAAATCAAAAAACTAGTTAAAAGGTTACCCAGACGCGCACTTACTGATCTTGACATTTTAGATTATGCTAATCAACATGTTCCATACTTTAGGGGTGTTTTTATGAGAAATAAACTTCCGTCAAAATCGAAGGATATTGAGTGTGGGATTGTTAATTTAGATAGTTCAGAAAATGATGGAACTCATTGGGTAGCCTATGTAAAACTATTCGAAAATTGTGCATATTTTGATAGCTTTGGTGATTTAAAGCCACCGTTAGAGTTGGCTAAATATTTGAAATATCGCATCACATATAATTATTGTAGATATCAAGACTTTAATACATCTAATTGCGGTCATTTATGTTTAAAGTTTCTACAAACGTTTTGGAAAGAAGAGTTAGGTGATAAGTACGCTATTGTAAATCTAACAAACAAGAATTTTATATGTTAAGTGTGTGGTTCTTTAACTTACGAGTGTTTTTTCGTTTTTTTTTTTTTGTTTTAGTGATAGATTATTAATCATTATATTGACTATATAATTATAAAATTGTTTTAATTACGTTCATTTGTAAAATGTCTTTCACGTTGTCTATAACTGGTAATACCTCGATTTTATCTTCTACTTTTTATCCACCATTGCAATTTGACGGTGAATTCGAGTGTGCCCTTCTGTATTTGTCAACATTCAATTCGATCCCTAACATTGATAAACGAAATAATAAATTTTATTATGACAACAATGAAGTCTTAGAAATACCCGAAGGTGCTTATGAACTCCAGGATATTTCGGACTATTTAAAATCAAACGTAAAAAATGGTACAAACATAAATTTATTTTGTAACAATAACACGTTGAAAACTTTTCTTTTTTGTTCTAAAAACATACGATTCGACAAAAATGATTCTCTTGGAAAATTATTAGGGTTTTATAAACAAACTCTTAAAGCCAATATAATACACGAGTCGCAGCTTCCAGTTAACATTTTATCTACAACAGTGGTAAGAATCGAATGTGACATAGTGAGCGGATCATATATTAATGGAAAATCAAGCCATATAATTCATGAATTTGCTCCAAACGTTCCACCAGGGTATCGAATAATAGAAGTACCAAAAAATATAATTTATTTTCCTATTAATCAAAATAACATAAGTACTATAAATATCAGATTGTTAGACATAAATAATAATTTGATAAATCTACGAGGTGAAGAAGTTCAATTGTATATGCACATCAGAAAAAATGATAGACTTTAATAAATACGGTAATAAGAAAATAAAACACATCAGTACTCATCGATCAATCCGTAAAGGAACAACTAAGAAAAATAATAATAATATTACAAAAGAAAATAAACAGTTCTTAAAATTAATCGGACTACTAAAATGAACATCTTAGATATAACGAGTTCACCGGCATACGATAATACCATAGATGGTATAGAATATCATTCATATAAGCCCTACATAACAAGTTTCAACAGAAATGACGAAATTCGCATCCCTATTAACCAACAGGATTTATACATATTACCATCAGCAAGTACTCTCTATATCGAAGGAACGGTAAACATTGTAAAAGGTGTTGGAAAAGAAAAAGTTAATACTATCGAGTTCACGAATAATCCAATTCTTTTTATGTTCCAAGATGTTCGTTATGAACTCAATGGAGTAGAAATCGATAGAATAAAAAATGCAGGAATGACAACAACAATGAAAAATTTGCTATCTTTAAATGAAAATGAGGCTAAAATGGCTAAAGCTTGGGGTTGGGATGTAAACGGGACAAAGACAACTCATGGTGAACACTTTTCTTGTTCAATACCCTTGAAAAACATTTTAGGCTTTGCTGAAGATTATAAGAAAATTATTATGAACTGCAAACATGAACTAATATTATTACGCAGCAATACAGATTTAAATTCTTTGAAAATTCCAACTGGCGAATCACTCGAAGACATTACAATTCAAAAATTAGTTTGGCGCGTCCCACACATTAAAGTGTCTGACAAAGAAAAAGTATATTTATTAAAAATATTAGAAAAAGATCGTCCCCTCCATTTAGCTTTTAGGAATTGGGATTTATATGAGTATCCATTAGTACCAAAAACAACTAAGCATACTTGGGCAATCAAAACATCGTCGCAGATTGAAAAACCGAGATATGTAGTATTAGGCTTACAAACAAATAGAAAAAACTCGTCAGATAAAGATATATCACGATTCGATCATTGTAATTTGAGAGATGTAAAAGTGTATCTTAATTCTGTCTATTTTCCATATGAAAATTTAAATATAAGTTTTAAAGATCAGAAATTTGCGTTATTATATGAACAATATATCAAATTCCAAGAATCCTATTACGGACGTAGAAGTGAACCACTGCTAAGTCCAAAAGAATTTAATGAAAAAACTCCACTGTTTGTCATCGATTGCTCTAGACAATGTGAAAACCTAAAGTCCCGTCCAGTAGTCAGTGTACGTATTGAGCTTGAATGCGATTCAGAGATACCTGATCACACCGCTGCATATTGTCTCATTTTAAACGATTCCATCATTGAATACAGACCGTTGAGTAACATAGTGAAAAAGATAACATAAATATGAATTCCAACACAAGTGAATTTGTGATTGTGGACTTACAAGGATTTAAGGATAAAGATAATAAATTTATTATAAAAGAATTTGCCGTTATAAGAAACGAATGTACGCAAACTTTTCTTGTGAAACCTCCTTTCCATTTTAAACACTTATCGGTGGAAGAAAAGAAACAGGTACGATGGATAGAAGCTAATCGTGGAATTTATTGGAGTGAAGGTTTTATCGACTACAGTGAATTCAAACGTAATGTTAAACCGTATCTGAATTGTCAAAATGTTTTAATTAAAGGAACTGAAAAGATCAAATGGATTAAAGATCTTTGTGAGAACTGTGAAGTAATTGACATTGGAGAAAAGCTAGGCTGTCCTAATCTTTTAAAATTATATAGTCAATATGAGGAGTCTAATGTAAATTTAAATTGTGTTCATCATAAGAAAATGTGTGCTCTAAAAAATGTTATGTGTATAAAAAAATGGTATATTGATAACCAAACTAAATTTAATTTATGTAAATATTTTAACTCTGTATCTTGTACTTAATATTTTTACTGAAATATATTTCTATCAATCATTACTTTTGTATTATTATTATTTCGTCTATGCAAATAAGGTACCTATTTCATAAATAAAATACATTATTTGAACAAATCAGATAAGCAAGGATTTATTTCAAAATAATCTATGACTAATACATTTTTAAATAAAATTAACTAAAAACAGATTATCTTTATTAATTTAAACAATACTTACTAACTAAAATATACATTAATTAATTATCGATTATAGTTTCTGATATATTTTTGATCACTCTCTCCGTTTGGTCTAATATATTGTCCACAAAATCTTTTACTACATATTGAGCCGAAACAACAACGTCGCTTTCATTTTCACAGTTTTCATCACTAATGTCAATTATTTTAATCTGTATTAACCGCCTCCCTTTACAGGGCTCGCGGTTCAAAACAAATGAAGACTTTCGTTGGATGCTACTGTAATTATTCTTAGTCGTCTTCTTTAATTTTCGTTTTAGCTGCTTTGGTGGTGTTTTCTTTAAACTTTTTACAGGCAAGTTTTCCTCATAATCCGAATCTGGAAATTTTTGCGCACATTGAAAGAATAGATCTTGGGTGTCGAGTCCTAAGAGTCCCTCTTGTATTTCCACATCATTTCTTAGTACCATGTCCGACATTATCTGAAACAATAAAAATAACACATTAAGATACGTAAATAGGTAGTATTTCGAATTGAAAACAGAAAAGTCAAAATTTGAAACTTACCAACGTGCAATATTTATTTATTTAATTAGCTCAAAAGGTCTTGCCTCTGTAACGTACAAGTAAAGAATAATCCACTAACATTATAAACACTTAATGGAAGTTAGTGTTTACTCGACAAAATCATGCATTGATGCAATGATACTTGATATTGCTATTTTTACAAAGAAACAGCGCAGGTGTCTGTTCTCGAGTTTCATTCCTTTAAAGCAAACAAACGTGTTGCAACATGCTGGTCGGTATCATCAAACTGCTTTGTTTATAATATTAGTGGATAGGTACCTAAATAATTATTTCATTTCGAAAGAGATAAATAAAATGCAGCTTTTATAATATAATAATATAATTCTTATTTAACTTAAACTATAATTACTTATAGCTATAACATCGTGTATTGTTCTAAAAGCTGGCTCTCTAGCAAAAAAGTAGTTACCATTTGATTTTTACAAAAATAACTTATAGGTTTAACATCGCGTTTAGTTTACCGCAGGTAGTTTATGCGTGGTATAGGTATACCTTGTATTTTTATTTTCACAAAATAGTAGGTATTTTTACAAAATAGTATTCTTAATTTTGAATTTATGACGTTGATTTGGAAAGGGTTCAGAATGAATACTTAAGAGCCACTCATAACTCATGGCATTGTTTTGCATACATTATTATAACTAGAGTTACAATAATAATTATGTCAACTCGATAATAAGCTACAAAATAATGTTTTACACTCCTAGAAAAGCAACATGACCCAGTGCTTTTGTAGATATCTTATCTGATGATATTAGACGTTTATCATCTTTACTGGATAAAGCGACTTTGTCAACGCATTGAGTGAAAACTTGATGTTTTATTGATTTAAACAATTTATTTTTTTTCCTTAAAATTGATTGAGAAAATAAAGTTTTTCTATAGTCAGACACTTCTAAATCGCGAACGACACATGATTTGACACCTTTAGCTTTTTTTATTTCAGTTTCGACAGTTTTTAAACAATAAAGTTTTGACCGTAATCCTATAAATTCCAAAATAATTTTACCACCCATTTCATCCTTAAATAACCCTGGTACTTTTTTATTAATCAAAGATAAACCATACCCGTTGTCTATTGGAAAGTTACTAGTGTCAAAATAATTAACAAAATGTTCTTTTAAATCTTTATAGAAGTCATTTGTTTTAATATGATAGATAAAACTATCTGTATCGGTATAACACATTTGCAATCGATCACCATAATGTGGTTTCATTACTGAATAATGAAAATCATACATGTGAGCTTTAGAAAGTTCAAGTACCGAAAACCCAATGTAAATTGGTTTATCTAATGCTATTTGTGTTGGCTTCAGTTGAATAGCTGCTAGGTTTTCGCTAAAAATAATGCTACTGTGGTAATAAGGACTGGATATTAATTTCCTTGCAGAATTTTTCTTTTAAGTTAAATTTAGACTATCGTCCCATGTATTAACCAACTTCACATCCACTTTCTTTGCGTTGTTTTCTAATGTTTTACCAAATATACTGTTATTAAGTAATTTAAAAAAATCTTGTTCAAACGTCGATTTAGCTTGTTGTCTCAAACGCGTATTTAATTCAATATACTGTTTTAAATAATCATTTTGACGGAATGTAATGACTCTATGAACTTTTTTTAATATTAAACCATGTTTCAAACATGTTTTTAAATGAACGTAATGAATAACGTAATAGAATTTATCATATAGATTTGGGATTAGTTTAACAGTTTTTGAACCTGGTGCAATGAATCGCTGTGAAGCTAGAGGGTAATCTGAATGGGTTAAATGCAATGATTTTGGATAGCTTAAGTCAACCTCAAGAATAAAACCATATTCTGCGTTATCCGGTACACTATTTACGTCTAAACTAGTGATTTCTTCTTTAGATAGAAATTTAAATTCAGATAACGGCAAAGTTAAACTTAAACTATGACCATACAGGTTATTGCAATCTATATATATGAGGTAAGATTGTGGAATCGAATGATCATAATCCAACATATATTTATTATTCGCTCTGGCATATCTATGTGAAACTAAACAAATACCGCCTCTAATTCCTGATTGTATCATATTATAAATAGATTCATCATTTATCAATTCTAACTCGACTTGTGTTTTGTATAACATCGCATCGAAAGATAAACTCGGAGCGGTAATATAAAACGCTGGGTCCAATTGATAAAAGCTTTTACATGTGATACGGAACTGTTCGAAGACGTCAGTTAACAATAAAACGTCCGTTTTTAAATATAAGTCTGTATATTGACCCATATTATTTAATCTAAATTGTCTCCAAATTAATTGCGCATGAGCATAATCTTTTTTAGATATATGCACATTCGTAAGAGAATTATAAAAATCTTTTTTATTTGGGAGTGATGTTTCATTGTAACGATGTAAATTATTCATATAATCGTAAGGATACACTCCTTTTCGAGTAAGAAGGTGAAACTGTGCATCATTCGAAAAATGTTTTTTTAAGTGCACAAATTTTTCATTATGCATTGTTTTCGCCAATTTATCAATACTCGTATTTAGAAATTTGAAGGAATCAACGAAACGCAACAATATTAATTTTCCATCAGGAAAAGACATGTACTTAGTAAATGATACATAATTCTCTTTAGTTTTTGGGATAATTTTTATAGACCCTGGAGCTTCACCTAATTTTGTGATAAATAAATGACAGTCGTAACCAGATAAATTATGGAAAAAAATTGGTACAAAATTTGGAATTTTGTATTGTAGATTGCAATAATTATGAGCAGCTCCCCTAAATTTTCCAGTTATATAACAATGGTCTCTAACTTTATCACCATATAAAAAATTGTTACATATGTGACACCTCGATGCGTTTTTAAAATTATGCTCGTCAAGATCAGTAAAAATTATAGGCACATTTCGACACAATATATCATGAATTTCGCGAACGTCGTTAAATATGTTAGATACGAATATGTCTACACAGTCCATGCCTCGATATGTTACAAATTTATTGTACTCTGAATTCTCCGAACAAACAATGTAATAAGCAAATGCAATAGGTACATGTCGATGGGTTGTAGAAGTATGTAAACCTCTAATTTCTTCATTACAACTCGCTTCAAGCAAGCTCTCAAAGTCCGCATAGATAACAAACGGAACGTTTTGTTTTCTGTCATAATGTCTAAACTTTATTTTGGAACCCTTTTCGGGCAAAACAGTAGCTAAGCCGCTGCAAGTGTGCAAGTCTACTAGTTCGGCACTTTTAAAAAACACTAAACAAGTATCACATAGAAACAGTTTTTTATGATTTGCAGTAATTTGATTTCGTAATAAACGCGACAAGTTTTTAATTAAACAATAATGGGACTTTTTATCATTTTCTAAATAAAGTAAATGAATAATTCGTCGATTAACAGTGTTATCAGATTTATATAGAGGACCAATAACAGTGTTCTTTTTACTCAATCCGTAAATTATAAAACCTAAACCAGGATTATTATTTTCAAATATAGATATATCAGAAAAAGTCGCTGGAAATGACATGTTTTGTAAGTTCAACACATCACGAAAATTCGGATAGGATGAAACTCTATCAACATGTTTTTTTGTAGGATATAAATATGCTAAAATACTATACAAAAAGCAATACTTATCGGTATTACGAACGTTTATACAAGCCTTTTTGCTTTTTATTTGTTTAGGTAATTCAATGTACGTTGAACCACCGATCGGTTCGTATTTATTTACGTTAATCTCCAGGTGAATACAATTTAAAAATGACCAGCCGCTGTCATGACCTTCAAATTCCTCCACTTGGTTTTTCAAAGTTTGAAGCAGTGAAGAAAATAACATATCGAATTTATAATTACTGTAAATAGGTGTATTTTTCGTACAAAATGATTTAATATCTATGTGATCATCCTTAAACGTTATAAAACCTGCGTAAAGTTCAAAATTAACTTTTATGCAAATATGTAACTTTATGCAATCATTTAAAAGACGTTGTAATTTACCACGAATCGATTTTAAAAATAATTCAATACTAGATTGATTCGTCTCCTGAGCCAAAATTCTATAAGATATAATTCTACATTTAAATGCAGATTCAATGGTTTCAATCCCCTCGCTAACCAAAAGACTTGAAATTTTTTGTTTGTGAACCCTGCTTCTTAAATGACCTACCCAGGATTGATTATTAATTACTAAGTCACACGTCTTACAGAAAGGCATGGTAATAGAGTAAATGATCAAGGACGTAAAATAATTATTTATTTATTATCTTATGTAAATCTTATAAATTTTTACAAGATGAAAAAGATAAGTGATTAAAATCTGGAAAATTGCATAGAGAGCCTAGCTAGCTTACAGTGTTACAATATTAAACTTATAATCTTATATATATATATATATAACATCGCTCTTACGGTGAAGGCAAACATCGTGAGGAAACCGACATGTCCTACGCCCTTGCCCTGCAGTGGGACAAATTAACGGGCTGGTGATGATAAATCTTTAAAATTTAAAAGATAAGTCATAAAGATGTTATAAAAAAGCCTCAAGTGTTACAAAATTATAATAATTATTTTTAAATCTTTAAAAAGAATCTAATTTAATTAGAATCTTTAAAATTTTTTGCCTCTGATGCTTTAAAAACATCAAAAGATGTGACTAAAAGTTTTTGGAGTGGATCCCAACTCGGGTGCCCCTCATCCAAAATCAGTTTTAAAGACGATAAAGCTTTTTTATACCGTATCTCAGGTTTTTCGTTAATAATGTCGGCCTTATTATAAAGCCTGAGCTCTAGATAATAATCACCGCTGGAGTCAGCAGTACGATACACTTGACCATTTGCGACTCGTGTCGCAAAAGCAGAGATCAGGGGTTTAGCTCCGCCGGCCTTTGTTTTTCCTTTTTCACTGAAGGTTGCTTTATCTCCATCAATTATAGAAAATATATTGGATTTTCTGTAAACAAAAATAAAAATAATTAGTTAGATGAAATTGGACTTCGCAAAGCTATCTGGAACCGTATAAAACGATTGGTATCGACTGACTACCTGAGGGGATACATCTGGACGTTTTAAGTTGTACAACAATGAAATTACGTTACGATACGTTCAGTTTCAATGATAAAACAGAAACTAAGCAGGAACTTACTTCGAACAAACGGCTTCAGAAGTTTCTTTGCTGGCTTTCCTCTTAGTCGCCTTTTTGACGCTGGCCTGCTTCTTATTTTTCTCAGGTACTGCAGCGGTCCAACTGTCTGTGACCTCAGAACTGCTTTCGTAATCAGACCTAAAAAAACAAAAAACAAAAATTACATTATATCACATATCAAATAAAACTTTTTGAATCGTGAAAAATAAAGAAAGATCGTATGTACTCACTTACATGATTGTTTTTAGCTTTGAAAAAAAAAATGTGATCTTCAAAGTAGACAAGTGGCTGGATTCAGCTGCTTTGTTCCTTGCTTAGAGGTCAGCTTCAGCTTGAAGAGTAAGAAGTACTTCTTATCGACCGTAACTAGGGTAAATAACGGTAAGTAAGCTGCAGGCTCTTGGTGTAGTTTTCCAGATTTTAATGACTATTTCATGACATAAAAGCGTATTTATATCGTAAAAAAACAAATTGTCAGCAAATAATTATTTTACAACCAAAAACTTTTAGTCGACCGACAAAATCATGTAATAAAATCAATAATAATAAATTACGTTAAACGTGGAATGTTGATCGATTTATTAGTTTTCCGTCGGTATAAACAAAGAAAATTATTTAAAATACTATTACTTACTTTATTTTAAAGCCATTAAGAATCATTTTCTAAAAGACAAAACAATACAAAAACGATAACGTTGCGAAAATTTTATTTTATAAATATCGTAGAGATAGAGGTAAAAGATTGTTTGGATTCCTACCAAATCCGTTTGATGTAATGTCTACTCTATTAGTTAAAAAATGAATATCTTTTTTTAGTCGATGGCTTAAATGGTATAGTGGTAGATATAGCAATTTCCATTCCGAAGCCGTGGGTTCAATTATTTTATAGGTAATATTATAAAGTTAGTATGCCTGTTTGTTACTCTTAACTTAACTTAAAACTACATAACCAATTGAGATTAAACTTACTTATTTTCTTCTTTTGTTTTATTTTTACAATGATTAAAATGTATTTCTATTCGATAGAATGTAAATGTTTTACGGGATAACCTAAGAGAAAAGGTATCAAATTAATTTTGGATCGAGACTTATGCGAGTGAAACAGCAATTTCCATTCCGAAGCCGTGGGTTCAATTATTTTATAGGTAATATTATAAAGTTAGTATGCCTGTTTGTTACTCTTAACTTAACTTAAAACTACATAACCAATTGAGATTAAACTTACTTATTTTATTCTTTTGTTTTATTTTTACAATGATTAAAATGTATTTCTATTCGATAGAATGTAAATGTTTTACGGGATAACCTAAGAGAAAAGGTATCAAATTAATTTTGGATCGAGACTTATGCGAGTGAAACCGCTTGATGCAGTTAGTATAGAATAAAAAACAATATGAATTTAACATTCGATAAAACGCCTAATAAAATTTTCAGAGAATCAAAAACTAAGTTTATAAAATTTTTTGTTTCTCTTTATAACAGAACATCAAATTAAGATGTGTAGTCAATTTACTTACTATTAATTTTACGATAGTTAAAATAACTGGGGCAATTAGTTGATACGTTTCGTATTTTTATGAAATTAAAGAAATTTATGTTTAAGCCTAAAAGAAAAATGATAGCAACGCCCAGAGAATGACGTGCTAATATTAATATTTGCTTAAATGTTTAAAATATTTCCGCGGAATCTGGACTTACACAGTTGTCCTGCGGGACACAGCAAGTACTTCGATTAGCAGTTCTATGTTTACATTTTTTGGTCTAAAAACGCCGAAGGCTGTGAATATTTATGCGCAAAAACTAAATATTTGTACCTATCTGGTCTAAGTTTCTTTCTATGCATAATATTATAAGTAGTATACCCGTGGTCTAGTACCCATAGTACAAGTCTAGAGCTTAGTTTGAGGCTAGATTGTGCTGTGTGTAATGTCATGCAATATTTTGTTTATTTATCTAGATATTGGTATGAGTTCGGGATTTCTAAAAAGCAAATACCTACTTCTTTTTTCTAAATCGGTTAAGAATATTATTCGATTTCGTAATAAAGTTCCCAAGATAATATGATACAGGTAGGTAAGTTTTCATAACAACAAGAATGAACTTGTTTTATAAATGATGAGTCCACATTGAGTGCTTACTTAATGCTAAAAGTGTTTCCACCGTATTTTATCGTAGGATTATTAATTTATAATTTTGCATGTGTCAAGTACCGTAGTGTTCCTTGTCTAAACACCCTAACTTTCATATCACTTTAAGCGATAAGGTCACCCATTGTGTTACCTACATTTTAGTTATTTTGTATGTATTCAATTGTGGTGTGTTGCAATAAATAAATTAATCTATCTATCTATCTCTTCCTTGGAATAGCATGACTTCATTACCAGAACAAATATTTTTGGAAATTGAAAACCTCCTAAGTCGGTTAAAAGTGTTTCTGGACATTTGCTCATGACTTTACAACTGTTAAGTTTTCAGTTCGCTTAGGTGTACAAAATTATACACCGCCTGATTCCTCGTGTGAAATAACACCCAGTTTTCATTATGTTTTTGTGCAATACTGTTTTAGTGGTGGTTTTTTAAGTTTTAGTGTTTATATTCTTCTAGGAAAAAATAAAAAAAATGTAAGTACGAAATTTAGATAGATATTGATTTTGTATCGTACTTATCAATTTCTATTTAAATATTAGTTCAATGCTGAAAGTACAACCAACAGTTGTATATAGTCAGATATAATTTATTTCTGTTTTATTAATTTCAAGTTAACAAGAAAAGTACGCGGTGGATTTGTGTTATTTAAGAATATAAGTAATTAATTCTTCCGACTGATTGTTTTAAAACGAAATGTGGTTTACACACATAGGCAGTGTTTACCAACAGAATATTATATGAAATATATTTTTTAATCGGTACTGATTATTATAAATTCATAATATTGGCTAAAACGATCTTACCATGGGCGAAAAGTATTCATATGGACGGAATACATTTGGTCGAATATTATATGAATTTTATTTTTAATCGGTGCTCGATTGTTCCGATTGATTGTTTTAAAACGAAATGTACTTCTTAATATCGGTTTAAAGCGGTCTTACACCCATAGGAGGTGTTTACCGACCGAATATTATATGGAATATATTTTTTAATCGGTACTGGAATCTTTCGGCTGATTGTTATAATTCATGAATATCGGTTAAAACGATCTTACCATGGGCGAAAATAACACATACAGACGGTGTTTATTTGACTGAAATATCATGAATTATATTTTTAATCGGTTCTCGATTGTTCCGACTGATTGTTTTAAAACGAAATGTGGTTCATAATATCGGTTTAAAGCGGTCTTACAAACACACATTGGCGGTGCTTAAAAGCGGTCTTTACCAACCGAATATTATATGAAATATATTTTTTTTAATCTTCTGACTGATTGTTCGATTTAATTCATAATATTGGCTAAAACGATCTTACCATGGGCGAAAAGTATTCATATGGACGGAATACATTTGGTCGAATATTACGTGAATTATATTGTTAATCGGTCCTCGTTTGTTTTAAAACTATTGAAATCTGTAAAAAGTTGCACGTATAAAATTGAAATACTTAATTAAATAACAGAAATACTACCGCAATGGAAGTTGACATGACTATAAACAACAGGAGGTTAAAAATTTAAATAAACCTATGATAACAATACATGATCATACAAAAGCGTGGTTTTAGCCTGGAACAAGCAATGAAGTTTTGTTTTACATTCTAGGTAGTGTATACCAATAATCCAAAAAATATATTCTTCGATCTTTGGGTTAGAACCCCCGATGCGAAGAGTGCCCTGGCACTCGTTGGAAACTTGTAGTTTTGTTTCACATTTTTAGTTATAGTTCGTTCTAGACCAATAGGTAACTCTGAAAAAACTCTATTCTTTCAAATTTTGGGCAGCGAGGGCGCGGGGGCTGACCAAAATTTGAAAGAATAGAGTTTTTTCAGAGTTACCTATTGGTCGAGAACGAACAATAACTACCTACTGTTCATATTCAATAATCGTTTCCGACTAAGCAAAATCATTAAACATTTCTTAGCAATAACTGTTGTTTAATAATAATTCAGGTATTATTTAAGCTTGTTTCATAATAATTGAACTATTATTTACGCTTGATAACGTTAAACGTCCACATTGTTATTTTCCTCGGAATTCTGTTACTTATTAAGTAAATCTGATAATAAATGAAATTACATGTTAATTAAAATTCACATATTATGATAAGAAGTTTACAAGTCAATTTTAATTCAGAAATTATGATAAGCAAATGAAATCGATCCTTTATTCATATTCCGGTGGTTTAATGTTGACTTTCACTCCAGACCAGACGTTTTTACGAATCACACAATTAGCATAATTTCCTTTTCTAAAAGTAGCTTGCTCTCGTTTTCTTGTTTATTTTATACTAGCTGCATCTCGCGGTTTTGCATGAGGAAGTGCCGATCCCGGGATTAAAAAAAGACCACAAAGACCACTTATCACTAAATTCATCAAAATTGGTTCAGCGGTTTGGGCGTCAAGATGTTGACAGAAAGAGTTCCTAAGCTCCCGCATTTATATATAATATCAACTGCGCCCCGCGGTTTTACCTACATAATATCAGGATTTAAATAAAAGAGCGAAGGACTAATAAAGTCAAGACATACATATTTAAAAACTTTCGCGTTTATGTAGCCTATGTGTTAATCCAGGTTCCCATCTACCTATATTCCAAGTTTCATCGCAATCCGTTCAATAGTTTTTGCGTGAAAGAGTAACAACCTCACATACATACATACAAACTTTCGCTTTTATAATATTAGTAAGATTATAATAAGATGTACTAGGGAATTAAATAAGATCCACTCGTCTTTCCTAGTACTGAAAACAGTTCTATTTAAATCCCTTTGTAACCAATACTTGAGCTACTTGAAACTGTATATTTATAGACCTGTTTCCGCTCAGGCGAAGTCGCGAAATGCAAACGTAGTGATGTAACCACTAAAGCAACCTTTCAGATGTAAATCACGCTTTTTTTCGCTTTAAAAGTGAAAGTGTTTTTGCAATAAGACGGCCAATGGCTTTGAGACCTAATGGGTTTAATTTCCGAGGTCTGTAACATGGTCATAGCCTCGGCTATCCCATCTTTTACCAGAGATATGTAAAAACTTCTCTTTTACCCCCTTATTTATAAACGCTAATTAATGCGCTGCATAACATAATGCATCGTTTGTCTTTTACTGTCACATGAAGTTTCAAAGTTGACAGACAGAGACAAACGTCACATAACTTACTCATGTGTAAATATTATTTTATAAATAAGGGTGTTAGTATGTTAATACATTGAATCCTTGGAAATAAATGATCTTTTATCTCGATATTTGCGTGTCAAGTCGCATTTTTGTGTTTCCAATTTCGTGGAAACAAATGAGCTGTTGGGACTAAATAGGCCGTGTAGCCCCGGCATAAAATAAGTCTACCCCTTATCTTCCTGTGGGTGTCGTAAAAGGAGACTAATTTATATTGGGAAGAATAACCTAGAGTTCTTCCCGCGCAGTTACGGATAAACTGCTCGGTCCCAAGGTCGTTGTCAGGCAAGCGACCGGCCGTAAAAACGTTACTTAAATGTATGTGCTGTGGGTATAGTCAATAACACTTATCTACTGTGTTTAAACGGACCTGTTACTGTATTATCTATCCTGTGGACGTCGGACAGCAGTGGAAACTGACAGGCACTATGCAGTACATTGCTGCTTTGACGTAACGTGGTTATAACCGGTGATTACCTCAATGCAGTAATGTACTGCATAATTCCTGTCATTTTCCACTGTTGTCAGACTTCCACAGGATAGATAATATGGGGACTGGGCTTCCAAGAGCGATTTAACCAGGAACATCGCTCGGATAAGAAAGATTTAATTTATAACTAGCTGTTACCCGCGACTTCGTCTGCGTAGAAATAGTGCATAGCCGACTTTTTCGATCATTACTCGGGTTCTACTAATTGGATTTCGATGAAAAGCATATACGTCGAAAATAGAACTATCCAATACTGAAAACCAGATTTCAATCGGATTAGTAGTTTTTAATTGTATAAGGAACGAACAGACAGACAGACATGAATTTTAAAAGTATATAATTTTGTTCTACTACTTTTCCTAAGTCCCCTAGACAACTTTTTTTTTAATTTACTTCCAAGTAGGTACAGACTTTTTGTCCTCTCTTCCTTCATAATAAGTATAGAAGATGTAATAAGAAATTATGAAATTCCGAATTACTGTCGATTTTTTTCTGGTCTGTATGTTTCTATTTATAAAATCTATCTATTTACAAATAAAAATAAATACCTATAATATGTGTTGTCTAGTCACCTTAACACAAGCTTCGTAGATTACCATGGGGCTAAATGCCGGTGGAATGATGTTCATAGAATTTACTTATTTATTTACTTGGGCCAGTTACTGACCTTATATAAATGAGGCATACAGTCATAATAGCCGTAAAAACGGTAAAAGTATAGAGAAAATTGGACATTATTTTCCTTATCTTTCGTTTCAAATGCAATTTGTACACACTCGTTTTGCAAAGGTTTGATAATGCTTAAATTGCTTGAAGGACTTTTCGTATCAGTTGCTGTTTACTATTAATGATATAACTAGCAGCACCCCGCGGCTTCACTCGCGTCAGTTCCGAACCCGTGGGATATCGGAATTAAAAGTAGCCTAGATGACTTTTCAGGTCTCCAGATCTCTACATACCGAGTTTCGTCGCATTCGGTTCAGCGGTAGTGCTCCGCTAGTGACATTAAAAATAAGACATTTTTGTACTGAAAATATTTCGCAGTTCTCTACAAAAGATTTAAGAAAAAGAAAAATAATGTAGGTGTAAAAATGTATGTATGTCATGTTCATGTATGTATTTGTCCTAAAAAATGAAGGTAGATACTAACTAAGTAGTACAAATGAGGAGCTCAATGGCCTAGCTGCGCCCAGCGATACCGATGACCGATAATGTGTGTGGCAAACAAAAAACATTTTCTCAAGCTGCTCCGTGCTTCGGCAGGCACGTTAAGTGGTTGCTATCTCTGATAGCAGTGGTAAGATTAAGTTAGAGCCCTTATGGTGACTTTAAAACTAACACTAGGTTAAATACATTAAGTGCTACACGAAAAGAAGAAGTTGTACATGTACAGTAGCCCTAGCAATGAGTCTATTAAAGTTATAGAGACGCCATTGCAGAACAAATCATTATTGAAAAGCGGCACAAAGTATGACAACCTCATTATTTATATTCATTCACATAATTTAAAGAAGAAAAAAACGAAACTATTGTTATCTTTTTCTAAAACATAAGACTCAATGCTACTTGCATGACCTAAGAAAGAGATGTCATAATATTATTATTAAAGCGGTTAGGAGCATTAAGAGAGAATGATAAAACGTCAAAGTCAAAAACTTCGTTGAGTTTTTGAAAAAAAAAACTTTCAAAAAATAAACTAAAATAAATAAATGCAGCTTTACTTACGTGTAAAATGAAATATTTTTGCCAGTTTTTGAAGTATAATTCGTGCATCGCCTAAATACGCCCGAAGGCATTGTTGTCTGTGAATAATGTTGTGAAAGTGAACTAAATGTACTGTGTGATAACAAGCGGGTGATCGTGACGTGAGCTGGGATGGAACTAAGACTTCTCTGGCTAGTTAGCTTGGATTTGTGTAGCCAAGAAATTTGCCCTATTACGTACCTATCTAGAAGTTTTTACATATCTCTGAGCCCTAGACAACATTCTTCCTAGCGAAAAGTCACGCGTCAAAAGTCACGTGACTTTTCGCGAACTTATATTTCAATTTCATACAAAAAACAGGTGTCCATTGGAGATTTCGTTATTCGATAAGAATGTTGTCTTAGGGCTGCAGAGTCGCTCAGCATTTATTATGTTTGTTTTATCACACCTTGCCGCTGAAATAATAATGGATAAGTACCAAAACTTTGGTTGTAAATTATCACGTTGGCTTATCCACGGAGTTAGAAGTTTCATGGAGTTCAACGTCTTTGGACACTTTTGTTTTTTAATGTTCTTGACGGTTTCTGGGAAAGAATAAAGAAAAAACATAACACTTCCTTTGGCAGTCGTGTAAAAAGGAACTGATGACCGTTTCGCGGTTATTTATAACTCTGTGTTTCGTTTTGGAGTCACGATCTAGCTCGGAATATTGTAAGAATTCTTAGCATAATAATACCTGTAGGGTATAGAAGTAGGGACCAATGGCAGTTCTTATAAACAAGTATTTGTAGCGTTTACTGGAATAGATAACTAAATAAAACACTTTAATATCAGTTTAGATTGACTGTGAGTGTAAACGTCCAGCACGCGTCCGCCCTCGTCCGCAGTGTGCGTGCGACTGACTCCGCTCGGCCGATGCGCATACACTACATCCCTTCTTTATTTAAAAGAAATTAAGAACAAAATCAATATACATATTTTGCAAACGATCGTGTCTTCGGAACGCGACCTCCTATGAGAAGAAGACACAAGAAACTCATGGGGTTATCAAGTCAATATTGTAATATATAATGTTTTTACATTTAATTGCGGTCATCATTACAATCTCCTAATATTATATGATTCTACAATCAATTTAAAATAATTTATAAGTAATATGTGTACGCCAAACTTAAACCAAATTGAATCTACATTTTGTAAGTAGGTAAATACCTTTAAATAATAATATAGCAGCTTTAAATAAGCATCTTTAAATAAACTCCGTCACGATGATGCTCTTTGCCTGTTTCATCACAGCGTATAACAAATCGTCATCAGGCAGGACCTGGCGTCACTGTGTGTGAGTTAGAGTACTTAGGGTTAACGTTTGGTATTCATTTGTTTCCTCATTATCATAGATAATGTGCTTGGCTAATACTCTAATACTGATCATTCTGATCTAGAACTGCTCTTTTTTTCTCTCTCTACGTTCCTTCTCTTTTTCTTTCATTAACATATCTTCCACATCAGTGTTTAATATTTTTTATTCTACATTTTGCTGTCATCCTTGAATACACGAATCATCGGACACATGGAAACGGCTCGTTCACTTCTCTATAAATCTCCGCTGCCTAGAGTTCTTTTAACTCTTTCTATGTTATAGGTGTGTTCGGCTACACCATTTCATACTTTGCTCACCAACACATAAGTCCATAGTCGCTTGTACGGGTCTCAAACTTACTGCCTTTGCAATACTTTTGACGTGTTTTTCTATGTAATTTCAATAGAAGAAATAAGCAAATCTACAAGCGACTCAATCAAATATTTGGGAAAACTTAGTAGGTAAGTATGCAATTGTGGAGCCCGGTTGAACTATTCTACATGGCCGTTGTTGCCGTTCGAGTTAGTCGGTTCCAACGTTCTATAGAAAAGCCAATGTCAGATTGACACCTGTCAACAAGACATCCTGCCAGGGATCTGTAACGTCCCGCCTTTGGCTGGTTGGGATCCCGCCAATGTTTTATGGTTACTAAATATTATTACCAACCATCAATGCCGTTTCTTTGTATTTGTTTTTCATATAAGTAATTAATTTGTGTTGTACCTATCTATTGCATGTATAAGCTTTGTAAACTCTTGTGTTTAAATCACGTTTAAATAAACATTTATTTATTATTAATATCAAACTTATTAGTTGTCCAAAATGTGGTTTTATCCTATTCTCATTATAGCACTATTCTCTTCTTGCTATAACAACGTTGGCATTTTAGGCAACCTTAGCGTGATTGTTTACTTTTGCGACTTTTGCAATTTTTTTTGTAATTTTAGCAACATTTGTATCACTAGAACTTGGCAACATTTACAGCTTTGGCAACATCTGCAACTTTGGAAACTTTTATTTTGGGGTAAGTAAATGATATTCAACTTGACAAGATGTAATAAAGTAACTAGCTTTACAAGTTTCGATAATGCCTTGATCATGTATTCTACATGAAGTTAATTTAGACCATGATTATTCAGCATTTAAAATGACTACACTAGCTACACACATCTCATGAGTCAAATCAAATCAAGGGGATATTTATTAAACTAGACTAGTCTCCATCAGAGACAGAAGGAGAATAGCCGCCCGGATAGTGGCGCATTTATAAAGTAATTAGGTTTTCGTTTCTTTGTACATAGGTATATCAACATTCATCTAGAAGAAGATTGAAGAAAATTCACATCCATCTATGTACATTAATCTAAAAGTTTAGTACTTATATATATATTTTGTTTTGGCTGAAATTCTTTGTCTATTTAACTTGACAGCAGAACCGATTTTTTATAATTTCTAAAGTATATAACAATTTCAGGTTTAGTTTACTGTAGGTTAATGAACAACAGAACTTAGCATTCCTACAACGAGACATTACATTATTTCAAATATTCGGTTGTCTATGTGTTCCCAGTTTTTTGGGTATATCTACATTTTATTTCAATCGATGGAATTATTAATTGGAAGTAAACACGTTTTATCTTTTAATAGGTAGGTATAATCATAATTATGACATACATAGTTAGATGCAGAATAATATTATGACTTGTTATAAATATTGTCTCAATCCACGCGTAATAAAAGAAAGGTTTGGTTTAGTGATGTATCGTAACGTAATATACAACGTAAGTAAATGATGTATATGTGTATAATTTACATTATTGAAATATCAGATGGGTCTCTGCCCACTCTGTTACCTCTGTAACGCCATCACTTCTCCCGTATCTTTTCCTGCTTAAGTGGACGAATCGAAACCAACATTACTAAACCCATACTTCGGTTTTTATTTATATTTCCTTTCTTCATTTTGTTTACTCGATTAGTTACAACAACTCTTTAAAACAGTTTTCCAATTCACCACGAAACGGGATATATTTAAGCATTCGCCGTTCCTGTATTTATTACTAGTAGTAATCTGTACTTTAAATCGGTACAGTTTTTTTCCAATTAGCAATTCAATTAATTAATATTAATCGAGGTACGAGATGATCGTACTCGAGCTAGTTACTCATAGTAAGTCAGTATAAAGTTTCTGTTTATCAATCCTCCGCCTTAAGTATACATAAATAGGTAGGAACAGAGGTAGTTGATTTTCAACGCACAAACAAGGTGCAGGCAGATAATTTAGAACCACGTCCATTGATACATTGGCTCACTTGGTAGGTGGGTAAAATTTCCCTACAAATCAAAGGACAATAAAATTATTGTTATTGAAGTCTAGGAATAATATATTTTTTTTATTCGAATTAGTACGTTAGCAACTCTGACAAATCTGAGTTAATTCGAAGCCAAATGATAAATGACCAAATACGAACATTTGGAACCGCCTCACTTTTTCTTTATTTTTTCTTTTCTTACGCGATATCTGTTCATTATTATTATTGTTGAACGACGTTGTTTCGTTTGAAACCCGTAACACAATATTTTGTAACTATGTACTGCGTGCTTATTACGAGCATTTGGAAGCATGGCTTTTTACATTTTTGTAACAGTTCTATGACTGCATAGCCCTTGGTACTTACCTTTGTAAATACTTGCGTGCTTATTACAAGCATTTGGAAGCATGGCTTCAGTTCTTTGACTGCATAGCCTTTGGTACTTACCATTTTAAATACTTGCGTGCTTATTACAAGCATTTGGAATCATGGCTTAAGCTCATTGACTGCATAGCCTTTGGTACTTACAATTTTAAATACTTGCGTGCTTATTACAAGCATTTGGAATCATGGCTTCAGCTCTTTGACTGCATAGCCTTTGGTACTTACAATTTTAAATACTTGCGTGCTTATTACAAGCATTTGGAATCATGGCTTCAGCTCTTTGACTGCATAGCCTTTGGTACTTACCATTTTAAATACTTGCGTGCTTATTACAAGCATTTGGAATCATGGCTTCAGCTCTTTGACTGCATAGCCTTTGGTACTTACAATTGTAAATACTCGCGTGCTTATTACAAGCATTTGGAAGCATGGCTTCAGCTCTTTGACTGCATAGCCATGTTGGTACTTACAATTGTAAATACTTGCGTGCCCCTTAAGAGTATATTATTATAAAACAGAATGACTATATTTTTACATTTACATTTGTAAATACTTGCGTGCCCCTTAAAAGAGCATATAAAACAACATGGCCATATTTTTACATTTCCCACGCACTATTTTTCAGAGCATGGTCGTTGTGTGTGATATGCATGGTACTCTGGTGACCATAATTATTTCTTTGACAGAATAAAATGATTAAGTACGTTCTTTTAATTCAGATTAAAAGCTTAATGCTTTATTATAACGTAACGTACCTAATAACGTACCGTAATGCTTTGGATTGGTTTAAATATGACCACTGGAAATGGCTTATAATCATGTCCACACTACGGCCCACTTTTACTTACATGGCCTTATTTTCAGAATACAGTGCAACCCTGATACAACAGATCTCTATATATTTTTTCATTAAAATAACTGAAATTCAATAAAACATTTCACGACATTACACACAACTGAATAGAATCACTAAGCACTAGGCTCTTACTATGGGTACCAGGCAACGGATACACCACACAGGTATACTCCATACATAGGTACATGTCATAGGTACATAGTTTATTGTTAGGTATTCAAGTTATAAAGAGCGGGTTAACTTGACACAGGTGTTTTTATACCTAAAAGGTAGTTCCAACCTTAATTGCGCTGATGTACCGTTTCGCTAAAAAATAAACTATTTATTTATTTTTAAGTATACATTTCGGCACCTTACGGAAATTGAACCCTCAACCTAAAGCATAGCAGTCGGACCTTCGACCGACCTACCGCAGTGGTTTTATAATCCCATAGTACCTATGTCATTCATGTCGCGACAGGTTTGGGCACGTTTTTGTTGTTTCATGGAAAGTTATTAGGTAGGTACCTAATCTTGCGCTCGTTACTATTGTTTAAGATTGAATTCAATTGATAAACTTATAAGTGTTCCTTATCTATCAGTCGCAGAAACCATTTATAACAAATCTTAAACCAACCCCACTTTAATATTACATAAGCACCTGAGTTTAACTAATTACTTGAAATGACGAATATTTACAAATATTCCCTTCCGATTTATTGTATCGAGGCTGCACAGCATAACAAAATTCCGCGGCCCTCGTATTTTAATGGAAATGTAACTTTTGCGTCGAATTTAATGATAGGTAGTATTTTGAGATACGTCAACATGCATCATTCTTACCCTTTTTTTTTTTTTTTTTTTTTTCAACAAAATGCTTTTAATTTCGTACTTTTATCGTTTCATTCATAATAGGAAGTAGGTGCATAGTCAATGTAGTAGTCGAAATTTCTAAATACTTGTTATTATTACTTACAGTTTAACGGCACTGCCTACTACGTATGATAGTGAACAACAGTCTTCATGCATTGTTCCCCCTATTTTTTTTTCAACCGATTTTGTTTTTTCTTTTACTTAATTTATCCTCGTCGCCATTTGTAGCGTTTACTGGAATAGATAACTAAATAAAACACTTTAATATCAGTTTAGATTGACTGTGAGTGTAAACGTCCAGCACGCGTCCGCCCTCGTCCGCAGTGTGCGTGCGACTGACTCCGCTCGGCCGATGCGCATACACTACAGTATTGGAGAACGTTGCACACAGCGCAATCTCGCCCCCAAATTAAGCAACTTTTTTTTTATTTTATTTTTATTGAAAATAAACTTATGAAATACTTAAAAAAACAAAATGCAGGCCATAAATCTCGAGGATTTGTCTGGCGTAGGGCGTAACTAGGCTTGTACTTTGATACTAGACAACCGATGTAGTACTTACATATAGAAAACATCCAGAGCTAGCAACAAGCATTAGGTCAACATATGTCCCCGCAGAGACAGTATTTGAATTTGTATGAAGTATTTGTACAATTTAAACCTACAATATTCTGAATTGCAGCCGGGTATGCGCCCGACGCACTACAGAGGTCTTCGAACCAATATTATATCTTGATCACTGCTAAGCGTAGGTAGTGCAAAACTTGATTTTGATTGCTTGCATAACATTCTGTTTGCGACCGATTATAACACCAATGAGAATTTATGACCAAGTATTGCACAATCTAAAACTGAGCCAATCAATAAGGCCTTCCAAATAACCTTTAAATGTAAGCTCATCAATATAGTTTGAACTCCGACCGATCGGAGATAATACAACACAAGTTTCACTTTGAAACTTTGAGCCATCCCTAATAGTCTATCTAAGAGCTCGTGAACCTCAGACCTTCGTTATTTTGTAAAATCTTGTCAGTTTTTCAGATCATGTTCTTAACACAGGTAGCCACGATGCCAGCCACGATGTAAAGTGTCTGGCAATGAATGACGTGATTTTTAATAATAAACACACTTTTTTATGTGATGATTTTTTACACACCTATAGTTCTGTTTATCTGCCTATCTTACCTGTGTTGGGAGCCACTGCTGAAAAACTATCAGCTATAAATATTATTAAATAAAGCAAGTTTTAACCATGTTTGGAAATGTTTTTATATGGAGCTCGAAATACCTCGTTATTTATACTTATAATAAAGGAAGAGAGGACAAAAAGTCTACTTGAAGTAAATTAAAAAAAAAAATTGTCTCGGGGACTTAGGAAAATAAGTAGAACAAAATTATATAATTTTTAAAATTCATGCCTGTCTGTCTGTTTCTCTGTTTGTTTCTTATACAATTAAAAATGACTGATCTGATTTAAATCTGGTTTTAAATATTGGATAGTTATATTTTCGAGGAACCTTGTGGTATACTTTACATCAATTTATAGAACAATTAATAGAACCCGAGTAATGAACGAAAAAGTTATGCACTATTTCTACGCAAATGAAGTCGCAGATAACAGCTATTAATATTTGTAGTGAAAACAACCATGTACGTTTAAAATTAAACTTTCTACTTTTACAAAGTAACGATGGTCTGGAGTTCACGGGCTCTTTCTCTATAAGTAAACCGTTGAACAATAAAAGTACCTAGTAGTTAAAAAAAAAACTCTACCTACATATTTGCCCAGAAACTAACTTTTGTGCGTCTATTACGTGTTTACTCCTAAATTCAATTTCGGTAAATTTTGTTATGTACCTATATAATTTAAACATACCTACATATAAAATTCAAAGTTCTGAGTTATTGATTGATTTACTGAACAATATATCATAGCACAGGACAAACTTCTGGTCCTCGGGACGTGAAATTTAGGAGTGTGTTCTTTGTCATGTCGTGTAGGTAGTAATCCTTTAGGATTTTTCGTAATTCCCAGGACTGTGACTTACGCGGGTGAAACCGTTGGACGAAGGTAGACATTTTATGCCATCGTAGATTTACGGGGAATAATTTGCAGGGCACAGTTAATCTAAAGTTTTTGCTCCTGTGTAGCCTTGTATAGGTTTGTTTAATGCCTTGCTTGTACTCGTATCATCCTCTCAACTTAATCGGCTTAATTCCGAACTAAGTTACAAAGTAACACCGTTCCAAAGTAACTAATGCTTAAATCTTAGAATACCTAGATGGTGGGTATTCTTACACCAACATTTGAGTTTTGATTTATATTTTCTATGGTATGTGAGTTATTCCCCGAACAGTTTGACTTTGGAACTGGTGAAGCTCGTCCGTCAGAGACAAGTTTGAAAGTGTTTATATCAGGCGACTTTCGCCCTCTAGTCTCTTATAAGGGATCTATCTAAATTATTCGGTTAAAATATTAACGCGCCAGATTCGTTGCAAAAAATGTACCGGTTGAAAGGGAAAAAAACATTTCCGCAAACAAGTAGCGTACCTAATGTAAATACGGAATATGAACCGTCTTCATTATTCTAATTGAATCTCGAGGCGGTCCATTGTGCATAACGATACTTGGTGAATTGCAATGAGCGAGCGGAGTGTACTTACGGATGGATATGTAACTAGGGTATTGTCGGATGGATATTGGATAGCAATTAGTTAACGAGAAACAGCATTATTTTCAGTTGATTTATCGAAGACCAGAAAAATAATAATTTTGGTTTGAAATGTTTACTAATATTATAAGGGCTGAAGAGTTTGTTTGATTGTTTGTTTGTTTAAACGCGCTAATCTCAGAAACTTTTAGTCCAAATTAAACAATTCTTTTTGTGTTTGATAGTCCATTTATCGAGGAAGGTTATAGGCTATATTACATCACGCTACGACTTATAGGAGCGGAGCATCCATTGAATGATGGGTAAAAATGACGATGAATCCGATTTGAATAAAATTTGGTACAGGGGTAGTTTAATGGTTGAAATAAGATATAGGGTACTTTGAATAATCATACGGGTTAAGCAACGCTTGGTATGACATACGTGATGCGTCACATACGTTACGGGATAGGAATTTATGCGGGTGTAACCGCGGGGCACAGCTAGTGTTTTATTATAAGTAAGTACAGTGTTTGTTGTACTGGTAAATTAACAATAGCTCTTACAGTATGTTACACTAGCCAAGGTGGCTTCTCTGCCGGCCCCAGCGAGGTTGTCGTTAGCTCCTCTTTGAGGCGCGGGTGGTGAGCGGCCTTATTGCTCCGGTACCTGTCTGGACAACCAGGTAGTGTCCTTGGGCACGAGGCTACTCTCCTTTATGAGAACCAGTCTAGCATTGGGGACTAGATCCGTCTTAAACTCGATCCCTGACGTCGCCCTTAGGGGTGTGCGCTCGGGTATAGCGGCCCCTGCTGGTATACCGAAAGGTGGGAACGGTGGGGACGCTATAACATATATAAATAGTGTTCGAGAACGGGTTGTTAGCCAAGTTGTTTTGTTTATTCGACAACCCTAATAAACCTAAAACGCAAACTGTGGCATTAAATGGACCGGTTCTTAGTCAAATATCGGCATTAGACGTCTACAATAAATATGTAGATGTTGTCACGAAGCAAAATGTACCTGTATTTTATGCTATTACGTGAAAAGTTTAAGACTTAATTGACTACATGTACTGTAAATAGATTTGCCAATGTTTTTTTTTGACACCGGGAGCAAGTAGTTTACTCGCCACCGTGCGGCGAGAACTATCTGCGGGAAACTGGCAAAAATAGGTTTGCCAGTCTCCTCTAGACCCCTCAGTTGCCTCTTACAATACCCATGGAAAGGGATACCCACGGCCTCCTCGATTCCATTTGCACATTTGTTTCCGCGGGATCGGGATCACATAAATATGTGACTCTTATGCGGGATAAAATGGATTCCCTAGGATTTAATGTATCAACATAGTTATTAAGTGTCATCAATATCCGTTCATTAGTTGCGAAAATTGGAACTAATATACTATACCTATATTATACAGTGTGACAAGTATAAGTTGGCGGTGGCGATTTCAGGAATTAAACATTGAGCTATGATTTATTTATCCAATATCAACATAAAATGTTTAGTCTTTTTTCTTGTTTTTTCTTTTCTTTTCATTAACTTATCTAAAGCCTGGAACAGTCCAAACAAACAGTCCTTAAACTGAACACAGTGGCGCACGGTCGCTCCAACTTATACTCGTAGCACTGTATGCATCCAAACATACATCAAAACGATCCTCTTTATAATATTTGTCTAGATAGTTTCCCAAGACACCGTGTCTTTACTCAGGTGGAACCGCGTGGCAATACTAATTAAGTATACTTACGTACGAAGTTCGCTGACCTGTATGTAAATAAGTATATTAAGGTTCAATATCTGATGTTTAGGTCCGAGTAACTGTTCTTGTCCAATCCGTACTTGTAAGTAAAGTTAGTGGGATGTTGGTTTGTTTGTTTCGCAAATTATCATCACCGCTGTCTGACTTACATCTTACTTCTTATTCTTACTAATATTATAAACGCGAAAGTTTGTATGTAAGTATGTATGTGAGGATGCTACTCTTTCACACAAAAACTACTGAACCGATTGCGATGAAACTTGGAATATAGGTAGCTAGGGACCTGGATTAACACATACCTAGATTACTTTTTATCCCGATATTCCCGCGGGAACGGGACTTACGCGGGTGAAACCGCGGGGCGCAGCTAGTAGGTAGATAAAAAATTATTTCCGCTGCGTACAGAACTCAAACTATAGTTCACAAAAACAGTTCTAATTCTCCATTTTCTTTCACAGAACACTTAGGAAAGAAACTTGAAGACTACATAGAGACTCTACCAGTATCGACGAGGCTCTTCAGAACGGAAACCAGGTCTGGTCTGATCAGAGCCAGGCTACTCGGGGCGAAGCATGTCAAGGGTGACGTCATCACTTTCCTCGATGCCCATTGCGAGTGCACTGGTAAGTCGTTGAGATAAACATAGTATGGTGGAGACATCGCTTACTTTTCATCAGACAGGAAGAAACGGACGGAGTAGGTTAATGAAATTAATGTACGATTGACACGATAGACATGTGGACGAATTATCCATTTGCTGACGAAAATTTAACTAAAGTATTTAGTATTTTATCACGCTAGTTTGATGGTAGCGGTTACAGTCGAGACGGGTCAACGGGGACGTATTTTCCATTGTGTTATGTGAGTTAGTCCGAGTGACTGACCTCGGAAATCCCATTTGTTTTTTACCCATCCCGCCCTTAACCTACTAGCTAACCACTAGTATGTGATAGTGAAATTGATTGATGATAAGTCAAAAGACTGAGACATTCCATAGCTTAGAACCTCTTAGGACTGCTTCAGTACGAATCATTTTACTCAGAAATTCATAAGTTACGAATTTATTAGTGATGAACTAGCCATAAATCATGACCATCTACCACATTTAGAGTAATAAAATCATCATGTCATCTCTTTAAGTAAGTAATAAAACCTCAATGTGTTAAGTATAGTGATTTGTGAATGAATGTGATGTGTGAAGTCATTATATCTCGTTGACATCATTGCGATTGTGATCGATCACATGTTTGTGCAATTTTTCTATAAATTGTTATTATTAGTAACAATAGGCAACAATTCAATAGCTTTTGTCAATATTGAGCGGCGGTTCTAGTGGTAGATCTCCCGACTTTCATTCCGTAGGTCGTGGTTTCGAATCCCGGCTAACCGCGCATCAATGTATTTTAAAGTTATGTGCGTTAATAACATCGCTCATACGGTGAAGGAAAACATCGTGAGGAAACCCACGGCTTAGTTAGCTCCAGACGTATTGACCAGTTCTTTCCTCTGGGCATGGCTGACTAGGCTGGGAGGGATGTAGGTGTACCTACACTACCCTCCCAGCTTGCCCTGTAGGGCAAGCTTATTCCACCTAACAACGTCCCGGGCTCTACAGCGCCATAAAACAGCATGGATTAAAAGTTGCTTGCGCTGTATAAATCATCTAAAATTAGATGAAAAAGGCCAATTATTATTATTTGTCTATATTAATATTATAAAACTCCGAAACTACTGGACCGATTTCACCTATAGAAAGCTACATTATCAACGAGTCACAGTGGCTATTTTTTATACCGATATTCCCGCGGAATCGCGGAATCGAGCGTTCCGCGGTTTCCCCGCGTCATGTCAAGTCAAGGTTTAGCCGCATCATGTCAAGTCAAGGTTTACCCGCCTCAAGTCATACAAGTCTTATTATGGCTATACCTTCGTGACAATGTGTAATAAGAAATCGTGCACCATGTCTCCTCGACATTGACCTTAGTCTACATTGCTGAGGTTTATTGCTGTAGGGAAATAAACATGCAAGGGGTTTTAGAAAAGTGTCGTAGATAATATAATGTAAGTGAACATTTTCACCGTTTAACCGATTTAGATAAGTAAAATTTTCTTTTTGGTTAGGACTTTTTCGTATACTTACACCATATAAATGTATGTATATGTTACAGATAATGTATGAAACCTAGGAATTGTATAAAATTCCGAGTCTATTTAGAAAATTTGTTAAGTTTTGTTTCAAAAGTTATTTAAATACACACATATCCTAGGAAATGAATACAATTCCTAAAAGGTATTAAGAAATGTATTACATTACATATCATAAAGAGATAAAACAGTTCCAGATCCGAATATTCTGTCGGTCGGTTCGGTCAAAAATCTAAGTGGTAAGTTAAAAAAAATGAACCTCGAGTTGGTTAAAGCAAGAGTCTTTTTTTAACCACCCAAAAAAAATCATATCCGATCGCTGTTTATTTCACAATTTCCGGGCGATTTTAGTAATCGTATACTTACACTTCCTAGGAGTTGCATACACTTCCTATGAATTGCATACACTACCTAGGAATTGCATACAAATCAAGTTTGCAGGTCATCTAGAAGTACCTACCAAAGAATTTTAACCGAGTACGCTGTATTTTGTGGCCTTACCCAGAGGAGTCAATACATCTGTATCTAAGCCCTGGGTTTCTTCACGATGTTTTTCTTCGCCGTAAGAGCGATGTCAATACATTGGATGACAGTGTATGTATAATATACTTTTTAAAGGGGAAAAAAAAACTTATTAATAAGTGTATTATACATACTTATCGTCCACGTATGTGGCCAATATCCGATGGTTGGCAAATCTGTTACGGAAAGGGGTATTACGACTACGACTTACGTTGTAATAATAGATACGGTAACTGCCTATTGGTTTATGGTACCATTTACCTTCATTACCTGACTTGCGTTTACATCACTTTTACTGTTGGGATAGGTTATGCTCACCCGCTTCGTGTATTTGTTCCCAATTGGTTCCGTAGGTAGGTATTTAAATAAATCTAATATCCATACAATTAGTTCCCAAAGTGCCCTAAAGGTTCATATATTTAAAAAATAACCGGTAACTGGTGTCGAATCGAAGTTACTCTATTAACGAGCGATTAATGATAATATCGATATATTTGTCGGAAAGGCTAAACTTAGCCCTGAGTTCCTTTTAGAATTTTTTAATACTTATTTGGTTTTAATATCATTACAATTGAACAAAACGAGCTCGAAACGAAACTTTCTATCTTCTAATAAAAGTGACATATTCGTCCAATTATCATAGCTGTAGATTATTTAAAAAAAACCTAAAATTATCAACTGAACTGCAATCGATACTTTCTTGACTCAATAAGGTATGGCAAACAGTATTCTCCAAAGAAATCCTTATCTAAAGAATAGAAAGTTTTATTTGAACACAAACAAACTTTAAGATAGGATCATTTGAAAAAAATATTAAACTTTATCAAAAAATATTTCGATTTTAGTTTAATATTTTTTTCAATTCCGTATCTTAATTGGCTGAAATGATATTAAAACGATTTTAATACGCAAATTGATCATTGCCCAGGGGCCCAGCGGTGGGACAATGTAAGCTAACCAAAAGTAAGTGACTTTTAGATACTGTAAAATAATAAAACGAATGTCTGTCCCTTCCAAACAAATTATTACGACAATACCTGTAAGATATTGCGGTCTTATTCGCCCATGTAAATCACAATCCCAAGAGAACTTCCAAAAATCCTTTCTAACTGCGAAACTTACGGCTCATAAGAGAGACCTTTGGTAAATTTCATGCAAGGTACGTCGAGCTCGGCTGTGCGAGTTTTATTATAAGGGGAGATGCTTCATTGGCCTTTAAGCTTTCGTATGTTTAAAGAATGCTTAAGGAAAGTAGTTCGATTTATTCGGTCACGTTTCGTGAATCAATCTGGGCTAATGTTCTTTTATCGGTGAGTGGATTTACAACGTTGTCGTTGCAGGAATTTTCAATGTAAAACTTATTTTGAATTCCGTTTTGCTTGTTACGTTTCGTCGCCTTTATATCGTGTTATCTGAGCGATGCTCCCTGTTGCATCCCTTTAGGGTGCCCGGTGTCCGTTATAACTACATATTATTTGGGCTTGGTTATAGCAGGTAAATCATCATTAACCATTTGGCAATATTTTTAAGGCCAAACCCTTCTTGGGACCAAGCAGTTTACCCGCCGCCGCAGGATAAACTCCAGGTTCGCTAGTCTCTACCACCCACAGAAAGATATGGAGTAACCCTATTTTATGTCGGAGCTATACGTCAAGGCTGTTATTATATTATGTAGGTACATATAATTAAAAAACTCGTTTAGGTACCTACTTACATCAGTGTATGGAAAAAGTCATTGACTTCTAAAATTCCGTACATACTTGACTATCAGATTTGTTGTCATATCGGAATACCATACATTTAAATGTGCTAATTAATAACAAGTATGTAGGTAATTGTTTAGTTTATTCAATTACAATGACATTTTGTTCCGGAAAGTTTTTAAGAGGTATTTGTGGAATTGCCACTATAGCTTTTGTTGCTATTCGTAGCTTAACATAACTTGCGTGTGTTTAAAAACAATACACATACGATACGTACATAATATTCATGAACTTCATGAAACATATTTAATGATTTCGTGCCAAGAATCGTATATTCCAAACTCCATATCTATTTATAAGGTTAAGGTATAGAGATCGTTGACCTTTATATAAAATTAAACGTTGTCAATCAACCGTTAAGTAACTCATTATTATCTCCGTGAATAAATTTGCTTTTTACGAGTATTAGCAACTAGATAGGTAGTTGTTCATTGAATACTAATTTTGAGGTTGAAATTAATTAGTGTATTGTACAGGACACCTGTGCATTTTCAAATCGACTGACACTAATGCCCTATTTTCATCAATATTGAAGAGCTCGTTGGCCTAGATGCGTCCTTGTGGTTATTGGTTAAGCAACGCCTGGCGCGGGTATTGCTGGGATCGATATTTGCGACGCAAAAAAACATTTTCTCGAGCTCCTCTGTGTTTTGTGATGAACGTTAAGCAGATGGTCCCGGTTTGCTATCTCTGATAGCAGCCGTTAGGTCTTTAAACTAGTCAGTCATACAAGTTATATTCTACATTGTAACTAGTAATAGGTGCAATGGTGATTCTTAAAATATTATCTTAAAACAAGTTACTATATTTTATTTGTTTTGACTGACTGACTTGTTCACGAGACATAATAAAACATGGTTCTCAAAACAAACACCCCGTTTTGAAATAAAATTTGAAGTGAAACAACCATGTTAGTTTAAAGTGTATATTTATAAATGTAATGTTCTATTCGCAGAGGGCTGGTTAGAGCCCCTTCTGGCTCGCATCGTCGAGGATCGGGAGTCGGTCGTTTGTCCAATCATAGACGTGATATCGGATACAACGTTCGAGTACATACAGGCTTCGGACATGACGTGGGGAGGATTCAACTGGAAACTTAATTTTAGATGGTAAGTTGTATTTTGTCGAATACATATAAATATCAAAGTCCTCTCTGATTGATTCATTTACTGATCGATTAGACTGAATGACTAAACTATACAAGGTGTAACGGGTATGCCCTTTTAAGCAGAAAGAGGGTTGTTCTAGACGTCTAGGCGAACAACTTTAGTTCTACGACTTTTCGAAATTCGAAGTACTTTTTAAAAATTTAAAGTGTATACTTTACTTGAAAATCAGCTGTTTCTGAGAGTTCGAGCTCATTGACCTTATGTTGTCCTTTAGCATCTGTTTTTTTCAGTAAAACATTCTCAACATTTTCCAAAAAAAGTGCAAATTTTCAAAAGTCTTTCGGATTAAAAGAGCTTACCCGTTACAAATTGTAAATATATCAACGCAAAGTCCTAGGGACGTAAAGTAATTATTTTTCGTCAGGTTTTTTTTTCGATATTCGCACAGGACCGGGTTAAACAAGAGGAACACGCCGGAGGTTATAACCGTGGGTCCTATCTGTAAAGAGCTAGTCTCCATAAACTCTGTAAACTGAGAGGAAGGATTCCTTTTAGATTCGCCGTAGTTGCGTAAAAAGATTTGAGATCATTTGTCCTCCCTCGGGAGAACTCTACTTTAGAATCCTGTGCTGCACTCTGGTTTCAAAGATACGACTCTTGCCTGCAAAATAGTCATTTCATCCCTTTATAAACAACTAGCTGTGCCCCGCAGTTTCCCCCACGTAAGTTTCGTTCCCGCGGGAATATCAGTATAAAAAATCTTATGTTTCAGTGCAATCGGTTCAGTAGTTATTGCGTGATTGAGTAACAAACATACGCACATACTTAATATACTAACTTTCAGCTTTATAATTACTAGCTGCGGCCCGCGGTTTCACCCAAGTAGGTTCCGTTCCCGCGAGAATATCGATATAAAAAGTAGCCTATGTGTTATTCAAGGCCTCCAGCTACCATATTCCGAGTTTCAGCGCAATCAGTTCAGTAGTACTTGCGTGATTGAGCAACAAACTCACAGACATACATACATACGAACTTTCGCGTTTACAATATTAGTAAGAAGTAGGATCTACTACATATTTCCAATACATTGATTCTGCACTGCGTGGGTATACCACTTGTGTTTTAATGCCGCTCATTATGAAACAGTAACATAAACTACTACATTATTTTATTTTAACTGTGGTTATTCAAAGTAGTTAATACGAATAATTTAACAAGTCGTAAACTAGAGTGCGTGCCAGATAAGTCTGCGCCCAAATGGGGGCGCCACTTCCAAACATTACGGAACTTATTTGAACAATATTGTACCGGCAGCGATTAGTTTCGATTTTGTCCACGCGCAGACTTATCTGGCATTCACTCTACGAGAGTTATAAAAGCGTACTTACCTCCGATGTAGCTTCTGTAGCTTTATTTAACTTTTCTAGTTTTATTTTAGAAAAGATTTATGATAATATTGGGGTAAAGTGACATCTCTTACTGTTTCTAAATATATCAGTTGGAATACTATTTTCGTTTTGTTTGTTCAACCCGTCGTTTGTAAAATGACAACAGATGATTGGGTGTTTTGTGAAAGACACATGTACTGCTGTTATTTAAATCAGAAATAAAACTCGGTGAAGTGACTATTCAGAAGGTTTATTGAAATAGTCCTACTAATATTATAAAGCTGAAAGTTTGTGATAATGTGTGTAAGGTTTATGTGTATTTGTTACTCAATCACGTGAAAACCACTGAACCGATTGCGATGAAACTTGGAATATCGGTAGCTGGATACCGGAAATAACACATAGCTACTTTTTATCCCGATATTCCCGCGAGAACGGGATCTACGTGGGTAAAACCGCGGGGCGCTGCTAGTAATTAATAAAATAGATACGTTCATTTAACACAGTACTTTCCCATTTAATCATCTACCAGATAGTATACTGCAAGAGCAAAACATTCTTAGTTTTAAAAATAGTTTAAAAAAGTTTCTCTTGACCAGATGTTATTACAAAATTAATAAATATTTAAATGATAAATTAAAATGACATATTTGCATGACAAACATATTAGATAATTTAATTTTCTTTTTAACAATTTGACATTATACTTTTATACTTTCATTCCATAATTTTTGACATTGTAATTGATTTTATTTGACTCTGTAGCGTTTATTCCTATTGTTCACAAAAATAGTTTGTAGAGGAAACCACTTAATATTGCATGCCTCATGTAAAGGCTGGATAAAGTGTTTCTCAAATATTTAATTTATTATAAGATCATTGTATACCTTTATTCGCAATAAATGATTTGATTGATTGATTGATTTGTTTTATAAAAGCGAAAGTGTAGATGTTCGTTTATTTGGATAATTTGGCTGATATTTAGCACACAGGAATTTAGAACCTGAATTACAAAAAAGGATACTTTTATCCCGTTATTTCCACGAAACCGAAACTACTACGTGGGTATGGGTACTAGGTATAGTATCAGTCAGTGGCGTGCCTCACAGTTCAGAATAGGGCAAGCCCATTAAATTTTTCTAAAGTAAATTAGTAGGTACCTATAGTGAAATCAATTTTGTCTGTTTTCTCCTTATTCTTCGATTATATTTTTACGTTTCATGCGTTATTTACCAAAGCACACTGAAGGCATGCTAGCACAAGATTGAATTGATAAGCATATCAGTAATTGCATACCTTCGGTGGCTTTGAAAAAAGCCGTTTGGTTTTCTTCAGTCAGTAAAATGTTTCTTTTTTAGATAAGATGAGTAGTTGATTGAAGTTGCTTGCCATGTAACCTTGTTTTCTTCAATTAAATACTAAACACACCTTTTGTCCTCACACGGCACAACTTCCATTATTTATCACAATAACTTTTTACTCAACTCACTAAATAAAATAATATTTAATTAACTCCACAAAAATTTCAGGAGAACTCGATTGCAGTAACCTAAATTTGAATATAAATTCATAAACACTAAACATAAGTGAAGTTCGGCACTGAGTTCAGCCGGTGCCCGGTATGCGGCAATCTGCTGATAACTTCAGCATTAAGTAGGGCTTTCAGTTCCTATATTAAAGTACGTAATCGCTGCAAGTACGTATGTCTTCTATTCGGTCTTTTGTCATAGTTTAAAAAAAAAGAAAGCATAGAGAGAGCAGCGTATTCAAAGCCAGCGTTGGCCAGCAGGCCAACGCGTGCGAGCGAGATAGGAGAGATAGATAAATGCATTCGGATCCGTAGCTCGGTTGACTTCGGATCACGCGCCGGCCGCGTAGAGATAGAGCTAGGTGTTGTTATGTAGGCACATAAAACGTCATAATAAATAGGTAATTGCGGGAAATTTTAAATAATCGGCGACTGTGGTTTAAATTAATTCGAGGTTACTGAGCAAGCCGGGCTTATTTGCTTTAAGGGAAAGATCGCCACTGGTATCAGTAAAGATATTAGGGGTTAAAGTATGAAATTGCCGATTTGTACTGAAAATCTTAATTGTTTATTTTTTAAATTTTTAACAAATTTATTTAATAAAAATAGTTGCCATTATTATCTATACATTGCTGCCATCTAATGGGAAGGTTATTAATGCCTTTGCGATAGAACTCCGACGATCTAGACTGCACAAACTGTGTGAAAGCATTTTGTACTGCCTCCTGGGAAGAAAACTTCTTGTCACGTAGATAGTTGTCCAAATCACGAAAAAAATTGTAGTCCGTTGGAGCAAGGTCTGGTGAATACGGAGGATGACGAATGGTTTCTAAGTGCAGTTCCTGAAGGGTCAAAATGGTTTCTCGTGCTGTGTGAGGTCTCGCGTTGTCGTGGAGCAATAATGGTGAAGATCGATTCATGAGTCGGGGCTGTTTTACTGCTAGTTTTGTCAACATGGTTCGGAGTTCGGCACAATAGACATCTGCCGTAATTGCTTGACCAGATCGAAGAAAACTATAGTGAATAACACCATGCTGAGACCACCAAACAGTTACCATTACCTTTTTATTGGTAAGTTTTGCTTTAGGACACTGTTGTGGCATTTGACCTGGGGTCAGCCATTGCATTTTTCTTTTCCGGTTATCATAAAGAATCCACTTTTCATCACATGTTACAATTCGATCCAATATTCCTTCATTTCTGTACCGGTTCAACAAGGCAACACAAGTTTCAACACGCGTTTCTTTCTGCAGATCAGTCAAATCATGAGGCACCCATTTTTCGTATTTATTTATTTTATTGATTTGACGCAAGTGAGTCAATAAAGTGGGTAAGGTAACGTTAAACCATGCCGCTAATTTCTGGGTAGTTTGACTAGGATCGGCTTCCACTATCTCTCTTAATTCATCGTTATTCACCTGTGTGGGCGGTCTTCCTCGTGGCTCGTTATTTAAGTCGAAATTTCCATCACGAAAGCGTTTAAACCAAAATCGCACGGTGCGTTCTAATGAATAACGATGAATAATGAATTAGTAGACCCCTCTCCAAACGCAGCATTGATATTGCGGGCTGTTTCTGCCGCGTTGTTCCGCGTCGGAACTCGTATTCAAAAATCACTCGCATTTTCGCAGTATCCATCTTTCTTGTCTAAATTGAATAACAAAAACAATTGAAAGTCGATATTCAAATGTTTCACATTTTTTAAAAAAAGAACATCACAGAAACCATTTGAAAAAAGTTTCATTCGAAAACCTCAAACCATGAAGATTCTATGTCAATTCAAAGAACCTATTGCAATAAAACGGCAATTTCATACTTTAACCCCTATTATTAGTGCATTAAAATAAAAGAAAGGAAATACTTTTACTAAAATAACCATACCACATGCACAGAGAAGTATAACAAAAACAAAAACAAATAACGCAAATATATAATTAAAAGTAGTTTTAAACCCTGTATATTCATTGCAGTTTAATTTACGGTAAATGTATATTATTGTAGCCGAGACACCGCGTTGTTTTATGTTTATTTTGTTTGTGTACAATGAGCGGGCTATTTGTTTCTTACTGGTTTCCTGCCGGCGGAGGGCCGCGGGCGCACCTTGGCGAACTCTTGGCTTGGACTCGATTATGACCTCGACACGACACTGACCTGCTAAATTGAACAATTCTTTACTTTATTACATACTAGACTAGATGCACCCCGCGGTTTTACCCGCGTAAGTCCCTATCCCGCAGGAATTGTCTTATATGTATAAACATTTCTATTGAACCACTCTATCTACTAAAAAAACCGCGTCAAAATCAGTCGCGTAATTTTAATTTCTTAATGCTAATTACGTCTATAAACTAGCTGCGCCTTTCGATTTTTCCTGAATAGGTCCGGGATTGAGATAAATCTAACCCTTGTTCTTTCACCATGAAAACCTCTGAGCGGGTTCGGCAAATATCAGACTGTATAGCAGTGGGTTGCTGGTTCGATTCCCGCCGGGAATAAGTATTTTTGCTTAAAATATGTATATTTGATTCTGGTTTTAGTGTATCTCTTCATATAATATGTAAATATTTCCAAAAGATAAATAATTATAATTAATTATCATATCCGCTGTCATTGTCGCTGTAATATATATTATACGGATATTAGATATAACTTAAATGGCGCTATGTGATGTTGTCAATTTTTTAATTTATATCTATTAGATACTAAAATTCGTTGAAATTAGTTCATCGGTCTCGGCGTAAAAATGTAACAGACAGATAGTATAAAAACTTGTACCGCACCAAGTTCTATATAAGTGTGAGCTATGGATACTCAGTGCAAAGGCCAACCAGTGACATACACGAATATAAGCCGAAACCGGTACATTAAGGCTATTGCTGCATAAAATACTGATTTTATACTCTGTGTAGGCGACCTAGTCTTTGAATAATTATATGTTACTAAGTAAGAATTGAAAACTTACTACACGGAAAGATTTATTAAAAGGCTGTATACTTAGGTAAATTTTATTTCAATCGGCTCAGTAGTTTTCGCATTAATTAAATGATCTAGGTGTATGCTTTTCGTCTCTAACTTCACGAATTTCTAACACAAAAAACTGTATATTTTCGTAAATTCACCTACTAGCCCGATTTCTTTGGGTTAGTTAGTGTAAATTAGTATTCAAGAACATTGTGACTGCTGCAACAATGTGCAACAAACACGTTAAAAGGCTGACCAGAGACAGACTCTCAGACTTAACTATCTTAATTCCTAATTATCCTACTAGAAATACAGGACAATTTACCGATATGGATTATTGTCTCGTCATATGACGTATTGTCCCGTCATCGTCGTCGGTATACTGATTTCATTGCGGAAGTGATAGAGCATCATCATAGATCTTCATTTCATACAATAGGTATCCATCTGGCAAAAACTAAACTCGATTGAAATAATAATAAAAGCCCAACCGAATAAACACAAAAGTCTATCGAAACTGAAACAAAAGACGACCAAAGCGGAAACAAAATGCTAACGAAACGAAAACAAATTTGATCGTCAAACCTGAGGAACCCTCACGAAGGAATCTGTAAAGGTTCCGAAACGTAGGAACAGTATTGTAACAATGCTGAAAATAATAAAAGCAGTCCAATTAGAACCGAAAAATGAGTTGTATGTCGATTCTCAATTGATTTTCCTTTATTCCTCCAGGTATAGAGTGCCAGAGCGTGAGATGCAGCGTCGCGGCGGCGATCGCACGGCGCCGTTACGGACACCGACAATGGCAGGTGGTCTGTTCGCGATAGACCGCGAATACTTCTACAAGATTGGCTCCTACGACCAGGGAATGGACATTTGGGGAGGAGAGAACCTAGAAATGAGCTTCAGGGTAAACTGGTTTTTAATACTTGCAGTAGGTTTAGTTCAATTATCTGTTTCTAGTTAGTTACTATTTGATAAGTTTATTTTGATTTCAGTTTGGACTTTGCAACAATATTTCTATTACTTTCCATAACACGTCACTAATAGTTCCTAGACTAGGAACTAATAGTGACGTAACAAGCATGGTCTCTGCATAGTTGTATGGGTGGGGTCAGGAAAAACATAATTATCAGGGGTAATGTAGGACTTCAATCCATCGAGCACTTCGGATCTGGGTAGGTTGGAGAGAATTACTCACAGTAATGAATAGCTATAGCCTTGAAACATAGTTTAGAGTCCAGATAAGTCTGCGCATTTTCAAAATCGAAACTAATCGCTGTCCGCCATAGTATGGTTAGAGTCTTGTTCTTTTCGTGTGGTGGTGTAGCTCACTTAGGTTAAGAGTTTACAGGTCACCCTGAGGCCTCTAACTTGACCTAACGATTGCAGAGATAACGACCGGGAACCACGGAGGACGTGAAGAAATTCATTTTAGACTTAGTTACATAAAGTTAGGCAATGGCGTAACCAGTCGCGCGCAGACTTATCTTAGCGCATTTTACTATGAGATGTATGGATGGGGCCAGGTGTGGCAGTGCGGCGGACGGCTGGAGATCGTGCCGTGCTCGCACGTGGGCCACGTGTTCCGCGACAAGTCGCCCTACTCGTTCCCGGGCGGCGTGCAGAATGTCGTGCTCAAAAACGCGGGCCGCGTCGCCGAGGTCTGGATGGACGAGTGGGGGGAGTTCTATTACGCCATGAACCCAGGTTCGATACGATCGAGATGCGGGCTGGCATAGACTGCTAATATTTTCTTACTTAAAGGGAATGTTTGGGAAAAATTACGTTGACTGTTCTTTTAGGCTCTTTTGGGATCGACTGACCTTTTTGGCACCGTTCAGTTCCGCGCATTTTGGGCATGTCAATTCATTAAATTGGGACACTAATGCCCGATATGTGTTAATGCAACGGGAGCAGATTCTGTCATTTCTTGGATTCAACTCTGATCTAAGAAATTACAGCACCTGCTCCCTAACCTAACTTGTAGAAAAAAATACAGCAGTAACAGCTTAAAGAGTAGATATTTATACGCTTTTGTTAATGTGGTAAATACAAATAACGAAAAATTAAACACAAAAAGTGACAAAGTCAATAGCGTGTATCTATTTACATACTTTAGTATTCTCGCGTGCGCGTGTCCGTAAAAGTACGTACATTTTTACGTGCTTATGAACAAGAAAATATTAGCAGTCAACGCAAACAAAAGTTTTGTTGTGGCTTGGGAGAACCGACTAACATACGTAACGTGTTTTTTTAAATTATTGTGAACTAATGTCATTAAAATTAAATTAATTAATACGAAGCTTAAAATTAACAATATTAACATACCATTGCAGCTGCATTCATTTTCGCATGTCCATTTTGTTTCATCGCTTTTTAACTTATACTTACTTACTTATATCTCTGTGTGTTTCTGAATTATTCTTTTAGTTTTTCAACTTTACTATTTTATGGCCTATAAAATAAAATACTCCTATCGAATAAAATACCTTCTGTTTTAAGTTAAAATTGGATTACTTCATCCATTGTTTATAACTTGTATTTTATTCGAAAAAGGGTATAATAGGCTTTCGATGTTTGTTGAACTTTTTACTTGTCTTATTTAAGCAATAACAACTTTAATGAACAGATATTGAAGAGTGGAATAGATTGTTATCAGTTTTAAAAGCTGAAATTTTCAAATTATAATATTGGACAAGAGTTCAAAACTCGTCGCGGGCAAATATTAGTAACCCTTTCGAAACATTTCCAACAATATCCTATTCAACTTTATATGTAACAATCCCAAAGTTGTTATTGTTCAGGAACTTTTGTTTTCTTTACGCTATTTTATTTCTTTTTTCCTTATTTCGCTTCTTCTTATGCAGAAGCAATGAGGAACAGTATTGATTGGATTATTTGATAAATTAACCACAGCAATCCTTTATAGACAAAGAGCTATGACATAAAACCATTTTTTATCAATCCACTTGAAAAAAAAGTGTCTAAATATGAATTTAATTGCTTTGTTTCTGATTCGTTCTTTCTAAAAAGTTACGGATAAAAATATCGTCTCTTCAATCGTTAATTTTATATTTATTACAGCTTCAAAATTCCCTTTTTACAGAACGTAATAAATAAAAATATTTGATTGCTATCATGCTTTTATTAATAATTCATTACTGTTTATTGTTATGAGTGAATACCCCTGTATTTTGTAGAACTAATGCCTGAATGTCACGCGACTTGTGTTCTACTAAGTACACAGTTGAAGTTATATTTATTTATATTTACATTTTAACGGGGTCACAATAACACACATTGTTATTTTTAAATTCTTTTACTTCGACGTTTCGACTCATGTTAGAATAGTCTTGTCGCGAGGAGACATAAAATGTTAATAGGAGTACAAATCGTGTTAGTTTCAAAAATATATATTTAATTGATTGATTGATTAACGCTTTATTGTACCAAAAACACAAATTATACAATGAATACTTAACTTAAAACAATAGTGGCATAATGGGCGGCCTTATCGCCTTTGAGCGATCTTTTCGAGACCACCAATGTAATTATGTTATAGCTCTCGGTCTAAAATCATGGCTTAATAGAATTATGGCCACTGTATTGTAATTTGCAGATAAATCATTTGTTATGATTATTTGATTGGTCTGTCTGTCATTATTTTTATGTCGTATTGTCTTTTCCGAAATTTTAGTCCCTTTCCTGTTTAGGTATCATTAATACTTCCATGATTTTTTAGCAGTTAGATTTTGTTGGGGAGTTTTATAGGGTCTGGATTATCATTACTAAATGTATGATAAAAATTGGGAATATTTTCTACTTACGTAGAAAAAAACAATCAGATCTCTAAGGGTGATCGCAGACCCAGATTTTTATATTAATTTGTATGTAAGCTTGCATCGCATTCGCTGCAGTATTTGAAGCGGTGAAAAGGCGACCAATTGACCGAACGCAATGATTTCTGCTACTGCGGCGTGCGAAGCGACTATGTCTGTGTTCAACTTTAGATATCTGAATATTAAAAAAACAAATTTTTTTTTTATTTCTCTGTGGTTTTATCATTAGTAGGTACTTTATGAAACAAGTGGGTAATGTTGGCGATTAGCGCTGAGGCGTTATTTAGATAGATTTGGAAAGCAAGAGTCTTAATCCGAGGCGGGGAAACGTAATCATCAATAGGTAGGTACTTACGACGTTTTTCAACACACTTGTAAAGAACAGAAAACTTGTAAATAATCAGTTTTATACAGTATATCCAAAATGTACTTAGATAAACAATCAGTGAATTGTGTAGTCCGTAATAGATGGTAATAGTAATCAAAATATCCCTGTTTGGTTACAAGCGCCATTATACAGGGTGAAACATTTCAATGGACTTTCAGGGCATATCCTAAACTATAAGACATAGTAAAAATTGCTGAAAGAAGTTGCGTCCCCGATTTTGACAATAACTGGACAAGCCAGGAATCGAACTTTGTCTTTTTGCAAAAAATAACATTGTACCGATCGATAGTGTAGCTGATAATGATCAAATCCTGGAATCAAACATAGGGGTCAAATCTAGAGAAAAATCTAAAAATGTCATTTTAATTGTGTCAAAATCGGGGACGCAACTCCTTCCAGCATTTTTCGCTGTCTCTTATAGTTTATATATTCCCCAGAAAGCCCATTGAAATAGTCCACCCCGTATACCAATTAAAGCCACGTTCTAAACAAGGGTGTTAAAAAATATTTTACATTCATCCGTCTTACGAAAGTTTTATCAAATAGGTAGAGCCATACAAACCATATCCGTAATCTTAGTTTTAGATTCTAACAATGCTGGCTATTAACCAACCACGAGGTCTCGAATAGCGATCGCTTGATAAACATGTTTAGGTGTAATAAAATGTTTGTTTTGTGTTGCCTTATTAACTACTAAACACATTTCGTAGTATATAATGAAGGAGCTGATCGTTTGGATTATTTGTTTCGTTTTAATTATGATTATGATTTGACACGGTTGTGTGCAATTTCGATTACAGTTTGCTAATAGTACAATAAGGAGTAACTGATTTATCCAGTCCAGAGGTTATGAAAAAAGTATATATTTTTGACACTGATTTGAAATAATTTCCCTGGGAATTTTAGCGACTGTCACACAAAAACTATTGAACAGATTGCTATGAAACTGTATTTAGACTGCTGATTGTACTGTTAGTAGGTACTTGTAGCCTGGATACATCTTATACGTAAAGCGAATCCTACAAAAAGATAGATATAAATCTTTATTTTTACAACATATACATTACAAACGCAACAAACACAAATTCAGAAAGCATATATTACAAAAATTAGTTTGTATTATTTGGCCGATTATCACTGAAAGCGATTTCTTCCTGACAACCTTTAGATGAAGTAGAACTGTTAAAGTTTGCCTGGTGGGTAGTGTAGAGATATTATAGAATAAGGTAGGTGAACTACTGTCTAGCTATCATGGTTCATGAGATACAGCCTGGTGACAGATGGATAGAAAGATAGTTAGCGGAGTCTCAGTAATAGGGATCCGGAATACGGAAGTCTAAAAAATCATATCGAACCATCAGCTCTTTACATTTGTATCTAACATTGGGCGGGCGAGTGACCTGGGGTCTGTGGCTAGGTGTGGATGTGCGGCGGCCGGCTGGAGATCTGCCCGTGTTCCCACGTGGGTCACGTGTTCCGCAAGACGACGCCCTATTCCTTCCCCGGCGGGACGGGCCGCGTCGTCAACCACAACAATGCGAGGCTGGCCGAAGTCTGGCTCGACGACTGGAAACATTTCTACTACAATATTAACCCAGGTTGTTTTGGGTACTTACGTCGTGTCTTTATATACGTTGGTTTGTTCTCTTTCGACTTCTGGGGTTAAAGATGAGTCGGTTCTTTTACTGCTGCTGTCTTCTTTCTTCTAGATGAGCGTCTTACAACTTGAACCATAAATCATGGTGATGATATGGTCTTCTTAGACGATCATTGTCTTCGATAGTCATTATTTTAGTTGATGGTAAGTGTACTATCAGGTGAAATAGTGGTCAAACGCTCATATACCGTGTGTAAAAGAATAAAAAAAGTTAAATGTCTTTCCTCGTGAATAAAAATTAATAAAATATTCTTTCAAATTTTAGTTTCGGTCATATTCAAACAGCTCTCATAAATATAGTTTTGTGTGTCTACACAAGATGACTTTATATTTTCAGATCGGCTGCAAGCAACAGTTGACTTGCTAACGGTTCAAGTTTACGTTTAAAAAGAAAGAAACCGTGAAAGTTTCTTGTCTCTCCTTGTAGATGGACTCTTTATACTAAAAACATGTAAAAGTCTATTTTAAACAAAACATTTTAGTCAATTTCTATCATAATTCCTAAATTAATAATCAAACGTATCTAAAGACACGAATCGTAAGCATTAATAATCGACACTCGTACTCGTACAGAAAATATAATCTGTAGTAAATTGCTCATTTACTACAATAATTCCATAAGGTATATTTTCTCTATAAATACGATTGCAGTGTACGCCCGCGCCGTACGAGTAAGTGTGTCGGATCGTGATTGATCGAAACGAATCCCTTCGGTACGCAAATCGTGCTGGAAAAATTGAACTTTGTTTCCTACAAGCGTACGCTAATTTCAATTCAATTGATCACTTCTAATTTGTAATTAACTTTTTAACAAATGTGGAATTCATTAATTAAAGCAGGGTAGTCATTATTCATTTTTCCGCGAAAAATGAAAACAATAGAAAAATATAAAGCGGGTATTCAAGTTTCAACTTCAATTTGAAGTTGATTGTTCATTGGATCTCAAAAGCAATAGGTATGCCTTGAGCATAATATTATGGTGGATTTAATATTTAATTAATTTCAGAGAAATTCGACAGCTGTTTTTTTTTCGTTATTAACTTGACATAAGTACATCTAGCTCTTGTTAAACTCAAACTAATTTGCCCACACTTTTTGTAGCCATTAAAATATCTTTTTATTTTATTTTTTATATGACATATCATTGTCTGTAAGATAAGACTGTAATATAAGAAATTCTTAACTGACATGCGCTCTGTACCACCACCATGAATTCGAACGTAAAAACGAAGACTGTTACGTGAACAGTTGGGCGTGTCTGAAACGAAAAATATAGGATCGAGCGGCCTACATGTCCCTACTCCATTTTTGGTATTATGGACGGAATAAAATATTATTAGATAGATTAAAACTTTATTTGCACCACCAACAACAATTACAAGGTGCTGCAAGGAACACGCGGAGCGGCCGCGCTGTGCACAAGGTCAAACTGTTCACATTATAGTTTACGTATTTACGCAGTAACTCATGGTAGGAGTACTGTTGAGGCATTGCAGAGACTAAATTACGATATATATTATAATAAGACTGTAAATTATCAAGACCATAATTATGTAAGCTTTGTTTACCTAAATAACCGTACGTTATATAACTTTTAAATACCACCTGCTCTACAATTTGTATAGATTATGAATTACACATTTGTACAAGTGTTTCTTTATTCAATAGGTTGCATGCTTTGTCTTTTACTTACAACTTCTTAAGTTGAGTAAACATTTACATTTGGTCTCATTCACTCTCATCTGTGTTTGTATTTTGTATTGGGAATTAAATTAATCAGTCATGCTTCTACTAACATTGGCTATTTATAAAAAAATAATTTAAATTAACATATTAAAAAATATTTATTTAAAAAGCGATGAGACAGATTGGCGTTAACGATAAAATATATTTCGTTTTCTTTGCTTCAAACCCTATTAGAAAGGGTTTTGAGAAATGAGAAAAATGGTTAATAGTAACAAAAAAAAAACTAGATGGTAAACTAGATGGCGCGCGCTCTATGTATCAGGTTAACAGTATACAGATAATATACTAAGATGCTTTGTAGTCAGTGGAAAATACGTCTATTGTCTGTCTAATGAAACGTTTGTTTGGTATACAGTTTGCTTTGGTTACAGGCGCCATCTAGGATAGCCAACAGTACCAAAATTGTTAAACTTGAAGATTTTCTGTTAAGCCGAGTAACATCAAACCCGTAGCGTGTGTTTGTGTAGCGTGAAGTAAAGGTTTACAGTACGAAATTGGTGGCATGCATTTATTTATATAGTAAATTTTACAAAAACCAAGCTCGCAGCAGTTACCAGAACCTCAATTTCCACGCAACTTTTTCTGTGTAAACTAAAATGCATGTCACTAGTTTCGTAATGTAAACCCCGCTCTAAGCCTAAATTCTATCCCGAGCGGTACAGCATACTACGAGACTACAGTGCGCGTGCGCACATGCGTGTGCTTCATCTGACAGTCGATGTATCTGCGTGCGTACATTACACGTCACGCGTCAGATCTAGCGTTTCATTGAATATCATACAATGTAAATGAGAGAGAGGCACGCATGCCACGCGTTTGTTGCAAACCGGCTTCACTCTTTACCCTTTTGAGTAATTTTATTATACTTTTGGGTGTGTATATAAACGATTTATATCGTATAGGTGCATTGAACGTCCCTGTCGGTGATGTTAGCGAAAGGCGAGAGCTACGAGAGAAACTGAAATGCAAGAGCTTCAGGTGGTACCTGGAGAATGTTTACCCAGAGAGTCAGATGCCTCTGGATTACTATTACCTTGGAGAGGTAGGTTACCTATTTATAATTTGTTTTTATTGCTCAAGGCATATTTACTAGAAATATTTCAAAGGAAAAATTCATGTACACTCGTGTGGCCAAGTGGTTGAGGCACTGGAGTAGTGATCCAAGGACGCGAGTTCAAATCTCGCCGCTAGTAAATTTTTGAGCATGATTTTTTTTAATTATTTATAGGCAGGTTACATTTTTTAAGTTTTTTAATTCTAGTTTTAAATAAATGTGATGTAACCTAGGTTTATTTTGCCTTTTTGTTTAAGTTTTGTTTTAACTTCAGCATTCAATATAGGAGTAATAAATAAAAATGATAATTGAGATTCTCATACACTGTTGGTAACAAAGGGGTTTCGTTATTGAAAAGGTATGTAGAATGTAGCTATCATAGATACATAATGATTTGTACAGCACAAAATGTCTAATAGATAGACCCATAAACTTACAACGTTTAAAATACCTAATTTAATATATACTATTTTACAGCCAATAGATATTTGGGCCGGGTCTCCTAGTTATTTATACAGACCAAGCAAAATCAAGAACCTCTCTCTATCCCTATACAGAAGATTACCCCTTTATCCACAATTACCGATTGGCGAATTTCCGAAGACTTTAATTTTATAAAATTGAAATAGAAAATGTGTTAGTAATTATATATTATTCGTCACTTGAAAGCTACTTAACCGATTGCGAAAAAAATTAGAATGTAGATAGTTGAGTTTGTTTGTTCACTTATTTTATTGCTAAATTCTTATAAAAAATAAAAAATATCTAAATATTTTTAAGGTAAATAATGTCTATTTACACATTTTCCCAGGTATTAATCGCGTGATTATAACTTTAATTTTCCTTCTCTTACGATCATTGAAAGTACCCGATATCTTATTTCTACCCCTAAACTAAACCCTGTACCAAATTTCATTTAGATCGGTTTAACCGTCATTTGTAACAATCACCCTCTTTAGATTTATAAAATTAGTATACATTAGTCCATTCTAAATTATATTAATACTAGCTGAGCCCCGCGGTTTTACCCAAGTAAGTCTTGTTCCCGCGGGAATATCGGGATAAAAAGTATGCCTATGTGTTATTTCAGGTCCCCTATATTCCAAGTTTCATCGTAATCGGTTCAGCGGTTTTTGCTTGAAAGGGCAAATTCACTTAGAAACTTTCGCGTTTATAATATTAGTAAGATATTACCCTAGTCTTATTCGCGTATTGTTATAAAATGTGCGTAAAAGTGATGTAAATACCGCACAAGAATTTTTCACCGCCATCATACGAGCCCCTATTCAATACATTCAATAATTAAGGGCAAAAAGATCAACATAATTATGAAATACTAACGTTTTTACCTTCAAATATTGCAAACAATATTATAACTATAATTAAACAATGTATAGAAAATTATAGACAACGTTTTGTTTCATTAATACTTAAGAATAAATTAATGTTATTTTTAGAACTAGCGATGCGCGGTTTCACCCGCATAAATCCTGACTTCGATAAAAATGTACAGTGGACGGAAGTAGTAAAAATAATAACTATCTAGTAACCTATTCCAAGTTTCCAGCTATCTACATTCTAAGTTCTCGTCCCAATAAAATCGGTTCAGTAGGTTTTTATTTAATTTCACCTAGTCATATGCTGTTTTTAGGCTTAGTTTTTTTTAAATAATATATTGTACTTACAGAACTGCTCTGTCGATTATACCATGCATTAATTATATATTGCAGCCATACTTACAGCTCACTAATTAGATCAGTAACAAGCTTTTTCAAAATTTGATAGATAGATACCTATCATAGTTTGTACATAATATACAAACGAAATACAACACATACAAATACACAAAGTAAATGATAAAAACCTCAAAATAAGTACAAATGGGCATCCTTATCGCTGGAAGCTTTTAGACCACCCACGCGCCCATAAAATGATGTTGTTTTCAGGCACAAATCTTTGTGGTTAATTACATTTCTTTTTTTAAGTGATGTGGTGTGGCTCATCTAATGTTAGTTTTCAGATCGCCCTATGGGCCTCTAACTTGACCTAACGACTGCTATCAGAGTTAATAACCGAGACCTACCGCTTAACGTGCCTTCCGAACCACGGCAGAGCTCTAAAAATTATTTTTGTCACACAAATGTTTCGGTCTCCCATCCAAGTAATGACCACGCCAAGCGCTGCTTATCCGCACGACCATTTAAGATCAGCATCAAGGCCAATGGGCTCCTCATTACATTGTAACGTAATTATTTTCAGATCCGTAATGCAGAAACATCAAATTGCCTCGACACGCTGGGAGGCAAGGCGGGACAACCGCTCGGCATGGGGTACTGCCATGGAATGGGCGGGAATCAAGTACGTATTACATTACATGTAGGTAGGGATACGACAAATTGAACTATTAGTATTAGGACAACGAGTATACTTAACTTGCCTAAAAATATGAAAATGGGGTTCAAATCAGTTCGGTTGATTTTGGTACTTGATTAAGCAGCAAAACTTATCAGGCATTATATTTTTTTGACGTTTTCTATAGGTTTTTGGCTAGCCTCTTAGGCAAATGGCTGTTTTGGAGGACTTGCTGATAAATTCAACCAAATTAATTTTATAAATTAACTAATTGTCAGGTATTGGAAATCCTCTGGATCCAATACACGTTCGTCCGTAATTTCTTAATATTCGTGATAATATTAAAAATGTTAAAAATTAAATATTAACTCAAATTCAAAATATAGCATATAGAGGATACCTTAATAAACAAAACATTCCATCTCATTATGTCCTCAAGTGACTCGTTTCGGAAATATGGGCCAATGAAGTTAAGCAAATTGTTCAAAAGTTATATAAGGTCCTTTATTTACAGCAGCAACTGAAACTCATTTTTTTGTTAACTCAATTACGTATGTATTTTATTTTAAACCAATTTATGTTATATTTTATTTTTTATTACTTTTGACGTGACCAAGCGTTCCAAATAATTTATTATTGTAGTGTTCTTAGGGTCTGAATAAATGAGTATGAGTATGAGTATCGTTTTGAAACGTCAGCAAACTACCGTGTCTTCGGAATGCGACCTTCAATGAAAATAAGTCACAAGAAACGGATGAGGTTTTTTTCTATGAACATGTGATGATTCACATTGTCACATATTAAGTGGAATTGATGTGGAATAGTGCAATAAACTCGGTTTTCCTGTAAATTTCCAGGTGTTTGCGTACACGAAGCGCAAGCAAGTGATGTCGGACGACAACTGCCTGGACGCCGCCCACCCGCGCGGCCCCATCAAGCTGATACGGTGTCACGGCATGAAGGGCAACCAGGAGTGGACCTACGACTCTAAGGTAAACGCGAGCGAGTCATGTCAGACGACGACTGGTCGATTATGACGTCATCCATCCACTTACTACTTACTTTTCGATCGATGTTCATGGTTAATGTTTCCTCTCAGACCCGGATTTGCTTTCCTATTTTTTGCCTTACTGGATGCAGAAGATCTCTCGTGTAGTAATTGTATATCATCCTTTACGACGTCTCAGCACTTCTTAGGTCTTTCTAATGTGCCGTTCCCTGATTCTGAATTGGGTATAATTAATAGAAACTTGTATATTTTACTTAAAAATGACACTAAATATACAGGGTTGTAAAAAGACCGTGTTCGGAGGAAATCTTAAAATGCTTCAAATTTCCCTATTATTTCGAAATAAAGGAATTCGTTCTTTCTTTCAGCAAAATTTGCCATAATTAAATATTAAAGGTACCTTTCCTTCCTCCAACCAAGGTCTCTTTTACCCCGCTGCCTGCAAGGAAAGGGTTATGTTTTGCCCACAGTATTAGATCTGATATGATCCTGGATCATGAAATATAATTAAATATTTCAAACCTTAACATTGTTGTGAGTAAAACCCTCCATTTACTTGGAGGGTTTTATTCACATTACAACAGTAATCTAACGAAACATATTTGTGTTCTATTCCAGAGTCGTCAAATAAAACACGGCAACACGGGCATGTGTCTCGACAAGCCGGAGGCCAGCGACGTGTGGAAGCCGGTGCTGCGTGCCTGTAACCGGTCACGTGGCCAGCAGTGGCTCATGCAGGTCGACTTCAAATGGCAGGCGCGGCGCCAACCTAGGCCGGTGTAGCCACACGATATCTAGGTAAATATTACAGACTAGAAAACCAAATGTATTTTCCCCACTCAAATTTTGCCGGTTGATTTCTTCTTCTTCTTCTTTTTTTATATGGCTATATCCCATTTGGACATTAGCAAGTGTCAAGGTATTATTAATATTTGCAAGTTATTTGCATCGAAACAGTCGTCATAGTTGAAGTCAAGTCGAGGGAATTATTGTAAAACGGCGGCCATTTACAATGATTGTTCACGGAACTTTGGAGACAACCCCAAAGTCCATGTTTTGCACCGATTTTCACTGTTACTACACTTGTACACCTTCACGTAACTAAATTGATTAATATGCATCCGAAATTAAATAATTTACACGCATTTGAACTAGGTTTCACAAAAATTTAAATTTAGCAACACATCTCCTCACCGCGTTCCCGCCAAAACTCCCCCGTTGATTTCGAAACTCGTGAAGTTTTGGGAGTCCATAACGCGGCCTTTTCGCGTCACTCCCCATATCCAGCGCAGCATCTTCATCTTCGTGACACACAGTTCACATCACGTCTCACTACCATACAAAAGGACAGGTCTAATGATTGCTTTATAGACCTGTCCCTTCAGTTTAACCAGCATTTTGGGGTCACAAACCAGTTAACTCTTGCCACTTAGCCCAAGCTGTCGAAATGGGGAACTACGTCGCAATCAATGTCGTCGGATGCATAGAGCACGGACGAATGAAGTCCCGATCCCGCAAGAATATCGGGATCCTAAGTAGGCTTTAACCTTCCTCAATATATGGACCATCAAAAACCAAAATAATCTTTAAATTCCGACCAGTAGTCCCTGAGATAAGCGGGATCAACCAAACAAACAAAGAAACAAACAAACTCTTCAGCTTTATATTAGTATAGATAACTTCCACACTCCTGCACAGATGCCCTTGAACACTTGAGTAATAAAATTACATTAGTCCATCATTAAATAATTATTTGTAAAATGTGTCATTTTGTATTGTTTCAGAATAGACAACGTTAGACCATACCAGTCTTCCCCTCTCGTTAGAATATCAAATTATATTCATTATTCCTATATCTGAGAATTTTTATATCTATTAGAATTTAACGTAAACAACACGAGTACGTGCTCCTGTGAATCGTTGACAATACATTACATTAAATTATTTGTAATTCACTACTGAAGTTCACGGGATATTATCGACCTATAGGCATACTCGGTACTTGAGCTGAATTACAAAGAGTTATTTAGAGTATCTAAATCTACTAGCAATATTTTAAAGGAAAAAATCATCTTCAAAAATATCTGCGGTACTGACGCAGAGACGCGAGTTCAAATCTCGTCGCGAGTGAATTTTTAAAGATTAATTTTTCCCTTAAATTTTTTTAGTAGATATGCCTTGAGCAATAAAAACAAATTACGAAATATCTAAACCTAATTACTTTTGATGCTGATCGTGCCATTCTAGGGTCCTTTGATTGTTTCAGTTTCTTTAACAATATTTTGCGCAGCTCGATATATTGTATATCGATTTTCAAATATCTAAATTAATGTCCAAATATCCCGTTTTAAACAATTTCAGTAGTGAAAATAATCATGTTAGTTTAATACCTTATATTTGTAATCGATCCCTTGATAAACGTTGCTCAACTAAATATTGTGTGGTTGGAATTTCAACCTTGTAATGGATCTAATTTATATCTATTTAATACTTTGTTCTGACTCACTGACTTATGGATCAACGCACACTCTAAACAGCTGAGTAGTAAGCTGAAGTTTGGAGAGGCATCCATTAAGAAATACTTAGGAGGGTAACCGCGAGACACAGCTAGTAAACAATACTTTTTAAATTCACACGATTTAATAAAACACAATATATACCGGGTTTTACTTGCGTTTTATTGAGTAACGTCATTATTTTTAAACGACCGAGCTTTCGCCAACTTTACTCAATAAAAAGCGAGTAAAACCCGGTATATATTGTGTTTTATTAAATCGTGTGAACCTTAGACAATTCACACGATTTGTTAACATAGTTAGTTATAAATTATACCGGGTCTTAACTCGCAAATGAATATCTTTCCCTTTTTATCTTCTCTATATTTTTAAATCAAATCTATCGAAATTTGACCACAAATCGCAGTAAAAACTATTTTACCGCGATTGTGCTTCGGCTTCCATCTCTGTAAACATTTTAAATTCACACGATTTGTTAACATAGTTACATTTTCTAAATGGGTCCGGGTTTTAATCGCGTATATTATTCATTTTCTTACCTCGAACTTTCGATCATGTTACAATGATCTTGGTCGCGAAGGGAAGGATCCCCATCATTCATCTAACATATCTGTGCCTATCAATTATTTATTTGAAATTTGTATGGTCTAAAAAATAAGCAAAGCATAGACAATTATAACAAAAACAAGAATATAGCTATTGATATCAATTTGTATGTACCTTTAGATCTCTTCCTTAATTGAATACTATTCCTAATATGTATTTTTATCGATAATAATAGATCTCAAAATAATGGGCGTTTGGCCCGCTAAGGCAAGGTTTATATATATATATAATACTTAATAAATTAATAAATAAATCATGTGACGAACACACTGCGCCATCTAGCCCCGTGGTAAGCCGCTAAGCTTGTGTTACGGTGAGTATACAACGGATATACTACTTATATCTATGGTTTAATTATAAAGATAGATCTGTGCACGGTTGGAATTCCCACTTGTGGGATGTTTTGGTGTGTTTATTTGAATGTTGGATTGTATTTGAAATGTAAATGTTTATTGTAATATTCCTAACTAGTTACGCTTTACGGTTTTATCCACGTGAAAGCCTAATTTTTAGAGTAACATACAGAAACATATGACACTCGCATTTATAATAAACTAGCACCGCCCCGCGGTATCACCCGCGTTAGGCTCGAACCCGTAGGTATCATGGAAATAAAATTTGTCTTATTCATGCCTATGTGTTATTCTCGATCACTAGCTATCTACGTACCGAGTTTCATCGCAATCGGTGCAACGGCTTTTGCGTAAACGAGCAACACAAACTTTCATCTTTATAAATAATAGGCTATTAGCAGGATTCCTAATAAACTATATTTTCGTTTGGTTGAGATTGTTAGATAACACGTTTAAACTCACGGAGTTAACTATTTTTAGTAATAAAATTAAAATTTTGATAAAGTATTTGTCGAAATTTTGAACTTCTCAAGTAATGTTCCAACGTTTTAAGTCAGAAGCGGTCGTAGTTATTCCATTAGCATTTATTAGTTACAAATTATTGTTTTGTATTTCGATTTGCCGCGAAATGTATAATTAGTATTTTCAATATCTATTCTTCCATTCAATCTGTGAGATGGGAAACTTACCTTCCTAGGGGCGCTTGTTTACAAACTATGCCCCTTGAGTATCGTTGTTAGCCCGGCCACACTTCGCTCCTCCCGTTGCCTCTCGCCTCACACCTCGCTCTGTTCCTATGTCTATTTTACATTAATAATAACATTACTACATCATTCTGATGTCAAAAATTTACACTTAATAAAATAAATCTTTTTATGCAAAAAACATTGTTCGTAGTGATATTCAATTTTACTGCGATATTACGTTTTATTTTACGAGAATCCCATACGTATGCTGATTTTCATTGTGTTTTTTGTCATAGGAATGATATTGTAATGTAGTATTTATTTATGAAATTAGATTTTCTGCTCTAAAATATGAGGTGGTGGGCATGGCAAGTGACGTGGCCTCACGGCATCTTTGCCCTATTGCCACGCTATTTGCCACACCTTACGGGCGAGTCTGTGGCAGGGCTATTAGAGATATATCTCCACGTTATACGTATATGTTTAGGTGTTGGTTTCTGTCTTGCGTGTCACTTAAGTATTGCTCACTGTTCTTGATTGTGATATCTTTGTACACTGTCCGCACACATCTTATTTACATTTTGAGTTCCTTGACATGAGTTGTTACGTAAATTTCGTGCTGTAACGTTAACTGTTTTGTCATGATGACTCGCGAGTCGAGTTTGCGATTCGGTGCGGCAGGTGACGGACATAGTGGGTGTCGTAAGGTCAAACTGTTAACGTTACAGTGCACGTATTTACGTATCGATTCATGGGGTAGACACTGTGGGGGATTATTACAAACCTTATCATTGTTGCGTAGACGATATAGTGTTTGTAATACAAATAAACTGACACTAAGGGAACTATACGAATTAAACCTTTCTGGTATTTTGGTCAGGGTTATTAATGATATTAATTTAAATTATGATTTAATTCCAAAGTTGGATTAAGAACATTCTTTTTAGTAGTCAGTTCTTTGATTATTTGGTTGTGTTTAGAAGGTATTTTTGGTTTTAATTGAATTTTAATGGTTGCTATTTTCTACAAAAGTTATCGTCAAAATGTAAATAAGTCACGGCTCGAGTGTGAGATTAATTTGATCTAAATATTCTTAAAAATATTTATTGTTATTGTTAAAATCTGCAATGATTTTATAAGGGTTTTTATCGTATTATAGACGTAGGTTACCTATCATATTGACGCCTGTTTCTTGTGAATGTAACAATTTATCGATACAATTGTTGCCTTATTTTTATTATAATATACGAGAAATAATGCTTTTATGGAATTGCCCGAAACGATACACTCAAATAGGTAGTTTGATATGGATTTATTTTTATTATAGAATGGAAATTTGTTTTTTTTGTATATTTATGCAGAATAATAATAATTTGTTTTTTTTTAATGGCAGAAGGACATCTATAATGTTTTTTTATATTTAAAACTAAATTGTATCCTTTAGTTAGAAATTAATGTAAATGAGAGTTAAAAATCCTCTCAATACCGAATTTAATTGCATTATATTTATTTTGTGCGCGTTTTTACGTTAGTTAGCGATGTTTTATTTGAATTTTAAAAACCTAAATTTACAAAACTGTATTCATATCAATAATATAATTCTATAGACGTAATATATAGGAATTTGGCAAAGTTATTTATATACACCATCAAGTAGTTACGATATCCCGATTATATTTATTTAGTTAATGAAATAATATGTTTTTCTTTGTTCCGGCCAGCTCTGCCGTGGTTATTTTAATGTATAGTCATATATAATAGACGATAATAATTTGTAATTATTGTAAATAATTTGTTATTTGAAGATTCGTCCAGAGACACGCAGTATTGTGTTCAGCGATACAGTATAGCATTTATTTCGTTTAAGATCTGAATCTCAGATTTATTTTTGTAGTTGATTAGAAGTGCCAAATTCAACTCTTTGTTTCTTTTTAATAAACATCATTCCAATAGCAAGAATATACTGTGACTACCTATATTGAAAATAAATTATTTGGACTGAATTTTATTAAGTTGTTTCTTTTATACTTTAACGGAATAAAAAGACTAGTCAAACCAAGTGCGTGACTTACCTAAGCTACCCATCGCGTCAAACGGAACGTAATATTATTTGTATAGAAAGTCACACAAGTGCGACCATCCTCATCGTACAGACTTTCTATACAAATAATATTACGCTCCGTTTGATGCGATGCGTACGATGCCGAAAGGTGGACGCTTAGCTTTATATGTCACACAGGACCTAAAGCACACAAGCCCGTATTCACAAGCGACACTATTTGTCTTGCTCTCGTGAGTGATAAAAATGTGACAAGCTGCTACGCAGTGTCATTTGTGAATACGATGGTCCAAGAGCCCAGGGCCGCCAGACATTACTTATTTTCTTGGCTCTTACTCTACGAGGGGATGATTTATATTATATAGACCGTCACGGTTCCGAGCTTCGTTGTACATTGCTCGGCGAGCAGTAGATTGGTCTGTTACAACCGAGTGGCGGCCGAGCAAAGGACAACGAAACTCTGACCCGGTCGGCGCTCGTGACTGTCTAATATAAACTATCGCTAACAGGTTCCGCAACACCTATTTTAATGTAAGAGAGAGAATACGTTCGTGTTTGCGTGACGTGTCACTCACGCTTTTCGGGAGTGTTGAAATGTTATTTTTAGAATGTGCTGTAGTGTGTTTTCAGCAGTTTAATAATTGTGCAGGTTTCAGGGTCTACTTAAACAAGTCCCACTGTATTAGGAAAGTACGTAAAAGTGCATATTAATTAATAACATGTTCGTCGACTTGACTCGAGACTTTTACCGTCTAAGTTACCGTTCTAGTTCGGTAGGATCCAGCGCGAAAGAGTACTTTGTTTTTGGCGAGCTGGCTACCCTACCCAACCTACCCATTGTACATCGACTAGAAGTAAATCCAATAGACCTATGAAATGGCATCGTATGAACTGACGTTCTTTTTTTAACTGGCTCCTAAAAAGATGATGTTATACAACGTCGCTTTCCATCAGGTAAGATGCGGTCAAACGCTAACCTATTTCACGTAGAAAAGCAAACAGATAAATACATACACGCCATACGATACAAAGTAAAAACCAAGGAATAAGTATAAAAATATTTATTAAACTTAACTTTATAATTAGACTTAACTAATAGCTACTCTATTCTCATGTACAATCAAACAATATTCATACAAATTACAAATATAGACAAACACCGGGACAAAATAAATTCGAATAGATAAAAGATACAAAACCACTGCCGCCTCTCGAACAAACTGGACAATATAAAGATCTTGAAAAAAAAATCTCTATCAATATAATTCTTAAAATTTAACTAATTTTTCGGTTTTAATCACGTGGTGTTTATTATTTTTACCATTATTTCAATGTTTACGCTTCGAGACCTTTACAGTCGTCTTCAGTACATGGACCCAAAACATATTCGGCTTGATTCGTTTGATCGGCTCTAAAGTTTGGGCCGATGTTGTTTCGTATCTGTTCGCGATGGTTGATTGAAACCAGGGTTTCAATCAATCATCGCGAACAGAACTTAAGACTTAGATAGAACAGAAGTTAAGACTTGGATAATATTTTTTTATTACCGTCATTTTAAATATTCTCTTGAAAGACCGCAGTGGCTTCGCACAATAATACAAATTATAGATAGGTAAAGTAATTCCTGAATCCACACAAGTCCTAATATTTTTTATACATTTTAATTTATAAATGACTAGTAGTGAATTCTTCGTATAAAACACACAAAAGAAGCACTAAAACGTGCCTCTTTAATTAATATTTGGGACAAAATCATACAAATAAATTCATTAATTTCATGAGCCGTCGACTTGAAAAATAAAAAGTAAAAAATATACATGTTGGAACTGATATTTGTGCGGGACTAAATATATTATCTGCTAATGTAGTTCGAATAAAAAATAATGGCTTGATTACCAAAATTTATCTGCAAATCACTCTTTCATTTCAAATTAGACATTTGTCAAAAACCACTTGACATTTTTCGATAAAATGTTTGTTACCCGTTTGCCATACATTTTTAAGTTATAAAGATTCAATTGCAGTCCAGTTGCAAGTTATAGTTTCATTTTTAGTGTGTCATTTATACAGGAAAACTCCTAGTTTTTTCCGAATATAACCTGAATATTTACTTCGGCGCAAAATAAGTTCGAACATGTATTTCAAGATGATTTTTAAAATCATACACTGCAACATTACAGCTTAGTCAAATGGTAGATAGGTTTAATTTCTTGTAACAATAGCAGTAAAAAAAACTCAAATCGTCATTACAACTATGCGATAAAAAACGTCCATATTGATTGAATAAATTAAATAGTATAAATCCGATACGGCTCATGTATTACATACTAATTATATCTAAGATTAATGTAATCATTTTACAGGTTGTTAGTACTTTCCAATAGGTACAAATTCAGCGGGACATTTCTACTGAGTACGAACTAAACTTAACATTTTGAAAATTGTCTCGAAAAAAAAAAACCCTTTTTTTAATAAACTGATGCTAAAATTATAGGGCTTGTGGCTTTGATGCGCATACGCAACATAATATTGAATAAAATATCAATGTTATTTGAGACCATACCATTTTTACTAATTTAAGGTGAATACCTAAAGCTTAATTTACATTACGAAACTATTGCCATGCATTATAGAGTCAATTTCACTAAAGCTATCTTGCAGCTATTACTGCAAGCAATTCATCAAATAGATAAATAGTATTACTGTCTAAGTATTTTTTTTGTGAAAATGACTATACAAGATGTAACGGGCAAGTCCTTTTAATCCGAAAGGGGGTTGTTCTAGACGTCTAGGCGAACAACTTTTGTTCTATGACTTTTGGAAATTCGAAGTACTTTTCGTAAATTTTAAGTGTAAAGTTTACTTGAAGATCAGCTGTTTCTTAAAGTTCGAGGTCATTGACCTTATGTTGTCCTTTCATTTAGCTTGGTCTACTACAATCAAACCTTCAATTACCTTTATTTTCAAAAACAGCTGTTTTTTCAGTGAAACATAATCTCAAAATTTTCAAAAAAAAAGTTCGAATTTTCAAAAGTCGTAGAGCAAAAGGTGTCCGCCTAGACGTCTAGAACAACCTCCTTTCGGATTAAAAGGACTTGCCCGTTACATCTTGTATAAATTGCTTGCCACTAGTTTCACAAACAAATCAGGAAGTGGAAGTGAAGTAAAGTAGTGTGGAAGCCATTCAGTGAGGAAGCCATTCAGTGATTTTTGTTGCAGTTTAGTTGTACCCCACTATATCTTCTCACCGATGGGTAATCACTTCATTACAAATATTGAAGGCTCATTTGGTACGTTGAGATCAATATTGGATATCTAGCCTCGTGGGACATCACGCTTTCTGGCCGTGCATTGCGGTCACTTTTGAATGTGGTACTTACGAGATCGGGTATTGTCATTTACGACATCTCTTATGCCGCATAACGTCATTTACGAGATCTCTGAGGCTGCATAACATCATTTACGGGAAATTTAAGCCCTCATAACGTCATTTACAAGATCTCGAAGGTCGCATAGTCATATACGAGATTTCAGAGGCCTCATAACGTCATTTACGAGATCTCTTTTGCCGTATAACGTCATATACGAGATCTTGGAGGCCGCATAGTCATTTACGAGATTTCTCAGGCCTCATAACATCAATTACGATATTTCTAAGGTCTCCTAAAGTCATTTACAAGATAGCTGAGGTCGCATAACGTCATTTACGAGATCTCTGACGTATAACGTCATTTTTGAGACCTCTGAGGCTCATTATCGTCACTTGTAAAGCCCCTGAGGTAGCATAGCGTTAGGGCGGCTGTTAAACGTCGCGAGATCTTTGCATGGCCGGCCATCTAAACTCACTTACGCGGCCTCAGAGCAGAGCAATCTAACTCACGTGACGTCACGAGGTTTCTTTGGCTGTAAACGTCATTCAACAGGTCCTTTAGTTTGACGTCACGAGGTTCCTGTGGCCGCGTAACGGTAATTCAAGCGCTCCTTGCGTGTGACGTCACGTGGTCCCAGCGGCCGCGCGAGTGTGACGTCACTCGTGCGGCATCTCCTCCGAATGTAGCCAGCTCTCGTTCTCGACCCGGTTCAGTTGGTCCTTTAGACTACGGTATAACTTGAGTAATGAGTCCTGAAATGGAACAAAATAAATTTTTATTGTTTCTTCTCATATATTTAATTCTCGTGTCACAGTGTTAATTTTCATAGCTTGACCGATTTTAATGAACTTTTATATGCATATTCAGTAGGTCAGAGAATTGAATACTACCTATTTTTCATACCCTTAAATAATAAGGGGTATGAACAATAGATATCACCACTTACATTTATTTGGACCGATAGTTTAAGTGATGGAGAGTAACACAGGATACTTTTGTACGCAGGTGAAACCGCGGGGCGCAGCTAGTTGTGTTATAAAGGTGAAAGTAAGTAGGTATACGAGTATATTTATTACTTCTTCGCGTGAAAACTGAACCGGTTGTTTCACGAGAACTGGTAGCGATGGAACTTGGTAGCTGTAGATTTGAATTAATACGTAGGATACTTTTTTACATAAGCATTCGCACTTACGCGGGCGAAACCGCAGGACTAAGCTAGTATGGTATAAAAGTAAGGTTTGATGTATCCCACGGCAAAGCACTTATTCATTTTTTTTATTCTTGCGTTTCCTCTATACTTGGAAAAATAAGTTTTTGAAATATTCCTACTCCAAAATTCAGCTTCTAGGATAACAAACTGCTACTTGTAGTGGTATGTTGCACCGCTTTATCCACTTTGCCACAGAGGCTCATTATGATGAGATATCACTATTATGTAATTTGATTATACAAGATGTAACAGGCATGCCCTTTTAAGCCGAAAGGGGGTTATTCTAGACATCTAGCCGAAAAACTTTTGTTCTACGACTTTTGAAAATTGGAACTTTTTTTTTGAATATTTTGAGTTTATGGTTCACTGAAAAAATAGCTGCTTTTGAAACTAAACGTAATTGTAGTTTCGATTGTTGTCGACTAAACTAAATGAAAGGACAAGACAAGGTCAATGACCTCGAACTCTGAGAAACAGCTGATTTTCAAGTAAACTTTGAACTTAAAATTTTCGAAAACTACTTTATTTTCAAAAGCAGCTGTTTTTTCAGTGAAACACAACCTCAACATTTTAAAAAGAAGTTCAAATTTTCAAAAGTCGTAAAACAAAAGTTGTTCGCCTAGACGTCTAGAACAACCCCCTTTCGGCTTAAAACGGCTTACCCGTAACACCTTGTATAATTAGATATTTTTTATGATAGTTTACCTTCTCATTTTCTAATTGTATAATTTCTCTCTTCTGTCGAAGCTCATCGTCGTCCATTTTCTCTTCTAATTCTGATTTGTGGTTACTGAGGTATGCTAGCTCGGTTTGTATCTGAAATTAGAAAACAAGAACGATTTCATTATTTTGCCAAACAAACATGTTTTTGGGGTTGACATAAAGGAATACTAATATTATAAAGGTGAAAGTATATATATGTGTTACTAGCCCTTTCACAAAAACCGATTGCGATGAAACTCGGTGAATATATGTTATTTCAGCTATCCACAGCTGAAATAACATATATTTTAGTCAACTCATAGATAATCTTACGGGATTGGGACTTACGCAGGGTTTTTTTAACTCAGTCCAATAAAATTTGCAGCCACTACAGGGCTAATATCCCTTCCCTACTATGCCTCAAGACCTCATAACTTCTGGCCATTGCATCGAATGCATTCAGGTTGACGTGCAAACGTTTCCTAGGTCTATGTCAAAAAGGTTTACTGTGTTGAGGGATCCAATGGGTGTTCCATCTGATTTTATATGTAGTATATGTGGCGAACGTTAACAGAACCTACTAATGGCGTTACTGCTTGTGCTCCTCGAAGATCCGCTTGGAGGTTGTGTTGGTGAGGTCGGGTGAGATGGGCCGCAGGTGCGAATCCACCATTATGAGACAGTTGTACCTTCCTACCTTGAGATACTCCTGCGCCAACTGCTTGTGCTCCTCGAAGATCCGCATGGAGGTTGTGTTGGTGAGGTCGGGTGAGATGGGCCGCAGGTGTGGGTCCAGCAATATGAGACAGTTGTACCTTCCTACCTTGAGATACTCCTGCGCCAACTGCTTGTGCTCCTCGAAGATCCGCTTGGAGGTTGTGTTGGTGAGGTCGGGAGAGATGGGCCGCAGGTGTGGGTCCAGCATTATGAGACAGTAGTACCTTCCTACCTTGAAATACTCCTGCGTCAACTGCTTGTGCTCCTCGAAGATCCGCTTGGAGGTTGTGTTGGTGAGGTCGGGTGAGATGGGCCGCAGGTGTGGGTCCAGCATTATGAGACAGTTGTACCTTCCTACCTTGAGATACTCCTGCGCCAACTGCTTGTGCTCCTCGAAGATCCGCTTGGAGGTTGTGTTGGTGAGGTCGGGTGAGATGGGCCGCAGGTGTGGGTCCAGCATTATGAGACAGTTGTACCTTCCTACCTTGAGATATTCCTGCGCCAACTGCTTGTGCTCCTCGAAGATCCGCTTGGAGGTTGTGTTGGTGAGGTCGGGAGAGATGGGCCGCAGGTGTGGGTCCAGCATTATGAGACAGTTGTACCTTCCTACCTTGAAATACTCCTGCGTCAACTGCTTGTGCTCCTCGAAGATCCGCTTGGAGGTTGTGTTGGTGAGGTCGGGTGAGATGGGCCGCAGGTGTGGGTCCAGCATTATGAGACAGTTGTACCTTCCTACCTTGAGATACTCCTGCGCCAACTGCTTGTGCTCCTCGAAGATCCGCTTGGAGGTTGTGTTGGTGAGGTCGGGTGAGATGGGCCGCAGGTGTGGGTCCAGCATTATGAGACAGTTGTACCTTCCTACCTTGAGATATTCCTGCGCCAACTGCTTGTGCTCCTCGAAGATCCGCTTGGAGGTTGTGTTGGTGAGGTCGGGTGAGATGGGCCGCAGGTGTGGGTCCAGCATTATGAGACAGTTGTACCTTCCTACCTTGAGATACTCCTGCGCCAACTGCTTGTGCTCCTCGAAGATCCGCTTGGAGGTTGTGTTGGTGAGGTCGGGTGAGATGGGCCGCAGGTGTGGGTCCAGCATTATGAGACAGTTGTACCTTCCTACCTTGAGATACTCCTGCGCCAACTGCTTGTGCTCCTCGAAGATCCGCTTGGAGGTTGTGTTGGTGAGGTCGGGTGAGATGGGCCGCAGGTGTGGGTCCAGCATCATGTGCATGGAGTCCAGCGCGGGGTCGTGCGGGGGCGCGGGGGGCGGCGCGCCGCTCTCGCCGCCGGCGGCGCCCGACCCACTACTGTTGCCTGAACAAAAAGAACATCCCTGTTAGGTAACATTCCAAAGAAGATACTGCGTATCGTGGTTTGTTAGGGAACAGCATAAAGAAGATACTGCGTATCGTGGTTAGGGAACAGCACAAAAAAGATACTGCGTACTATTCTTTAAACTTAAATGTCTCGAAAACAATGAGAAGACTCAGGCTGTTAAAAGTAAAATTTCTTTAGATTTACTGACAGTTTTCATTATTTTGTTTGATGATAAAGTTTTAGACAATATAACTGTAGGCAATTTATACATTAAAGTAATGATTGTATATAGATCATCACGCCCCCGTTAACGTGCACGTTTAATATTGCCTATCGATCAATGGGCAAAAATCGTGACATAATGGGGGGAAATCCCAGTGTCCAGGATCAGTATGCTTCCGAATCACGTGACCTGCCCATTTTAAATTAGTAGTTTTGATACCAACATCAACAAATAAGTCTAAGCGAGGCGAATAGACCAAGAACAAAGAGGCTGGACAAAAAGCTGCTATTACTTGCCTTTTAGGCAATTTTTTTAATTTATGCCTACGCTTGTGAAATGTCGTACAATAGTTTATTTATTTACTTCTTCACCATAAACTAATGTACATATGTATAGCAATACAATTCGATGCTTCTGGTCGTAAATAGAATAAAAAGATTTTGATATTATGGTAATATTTTTTAAACTAACAGTAAGTCACGAGTTCGAATATTTTTCTTTGTGGTGAAGTTATTGAAAAAAGCATTTTTCATTGCAAATATTACCAACAAAATTTCATTTTATTTTTCTATTTTACATTGAAATATCGGTGCGTTTAATTAAGAAGTTAAAATGAAAAATGCAGTTCTATACACACTCAGTAAAAGGGGAAAATCCATAAAAATATATTGAGCAATGGCTTCAATAACTTTGTTCAATAATTTTACTTCGTTTTATAGCTGTGAATAAATGAATAATAATTGCTAAATAAACGAACTTTGCAAATAAACAAAGTGAGCATGTCAAGCATTAAATTAAATCTAATCATTAGTGGTTTCTGTTATTGATATTCATGAATCATGACGATCCTAGCACATACAAATACAGATTTTTTATTATACAAGAAAATATTTTCAGCAAAGAAAACCTTTTGAAATTCATCTGTTCAAGAATAAGAATATAGGTAAGTACAACTATAATTAACTCGGTGATTTACACATTAACCCAATGTTTTACAATACATTTTTAAAGGAATCAACGCAATCCGTGGCATCAGGGTTAACCAACTACGTCAAGAGTTAAATTTACTCTGTGTTGATGATGTCAGACGGACGCTTCACCTATATTTCCTACGGCGCAACTCTATTTCCCTGCGAATAGATGGCAGCAGTTACTCAACTACATCTAGCTAGACCGATCAATCGTAGACCACCAGTTACTATCGTAAGAAATCGTCACCTATACGTCCCGTTGTTTGTTTACACAGTCACAACTGGTAGCGTAATTAAAGTAAAGCATATTTATCGTTTCCGTAAACGGATATTCACTTTCAAATTGTAACAAAAACACTTTAATAAGGCAAATTAATTTACATGAGTTAAGTCACTTTTAAGTTTTCTGAAAACGGGCGCAATTCTAATAGAACTTATAGAACATCGCAATAGGAAGTAGATACAATGTGAGTCGACAACGAACGCGAAGGTACTCGGCTCAGTAAATAGTGAGGTTCCACTCACTGTAAAATATCCAACTACAGCTGACCGAGTCGGTGATCGTGGCTATGATGGCGCGGTCGGTGCGAGGCCGTCGCGTCGGCGGTGCGGGCGCGGGAAGCGGGGGCATCGCGCGTGCGCTCGCGGGGACACTGCGCCGACCACTGCCCGCCCGCACCCGCGCCACTAGAAATAATCCGCGGGAGAGCCGGGAGCGGGCGGTGCAACAAAAAAATCGACTCTATTCACGGCTCGATGACTCATCGACGTCAGCCCGAGCTAAATCCGGACGCCGTGTGCTGCCGCCCTTCGCGAGGTTTTCTGCCGTTTTCGCTGAGAGACCGTTCTCTGCACCGGTCGACGACCCGCGCCTACGCACGACTCTTGCACCCGGCACCGCCGCATCAACACACCAGATGCACTTAACCCCTACCAGGGATCCCGGCAACTGCGTAAGCCACATTTATCGCTTCTTAAACGGACTGATTTCGATGATGCAGCGTCTCCAACAGAGACTTGAAGGCAATGCGTTGGGGAGGATATAGGACACCAGATGCACTTAACCCCTACCAGGGATCCCGGCAACTGCGTACGCCACATTTATCGCTTCTTAAACGGACTTTATTTCTATGATGCAGCGTCTCCAACAGAGACTTGAAGGTACTGCGTTGGGGAGGATATGGGAGAAAGATAAGCGAAAACTTGAATGAGAACGAACAAATTGGAGTGCAAGAGAATGGCATGCTGAACTCACATAGTCGGGAAAGGACATTAAGATTATTGAGTATCTAAGACAATATTTACTGTTTACAATGCGATCTATATCTACGTAATTTCTTATCGCTAAGTACATTTAATTTTATACAATAATTGCGTATGTATTCACAGGGCAGGCCAAAGTGCAGTGCGCAAAACTATCGGACGTAGAAGCTTCTACTTACGTCGTTTCAACGTATGACTACTGTAAATGGCACTAAAACCGTCTCTTCTCTCGAACATATTCTATCAACTAGCCAATAACTGATTTGCCGGTAGTCGCTATGTAGGTAATTTACGCGAGCTGTTCAATGTTAAACAACGCTCGATGAATTAATGTGACCTAAAAAGTTCACAAAAATAGAACTAAAAGAGGAAGTTATTTTTTTTTAAACTAGAACACCATTTTTAGGGTTGCGTGCTGTGAGTGGATATTAGGATTATCTTGTTAAAATAAAAGTCATGAAAAAATAGGTTTGATTATGTATGAATGAGAGACATGGTGTACGATTATTTAATTTTATAATGTAGACTATTGCTATTAAAAACAAAACACTTACAAAATGTTATAATGAATTAGGTAAGTACGAGGGTCATTTGAAAAGTTCTTAGCCTAACATAGTTAGAGTTATTGGTATTTTTTATAACTACCCGCATTTTGTAGCTACATTATTTAGTAACAAGTATGCGCAGTTTAGTTTATTCACAATAATTCATTGTTCGTTTACACGTAATACCGTAAGTCAACTCAGAGCAAGTTTTGAAAATGGATAAATTTGAATACCGTGCAGTGATAAAATACTTGAATTTCAAAGGTTTAACTCCAAAAGCTATACATGAAGACATGTCTGCTACTTTGGGTGAGTCCGCTCCTTCGTATGCGACTATTAAAAACTGGGTAGCAGAGTTTAAACGGGGTCGTGAGACCGTTCAAGACGAGCCCCGTAGTGGCCGGCCTTCGACTGCTTCCACTGACGAAAACAAAGAAAAAATCTGTGATTTAATATTGTCAGATCGAAGATTGACTATCGAGGAGATAGCTAAGACTGTCGGCATCTCTTCTGAGCGAACACATCATATAATTACTAGTGAACTTGGATTCTCTAAGGTGTCTGCGCGGTGGGTTCCGCGGCTGCTTTCAATCGAACAAAAACGCAACCGACTCACAACTTCCCGCGACTGTTTAGAGTTATATGAAGCTGACCCACTAGAATTTACTGAAAGGTTTATAACTATGGATGAAACTTGGGTTCACCACAATACACCAGAGACAAAAGAACAGTCAAAGCAATGGAAAAGAGTAGGATCACCCACCCCGAAGAAGGCAAAGGTGGTTTTATCGGCCGGCAAAGTAATGGCGTCGGTTTTTTGGGATGCAAAGGGTATAATTCTGGTGGATTATTTAAAAAAGGGTGAAACAATAAACTCAGATTACTATTGCAACCTGCTGCGTCGTTTGAGAGAAAAAATCAAAGAAAAACGTCCAGGTTTATTGCGAAGAAAGGTCTTGTTTCATCAGGACAATGCGCGCGTTCACACCAGTGTGCAATCCATGGCAGAAATCCATCAGTGTGGCTTCGAATTATTACCTCATCCCCCGTATTCACCGGATTTAGCACCGTCCGACTTTCATCTGTTCCCAAAGCTGAAAAAAATTTTGGGTGGCAAACATTTTTTTACAAATGAAGAGGTCATAGCCGCCGTGGACGCTTATTTTGAAGAGTTAGACGAAGATTTTTTTAAAACGGGTATCGAAGCCTTGCCTCGTCGATGGAAAAAGTGTTTTGAGCTCGGGGGAGAGTATGTCGAAAAATAAAAATAAAATCAAAATCATGTGCTTTCATTAAGTATGTTAGGCTAAGAACTTTTCATATGCCCCTCGTAGATATAAGGAATATCATATAGGTTACTTGTTTTACTATTTAGTTTTATATATTTATTGCAAATGTTGAAAAAACCATTTAAGTCTTTGTTTATTTGAAAATAAAAACGGATCCAAATGATAAATGTTTTAGCAAAACAAACATTTCATAAGAAAACATGTTTACCCATAGAAATAATGTGCAGAAGAAAAATAAATGTTATTTGCATGAAAACAAATCTACAAATGGATCGAAATTCGTAGAATACTGCGGAAAATGTTTAAGGAAAACTTCAAACACTGACAAATAGATTTCAAAAGAATGTTGTCTTGCTTAAATAGTTGTAAAAAATGGCATAAGTCGAGTTGAGTACTAATTTCTCTAAAATAATCTTGATAAATCATAAGGAATTATACAAATATACAAATATGTTTATTCATACATTTAATTAAGATAAAAATATTATAATATTAATTATTGAACTAAATTTCATTGAAATTAAGTAAACTAATAATCCTGTAGATTAGTTAGATTAGTAACCAGCTTAGTTTCCAACTAAGCTGGTTTGTAGTAATTTTAGACAGACTTCCAAAAAGGAAGAGGTTTTGGTTAGTTTCTTTTGCAACACATATAACTGCTATGATAATTTTAAGTATAATGGTTACACTTACCTCGAATTCTTGACAATTATAATAGAAAAGCACTCCCAAATAGAACTTGAAGTAGGTATGATATACAATGAAGCAGAATATGTAAGGTGTTAAAGTATAATACACGTGCCCTTACAAATATTGTTAGTTCGAGCACCGTCCGTGCCAAGTTTGCTGTGTAATAGCTCATTACTACACTGAGACCAGAATAATCTGCCGTATTTATGTTTAGTAAACCGGAAGTGCTAAACTCATTTAATTTTTTTTGGTTTCTTTCAATATAAACAAATCATTTATCCGTACGTACATTGGTCTTGTATCAATTCAAAATAGTGCTTTTCTACTGTGCGATGGAAAAGGAAAACTTTCCGTCAGTTGTTTAAATGCATCCGATAGGTCATCCTAACTTGCCTGTTAGAATGCATTTGATTGCTGATTTATCTTTCCTATCTGCAGAAATTAGTCAAGACAATTATGATTGGTCTAGCAACTATTTTTGCAAGCTAATTAATACATTTTATTGATTCTGGGATTCTTAGTAAGTCGTCAAATGCATTTTAATGTTCTTTAATCGGTATATTTAAGTGAAGGAAGGCATTTGCTGTTAAAGAACTTATCCAGAAACATATTCAGTCTAAAAGCGCCTAATTATTTTCCAGGTGATAATTGCGATAGGGAAGTGATAAGTGACGAGTCGAGGCGCGGACAGGGAGAAGCAACGCCCGCCCGATGATAGATGCTCACTACAACATGACTAATATCATCGCAACTACTACGCACTTCGACGAACCGTTCAAATAGTACAGGAAGATCGTAAATCTAGAGCTATCAGAAATTTTAGGGACAAAGAGCAATCTAATAAAACGTATGATGTATTTTAAACGTTATACAATAAGACGTTAGCGTTAAAAGTGGTCTTGTTTAATTGGTTTCCATTCAACAAAGGAATTCAATTGGTTACAAAGGTCCAAAGACGCCAAGTTCTGTGACATAATCGCAAGTTGCGTCAGCTACTCACAACTATAATAGGCGTCACGTTTTGATGGATCAGCTCAGGTGACGCTTTCAGATAGCGCGTCTGAAAAATGACAATTGGTGAATCTTGGCAAACGCGGACCTTTTATCACGATGATCTACCTATGTTTTGTCACATGCTTTCCAATTATACTATCAGGGTATATTTAGAGAACAGTGCTGTCAGTGTTTTAGAGGAGATTGTATGTAGATAAGCAATATTTAGCGAGTATTAAAGGAAACGGACGGGACGTCAATCGAGTTTGACATCGCTTACGCGGCCAAATGGAAGTCTGTGATTCCATAAATCAGTGGCGTGAAGGAAAACTCTCTTTGATCGGTGGCGTTAATATGTTATCGATTTAGCGTCGGGACGGACCGCAGACCGGAGCGGTTGCGTCACTCGCGGTGACACCTCACGGAAACCCTCCACAACATTTATTCTATTAGCAATCAGATTTATGAGCCACCGCACGACGGAGATGAGCCAAATCTCTGTCTACAAATTCCCTAATTCTTTTTGAAGTTGAATACTCATCGAAGCGCGGAAACTTAAATAGACAATCCATATTTACTCTTCAACGAGATTAGAAATTAAAAATCGCGTGCCAAAATTTGACAATTCCGAAATGTATAATACCGGAATCACGACGACGAATTTACGAATGGGACAGGGAGTTACGTCGCTCATACGTTTAAAAAAAGTGTGATTCACCGGAGACACTTTCATACGATTCGGATATATCCACGAAGCAAATTTAGGCGTCCTTGCGTACAAATTTAAATCAGCTAAAGGACAATGCTAATACATTCGGAACTGTAACGAGCAGACAGTGGTGAGTCACCGACATCTAAATGTGGATTACAAAATTATCGTCTTTATTTCTTCAGCAGCTGTGTTAAGTAAATCTTATCGGAACTTGTTACGTTTAAAATAAAATGTGAAGTCACGAGGGTGGACATTAATTCCCGCGTTGAATCAGTTGAATGATCACGCCCGTGTTTTCTAGTTCGATGCTATTCGGATATCAACCGCCTAAAGTAAAGAGGGCAGTTTACAATTTCGTGCCAACTTCAATGAAACTAGAACTGGGGCAGTCACCGTTAATGCTCTGTATAGGTGATCGTATCCAGATCAGATCAAAGAATTGTCTGATGAACGATACCCAAACCCCGATATCTTTGGAAATAGCCACGACATTTTATAGCTGGTTCCAACGAACGAATTAAATCTCCAATCAACGATTATAAGCTCTACTTTTTCGCCGAAAAGCCGATTAAATAGGAATATAACCCAAATATCGATAGTCACGTGAAAGATTCGTTCATCTGAAGAATGTTGTGGTTCATTTTACTATAGTGCGTGGGTGGCAACTAGTCGGGAGAGTATTACGTACATAAGTACGACTAAAATATCTACGCACAGTATTCAATGGTGATAAAATACGGTAACATTTAGATTTGAAATCATTTTCCGGAACTTCCCGATCTGTGTAACACTTTAAAATAAAATGATTATATTGAGATTGTTTACCTACCGGAAAATAAGCTATTTGTTAGAGTTAGAATTTATAAAAGACAGGCATATTTTAATTTCGGAATACATTACTCTTGTACACCCCTTGTTTATTAAAAGTCGTAGATCTCGTCATGTATTTATCGGTATTTAGTCATCCTTAATCAATCCCATAGAATATAAAACAAATCACAGACTCTCAGCGTTAGGAATCTTCCAATAACTACTCGAAAACATATCGGCAATAGGAAGTAATACAAAAGGTATTGGCAAAGGTAACGTTGTGAAATCACTCGCTGACTCACAGATTTATTTTGAAGGAAAGCGTTCGACCGCTACGCTTTATAACACAACAAATAGCACGATCTTACGATGCTTTATCAAAACTTACATTCGTTTCAGGAAATATGGAACTTTTTACTAGTAACTTAGCTTGAATAGACCCCACGAAGCAAGATTTTAAAGATATTGAGACTCCGAATACGACCAGACCCTAGATGGACCCGTTAAGACCCTGGATATCGTCTGATTTTTGAGAAGCTCCGCCACAAAATGAGGTTAACACAATCGATGTATATTATATTATTTAAGCTCTTTGTGCTAATTCTGTGATGAAATATTAAATGTGAGAAAATGAGCTACTAATTCACAAATCTGTGACACGATAATTCTGTCTGTGCATTTTGAAATGTTGATTTTCACACGTCAGTTTTCTTTATCTTGAGCTACAGTAGCCGACAGGGATAGTGTACAAAGTGACATTTAAATAATGATCGCACTGGGATATAGCTGTTTTAAAAATCATTAAAAATATTTGAAACGATATTTATCTTAGATATGAAGTTTGAGTTGCTATTTCAAGTGACCATACGATTAGCAACGCAATCCGTAGTTATAGATAGAGAAAGCATTGTGGTTTGCGTAAACGTAATCGTTCAGCAAACGCAGCGAGTGCGTCCGTCGGATGCGTGACGCAGGCGCGGGCCCCGACCTACTTATGTCGTTGAAAAAAATCAGCAGTTGTTTAACTTTGAGGCGGGATATATCGAGCGGGGCAGAATGTGTTGTTCCGAATAGAAATAAACTTGTCACATATTTTGATTGTATCTAGAGCGGGCGGTTAGTCATGTCGCGTTGCCGATGCCAACGTCCCGGCGCGGGCACGCGGGCGCGGTTGCGGTCCGTTCCACACACCAGCTATAAAGGCAATCGTTCCAGACTGAATCACGGGAGGCGCCGTCTGCAAAATGTCTCACCACTGCCATATTTACGCCGTATATTACTAATTGTTATTGCTAACTGAAACACAACAATCCTAACCGCACCGACTGTTCAACGTTGCCAACGAAAGAATGACTTTGAAGTTTTATACACACGTAGTAAATCAGATCGATTCGAGTATTAAATTATCTAATAACAGAGTTATGTCAGGACGCCGAAACCTCTCGTTACAACTATTGATTCATTGCATAAGATAAGATCAAACGTTTGATCGAAAAATAATACGGATGGATGTTTTGAGTTACACCTTCTCACATCTCACAGAGTACAATGATTGAGATGTACCTATGCAAGTTATCGAAACAACAACGTTCGTAAACGACAGACATCATCAAAGGGTTCCATTTGTTATGGATCCTCAAGTTCAGTTGTAAACAATTATTTTTGTATCTTCAAAGTAAATTGTTTATCAACGTCGCTTTAAGAGATCGGTCTTCGTTATACAAAAGAGTTAACATTGGGAATAAATTTAGTGTTGTCGTAAACTTGGATAACAGCCGAGGCAAGTCGTTGCCGTACGAAGATTCAAAAGAACGAGTGGTCAGGGCAGAGCGAGCGCATCGGAGATATAAAATAGAAGCTGTGTTTACATTGGATCGGTCGGGAGCCCTGCGATTTATAAAATAATCAGGTGTGATTCATAGCGAGCGTCACTCGGCGATTTAGAAGTGGTTACTCGGGAACTTTTGGCAATACCTTTTGACAGCCGATTATTTGAGTGTCAACGATCGTTAGCGTTAAATTTACCGCGAGATCGGTACGGCCGCTCCGGTTCGAAGTCGATTAAAATTTTGCAATGATTGATGGCTGAAACTCGTAAGCAATGACAGACAATGAGACATAGCTGGCAATCAGCTGAAACAACAAAGCTATTCAGTTCTGGTCTCCATCCAGGATGTCCATTATTTTTTACGTGATTTTATTTACATTGGCACGAACTGATTACCTTGATTAAACGACTACAGCGATAATCCGACAGATTCAACGAGAGACAGATCAGTTAGTAGTAATTATATAATATCGCAACATAAGCCGACAATTTTGCTGATTTTTGATACAATGTTGGCCTACTGCACGTATCATCTGAGATTTTGTTCATTGAACTCCAGTTCTACAGATTCAGTTCCAAATCTATAAAATGCTTTATCTTGATTGGCTGGCTGATTAACCAACGTACAGCCTAAGCTGCTGACAGTAGGAGTTGAAATTTGTGGAGTGTGTACTTTATGTGATGTAGGCCTCCGATAAGAAAGGATATTATAAATTTGGTAATTTCAAATATCCTTTTTTATCGGAAGGCCTACATCGGGGTCGGGAACTTTTTTAATACATAATTAGTTTTATTCATAATAAATTTGCCAAATAAAGCTCATGGGTTTAAATATGTACTTATTAAGTTAAAATAATTAGAAAACTACTCTACTCACTCATGAAAACGTCAACGAACACTTGCAACTTTTTATGATCGGGTTTCACAGTTATTGATACTTGAAGCGAACAGTCCGACCGAGGCATTTCACTTGGTAATCACAATGTCATTTGTATAGTCCTTGGGAGTTGACGTATGTAGAATAGTACGGGCGAGGACGTGTACGTTTAAAGTGCGTACGCGGACGCAACGCGCGTGCGTTTGTCGCGAGTGCATGCAAGCTGGTGCAGCGAGCGCGTGCGATGCGCCATCGACGACGAGTGCGCGAGACTGTGCGACGACAACCGACACATCCCCGATAACCTTAAATTAGATTAATTGTACTGTGGTGATTCATTCGGCCCAGAGGTGTTTCTTTTTGTTGACACAAGACAAATGCTAATCTCGATATAGAATAAAAGAATTATCGAGAGGTGAATGAATTTCCATGAGAAAAAAGCGCTACAGAGTGAACGCCCGTTTGTCTATCTATCTATATGTGTTGTAAAAATATTTTTATGAAACCGTAATAAAAATATTACTGGAAAAACAATGTAAATGGGCCGAAGTGAAGAAGTAAAGTAGGTGTGTAATTTATGAGGTTTCTCGTTAAAACAGATGATTTAGCAAGACAAAAATGCTATGTTGCACCAGATAGTTTGGGTTAGTCAGGTGCCTGTTATTTTGAATGGGCAATCGATTCGCAGATGTTTTCATATTCACGATAATGGATCCGATGGATTGGTAACGCTGGTTTGTACGATCGATCGGCTCAAAAGACCGGCTGTATAAAAATCAGTTAATGTATAAAAATCAACACATTTGTTTATTTGAGGAAGGTATAACGAGCGAGATGCCACGCCAACCCGGCGCGCGGCGGCACCATAAAAATATTACAAGTTAGGTATCTGAACGCAAATTTACCTTGAATTTTTAAAATGAAAAATTGCAAGATTGACACAAACTGAGATGAAACTGCAAGAATCACACACAAAATACGACTATGAGAACAGCTACTCAAGAAAACACTCGCGAACTAATTCTTTTAATTCGATTCGGTCACCTGGTTAGTATAAAATTAAATAGTGATCGCGAAGTATTACCTAAAATCTTTATTTAAGAATCAAAGAGACATTTCTATATATAATTTAACAATTACTCCCACATTAATTGCACAATGACGCGTATCGTAGTAATATAGTTTTAGATTAGCTCTACAGTGACGATCTTGTGAGTCAGCAAACGGGCTGTGAGCCATGTCTCGCCAGAGGCTGTGATTACTGCCAATTGAAAAAAAAAATAGAAGAACTTGTGATTGAACAATAACGTTAATTACTTAAGAGATTAAACAATCATGCGCTTTCCCGTACAAACGTATGTCCCTGTCCTTTTCCTGAATATTGCCGCCAGAGCATTTTTAATAGAAACGTTTAGTTTATAATAAATTGAAATTTTCAAAATAACCAGTTTAAAAAAAAAATGGTCGGGCATACTTACCTAATAAAGACATTGCACTGGAAGCAATATTTAGAAAGGAAATGGGGAAATACATTTATACGGGATAGCACTAGTCCGTTTAAGCTTTTAATTGGTTAACATCAACTCTAGTGTGCTTAGTCTTATTATCCAACTCTTATACTATTATTAGAATTAAAGTATGATTCATCTAAAATTCTACTGATGCGCAAAGATGCCGACAGGAAGAGCGTCTATCAGGATAGTAACTCTGTAGACGTAAAAAGCAATATTTGCGTTTCATACAGGAAGCTATGGGTAAACAGATGACCAGTCGGATAGCCATCTGCATTAGTTATCATTTAGACATGTTTTTTTCCTACTAGGAATAATTTCGACTGTGTTTTATGAGATAAACAAAGTCTATTTGACTATTCTGTACTGACTAATGAGAAAGACTTAGTCTACTTTTATTATAATTCCGACTGCGACCTTACACGCGTAAAAAGTGAATGCTTTTTACGCGTGTAAAAAGCGGTGGTTTCACCAAATATAGTGTAACGTGATAGTTACGTTTGCTTTTATATGGAAAGTTTAAAAATATGTTTATACATAATTACAAAACCTACAAACAAAATTCTTTGTGAGTACAAACTTATATAAAATTAAATATTTACAGGTTGTATAAACACCCCCTTACTATAAACGCTAGTTAACAGCTGCTTAGCTATGCATAATTTGTCTTTTACTGTGACATCAAGTTTCAAAGTTGACAGACAGAGACAAACGTCACATAACTTGGTCATCTGTAAATCATCGTTTATAAGTAAGGGGGTTAATATCTAAGCCTCACTTTACGTCTGTTCAATTTTTTTTAGCGCATATACTAGGGCTCTTTGAGATTTATATAAAATTTCATGTTGTTTAACAACGGAGATGTTTTTACATTAAAATTATTTACGTCATCAACTTTAGTTTTCACATTTCTTTGCCTAGGACATGAATAAGATTCAATAGAATGTCGGAAAATTATGTCAGAATTCTGAGGTAATAATAGAAAATGTAATATGGATTCAAAGCAGATTTCAACTAACTCTTAGTTCAATATATTATTACAGTCGATTAGAAACAACCGAAGCGTCTATAAACTGCGTTAGTTAACCAGAATAAATCTAGGAACTGATGGTGTACAACCCCGTTAGCGATCTAACAATACATCTGTTGCGATCGGTCGTTGGTCCCACAACTCCCGGTTCCTAGAAAAGAGCGGACACGATCTAAAATAGAGTCGGCCTCTTCCGAGAAGGGTGAGTCATCCGGGATCGCATCTGGACCGCATGCGTTACATACTTGCTTGCAAGTACGAATCACAAAAAAAATGTTTCCAATTTTTAAGTCAAAAATTACTAAGATACTTATACTTATCTTCTGTTTTAGCGACGCGACGGTTTGATTAAAATTTAAGAGGCCGTAGCCAGAACTGATGTTTCTAGGATGAATTACTACAAAAGTTAGTTGAAATAAAAGTTTTTGAAACCATATTTATTAAAGTCCAGGAAATTTACTAACACGTGAATGTCGTGAAAATACGATTCCTGAAAATTTTCTCCACAATAAAAAATAGCAATTGTTTGATTTTACGCACAAAAATTTTGTAAGGTCGCATCTTACATCCTTCACTTACACATCTGAAATTCGCTGGCTTTATCCCTGTCACGCTATTAGGGTTGTATAGGCCCTTAACTACTTTTTTACGGTTTACATCGCTATGTTTTTATTACTTTTGGCATTTCAACAATGCAATTCTTTTTGAGATCTTTTTATATGTCTTCCAAGGGTAAAAAGTTTTAGTAAAATGTTAAAATTTGTTCTAACTACTCTGTTGTGAGTAAGGTGACTTGGTACCATTAGACATATGAAAGAAAGAGGTTCCCTATGAGTCATGTGGTGAGCTATTTTGGGAAGTTTACTGCGTTAACTACTTTATGTATGCTTGAACATTATCTATGTCGAATTAACGTATTTTTCATTTTCACTATTCTTGTAAAGAAACGATTTATTTACTGTAAAAATCAAACGAATATATACAAGGTGTAACAGGTAAGCCCTTTTAATCCGAAAGGGGGTTGTTCTAGACGTCTAGGCGAACAACTTTTGTTCTACGACTTTTGGAAATTCGAAGTACTTTTCGAAAAATTTTGGTGTAAAGTTTACTTGAAAATCAGCTGTTTCTGAGAGTTCCATGTCATTGACCTTATGTTGCCCTTTTATTTAGTTTGATGGTTTACAATCAAAACTTCAATTACCTTTATTTTTAAAAACAGCTGTTTTTTCAGTGAAACATAACCCCAAAATTTTCAAAAAAAAAGTTCGAATTTTCAAAGTTGTAGAACAAAAGTTGTTCGCCTAGACGCCTAGAACAACCACCTTTCGGCTTAAAAGGGCTTACCCGTTACATCTTGTATATTTTCAATTTTTTTAATATTTAGCTTCGAATTTACGTGGCGCAACAGCAAGTCGTAGTTAGTTCTTAAAATGATTGAAGATTTTTAAAGCTATTTTTATTATTTTTCTAATACTGTGTTAATTTATTTTGTTATCTTGTTTTTTCTTTGGAATATCTATTACTTCTTTTTTTTTCTAGCCACATTAAATAAAAAGGCGACTGCCTTATTGGCATTTCATAGAGTAGGTAGAAATAGTATTATTGTTGCCATAGATTGGTATTCTTTTAGTTCAACTTTAAAAAACCTAACTCAGTACTTTTGTAATAATGCCGTTATTAAATAAAACGAGAGTAAAACCCGGTAAATATTGTGTTTTATTATTATATTAGTTTCCAATTTAAAACCAAATAAAGATAAATTCTCTTCTATTTCAGAAGCCGCGTGGGCTCTGTTTAACACAAGTTATAATGCGTTCTACAAAACATACTATCACAATAAAAGCACTCGCACATTAGTGCCTCAATAAATAAAACATGTTTACAACACACAATTAAATATTCGAGTATTACAGAGATAGATGTAATAAGAGCAACAGTCGATGACTAACAAGTATAACGTTATTTCAGTGGGCTATTTAAATGGCAAGACCAAGATACTCCTTCTAGGAACTGTTGACAACTTTCGTGCACTAAAGATGCAGATATTCTAAGCTTTGCGGTTACGAAGGGTTCGTTACAGCAAAAACTGATTTCGTGGCTCTCGTTCTAACTTATAGAATACTAGCTGTTACCCGCGACTTCGTCTGCGTAAAAATAGTGAATTAGCCGAATTTTTCGTTCATTATTTGGGTTCTACTTTGGATTTGGATGTAAAGTATACCACGAGGTTCCTCGAAATTGAACTATCCAATATTGAAAACCAGATTTCAATCGGATAAGTTGTTTTTATTGTATAAGGAACAAACAGAGAAACAGACAAACATGAATTTTAAAAATAATATAATTTTGTTCTACTACTTTTCTTAAGTCCCCAAACAACTTTTTTTAAATTTACTTCCAAGTAGGTACAGACTTTGGTCCTCTCTTCCTTTATTATAAGTATAGATGGGTTAGAAAATAATAGAATCGATGGTAAAAGTGTTGTCTTCACAGTGCGTAATCGATTTGTGCACTTCTTAGTTAAAGAATGGTTAGTTTAGTCTAGTTTCTCTGCAAATGATGTCATGCAACAGCTGTATCTAAACTGTAAAATACTTTGTACTGCGCAAGTGTTGTTGTATTTTCGCTGTAAAAGATTGTAGTTGCTTTTTGGGAAAATCTGTAAAACAATAGGTAAGCTGTAGTTAGATAATCCGCGCTACCATGATCGTTTGTCGTTGCTATGTCGTCCTTTTGTCGTAGTAGTCGGCGTATCGTTTAAATAAAAAATACGCCGACTACTTTGAAAAACCATAGACAATAAAAAAAAAACTTTTTTTGAAGTTTGTATTTCTTTTTTTTTTTTTATTATTTTATGTTTTTTTTTAGGTGAACGACAACGCGACGACTTTTAAGACATCATGGCAAGGCCCAATATCTATATCTGTAAAAGACTTTGTCTTGACCAGCCCCTAGATCATCTATCCAGTGAATGTCTGACGTGGAAAAGAACAGGCCCTATGCCGTACATTGCTGCTTTGACGTAACGTGGTTATTACCGGTAATTACCTCAAAGCAGCAATGTACTGCATAGTGCCGTCATTTTTCACGGTTGTCAGACGTCCACTAGATAGATAATATGGGGGCTGACTGACTGACGGATCAACGCACTGTCGTTGGTTGCAGAGGGCTCAAATTTGAAGTGTGTTGTGTATTATTTATAATGGATGTAAGCTTCAGAAAAGACTTTTGAAGATGCCCCATGGTTCGGGAGTTATGTGGGTGAAACCACGGGACATAGGTACCTATGCTCCGTGCAGTATGCTAATCTTACAATAAAGCACGATATAATAACTTCAATCAAATAAAACAAAAACCTGCTGTAAAACAAAAAAATATGTGTCTTTAAAATTCATTTCGTTTACTATAAGTTTAATAGTTACAAACAAAGAAAGCCGCTAGCTTTTAGCTGACTTCTAAAAAAAGTGGATGTATAAATTCGACATATGACTTCAAAGAAGACAAAAAGCTCTTTCTTACATATGACTCCTGAAGAAATATTGAAGCAATCGGGCACATGGCACAATAAGTTAGTCAGACCTGTTACGTAAAAAGGAGCTAAATATATTTTTATAATGACATTGTTAAGTGATTATCTTTCAAAACACAACGATGTTAACAAACAAATGATTAATAACAGTTTTTAAAGTCGCCACAGACTAAAGATTTTTAGTTTGTCGATAGAAGGCAATCGTCAAGTCGGTCCGTCACTAATCTCATTTGATCTCTATTAAAGAATTAACAAAAATTGGTTCAGTGGCCTAAGCGTCGAAACATATAATGTATGTACTACTAGCAGCGCCTCGTGGTTTCACCCACGTAAGTCCCGATCTATCAGGAATATCTAGTCAAAAAGTAGCCTATGTTATTCCAAGTCGCCAGCTACGTATAATCTAAGCTTCATCGCAACCAGTTCAGCAGTTTTTGCGTGAAAGAGTAACAAAGTCACATACATACATACATACAAACTTTCGCATTTTTAATATTAGTAAGATTAGGATGATTTATTAAAATAAAAATGTCATTTAAAACGAGATATTTAACATGTTTTGCTGTTTTTTTTTCGGAGCTTGATTATCGCTTATAAATAAATTACTTATAATATTTGTTGTGAAAAAAAAATTAATAATATGGTACCTGATAGTACCTATATTGTGTTATTATTAATTTAAAGACCGTGTACTAATTTGAAATAAATTAATTTAAATTTAATTTGTAAAGACAAACTCCTTCACATTCACAACCTATCAGCCGATAAAAAATCACAAGACTAAGACCGCGGTTAACCTCGTACAAAAAAACAAACATCACATTTGTCGAGTGAGTCAGATCAAATGTCCTGCCAAAGGACCAGCAGGGCTATTCTCGACGTATTACTCACGTAATGATACATCGGGATTCGGGATGTTACGAACTATGCGTTTTTATATCACACTAGCTGCCCCCGCGGTTCCACCCGCGTAAGTCCCGTTCCCGCGGGAATATCGGGATAACACGTAGACTATGTGTTAGTCCCGGTATCCAACTACTTCTACTACTGAACCGATTGCGATGAAACTTGTAATATAGGTTATAATACACATAGGCTACTTTCTATCCCGATAATCCCGCGGGAACGAGACTTCTATGATAAATCAATACTTTGTTTTTTAATTGTAACTAAAAAAACGGACTATAAGTACACAGATATCACTCAACGCGATTCTATTTGTATTTACATTGTAAACATGCAACATTGAAGGTAAAGTTAAATAAAATCAATTTATTTTATGCGTCATAAAATGATGTTAATTATGGTAAGGTATGAATAAACGTCTTAGGGCTGATTTTTCAAATCCCTATACAATGTGTAATGGGTATGCCTTTTAAGCCGAAAGGGGGTTGTACTAGACGTCTAGGTGAACCACTTTTGGAAATTCGAACTAGTTTTCAAAAATTTTAAGTGTAAAGTTTACATGTAAACCAGCTTATTCTTAGAGTTAGAGGTCATTGACCTTAAGTTGTCGTTTCATTTAGTTACGTCAACTCCAATCAAAACTTTAATTGCCTTTATTTTCAAAAAAAGCTGTTTTTTTTTCATTGATAAATAACCACAAAATTTTCAAAAAAAAAGTTCGAATTCGTAAAAGTTGTAGAACAAGAGTTTTCGCCTAGACATCTGGAACAACCCCCTTTCGGTTTAAAAGGGCATCCCCGTTACACATTGTATAGAGATATTTGGCAAATAAAATGTAACACCACCGAATAGAAAACGTCACTATGATATTAGGAATTATTATTAAGAGTCAAAATTTGAAGGTTTTAAAATTTGGTTGGGTTTGAACTTATTCGACAGATATCTATTATCCGTAGAATGAAAAATCAAGCCTTAGTTAGTTTTTAGCTAATTAAAAATCTAAGTACGTACTTCATACGTATTAAAGACGTAATTCAGAAGATAAATAGGTATAATATTGTACAACATTGCACAAGACTTAATGATTTCCATTATAATTTATAGATTTTGCAACCAATTCAGATTTTTCGACCTATCATAGTAACTCGCGAAAACGACTTTCGAATACTTATACGTACCTAATAAAACACAATATTTACCGGGTTTTACTCGCGTTTTATATAATAACGGCATTATTAAAAAGTGCCCAGCTTTCGCTAACTTTACAGTTAGTTTTTTTTAAGGTTGACTGGTCAAGGTTTTTGTCAACCTTGAAAAAACTGTAAAGTTAGCGAAAGCTCGGTACTATGTAACGCGAGTAAAACCCGGTAAATATTGTGTTTTATTATGCAAAATAGCGAAAACTTAAGACAGAATTATACGTACCTTTTTAACAACACCAGAACCGCTGTTTTCTTTATTTTTTCTTAGAGTGATCGTGCTACATCATAAACAATATTCGTTGATTTGTTTCGACAAGAAAAATCTATAGAGGAACAATGTATTTTTCTAAATTCGACTGCGACAAGCTTCGAACTCGCGACTCTGGCTTGCCGAGCGAGCGCCTAACCACAAGACCGCGTGATTTTAATTCTTCTTCTTTTTGTGTAGTGGTAAAGCTCACCTCGTGTTAGTTTTCAGAAGGCCTCTAAATTGAACTAACGACTGCTATCAGAGATAACAATCGGGACTAACTGCTTAACGTGCGTTCCAAGGAACGGAGGATATTTACTAAGTCATGATTGACGTGAAAAAACGATTTCTGAAAATTTTCTCTATAGGAAAAAATACCAAACTTCCCTCTAAATTGTACAAATAAGTGATATTACTCAGTCAATATTGTCAATAAACTAATAAATCTTTGTATAAGAACTGAACTCACTTCAATACAGGTCCTGAATGATTTGAATTTCAAGACTTCCGGTTATTTATCTTGAAACTAGCAATTGTTAGATTTTACGCACAAAAATTTAGCATAGTCGCATCTTACGTCCTTCACTTACACGTCTGAAATTCGCTAGCTTTATCCCTGTCACGCTATTAGGGTTAGGCCCTTAACCCGCACGATCGTTCAAGATCGGCAGGTGCAACTCAGGCAATAAGTTCCACTTAATACGACAGTAAGCATGCATCACTCAATTCACTCACCGACTGTGTACATATACTTGTCGAATCCAGCCATATTCTTGACTCCACTGATAAAATCCTCGTCGAAATTACCGTCCACGAATTCCCAAGCGTTCTGAAACACGAACAATTTCAATACAATACCATTCTACATACAATAAGCAGGTAATGGGTTCGGGAAATCAGATATCTCTTTTAGGTTTTGAGCGTTTCTGTTTGTACAAATATGTATTTACAGTTAAAACAATTAAAAGAAATCCAATCTCGTGTGTGTATGTAATTTGAAAGTTGTCGAAATATTTACTCCCACAGCTGTCAGAATAAAAAAGCTGATAGAGTGGTGTTGGTCTAGTGGGAGATACCTCGACTTTCATTCCGAAGGTCGTGGTTTCAAATCCCGGCCGCGCACCAACGTGTTTTTCTTTGAGAAAAATGTATTTGTGCTATTAACGCTTCGCTCCTACGGCGCAGCAAAACATCGTGAGGAAACCCGGGGCTTAAAGTCACGCACAAAGCCCCAGTTGCGGAAACATACAGTTAAAAAAAAAGCTGATAAATTATATTATTTCTACTAATCCTAGAACCAAATAAATAAGTATTATATCTTTGGTCTTGCTTAATTTGGATTATACAGCGTAGTATATTAATTTTTAAAATATATAGTGACTGTTGGTTTAATTTGGATAATAAATATCACTATTCATTTAAGACTACGGCTCATGACATTTTGTCAAAATAGATTCATAAGTTTTTGTTTCACAGTTGGTAAGGAAGTGTGTGACATAATCTCACAAGGTGGTAAGTGTGGATGGTGGACTAAGATGTTCAGAACTTCTTCAATATATCAAACATAAAAAAACATAACCCTTTCCTTGCAGCCGGGTAAGAACAGTTTTTTGTTTATAAAATTAGTAACTATAGTTTAACATCTTGTTAGAAAGTTATTCTACATTATAATAATTATTAGAAACTCCTGTATTCATATTTATTTTGAAAAACTATTGGTTAATTTTTAAATAAAATTTGCCTAGACGCATAGAATAACCTCCTAAAAAGTATTAAAAATATTTCAAATAATTTAGAATTTTGGTGTGCAATTCATACATAAATAGATAGATAACAGGATTACACTGCAAAATAGGTAAAAAATGGGTGTTGTCAAGGGCGGAAGGTAAAGATAGTATTTGACTAACCAACTTCCAAAAATGGAAGAGATTATCAACGAGGTTATCGATTCGGATGAATGTTAATGTTGTAAATATTAAAGAAAAACTAATAATAACGACGACTCATTTCTGAGGCGGTTCAGTTGATACATATGAAGCAAATGACCCATGCACAAATTATATTGCTCCATAACCAATGAGATACTAAGCGTTTTTTGGCTGTGATGTTTAGAATGTTGAATTTATACAAATAGGGTACAAATTCGTAATTACTGTTGTCTTTACCTTCAGCCTTTGACTACATTTAGTATACTGATAATAAGTATAATACATAAGAATATGCTGTAAATAAACAAATACATACATAACATACACGAATAAGAAAATGACTCCTGGGAAATATCATTCAGGAAACTTGTAAAGACTACTTAAAATTATAAATGTGAATGTTCATGGCTTAGATATTGTTGCGGAGGTTGCGAATTAAATTACCATTATGTACGGACAAATAATCTTTTAAAACACGCGTCTTTTTAAATTTCTAATTTTTTCAACCTTGTTCCTTCAAAGTAAGAGGAGATACTTGAAGGCTTAGGCCGCGGCTTATTACCACCCCGCGGTCTAAGTCGTAGCGCGAAGCTAAGACATACATGTTCCGATACGTAGACCGTTGCAGCCACTAAGGAAGATGGATCGAGTCTTGTTCCACTGCCGTCTTCCTTCATCTATATGAGTCTATATGAGCTATATCTTAGACCATATAATCACTTTCATCAATGGTCCAACCAACGCTCATCTATTATGTTAAAAAAAACTTGACAATTCATATTTGTTACTCTAGCAAAAACTACTGAACCTATTGCAATGAAACTTAGTATGAAGCTGGATACTTAAGTAGACTTTATAAGCCTAACTTACGCAAGTGAAACAACAGGGCTTAGCTAGTAGATAAATAAATAGGATGCATGACAAAAATGAACATGAAAAAATACACTTAAAATCGCAAATAAATAAATACCATACACAAGACAGTAAGTACAGAATACAAAAACATGTCAAAAAGGTGCATTTAACTTGATTTCATCGACTTACGGGATCAACTTCTATTTGCAAAGGCTTTTCATATCTCGGATCGACCACTCTCTGTGATAAATTAGACATATTTCCATTATATTCTTTTCTAGGTGACATAGGGCTATTTGTAGCGCTCAGTCTATCACAATAGTTCTGATTAAAGTCCTCTTTCTTAGAGTTTGTAGTACTAATAACGGAAGGGCTTCGAAGCGGAGATGCATCGTTTTGTCTATTCCAATACTGTTCAATGTCAATATGCCTAGGATTCATATTTCCAATGTTATAATTCCCGATAGGAGAGCGTCTCGGGGACGAACTTTCACTGAACACATGAGGACTGTTGACTTGGAGGGAGTCTTGTGAATTTTCTATTACAGTCGGTAGATCTTGAACGGGCGAACTGGAAGTCCTGTTGATTGTTATAGGTGATCTTGTTTGGTCTTGAGCGAACTGTGCTGGTATCTTGACTTGTCCTATCTCTCTGAACGGTCTAGGCGGTGGGTCCGGGTTACTCACTTGGATGGTGTGAGGGGAAGTGCCACTTTGAGTGTCGGGGAGACTGTAGTGAGTGTCGGGGAGACTGTCGCGAGTGTCGTACGTCATGTACTCGTCCTCAGAGCACTCAGAGTCGTCCTGTTCACAGTCGTCGTAGTTGATAGGAGTGTCGGCACCGGGGAAGAACTCGCATAGGCCCGACATTATATCGACTACCTGGAATTTTATTTGATTTATTTAATGGAATAAGTTAATTTTTGCAGAACGTTACACACAGCGCAATCTAGTTGCAAACCAAACAAGCAACTAGGCTTTACTATACAACTATACTACTTTTACAAGACAACTGTATACTACTATTATACAGGGTGGACCATTTCGATGACCGTTTATGGGGAAACTATAGCATATAGAGAAAATTGCTAAAAGGAGTTGCGTCCCCAAATTTGACAAAAACTAAAATGGCAAATATACAAGAATCGAACCTGGCCAAACTTTTCTCTCTCTTATAGTTCAGGATATCCCCCGGAAAGCCCATTGAAATGGTTCACCTGTTTATAGTTGAGAAAACTAGACCAACAACAAAAGTCCAATATAAAATGTATACCACTTCTGTATGAGTTACTACATAACTTTATGAGTTATTTATCCAATAAATACAACAAATTATAAAATGTATTATTTGATTTAATGACTACTATTTCATTACGTTTGTTTTAGATTTTCGTTTTATAGCTTCAACTTATATGATGACTCTTTTAATAGGTTTTCAAGAGCAATTTGTTCACATGAGTCACTAATGGCAGAATTCCGAAACGCCACTACAAATTTAAGTGATACTTAAATAAATAATCTAAAAATTCTGTATTTGGTCATTAGTGTTTTTTTGCCTGAAAAGTAACAAAGTCACTACAGACATACTTGCAACTACTCGCCACTACATGCAAACTTTCGCATTTATATTTGTAAAGTTACCTTTGCCATGCTGGGTCTCTCAGCAGGTATTTTGTGCCAACACTGCGTCATCAGCTTCTCAATCGGCTCCGGACAACCCTCAATCAAATTAGGCCTTTGCCCTGAAAATTGACGCACAGCCCACATATAAATACTGCACTTGCATAATAAATGTACAAGGGGTCTTCAAATGACTAGTGAATCTCGTTTAGGCAGGCGTGCTACATCTTAGACGTCGTTGCTAACCATTAAACGACAGTGATAGTGGTTAAACACGCATATAAAAAACTAGCCAAGTGGGTACCATTTAAACATTTCTTTTATTCGATTTTTGTATTTGTTGTTACAGCAGCAATAGATATCCATAATCTGTGAAAATTTCAACTCTCTAGCTCAGCATTAATGTTCCGTCTGTTTTAGAACTAAATGGTTTGTCGCGTGATGATGAAAAAAGTCCCGACGGTATGACTCTGGTCCCTTTGAAGATGGGGCGGTATTTGGTATGGGGCGCCACCACCACACATACTTTGGCGCCGTCCCATCTACCAGAAAACTCGGTTAGGGCAGGTGCGGCTGCTTTCCGGGCCGAAAAACTTAAGAAGCGCAAATATGTGACTCTTAATGGGAGTTACACGTTTGGACCTTTCGGAGAAGACTTTGGAACTGTGGGGGCCGAGGATATAGCTATATATCGGTTTTTTTTAGAACGCCTGGTGGAGACAATGCGGGACCAGAATGCTGGAGTTTAATAGGCGCAAAGAATTAGCATTTTGGGCTGCCAAGTAGTGAGGACTTGGACTTGTTTCAATAAAAAAAACATATTAAAAAAAACAGATAAAAATAAGATGAATTGACTGACTGTTTGTCACCTGTGACGCCTCGTTTTAGCTTCAGAAAGGCCAATTTATTTAGCTGCTATTGTATGCCACTTATCTTAGGACCACTTAGATCAAACTGATGCGGAATAACTACAGTACAATAAAAGGTGGAATGATGATTCATTGGGTCTGAATGTGATATCATATTTTACTTGGAAATATTCATCTCTCATTCATTATGTTTAGGTTTAAATAACAAAGGTGTTTTTTATACTTGTGTTGGATGGACAGAGTGTAGTGTAGACTCAGTGTCAAATTTTTGTTTAGTTTTTATGTTAACAAAAAATGCCAAGTGTTGCCAAGAGCGAGTCGGACTCGCGCATGGAGGTCTCCGTATCATCTCAAAGAAAGTGTTTTTTTACCTTAAATATTTATTTTATTATTTGTCTCTTATTCATCATCTGTGAAAATGTCAACTGTCTTGCTGTCAAAGATCATGAGATTGAGAGATAGACAGTCGGAAAGTGAACTTTTAGTAAAAGGTTCCGTTTTTACTTTTTACCCATTGGGTATGCAACAACATATAATATGTTAGAGACTTGATCTCTAGTACAAGTTAGTACTAAGTTGATGATATAAGTAGCCATATTGCATCAGACGTTTATTCTTAGACTTACACTTAGGCTGAAATCTATAAAGCGTTAGACTTAGCTTAGCAAAATCTTGGCAAAGTTATGTCAAGCATAAACTTCGAATTGGATTTATAGTCGAAATTGTCTAAGATTTGGTAACCTTGTGCTAATATTGTCACAGTACAAATATTTGTTTGTTTTTACGCTCTTTGCAAGTGATACTCTGCGCATTCACCCCCATACTGGAAATTAACATACCTGTATGTACAGCCCACATAATCCTAAATGCAGAACCACCCTCTTCAAAAGGTTTCCTCCGAGACAATACCTCCCATAGAATGATTCCCCATGAGAATACATCACATTTCTCAGTGTAAGTTGAACCTTCAAACACCTGAAATTTAGATTAGGGGAATAATAAGGGGAACATAAAATCATTTGCTATGTCTAATAGTTTAGGATATCCACCTGAAAGCCCATCGAAAAGGTTCACCCTGTATATAAATTGATTGTTATTGCCAATGAAGTTTTCACTTCTGCGCTTCTTTTGTGTAAATATTTCACTGAGATCTAGGCTTTAGGGTACGCTTAAGCTTATCCATTTACAAATTTTACAAAATATGAGTAAATTACACCTATACTTGTGTTGTGATTATAGAATAATAAGGAAGGTGTAGCTTAGAGTGTCATAAATCACCTAAAGAATTTAATTACTTATTCTGTGGTATTTCAAATATGACTACAACATCCATACCCAACTAGTTTCTTCATAATCGGTTCAGTAGTTTATATATACTAAACACATTAACCTTTCAAAATTTTTTTTCAACTAATACTATAAATGAAAGAGTTTGAATGTAAATAAATGACGGTTTGTTACTCCCTAGCGCAAAACATTCCTACACGCTACTTTTAATTCTGTTATTAACACGGGAACGGGCCATAAGCAGTTGAAACTGTGGGGTGCAGCTTATAATAATTTAAGCATAGAAACCTCAGGTGCCATCCAAGCAGCGCTCCCTTTATTATTGGTCATGTACGTAGCTTTGTCTGCAGCTGTACCAAAGTCACAGATCTTCAGCCTCACTCCACCACCCACTAGCAACAGGTTCGGAGGCTTCAGGTCCCTGTGAATGAGAGGCTTTGGTCTCATCGAGTGCAGGTACGCCACACCCTGAAAGTTGAGAAATTATTACATAATTATAATGTATTTCGATGATAGATATATTATTACTAGAGGTGATGTCCTTAATCATATTCCAAGTGTTTACATGAATTAATAAATTATATAAAAAATCTCTGGCGATCTGAGAATATTATTATTTCTATCATAGAAATGAAATTAGTCTTGCTGTGGGCACTAATATGAAATAGGTGAATGACACAAAAACACTCAAAGGCTTTATTTAATTTGTGGTAATGTTGACACAGTGGCTGTCTTCCTTTTGATACCATATCTAGTTATCTACTGCTGATCAAGTGATATTCTCAGTAGCGTTTTGGGAGCCCAGAGTCCAGAAAAACCCTAAATAATTTGGGGTCGGCTTCATCAACCATACCTACTCCAATGCATCACACGGGGACATCTCCAGGTTGACTAGTCACTCTGACCTCACCTTAAGTCATCTTTTACCCAGATCCCTTAGTTGCCTTTAGACACCCACGAGGGAAAGGGTATACCATGGTCACCCAACCAATTGTGTATGTGGTGTAATGAACATAAATCAATGATTATCACAGTATAATTGAAATAAGTGGTCTATTACAAATGATGATTTTTGCAATAAAATGATACTTTAGTAACACTTTTTGCATTGAAATGGTTCAGAAACCATTAACCAAATGGTCTATGGTTGTCTGAGTCAATAATTGTCAACTAGGTCTGTTGCAATTGCTTGACGTTGGAACCTAAATTACATAGTTACAAACCTTCAATTTTTTTATCATTGTCTTATCTACAAAGAAATGATGTAACAACCACAACAAAAACAAATGTCGATCACGTACCTCGGCACACTGATGAGCCCAGCTCATAGCGTGTGCAGCTGTGTATTTAGGCTTCGGACGATTGTGAAGAACATTGTATAGGGAGCCACCTTCAGCATACTCCATTACCAGGCACACATGAACACCCTGTGTACACGCTCCATAAAGCCTTACGATGTTTGGGTGACTAACTCGAGATAACTGACGCACTTCTATTGAAAACTCTCGCTTTTCAGCCTCCGAGTTAATATGCTTCACAGCAACATACGTGTTTCTCCATAGCCCCTTCCAAACCACGCCAAAAGCGCCTTTCCCGACAACCTGCACATCATTTTACTATAAATACGTCTCCGCCGCACTGTTACGATCAAAAACTTAGCAAAACAAAGCTTCTATTTACCGATAATTCTTCTATTTCACTGTAATCTATCTCCTCCACAAAAGTCGGCTGACCAGGTGAATCTTGCACATTGGAAGCCATCGGTACACACAATATCACATTATCAAACGACTAGCAAAATTAAATAAGAACACTTCCATATAATCTACACAATAAACTAGAGAAATTAATAAAAAATAGTTGGTTATCTCAATTTTCTCAGTATTGTTTGGCAGAGAAAAGCAACTGCGACAAGGCCGCCATCTTTGAAACTGAAGAAGAAGAAAAAAAAGTCATTCATTCATTTCATTCAAAGTACTGGAGTCTTGGCGGGAACTCGTTGAGGAGATGTGGTGCTAAATTTTCATTTTTGTGAAACCTAGTTCATATGCGTGCAAATTGTTTAATTTCGGGGGTATATTAATCAATTTAGTTTCGTGAAGGTGTACAAGTGGAATGAAAGTGAAAATCGGTGCAAAACATTAACTTAGTGTTGTCTCCAAGGCTCCGTGAAGATTGTTTGTAAATGGCCGCCGTGTTTACAAATGATTCCCTAGACTTGACTTTAACTATGACGACTTGACTGTTTCGATGCAAATAACTTTCATAATATATTAGAATACATGACACTGGCTAATTTCCTAATGGCCATAATCGGTTCACAACCGATAAGAAATAATAATAATTCAAAGTACTGTAGAGATGTGCCAAATGCAATTCACCGGTCTACCGGTTTTATTTACTTTCGCTATTGCCAAAGTGAAAAGTATTTTGGTCGATGGGCCATAAGAAGAAAAAAAATAGGTAGGTACCTACTTATAAATAATTCATCTTCATCTAGAAAGTGGTATTACTGGAATGGACCTAAAAAGCACAGAAAAAGTGGTAAGAACCCATGAGGAGTTCTGTCCCTTTCTAATAGTGTAATTAGAAAGGAACAGCATGATTAATGCAGGAGCTCTGTAGCTTTCTAACTCTTTCTTATTCAGGTAGCACTTTTCCCCGTCCCTTTCCCCCGGACCACTTTTTAGCTTCGTTCACGCATTCTAGTTCTAGTAATATAAATATTTTGATCCTCATATCTTATTCTTTGATCCTCATAATCTTAATCTTTGATCCTCACATCTTATTCATCTATCTATGCTATTATATTCGGCCTCTGTGGCGCATCGGGCGAACGCCCGACTGCAATACAGAAGACTGCGGGTACGATTCCCGCCGGGTGCAAATATTTCTGCTTAAAAATAGGTATATACACTTCTCATCAAAAAAATCGAAACATCTCAGAAGTATAAATTTGAAAGAGTTAACTTATTCTTATATTAGCTGCGCCCCGCGGTTTCACCCGCGTAAGTCACGTTCCCGCGGGAATATCGGGATAAAAAGTAACCAGCTACCTATATTCCAAGTTTCATCGCAATCGGTTCAGTAGTTTTTGTGTGAAAGAGTAACAACCTCACATACATACATACTTACATACAAACTTTCACGTTTATTTAAACAAATAAAACTATAATAATGCCAGTTTGTTGCGGATTTTACAAGGTAACGTTTAACAAAGTTGTTAAAAAAATGTTTATTATACATATAGGTACATATACAACAAATAATTTATGGTGGACGCCTACTACATGGTGCTAAATCATAGTTCTAAATAAAATCAAATGCAGTGTTGATTATTAAAATAACATTTATTAAAAAAATACAACAAACTTAGGTCTTCTAATGTACCTATCTATATACCAATATCTAAACTAAACAATCAGACTTAATCACTCTTAAAAGTTATTCTAAATACTTTGGCATAGGATAATGGGAGAGAGAGAGCCTCGGCTCTCCAGATACCTATTGCATTGGTTGCCTGGAAGAGATCGCCTATAAGCGGTAAAGACACCCATTATGCCACACTAGGTTTATGGTTTTCTTTGTTGATAGCTAAATAACTTGGTTTACTACAAAAATAAATTAATTATGGAAAGATTAAGGTAACCTATAACCTTGGAGTCTTCAAATCTAGAGTAGGTCAATCGGTATCTTCTATGTAAGCGTGCTACATCGTCGACCTCTTCATCTCTTTCCATCAGGTGAGATGAGGTCAAATGCTAGCCTATTATAGTTATTGTATTATCTTTGAACTAATCGACGAACATTAAAGTGAAAAACGGACAGACGCGGGATCTCTCTTTCTAATATCAAGCCGGAGTGTTTTTTTGACGAAGTAAGCTTTCTAGTTAATCTGTAGTACTACTTCTATGACTTAAACAGTGAAATCACAAATAATGTAAGTACACCTAATTCAATTGCCGCTAAAAACAACAACTAAAAACATAAACGAAAAACTGAGGGTCCCATACTTCGGTCCTATTAACAAACGTGTTTTTTTGGAAATTATCCCATCCCTACCCGTACCATAAAAGGTACGGAACGTGCTCGAATCCGAATCGAAACTGAACCCTTAGTGTGAGTTTTTTCGTAAAAAAAAAACGCGAACGTGATGGTTAAGTTAACGCGTATTTTGTATGGAAACTGGTAACTTCGATATAGTCCGCTAGGGGCGCTTTTTGAGTTTCCATACAAAATACGCGTTAACCCATCACGTTCGCGTTTTTTTACGAAAAAACTCACACTACCCATTCTGGCCGTTTTTTTTAAGTTAGGTATTAAAATTTAACGGTCTTAGTCGTTCCGCCTGTGGTCCTGCGAATCGACGCGATTGTAATAGAACATCTGCTCACATACGACTCACTGTCGTCACTATTTAGATCTTCAAGTTCCTCTAACAATGTGTACGCCTCTCTACACCTAAACATCATAGCGAACTCCTTCGGCGTTTGGTTTCTGGTGTTTGACAAAAAAATGTTTGCACCAAGTTCGATGAGGACCTACGGAATGCATAAGTCTTCTATACAAGATGTAACGGGTAAGCCCTTTTAATCCGAAAGGGGGTTGTTCTAGACGTTTAGGCGAACAACTTTTGTTCTACGACTTTTGAAAATTCGAAGTACTTTTCGAAAAATTTAGGTGTAAAGTTTACTTGAAAATCAGCTGTTTCTTAGAGTTCGAGGTCATCGACCTTATGTTGTTCTTTCATTTAGTTTGGTCTACTACAATCAAACCTTCAATTACCTTTATTTTCAAAAACAGCTGTTTTTCCAGTGAAACATAATCTCAAAATTTTCAAAGAAAAAGTTCGAATTTTCAAAAGTCGTAGAACAAAAGGTGTTCGCCTAGACGTCTAGAACAACCCCCTTTCGGATTAAAAGGGCTTACCTGTTACATCTTGTATATATAAAAGAAAGTCGTGTTAGTTACACCATTTATAACTCAAGAACGGCTAAATCGATTTGTTTGAAAATTGGTGGGGAGGTAGCTTAGAACCAGGAGAAGGACATAGGATACTTTTAATCCCCGCGGGAATGGGAACGGGAACAGGACTTACGCGGGTGAAACCGCGGGGCGCAGCTAGTTGTAAATAAATTACCTAAGTATTAAGTTGTAAATAAATACCTAGTGTACCATAGTGGTTTTCATGAAAGAAGTCTTGTGGATCGAACAGGGAGTAAGTAGAGTTAGCTCCACAGACTAACTAGTAAGAAGATACTAAAGAATGTTAGACCTTCAGAATATTGTGTCAGAAAATTCCCTATTTTACCTAAAACCTAATGAAATGATAATTTAATATTGTACCAATTGTACGGCAACTGCATCACTGCGTCTGGGGGAGTTATTTTATAAAAATGATATTTAAATCCTTTAAAAACCCCACAATAATAATATGTTGATATTAGAATTATATTATAATTGTATTTATTTTTCCATTATTATTTGGTATGTGTCATACTATTATCGTAATACTATTGAAGTAATTATAATATTATTTAATCACCCTACCTTTTCCTCTTTCTTTGCTTCTTGTCCATCCAAAGGTTGCCTGGAAGAGATCGCTTTAAGCGATAAGGCCGCCCATTGTACCACCTATTTTTATGTTGTTTATTTCCTTTTTTGTTATTGTAATTATTTAATCGTGTGTTGCAATTAAGTATTAATCAATCAATCAATCAATCAATAATTAATTAGATGTCGTTTTAATTTCACTTGAAGTGTCGGATGTATCTTTTTTTGTAAAACAATGATGAAATTTTTGGATTTCCAAAAATTTCATCATTGGGAAAATTTCAACTCTGGATTTCCAATTTCTGTTCCTAAAATATTCCACAGCCTGTCTAACACCAGCCCTCCTTGAGACTATGCAGTTTACCCGCCACTACGCTGGGATAACTACAGTTTCGCTAGTCTCCTCTACCTTTCTTGGTTGCCTTTTCGACACTCACGGGAAGAGTTGAGATAGGTCTATCAATAAGCTATAGGTAAGTATACGTATACGTATATTTTTTACGGCCAGCTAACACCTACCCTCCTTGAGACTAGGCAGTTTACTCGTCGAGGGGAAAACTCCAGCAGTATCGCTAGTCTCCCCTAGACCCTTACAACACAGTCTCCTTTTTAAAAACTGAAACATTTTTGTCGATCGAGATAATCTGCTCGACCATGATCTCTTATAAGTCGTCGCTAAGTCGCCGCTATATCTTTCAGCTAATAAACAAAAATTAAGAAAAAAAAAAAGAAAAAAAAACCATCTTAAAAATAATAATTTGTGTTTTTTTTCAGTAGTCGGGGTTTTTTTTTGAGCGTCAAAAGGACGTCAAAACAACGAGAAACGGATCATGGTAAGGCGAATTGTATCTCGTGTTATGCTAAAACTACAGGACCTTGATCAATTCGCAGTTATTGCTCATGGCGGCGAGGTGTAATGCCTGCCGACCCCCCGGGGCTTCAGGGTCGTTGACTAGAGCTCCGTTGTCTACTAGCAGATGTAGAATGCGTTTCTCTTCCTCGGTTGGCGTGCATATCATAACGTATTCTGTAAATATAAATAATAAACCTATAGATTTTGTCAATTTCCTAGACTACTGTGGCGTGGCATGCAAGACAAACTCAATATGTAGATGGCAGAATAACGAAAAGTTAGCTGACTTTGTTCAAATTGTTGATTTTTGCTTTTACAGCTATACAATTTGACATAGGATTTTTATCATGAATAATGATAATACCACAGAATCATAACTAATACGGGTGAAACCGCAAGGCGCAGCTAGTAAACCTATTATTTCATTCATCTCAAAGACATCATCTCTACGAAATTATGCGATGAAGGTATTTCATTGGTCTTAGATGCCAGATATTATCCATTCATTGTCTTAGGTATTCTACTGGAATACCGAGTATCTCATCCTGAATTTATACCAAAGTACATAGAAAGGTTGGGGTCTGGGGCACAGCAGTATGAAAACTAACTACAAATGGTCGGAAACGGCTCACTCACACAAACATGTGGGTCGACGCATCGCCCCCTAAGAAGGTATATGTACTGTGTTATTATTACTTAAGAGATTTCAGGGTAATCTGAACTTACGAAGAAAGAGTCCCGTATCCATTGGGTTTGTACGCGGCAATATCACAGCGCCGTGGTCGAATATCATCTTTACTATCTTGAAAGTTGGGCTGCAAAAGATAATTTTTGTAAACGCGAATGTTTGTAAGTTGGTATGTATGTTAGTTTGTTACTTCTTCACGCAAAATCAACTGAACCGATTGCGATAAAACTTGGAATATGGATGGCTGGAAACCTATATTAACACACAGTATGATTGGATTGGTACAATTACATATATCTCGATATTCCCGAAGGTTCAGAGACCCTACCACGTAACTCCCGTAGAGTTCAACTCGACGTCGTCGTTTTGGAAATACGATTCGGTAGATAATGGGGTTGGTCGTTTGGTCTAAAAGTGAAAGTTTGTGTGCAAGTAGGTAGGTATGTTTGTTACTCATTTACGCAAAAAACTACTGAACCGATTGCAGATAGCTGGAACAAACAGGCTACTTTTCATCCTGATATTCCTACGTGATGGAGACTTACGAAGGTGAAACCGCGGCTAGTTTAAAATACGGATTGTGCATACCTTCTCCATAAACACAAAGATAAAGGTGTCATGCCCACATTGTCTTTCACCATAGCTGGAACCCCAGCTTCCAGTAACAATAGCACGCAATTCTTATTCCCAGAACAAATTGCCAAATGGAGGGCGTTCCGTCCTAGCTGGTCTTTTTGTTGGAGATTTGTCTCCTTATGCCTTATTTAAAATAAGGCATAAGGACAATTAATATACTTAGATAGATAAACTAACAGCCATTAAATCAAGCCATTGCGGTGCAGCGGGGTAATGCCGCGAGTGTGATGGGTTCCTTTGCGGCGGGAGTGGTCTGTGGAGGGTTGTTTGATTGATTTTATGGCTGTTAGTTATTAGTTTTCAATTGTTTTTATTAGCTTAGATAGATACTTATACCCTTTTACAGAAACTTAGATAAAAATGTAAACACAGAACTATCAATTATCAAAGGAAAAGGTAGGTAATAAATAAAGAGCTGTCACTTTCCAATAATTGTATGAGCTTTTTGTTTACATTTTTGATCTAAAGTAAGAGCATGTTACAACATAATATTTACTATGTTGAAACCTTGTTGAAGCTATGTTGTTATTATTTTATTACAAACAATTATACCTAATAATAGTATGTTAACAAATATTGTGAACAAACAATACAAAAAAATATATCTTCAAACAATTCAACCGTGTTAGGATTCGAACCTGTGCCTCTCGCTTGCCGGGCAAGTGCTCTAACCACTGCACTGTGTACCATGACTGCTGCTGATACATTTCTCCTCGTAAAATACTTCTAGTAAAATGCTTTGAGCAATAAACATAAACATAGGAACTTACGCGGGTGAAACCGCGCGACGCAGCTAGTATAGTCTAAAGATAAAGTTTAAAGGGGTAGGTACTGAGCTAAACATCGTGCTGCACGGTTGCACCCTTTTCGGGAGTTTAGGTTCCGCTGAAAACTCCCAAATGATTTAGATTCGGCAAAAAGGTACCTAAATCATCATCGACCGTACCAACCATACCTAGTACCCAAGCCCTTTGGGACAGGGCTGGCTATAAGTACAACCTACACTAAGCCCGCTATAATATCTATCGAATTCAGCATGATTCAGATTTATTTAATACTAGATGCGCCCCGCGGTTTCACCCGCTAAGTCCCGTTCCCGCGGGAATATCGGGATAAAAAGTAGCCAATGTGGTAATCTAGGTCCCCAGCTACCTATATTCCAAGTTTCATCGCAATCAGTTTAGTAGTTTTTGCGTGAAAGAGGAACAACCTCACATACATACAAACTTTCGCGTTTATATTATTAATAAGAAAGTAAGAAGTAATATTATAACTAGGGACTAGGGGAAGGGACTAGCCTACCTACATTGGTAGGTAGGTACTTACCCTACCTACTTTACCATTCTGTCTGAAATGGCTTTGTGATTAATCAAAGCAAAGCACTTGTGAATGAAGCCTTTCAGACTAACTTGTGTGGGCGCCTGTAACGCCTACGTTGTTATTTATTAGAAATAGTCCTGAGAGCCTTACCACAGGTCCCTATCGTTTCGATTGATCGGTACCTACGTTTTGTACATTTCGCACTAGTGATATTTGTATCCGATAGAGGCGCTGGAGTGCGTTAAACCGGATTTGACTCAAATGTAGTACCATAGATAAATAATTACTTATTAATTGTCTTTGGTAGTACCTAATAGCCGTAACAGACGATCAAAGACGGTAAGAGTTTTCAGGTCGCTTATTAGTAACTAACTGATTCGACGGCGGATAAGTCCTGAGTCCGTGGGAATACGGTGATCAAAAGTAGATTATGTTACTCCTGGATAATATTGCTTTCAATTGGTAAAAAAAAATGCAATCAGTCCAGTAGTTTCGGAGATTGCCCTCAATACGTACCCAGAGTACCCACATACAATAAATGTTACAAACTTTTCCTCTTTATCTTCTATATCTATATCTACAAGATGTAACGGGTATGCCCTGTTAAGCCAAAAGGGGGTTGTTCTATAAATCTAGGCGAACAACTTTTGTACTACGACTTTTGAAAATTCGAAATTCGAATAAAGGCAAATGAATTGATTGATTTGTAATTTATTGTAGTAGACCAAACTAAATGAAAGGACAAAATAAGGTCAATGACTTCGAACTTTGAGAAACAGCTGATTTTTAATATCAATATCTGGGCTGGGTGTCTTCCTATGTATCAATTAGTATGAATTTACAAAAAAAAAGAGTATAACATGTAGTATATCAGTTGTCTAGTACCCATAGTACAAGCCTAGTGCTTAGTTTGAGGCTAGATTGCGCAGCGTGTAATGTCGTGCAACATTTATTTATTTATTTAACGAAACGATGAGAATTGATGGTAAGGCCCTGTGTACTTAAGTATTTATAGGACGACAATGAACTCTAACGAGGCTTCTATGACCGATGATAGGTAGGTACGTCTCTGGAAATACTAAAGGTGTTATTTTGTGACGCCTTTAGGTAGAAAAGGTAATCAAGTACAAGTAGTACAAGCGGGAGGCTGTTACGGTAAACCTTTATTGTTACAGCGTCCCTATATCACAAACTGTACAGTCCAGTTTGGGACAGGGCTGCTTAGGGCCGATTAGGGCTGCTGAGCCCTGTCACAAACTGGACTGTACAGTTTGTGATATGGGGACGCTGTAACAATAAAGGTTTACCGTAACAGCCTCCCGCTTGTACTACCTATACACATAAATAAAATAGATATTGGCCTATGTATGTAAGTAGGCATTACTTTTTAAATGAATAGGTGACGTAAATGGCGACTAGCTTTGGAGGTCTAGCGAACATTCATTCTCCGGGCCGTGGCAGGTAAAGGTGATTTATATTAGACTGTCGTCATGAGCGCGAGCCGTGTCGCGGCTGAGGCACGGACGACGTACGGTCTCAAAAATTCTAGAACATTTTGTATGACGCTGTTAATTAGTGTTGCCGGTTGCCCTCGCCCCGATAAGGGATGATTTATATTAGACATATTTCACGGCCGTGCCGGGTCCGAGCTTCGTTGTCTGTTGCTCGGCCGCCACTCGGTTGCAACAGACCGATCGACTGCTCGCCGAACAATGGAGAACGAAGCTTGGCCGGCTGACGGTCTAATATAAATCATTTCAAACCATCCTTAAAGTGCTTGGTCCTAAGGAGGTTTTGTGTTAGGCAGGCGGCCGGCCGTATAAATATTGTTAAATATATTGGTCGATAATGACTTAAGTACCAGACATCTACTACTCTGTATGATTTACCTTAGAGGACTGCAACCGGGAACATCGCTTAGATGAAATGGCACTTTTTTCCTTCATTATAATATGTGGGTAAATTAGGACTACCTACATAAATAGTGATTTTGATTACCTAACTAAATTATATGATACCTACCTACCTATATCCTGCGGTTTACGTTATTTACTTCTCTAGTATTAAAATTAAAATTATTCAATTGACATTTACCTTAGCAATTCTATAAGCAATTCCTCATCACCACATTCAGCGGCCCCTAAAAAGGCATTGTCTTCATGTAGAAAATCAACTGCTGTTTTAAGTTTCGAAGATCTTTCATCTGTGGAATCACGGGAATCGAGACTTAGGGATCTTGGTGAGCCAGGGAAGGATGGGATGTGAGCATCTAGCGAAGTCTCCGACAACTCTGTTAGATAACGTTTACAATATTAGACTAATCGAAATAAATAAAAAGCTTGGGAGCCTTCAATAGAAAAATGTGACAGCATTGAATATAGGTAAAATCGTCTAATAATTTACCATTATAATGTTCATCGACGTAATGAATTCCGTTTTAAAACAACTTTTTGATTTATAAGATTAATTTGTTTGTTGGGCTATGGCTAAAAGCGTACTACTAATGCTACTAGTAACCGTAAAAGGTAGGTACAAAAATAATAAAAGTTTAACACAAAAAATAATTTAATTTATTCAGTCTCCTCTCTAGAATAAAGGTATCTTGTAATACATTTCTAAAGATACAATTAATTTAATTTAAAACAAATACTAAGTCATTTTGTATCTGTTTTTGCTGTAATCGTACTGTCGTCAACTTCTTGTTCTATTTCAGACGAATTTAAAAGCGCTTCCCCTTCCAAAATAGTTTCCATTTTCGGCACGTCTTCCAAAACCGATGATATCTTTTTCGAAGTTGGTGCCGTACCATCTAAGGTTAAAGGCAACGGTTTATTACGAAGGTAAGACATAACTAAAGAATTGCTCGCGTCGTCTTTATCCCCTTCAACGGGTATGTCATTATCACTCTGAAGATTTATTTCTATCATTAACACTTCATCTGTGGAATCGGATGCTTTTAACAAAGGTTCTACAATATTGATCGGTGCCATATCTTTACTGGTCGAGGGCATATCGATGGGCTTTACTATTTTTTTATTAATATTAACTGGCGCTCTTCCAGTTTTATTTTCAATAATCATTTCACTGGAACTAGGGTCACTGACGCAACTCGAATCCACAATGACAAACATTGGTTCCCTATCTCTCATCTTAAAATCTTTGGAGCCACATTGAATCCCGAAGTCATCTTCACTGGAAAGAATATATGTCTTAATTGCGTCGTAATATTCCTTATTGAGATCTGCAGGTCTTCTCTGGAATCAATTAAATTGATTGTTTTGTACGTTCGACGGCATACATATAGCGTTTGCCTTTAATCAGGTTAAACCTTCTGTAGATGAACGATTGCGAGTCCCGTTCAGTAACAAAAAAATTGTGAACACTGATAAGATTAGCTATGTGGGGAGGAACGATTGGCTTGGTATTAAAGCACCCTAAAAGCGTGATCACTAAATCTTTTATTAATCTGAGGACAAACATTTTGGTGTAACTGTAATACCAATAAAATGATTCATACGTCGAAGACGTCGTGTTTTCTCCATCTTCTTGCTTCGAGTCGTTCTCTGTAGACACAGAAACGTCTTTATGGGAAAGCTGCTCTTTAGATTGCTTTACACTTATTGAACTATTATTTTTATGACCATTCATTACAATCTTACAATATTTTGCGCATCACACAAAGTTATATAATGTGAGTGAAGGAATTTGACAGCTTGTTTTCTAATCAGTATTTTTAGCAGCTCTCAAAAGATCAAGGAGGCTAGGGAAATAATAACCTACATAAGGTTACTAGAAATATTTTTAAAGGAAACATTCATCTTCAAAATTTCACTTGCGGCGAGATTTGAACTCGCGTCCCTGGTCCCTTTTTTGAAGATGAATTTTTTCTTTAAAAATATTTCTAGTAAATATGCCTTAAGCAATAAAAACAAATTTACGAAATACTACATAAGGTTGTTTTTATAAATTATTTTATTTATGATACTTATTTAGGTATAATGAAAGACCATTAAAATTATCTTTGTAGTTTATTTATTTTAATAGTCTAAAGTTAATACAGCAAGTAGGTATATATTATACACATTCATATTGTTTGACTAACAATACATAAATCCTAAGTTATATTTTTATGAAGTTTTACTTCACTATTGACTTCTATAATGTAGTTTCAAATTCTAATTCGGATATGCGGGACCCGAGGTAGAAACACTTATAATAAAATACAGCGTCTCTTATATAAGGTACCTACATATCTTTATAAGATTTTAATTATGTAAAGTAAAAAAATGTACAAGTAATAGAAAGATAGGTAACAAGATATTCTTAGGCCACAAAACTCATGTAAAATAAATCAAAATCACTTTAATAAGTAATCTACGTCGTTAGATATTAATCTATTTCCCATATTCTAAAAGTTATCCGCTAGAATCTGCGAATTAAATGCACGACAATCTCCTACCCTTCCCGCGCCAAAACTGGCGTCCATCCGACAACACAACAGAGTATCATTCGATCCTTTTTAACATTAGACAACGTTCTGCATTATTGGGTCGTTCGGATGGATACCGGAGCTTACAAGACCGCATTAAATGTTTACAGTATAAGTCGCCGATATACAGGAATGTCTTGTTCCTGGACGCGAGGTGCAGAGCGAAGCAGTTCGGCCAGGGTGTATAAGTCATCCCGAGGCCTGTACGCAGCTCCATCTGAACGTTTCCGTGCCACCATGAATCGCTTCATCTTATTAGCGTATTGCCTTTTACGGCGGGCCTCCTCGTACCTTTGTGCTAGTTCATTAGGTCCGATCTCATACATGTCAGGGTATGGTCGAGGGACAGCCATACGGTTTTGCTCAGAGAAGTAAGAGTGATGAGGGTAATCGCGTTCTCTCGGAGCCATAACTACGGGTTCGTTGTACCATATATCCCCATTTTCATCAACGTCCGGTTGGTCTTCCTCAGAACTGCCACGTCCGTAGTAATTATTGGCCGCCCATTGGTTGGCATACTCCTGTTTGCGGCGCTCTTGGGCCTCCCATAGATTTAGAAGGGCTCGAACATCGGCTGCGCTAAGGCCAGAGTCACGTTTGCGACGTTCCGAGATTGGCCTATGTAAAGAAATGAGTATATTCGTTGAATTATTCACTAAGATTAAAATTAAACGGTAAATGTTGTTAGACTGAAATTAACCTGAAGTTCTTTTTGTTGCCTCCGGAGTTCTTAGTTGCAGTCTTGGCAGAAGCTGCGGCACCTCCAACCTTTGTTCCACTGCCACGTTTGCGGCGGTGCACGTCGTGATCATGGTTCGCTGAGTCTATCGGCGATAGATCGTGTTCCTCGGGCCTGAAAGATTAGAACATTTACTTAGGGCAATTAAGAGTAGAAAGTGCTTAAGTTGCAAAAATGAATACTGACTTGAGGTTTTTCTTGCCGGAGCCAGATTTGGTAGCAACCTTTGTGGCTGCTCCAGCTCCACCGACTTTGGTGCCGCTGCCCCGCTTACGGCGACGGGTGTCGTACCCCGACGATAAGCCTGCCATCATAGCTGGAGGCTCCCCGTACAGTTCAGGCCTCATGATCAAGTTGTCGAGTTCCCCATTAGATTGTGGAGAGTCGAACCGTTGTTCCACTGCCTGGTCATAACCCTCCGAGTTGCCTGAAAAAGATAGTTCAGTTAAGTCCAGAGAAAAGATGGTTGTTCACTTGACAAGGGAGCAATCGATTACCTTCCTCGCTGAGAGCTAGTGGGTAGGGTTCCAAGTCATTTTTGTCGCTCTTGTTCAGGAATAGAGACTGTGTATCATCTTTTGTTTGGTCCCAGTTTTCCGGCAATTCGCCAATTGGACCACCATCTGAATTGAGTTAAGGCGTTTTTTATTGAATTTAAATTATTTTATTTAAAACAATAATGGTAAAAAAACAAAAAGCAAAGAGCCCTAGTTCCCACAGTTCTCATCTTACCCCGAGGTTTAAGATGTTTTTTGATGACATGGATCATGATAAAGTTGAATTTTAAAGTAAGTATTATAAATTTTTGACACAGAGAAAGGACATCCACAAGTCAGAATTGGGCCAGGCTGAGTTAAATTTTTTAATCTTATACCCTTATTAATAAACGTGGGAGTAATTTTATTACCTTTGTTTCTGTCTGCCAACTTTGAAAACTACTGTCACGGAAAAAGACAATGCTTGCCTCACTAATTTCTCTAACCCTACTCCACGTTTATTACTAAGGCTACTAGAGTTTGCTAACGTGGTATTGTTTTTCGACATTTTGATCTGATTCGAGCTGGCGCAAGTGGAGCTAAGACACCTAATAAACTAAATTAAAAGTAAATACACATACATGTACATAGGTATACATAGGTAGAGGTACCTACTATGTTGCGTAAAAAGTAAGTTGGTAATGTATCTATATTTAGGTATAACTTAGTATAGTTTTTACCGGGTCTTAATCGCGTGTGATTGTTTTCTTACTCGACACGTTTCGACTAGGGATGTTCCAAAAGTTATGGTCAAAAGGACAAAGATGAACAAGACAATCCCGGTAAAATGTAACTATGCGTAAACAAATCTGAATTTAAAAAGTTTATTAAATGATCTATGGTTCATAAATTGATCTCTAGAAAGATTTTAGATAAACTAAAAATACATCTTAAAAATCATTATTATCCTTTTAAAGATGCCGGTATTTTTCCTTTTAAATATTTATATTATTTAGTATCAAACTTAGTTAAGTAAGTGGGTAAGCCGTAAGGTTGTCTAGAAGAAATCGCTATCAGCGATAAGGTCGTCCATTTGTACAACTTGTTACTTTGAACTTGAGTATTTGTCTTACTTTTGATGTATAGGTAGGTACTGATTGTAATTATTAGTCGTGGAAAAAAAAATATTAATCTCTCTATCGAGGTAGTAATATAACGCTGGATTCATCAGAATAATAGCTGCAGTTGCCGCTAGTCTACAGCTATGGGTATCTATCTCTACTCAAATCTACAGCGTTAAGCTTGTCTAATCACTTTATTAAAATAAACGATGTAAAAGATAAGGGAGTCTGCGCTGTTTGGTTGCGCAAACAGACACCTGTTGCTAAATATAGCACCCACCCCGAGCCGGGGCTCGCCACAGATCGATAACTGTATCAAAACATCGACGATTTTATCTAGATATTGGGTTTTGTAAGGATTGACCTGTTATTGTTAATGGACATCTCATTCTTATAAAGGTTATTTAGAAGTAAAATGTTGTAAAATTAAATTCAAGGAGTAGGTACCTACACACATTCTGCTGAGTGCTACCTATTTGAAAATTAAGTTATTATAAGTTAGGTAGGTACTTACCTACTCGAAACTATTCTGTCTATCGGTAATTTCTTATACTCTTTGTAGGACACTAAATGGTGTGTTAATTATGTAATTAGATCGAATTAAGCAGGAACCTACGTTAATTCTAGACAATAGTAATTAGTAAATTTATGTGAATTAAAATTAAAATATTAGCTTTTTAAAATAGAGGTCCAAAAATACTTAAGTTTATGTTAGAGCTAGCTGCACCCCGCGGTTTCACCCGCTAAGTCCCGTTCCTGCGGGAATATCGGGATAAAAATAGCCTATGTGTTAATCTAGTTTACCAGCTACCTATATTCCAAGATTCATCGTAATCGGTTCAGTAGTTTTTGCGTGAAGGAGTAACAACCTCACATACATACAAACTTTCGCGTTTATAATATTAGTAAGAAGTAAGATTTCTTTGGACCGTCAACAATATAATAAATGGGATATGTCTGTTATACCTTATTGATTGATTAGTTGATTACCTATACAAAGCGGATTGTCGTTTTTTTTGTAGGCCTATTTTTCGAAATCCATTTGTTGTTAATTTATCTATCTACTAGTATTGTTAGAGCTGTACCTACTAATTCTGTCTACCTACCTATACCGTTCTTCCTAATACCGTACTTCCTTTTACTTCAAAATTTACAAATACTAACATTACCAAGTCTCTATATATATGAGATATCAGTATTTACTCGAATAAACCTGCATTTATTTGTCAATTTTAAAAACGTGAGACATAGACATAAAATACTCATGCCTCAACATAATACTGCTCTGTTTAAAAATAGTGTAATGGGCATGTGTAGTTTCGTGTACAATAATTTGCCAAAATGTATTATTGACTGTAATAAATAACACTGACATTTTTAGACAAAGGCTGAAGACAATGCTCAATACTTAATAAAGCGTATACTAGTGTAAGACAATACCTAGAGGACAAAACCTTAATTAAGTATAAAGTAAAATAATATTGACATTCTATTAATATGCCCATTGATTGACAAATTTAATTTCATTTTTTTCAAATTCAAATGCTATTTCTAATTATTGATAATTCAAATTACCTACATGCTATCGATATGCCTAATACTTGACATAATATTATAATCATTTTTACCAATAACAAAATAATTATTGTGTACCTACCTATAACAAATTGATGAACGCCGAAAAGGCAGAATATGGCTGTACTAAATATACCAATGTAAGACCAATGTAACCTATATTCTTAGTCAATAAATGAATTATTATGAATTATTTTAGTATTTAGTATGATATGTAATAATATGTCTAAGTAACTACTTTTAATATAAAACATTAATTTCCCCACAGATACATTAAAAAGCTGCATATAACAGATTAAATAAGTAGCTTTTGGCTATAAGTTTAAAAATTCAGAACGTAAATATTTATTTATTTATTATATCTACGTAGTTACAATTATCTAACTTAGATACCTATACTAAGTACTTATTTCCATTAGCATTCTAGTATATAGATAACTTAAAGCACATTTAAGCATTATTAAAAGAAAAGCTGAAAATACCTACCTTATTATTAAAATTACTTAATTTACTCCTAAGTAATTAATTAAAGCTCTCACCTTTAGAATTAGGCGTAGGGACAGCCTCGACGAGGAACAAAACCGCGGCGACCGCGGTAAAACTGATTAGTAACATCACAATGGGAAACAGGTAGGATATCAATTAAAATGTGGCGTTCAGAGCAAAGGATTCGACTGCGAGGTGACCGCTGATCAAGTGCTTCCAACACTTGTGAGCTGGATACAATACCTAGCCGCGTCTGTCGATAAATTTGCGACATGCGCAGTGAATTTTACAGGGCTGGATTCTGGGGCCGAAGGTCTTTGAAAGATTTGATGAGTAGGCCGTTATTTGCATAACATAATTATGTAAAAGGAAACACAATCTATGGAGGTACTAGCTGCTACTCGCGACTTCGTCTGCGTAGAAATACTGCTAATCCGTTATTTTTTCGGGAATCTTATCTTTACTAACATTATATGTATATGCGAAAGTAACTCATTAACATTATAAATGCCTAAGCCGATTTTGGTGAATATTGGTAAAATGAATGATAAATGGAAACATCGATCTCGTTTAGATCCCAAAAATGTATAACATGAAATAAGTTTTTTTATCAACCATCAATCATAGAAACATTCTAAACGTTGCGCGTTGGTAAGCTTTTGTATGGAAAGGGCAGGCGGTTGTTTCATGCAGGTATTCAGTAGGTATATTCTAATACCATAGTTCGAGTTTATGTAAACTTATCTTGTGTATAAAAGATCTGCATTGCGTCTGCTAGAAAAGTTTTTTAACTTTCCTTATAATTCTGACGTATAAGACAACGTTACGTTGGGAAGAGGCAACGTTTGCTATCGGTATGATAAAAAAATCGTAGTAGGGGTCGGTAGGTACTAGGTACAGATCTAAGAAAGAATTTACTTAGGAACCAGATGACGGAAGAATTCTTTTTGTTGCCACTTTTAACACCATTTCATAGTTAGTGTTCGTTCTTTCGGCATTGATGATCTATCTATAGGTATATCAAAGTACCTATATCTTTTTGACGTTGCAGCCTTCGATGTTCGACGTTGAATCCTGGTTCAGGTTATACGCATGGTAGCTATCTGAAATAAAATAAATATAATTTATAATTGTGCCCCGCTCATATTTAAAACACATAATATACTTACATGTGATCCTTAAGGTGCGTATACACGAAGACACCTAGACTGTCGAACCACACCTACAGCACATAGGGGCCATTCATAAATTACGTCACACGCAATTTCATGATTTTTTGACACATAAAAAGTACATTAACATACCTACTTATATCCAGAGATATGTAAAAACTTCTAGATACGTAATAGGGCAAATTTCTTGGCTACACAAATGCAAGCTATCTAGCCAGAGAAGTCTTAGTTCCATCCCAGCTCACGTCACGATCACCCGCTTGTTGACACACAGTACATTTAGTTCACTTTCACAACATTATTTACAGACAACAATGCCTTCGTGCGTATTTAGGCGATGCACGAATTATACTCCAAAAACTGGCAAAAATATTTCATTTCATACGTAAGCTGTATTTATTTATTTTAGTTTATTTTTTGAAAAAGTTTTTTTTCCAAAAACAAAACGAACTTTTGACTTTGACGTTTTATCATTCTCTCCTAACCGCTATGAGATGTCATAATAATATTATAACATCGTAAGAAAGAGATGTCATAATAATATTATGACATCTCTTTCTTACGTCATGCATGTAGCATTGAGTCTTTATGTTTTAGAAAGAGATAAAAATAGTTTCGTCTATTTCTTCTTTAAATTATGTGAATGAATATAAATAATGAGGTTGTATAGCATACAATTGTGCCGCTTTTCAATAATGATTTGTTCTGCAATGGCGTCTCTATAACTTTAATAGACTCATTGCTTATATCAGGAAATTCGTGTACACTTCAATGGCACACTTCGACAATTTTTTTCGATGTTTGCAGAAGATGTATAGGTAGTCGGTGTCAGTCGTCTCGTCGTGTACCTAGCTTACAGCTCTAGCCCAATTTCCTGAAGTTCATAATCCGTCACTGCCCATGTCGACTGAGCAACCTAAACAGGGTCCCTTCATAAAGCAAGTGTTATTGAGTGGAAGATCAGGCGAGACGGCTAAGGCGACGACTGTTATTAATTACAGGCATTAAGCAGAGCTGCTGAATTCTGAAGTACCTACCTAACTAAATGAAGGTCGCGAAGTTGCGAGGTCCCCTATGTTGGGGCGTTAAAAATTACATATATTACGTATTAGGTACTTACGGAAGTAGATACGTTAGCTAACAGGTGAGTATGCTTACGTTAACCATATCTAGTAATGAAAGTAAAAAGCTACTATTTATAAGTTTTGGAATGGATGTAAAGTAGGGTCCGAAAGTGGTTGCCCACCGAAGAGTTAGGAAATTGATAGGTACGTAAATTGTTGTTGGAAAGTTTTATTTACTCAAAAATCAAGCAATCATCTTTCTAATTGAGTTCTGCTTGAGCTGTAGGATTATCAACTCATTTAACTTAATTAATTCGTTTTATTACGAGAACGTTAATTCGTTTTATTACGTTTAATAGAACTTTAAGTTCTATTTTCTATATCTATGGGAACTTTACATAAAATTATTTTTAAAGACTAAATAAAACGAATTACAGATGAGCAAAAGACATAAGTACCTACCATTCTACTAAATACCGACATCTATTTAGATGGGGTTTAAAACTTTTGAGGTTAAATCTGAGTAGCTACGTGGCAACCTGGGTATCTATTGCTACATTATCTATAGGTAATATGTGATCTATGTCTATAGTTACAACCATAGTTTACGTCTAATAGTTGGCCCCTTCTTTATATTATACTAGCTGCGCCCCGCGGTTCCACCCGCGTAAGTCCCGTTCCCGCGGGTATTTTGGGATAAAAAGTAGCCTATGTGTTAATCCAGGTCCCCAGCTACCTATATTCTAAGTTTCATCGCAATCGGTTCAGTAGTTTTTGTGTGAAAGAGTAACAACCTCACATACATACATACAAACTTTCGCGTTTATAATATTAGTAAGAAGTAAGATAAGATATGATTTAACAAAGCCGAAAGGCACAAAATATCTTTCTCATACCTATGTAGGTATACATTTCCGTGTCCAAATATCATCAAAATAGACACAGGTACCCTCCAAGTTTTCCGTCCCAAACACTAAGTGGGGTAACTCGAGTGTCGTATCACATGAAGTACCTCCGGTGTCCAACGGCCACACAATGGAGGATTTAACAAGTCATCTTCTCGTTGCTTCACAAAGGACTATTGGAACGTTCTCGACGAACGTCCTGTAGGTAAATACTTAAATGCTTGTTTTGTTAGGGTTACGGCACAGTAGAATAAGAACAGTAGCTTCACTTCATACAAAGTGGCCGCAGCGGGTTGCGTTGTATGCGCGAGCAGCGGGCGCCATGTACGCACGAAAGTTTCAGGCACACACTCGCATTATTATCTCCCCGACCTCAACCGGCGGGCAGCAGCAAGGCGGCAGACCGGCACTAGGCAGTACAAGCTGCACCCAATTAATTAGATATTCTCTTTGGCTGCACCGCGCGTCTGATAGCGTGCAGTTCGTTTAGCGCTGCATGCCCTGCTCTGATTTCTTCGCCTGACTTTGTTTCGTTTTTTAATTAAAACATTAATGACTTCAAAAAAAAGCCAAGAATTATTGTACTGTTAAAACACTTTATTTACCGGGTTTAATCACGTTTTATTCATCAACGATCATGATTTTTAAATGACCGAGCTCAACCTTGAAAAAGCCATCAGTAAAGTTGGTGAAAGCTCGGTCATTTCAAAATCACGATCGTTGATGTTATTCAACGCGATTAAACCCGGTAAATAAAGTGTTTTATTATGCAAAATCGGAAAAACCTTAGAAGAAATTTATTGCAGTGTCTAATACTAATAATACGCAAATAATATTTAATTCTACTAATATCTTACTCTTACTAATATTATAAACGCGAAAGTTTGTATGTATGTATGTGAGGTTGTTACTCTTACACGCAAAAACTACTAAACCGATTGCGATGAAACTTGGAATATAGGTAACAGGGGACCTGGATTAACACATAGGCTACTTTTTATCTCGATATTTCCGCGGGAACGGGACTGACGCGGGTGAAACCGCGGGGCGCAGCTAGTTATAAATAAGAAAGTGTGTGTGTTTGGATGTTTGTTACTCAATCACACAAAAAGTACTGAACCGATTGCGATTAAACTTAGAATATAAGTAGTTGGATACCGGGAATAACACATAGGCTACATTTTATCACGATATTGCCGTAGGAACGGGACTTACGCGGGGCGCAGCTAGTTAAAAATAAATGTGACAACCCTAGGCGTCAACGCTGGAGTAGGTAATTAACTCGCCGATCGGCCTCAGTTGGACTACTATTCCTTTCTTTACTATGGTTACGGTTACCTAATGACGTGATCATGTTTACTTGTCGTGTCACATACCTACCTACCTTAATTTAATCGAATCTTTTCTTTTCGTGTAGTGGTTGTGACGCACCTAGTGTTAGAGTTTTCAAGTCGCCTTAAGGGCCTTTAACTTGACTTTAACAGCTGCTGTCAGAAATAGCAACCAGGACGGGACCAACTGCTTAACGTGTCTTTCGAAGCATGGAGGAGCCCAAGAAAATGTGTTTCATTGTCACATATATTCCCAGCCATTCAAACTGATAAAATTCGCTTTAAGCAATAAGGCCGCCTACATAGGAGTCAAAAAATTGAATTATACTAGTGTGGGGATTGTTGCAAGATTGAATATGCAATTATGCACCGAGTTCGGAAACTATTTGAATTCCTAGGTACATTACTTAGGTAGATACTAAATGGTTATAAATAATAAACATAGTTCATAATTTTGCATTTATTTTAAAAAGATGCATATGACTTATTACTATTTTTAATAATTATTTTACAGCTTAGATATTTAAAACTGTGAAATTGATTTATTTACTATGAAAATATTGAAAGAGAATGCCTATCAGCAGGCAACATCCTTGCGATGTTGTGTCTCAAGATTCCAAATTATTTATTAAATAAATAATTACGGTAGTTTAGGTATTATATTTAAAAATTAAAATAATTGAAACCTTTTTACAGAACACGTTTTCATTAGATAAGTACTTATCAAGAAGCATCCTCCTTTAATAATCTAAAAATAAAAAAAATATTTTTAATCATGTAGAATTAACTGAGAACTTTCCCATTTATAAAATAGTATTAAGTATTATTGTAACACAAAAATAACTTTTTGATTTCAAACTTACAAATGAACTCGACTCGGGCCATTATAAACTATTCTTAGGACTACATGCCATACTTAGAAACAATTCTTAGCGTGTGATTTCACTGAAGCAGAGCTGGGAAGAGCGGACTATGAATTGGCCAATCACAGTGCCTGAATGAAATCAAAACACCACATAATGGGAAACAGTGTGATTGGCCGATTCATGGTTCTCTGCTCCGCTTCAGCGGAAACGACTCTTATGGAGAAAACTGGAAAAAAGAAAAATTGCAATACAAATATATAAGATGTCAACATTCAAGATAGCCTATCTATTTCATTGGTTTGAATTTGATTCTAGATTTACAGGTAGGTGATTGCCAAATATGAGAAAACAAAAGCGAAAAAGAATAATGTAAAGAATTTCTTAATTTTTCCCAGAAATTGTTTCTTAATACGCATGTTAGCAGTAACTTAATATACTAGTTATTATAATTAAAACTAATTATGTACTTGCATATGTTTGTTTAAGTATTTGCATACATACTTAGTTGAAAAACATAGTTTTAATTTTTTAAAATTTTAATATTCTACAAAAGTATTATTTATACTATGTAAGTAATGTATATGCTAATAAAAATTTAAATTTAAAAGACAGTCAATCAATTATTGTAAAGTTGATCACTCATTAGTAATTTATTTGCTATTAATACCTTACCTTAGTACACACAATTTGGTTTTCATATTAAAATTGTGTGTAATTTATTCATTACATTATTCATTACTAATATCATATTTATTGAGCAGTGCACTGCTAACTGAGAAATATCATATTACTATGGGAACATGATTAATTATAATTATATTACATTATAATTTTTTTAAACCCTCCTCTTTATTATAAATAAGATGTGTTTTTAGTTAAGGGAACATTGAACACGTGAACAAAAGAAAAACCTCTTTTCCACTCTATAACATCATCCGATTTCATTGATTTTTTGATGTATAAATATTATCTTTCAAAAAAACTAGAACCGTTTTTTGTTTTGAAAATAAAAATAAAGTTTTTGTATGAGATAATTACACAAGAAAGGCATAAAATTGGATGGAAATTTAGTGGTGGAAGAGGTTATTCTATCTATTATTAATATTAGTTACTAATAGTTATTAATAGTTAGTTACTATTTCACGCAAAGACATTACAATGAGCATCTAAACTAAACTAAAATTAAAAATCTGATAGAAGGGTACTTAAACTGAAATAGGTACAGTATTTTACATTAATATTTTGTACCATGAATTGTTATGAATCCCAAATACAATTTCTATAACTTTTTCTTAGATTTTCCACTTTTGGTTTTGCTACCAACATTTTTTTTACGTTTCTTTTTACTTGGCTCGCTGTCTGAACTAGATGAGTCAGAACTACTTGTACTACTTGAATCTGAACTACTTGAGCTACTGGAGGATGAAGATGAGCTACTACTAGAAGTAGATGCTTTCTTTTTTCTTCGTTTTAGTGGCTTTTTCCTTCTATCGTCTTCACTTGAGGAACTAGAAGTACTACTTGTCTCAGAGTCTGATGATTCACTTTCCGATGAAGAAGTTGACTGTTTTCTTTTCTTTTTAACAATTTTTTTACCAGATTTAGTTTTTATAACTTTCTTTTTCTTTCTAGAATCCTTTTCTTGATTCTTGGATTTTTTATCTGGTTTCTCCAGCTTTTTCCTTTTCTCACCATTGTCCTGATCTTTTCTGGACAACTCTTTTTTTATTGATGCATCTTTTTTGTCTCTATCGGTTTCGTAAGCTGATTTTGATAATACATTGTCGTTTCTATTATGACCAGTTTCTCGGGATAAGCTACGTTCCCGGTTAATAGAACTACGCCTATCTTTTGGTTGACGTGAATTACTTTCTCTCCTATCTTCTGAACGACGTGAATTACTTTCCCTCCTTTCTTTTGAATGACGTGAATTACTTTCTGTCCTATCTTCTGAACGACGTGAATTTCTTTCTTTCCTTTCTTTTGAATGATGTAAATTACTTTCTCTCTTATCTTCTAAATTACGTGAAAGACTTTCTCTCCTATCTTCTGAACAAAGTAAATTACTTTCTCTTCTATCTTCTGAACGAAGTGAATTACTTTCTCTGTTATCTTTCAAATGACGTGAATTACTTTCTCTTCTATCTTTTAAATCACGTGAATTACTTCTTTTCCTATCTTTTGAATGACGCGAATTACTTTCTTTCCTCTTTTCTCTCTCTTGATCTTTTGAATGCCGTGAATCGCGTTCTCTCCTGGATTTCTTTTGGTTAATGTCTTCAATTTTCTCTTCACTCCTCATTCTCTTCTTTGGGATAGGTTCTAAAGAGCTATCACGTATGTTCTTATGTTTACCTTCTTTGTGTCTTTGTTTTTCATCATCTGGATTAGCATCCTGGTTTTTATTGCTTTGTGACCTTTCATATTTATTATGTTGTCTTTTTTCTTCAAGTGAGTGGTTGGTTTTAGTGGGACTTTCTTGTGTTTGTTTCTTATCCCTTAGATCTTGATTTAATAATCTAGATTGCTCAGAAAATTTACCATCACTTCTACCCCGCCCAATTGAAGTTTCTTGCCTTGAATTTGGATTCCTTTCCCTATGTTTCTCAGTAGTAGGTCTATGTCTTTCAAGAGATTTACTTCGACTTTTTCCTCTCTTATCTGAAGTTTTTGGTAAATCATTTTCCACATGATTAAGTGCTGTAGATTTTTCAATTGATTGATTTCTTTCCCATTTTGAAGAATTCGAAGTAGTAGCATATACCGTGGTGGGGTTTTCTTTCCTGATTTCATCATTATTGTCTGAAAATCTGTCATTAGATTCACTTCGATCCCATTTTGACGAAATTGTTTCTTTATAAGTTTTATTATTCCAGCCTTTCTCATTTATTTCATTTTCTTTATATGAGGTAGTACGATCAATAGATTGACTTCTAGTGTTTGTTTTCTTTTCAGTTCTATGCTTAGATGAACCATCATTGTAGTTTTGTTCGCGGTTATAAGATCTATTGATAGATCGACTTTTGCTTCTTTCTCTATGTGAAGTCCGTTTGATTGAAGAACTTACTTCTCTTTTTCTATTATTGATTTCTTTATCTTTTGATCTGCTAGCACTTCTATCTCTGCGACTTTTAGTTGTTATATTATCATGTGTTATTTCTTTTCTCGAATTACCTGATCTTCTATGTCTATCTGAAGGGGATGATTCCTTATGTATTCTAGATCTACTAGTACTATCATGATTTTCTCTAGACTTTGATCTTCTTGATTTTCTTTCATGACCATTTCTGTCTCTATCTTGTCTTCTAGAAGAATTATGCTGATATCTGTCCCTAGAGTTACTCCTACTTTTTCTGTCACTGTGGCTTTTTGATTTTTCTTTTGATACATCATTTTTAGTTTTACTTCTACTATTCTCTGTATGTCTATCTTTTTCTTCTCTAGGCTTCTGTTCACGTCGATCTTGGCTCTCATTATGTTTGTGGTCTCTTTGTCTTTTGCTATGACTATCCAATTTGCCATTTCTTTGATTTCTATCATTATCCCCGTCACTTTGTCTACCAGAATGCTTAGTAGACTCTTTACCATGCTTATCGGAGCCATCTTCATTGAAATATTTCACTCCTCTGCCTTTTCCTAACCACTTCATTCTAGATACTGATTGTGAGAAGTCAACATGAATGCGTCTATCATCAATTAACACATTATCCATTTTAAAATAAGCATCTTCACATGATTTTTTATCAGAAAACTCTATAAAAGCATACTGCAAAGAATCATTTGTCTTTTTATCTCTTATAACTTCACAACTAACAATGGTTCCAAATCGACTGAATATGATTTCTAAGTCTTCATCTGTTGTAACAGGATTTAATTTACAAACAAAAAGTACATTTTCAGGGGGAGCAATGTCAGCTTCGGGTAAGTCTCCAACTATCTCAAGTATGGTGGCACGAGCTTTAGCTTCCTTTTCTTCTATCAGTTCTTGTATTTCTTCTGCAGATTTTCCCTGAGCTTCGTCAATATCTTCATCTGGTGCAATCCTGCCCCCTTTGAGACGCTCGGCACTTGGGGATGGAGATCTTGAAGGTGCTCTGAAGCTCGGAGGATCATTGTATGGATCTTCGAGTACCACTGTATGAGTGATGCGCACATCTCGGTACGGTCTGTGGCCCTCATCGCAGATAACGTCATTTAACTTCCTTAGAATATCATGTCCTTCAGTGACTTCACCGATTACACAGTGAATGCTATCTAACGAGTCTAAGTCTGGTGCTAGTGTGAAGAAAAACTGGGAACCCACCATGTCTCCCGTGCAGACCATTGAAAGCGTCCCGGTGTTTGTATGACGAATCTTTGGCAATCTTTCCCCTGAAAAGAATCGTTTTTCCGGGCCTTCTAGAATTCCGAATATAGACTCACCCCCGGTGCCTTCGCCAGTAGGATCTCCAGTTTGAGCTATGAAACCGCTTCTGATAGAGTAGAACAGGTTGAAATTGTAGTATTTCATTTTGCAAAGCTTCAAGAAATTCAGACATGTTACTGGCCTTTGTTGTAGGAATAAATCCACCGTGATGTCACCCAATGTTGTTTCTATAACAACTGACATGTTGTAGTTTATTCAAAACGATAGGAAATTGCAATTTATAACATTCTATTCACAAAACTATAGAATTTTCTAAGATTGACACATCACTCGCTAGCATTTATGAAATTGTTTGACAGCTATTTGACAGTAGAGAAGAGAAGTAACCTCAAAATAATTAAGGTCTCCGCACACTCACGATTGTTATCAGGTTTTCGGAGAATTTAAGTTTTATTTATAGCTCACATACTCGTAGATATGATATGTTATGTAGGCTATAATATATACTTCACTGACTGGCCGATTTGATTTGCGCCATTGTCTATTGTGGGAAGATGATACCATCACCATCGCCTTTCAATAGACAACATCGCCAAGAAAGCGCAAATCAAACCGGCGCGGCGGGCGCCGGCACCGGTGGTTCAGAATATTAAGGTCTCTATTTATAATTAGATTGCAGTATAGTACATAGCTTTATATATAAAATACAATCGTTTGTGTTATCGTTGTAAATTTCAGTAGTAAATAAATGTCGCGCCGAGGCCCGCGGCGCGGCATTCCGGTTCAGTAATGCGAGTACCCGGCAATTATCGAAATGTGTGCGATAGGCCTAATTTATCGCCATCTATATGTATGCTACTGAACTAATTTGTGAGCAATATCAGAACCTCTAATTAACTAGTGTGTTATTTTCTCAATAGATGTCACTAATACAGAATTTTTAATTTTTTGTCTTAGTTCAACGAAGTACCGCTTTCGAAAGTGCAGCGCTGCTACTTAATTTAGAAACAGTTTCATCCGCCTAAGTTCCGATTCAGTGGGAATATCGGGATATAGAAATTGTAGATGTTAAAGCCATCTCTAGACAGTTTTAGTTAGCGGAGATTTTTCAGTTTTTATAACCCTCAGTGTAAAGAGACGTAAGTAGGTAAGTACTTACATTACCTACTTATAGATATTGAAAGCAAAACATTGGAAGCGACCAATTTCCAAACATCCAATACACGAGGTGTCGGACGCAGGCATTGCACCTACTCACGTTTCTAGAAAATCTAATAAGGACCGTTTTACTCACCCTTTTTCCGCCCTCGCCCCTAATAAAGTGAGTATTGAAAATTTACCAGCCATTCTCCCAAGAATATAAGGTTAGCCCAATATGAAAGCCGATCCACGATATTGTCAGAGTATTTTCGGCCGTATTGCTAAGACGGTAATAGATATATAAAAACGTCGGTTCACATCGAGGTAATAAAGATTTCCTCTTCGAAGAAATATTATAAAAACAAGGTACGGCTGTTTCGTGCCACGTTATTGAAAAAAAATTTATACTTATCTTTTAAAACCGGTAGCGTAGTGTCATGCTGAAAATTGAGGATTCGAATCTTCATCATTGACTCAAAACGAAAGCAGGTAAAACCATGAGCATTGGCCTTGATTAATGCGTTTTTGCAAGACCTCCAACAGATCGACATATTTGATGATAAACTGTTTTTAGCTAATAGAAATCTTAGATTATACTATAGTTGTAATTTAAAATAGTGGGCGTGTTGGTGTATACTGTAAGCTACTATTTGTCTTAAATAAATAAATAAATGAGGTATAGCTAAGTACTCGAATCGTATCTCATAGAGGCGTGTGTAGAAACAGTAAACATTTGATCTAGTGATTGCAAGGGATGTTTATCATTCGGTCGGTGGAGTTTTGATGCCTTGATCGTTCACACAGTACGTTATGTCACATGGAGATCTATTCTGACGATCTACATTATAAAATAAATAAATAAATTCTGTGACCAACACACAGCGCCATCTAGCCCCATGGTAAGCTGCTAAGCTTGTGTTCTCTTCGCTCTTAGGCCTCTAACTTAACCTAACGATTGCTATTTGAATGACAACTGTGATCCAGCTTAACGTGCCTTCCTTCTTCCTAGTCGCTTGGTTTGGGGCTAGATTGCGCTAAGTGCAGGTACCTACGTCCTGCAATTTTATTTTATTTACAAATTTAGTTACGTAGGTAAGTATGTTAGGGTTGAGGGCTAGCTAGACGGACTGTAAAAAGCCCTACACGCTTCCAAATCGATTTAACTTCAAAATTGCAACGCGGTAGCATCCCTCTGTTTACATCGGAACAAACACCGCACCACCCAAACATAATAAAAAATGTTATCATAGAATTATAGGCAGTAAACCAAAGTGGCGCTCACAAACGCGATAATTATGTACGTATCTACATGAAAAAGCAATGAAATCGCAAGCTCACATCAAACGCAGGCAAATAACTTTGGATGTATTTTTAAGTCGCTGGGCTGTGCTGGGGCGTCGGGCGGGCAATGCCTCTATTTCCATACAAATGTTGCATAATTTAAAAAAAAATGTCTTTGTGCTCGTCTTATAAATTGCGTATCTACTTATTTTGTATTGTTTGAAATGTAGGTAGCTATTTATTACTGGTTCACTATGCAGAAGGTCTTAGTATTTTTAGCAGGTACCTATAGATAGACCCAGACCCATGCATTGTGACCAAAACGGCAGATTACAAGTTCAGCTGGTCTAGCCGGCTGCGAGGCAAGGGTTATGTTTGTAATATTCTTAACCAGCTCATAGTAAGTGGTAAGTGGACCGACTATGTCGAGTGAGGTAACGTTAGATAGGTATGTACCTAATTAAAAATCATTCTTATGTTTCATCAATCATTTTTCATTTAATTATACCATACTGGATCTACAATTATTTAAAGTTGGTTAGCAGCCGTTCATAAAAATACCGCAACCTACTAAATAATCCTCAACTTAATAACTCCCTCAATGCAATGATGCGATTAGAATACAATTAATATAATTAAACGTCTAATGCTGGAATCTAGACCATCGTTTTATTAATGGGTCCCGACTGTAAAAGTAGTGGTGTTTCGTGGCTACTGGACTGGTTTCATTGTTTTTTTTTAAAGATTTTGTTATCATTTAGGTAAGTTTTTTTATTTAGTTTTTTTAAGCAGGCGGCTTCCCTTTTTCTTTTTTTAAAAAAAAAGGTGTCTGAGAAATTTCAAATTTTAGTAGGCGTCACTTTTTCAAGATGACACTGAGTAGAAGTTTTAGATTTCGATTTCATTTGAAGATTTTAAATTAGCACATAATTGGTTTCATAGGTAATAAAGACAAATGACCTCGCAGTACTTACGAAATAGATTTTCTGCTTTTCGAAAAAGAATGCCCTGATATGCCCTATGCGAGACTCGTAGCTGAATCTCTGCGTAGTTAAGTACCTCAGATTTTCGCAATTATTTTGCAAGAAAAACTGTACGAAATCCATCTTAAACCGAAAACACAAGCCAATAAGCCAAGATAGGATCGAAAACACCCCACAGATAGATTTAATCTGTTTGTATATTGCAGTAAAACGTCTACGATAAAATAAAGTGTATAAGCGCAAAATCCGCTGTGTTATCGCCACCAAGCAAGATTACACATAAAAATGTTAAATGATCTAGAGAGCGTATTGAAAAAATACAGGGGAAATGACGGGGGAAATAGAGTACAGGAAACGCGGGAGATAACGGTGCGAACTTTCAACATTTACCCCCTTATTTATTAATTAATGCGCTGCATAACTATGCATCGTTAGTCTTTTACTGTCACATGAAGTTTCAAAGTTGAAGACAGGGACAAACGTCACATAACTTAGTCATGTGTAAATAATGTTTTATAAGTAAGGGAGTTAGTATCTACTTGCACACTGACCGAGTTCGTTCTGACTGCGAAATAACATGACCGGTTTTACGCCAGCAGTGCGTATTTAATACAACACATTACACATTTATTTAAGTTATCATTTTAGTAATACTTACATTTTTATTTCGGTCTAAAACTATGCCTTTTAGCTAGCATGAGGAAAAGAAAATCAGATTAGCGTTTTATTCAGCCCAGCTTACATAAGATGTATCATCATCATCATTCAAACCCACCTTTACCTACTGTCATTTCGTGTCTCTCGCCCACGATTCGGTAACTGCGCTGCTGCCTTTGGTCCTGCCGATCCTACTTAAAATTGTAAATTGGGTAATAATTTTAATATAGATGGATAGATACATGATGTATTAATCGGGTTAGCGGAATACTACGGTTTTGGAGGATATCATCAAATCCGTTTGTGATGATCGTCATAATCATTGGTATGCCAAATAGCAGATCACAGTGGACACAATCTATTTTATTTTATAATTATATTTTGATATCTTTCTTTATCTGTATAATATTATTATGAATTCATAAATGAATTGAATTTGAATAAGGCATTTTTCGACTTTAATAGATAAATTTAATTTTAAATAAATAAACAAAATGAATTGAATTGATATTTTTTGTCTCGTAGTCCATTGTAAGAGTTGATTTAAAAAATAAAAGCTATTATAATGCTACGCACTGTTATTTGTCGAACGTACGACTCGTAGTCGTCGATACAGACTCCCGAAAATGTTCTTGACAGTGAGACACTCCCACGAGTCGCTTGCCGCCTTCACTGATACCTATTTACGTAAGTATTCCTAAACACTGGCCTCAATTTCGTAAATTGTTTCGGTTTTCTATACCGTAGCATAGACATTATGGAACAGCAGCCCTAGACAACATTCATATCGAATATCGACAGATTTTTTTGTATGAAATTGACATATAAGTTTGCGAAAAGTCACGTGCCTTTAGTGAACATAATTATGTCAATTTCATACAAAAAAAATCTGTCGATTGCGATTTCGTTAATCGATAACAATTTTGTCTAGAGCTGCAGAACGGTAGCCTGTACCTATTATAATCAATTGCAAGTAAAACGGTAAGGTCAGTAAGTGAAACCTAACTACAAGAGTAGGTAACTCAGTAGTAATTAATGAACGACTAACAAGCGGAATTGAAACCGCACCTACTTGTCCAACACAAAAGATGCTTCTCATAGTATAGGTACGGCAAAATCACAACATTTTTATAGTACTGACAAGGTAAGTATTTTACTTTACTAGCAGGGCTCTATCGTTTCACTCTGCAAGGTATTACCAACATAATACCTGTAGGTAGCTGGCGCCTAGGTAGAAAATACTAAAATGAAATTACTAAATACGGACAAGTAACTTCTGAACCTCTACTATAAATACTTAACAATAATAAAGATAGATAGGTAGGTAGTCACTAATCGCATTATCACTCTAATATAATATTATAAATGCGAAAGTTTAGATGTTTGTGTGGATGTTTGTGTTTCAATCACGCAAAAACTACTGAACCGATTGCGATGAAATTTGGTATGCAGATAACTGTAGAACTGCAGGATTAAACATAGTCTTCTTTTTATCCCGATATTCCTACGGGATCGAGACTTACGCGGGTAAAACCGCGGGGCGCAGCTAGTAGAACATAAGATTAAACCCCACGAATCTCAACGATAAAGTTGAGATTTTTTTGGGTCAGAGTTTAACTTTATTTTCCCTGATTAAATTTAAATTATTAAAAAAAATGTAACACTAACAAAATCAGAATAACAACATTGTAAAAATCAGTCCGTGTCTACAAGCGCTCATAAAATATTATTTTACGATATTACCATAGTGAAGTAATGGTATAAATAAAGAAACTGTCGTGTCGGAACGTTCGGTGGGCAGAGTAGACCCGATTGGCTTCGATTATGGGCCCGCAGAGACTAATATCCTTTTCTTTCGCAAATGTATTTTTTTAGGGAATGGTATTTTTTGCGCGTCGGTCGCAGCTGGCGGGGAAATTGCAAGATATTTGAAGCTATTGAAGTGTCTCTGAAGGCGCAGTTGGGATTCGGTAAGTGGGGTCACTCCAGTTAAGTAGCCACTTAGCCGTGCACGTGATGCTTTGACATCGACAGGTGCGCTCGGAGCCCTGAGCGCTCCACGGACGTTCTGATTGAAATTGCGATGGGTTAGAGGGACGATTTTTATAGCCGATACTCGAACGGTATTGTTTTTATGTGTCTGTTTACTTAATGTATACGATTACGATGCTTATTTATATTTGTCGTTGGGACGGGTAAAGGGAATTTATTGTTTTATATTACTTAATGGGTTTCGATAAGGAATATAAGGGGTAGGTACAGTTATATATTATTATGTTATAAGTTTATTAACAACCATTTTAATTTCAACTGTGACAAAAGACGATCGTAACCTCTGATCATAAAAATACATGAAACATAATTATACATTTAGGTAGGTACATATTTTATACTATTTATAGAATTGCATTGATTTATACTGCAGTACTTTATACATCAGCGTATGCCTTAAATCCGGTAGGTGACTGTTATTTTTTGTATACTTGTTTATGATGGTGGCCTAATGAATAATCCAAGTTTGTGACCTCAAGCGCAGAACGCAACCTTCTCAACGAATGTAAATACCGCGAAAAAAATTATTTTTGTTTAAATTTTGGCCATAATATCCTATTTTTTCTCGAATAGACAAAGAAAGCGATCTTTGGCAATCCTATCTTAATGAGTATCAAGTTGAGACCAATATGACTGATAACTTTTTAAACCCACACGATTTGAAATCATATTAATATTTTGCTGGGTCTTATTCGCGTAATGTTATTTTTAAATTCCCTTACCTCGACGTTTCGATCAAATTTTAATGATTTTGGTCGGGACACCCAATATCCGCCGTCCCCTCAATTTGACCGAGTTTTTAAAGGACAAATTTTTACCTTGCTTTCCACCATAATTAGTCTCAACTAGGTAAGTAGGTACTAGATGAGGTAGGGTTGCCAATGATCGCCTCTTACTCTAGCATGGAGCAATCGTTGAGCAGCGACACATAAAATTCGATTTTCGCTAGGAACAATTATTAGGCTTAGATACTTCCTATTTAAATAATATGTAAATAAAAAAAGTAGATACATTATATTAAATCCGATTTATAGTTACCAGACTTAATAGCTATTATAATGGGGCTAATTATTTTCGATCATAAATAGTAATAAACAAAAAAAATACAGCCAAATAGATAACCTTGTCCTTTTGAGGTAAGTCGGTTAACAATACGAAAGTTGAGATTACCATTTGTTTTTCGTCTAACACCATTATAGAAAATTATAACACCACATTGGAAAATTCAATACCAGAAGCGGTCATAAACACTGTGCCTTCCCCAATCAATTATAACAATGAAGATTTGTAATAAGCGCGTCACAATTAACTGGATATTCTAAGCTTTGAATGAGTTTTAATGCTGCAGAATAGAGTTAACATTAGAACCTTTCTAGCTAGAGTTAACAGTTAATATTATGAAATTAAAAATATATAGACTTCTTTAATAACATAGTACAGACAACAATTTTAAAATATATTACGGCAAGATTTTTTTGTCAGTATGTCAGCACATGGCGATAAAGAAAAATAACTAATTTTGAATAGCTCTCCATATTCTCTGTCCAAAAAAAAATACAAGATTACTTTGATACGTTAATTCGTTTCCGATTTATAGAAGTATACATGCGATGCGGACTCGTACTCGGGTGTGACGTCACGTCACACACGCCCAGTCCACTCGCGCTCTCATCTCGTCTAGCGTTTGATTAAGGGAGCGTTGTAAATGACGTGACATGATTGTTAGCGAGACTCTAGATTTTGCATACCTACCTATTAACATTTTTCATTGGCAATGTGGTCTAAAATGTAGCATTCTTAACTTGTGACCTTATCAATACATAAAATTCTAAGTCCGAATGATTGACTGACTAAACCTGTGGACTGAACTATATATCAAAGCACAACCTAAACCACTGGCTCTAAAGAAAAAAATTTGGAAGGTGTTTTCATTGTGATATTATGTGAGTATGTACTAGGGATTTTTGGCAAATACTTTTTGTTGTCAGGCTTGAAATGGTATTGCCCTTTATTGTGCTAAGGCATTTTTACTAAAAATCAAACGAAGATTAAAATAAGACAAAGCGTATTAACGTTTTCTCTACTACAACTTAATATGAATCTGTTTGATTCTACGCTTTTCTAATATAAGAACGGAGGCAAAAAGTAAACAAGGAACAGAGGCAGTTTCCGGTGGATATTAAAGGCATATCTCTCTATTATGAGCGTGAAGTTCCGTAATTTAAGGGCGAGCAGTGCGCGGCATATGGCTGGATGGTAAAGGGTTGGGTGGCGTGTTTCGTGTTGTATCGATATTCTCATTATGTACGTTTTTAACCCCCGATGGAAAAAGAGGGTGTTATAAGTTTGACGTGTCTGTTTGTCTGTATGATGCATCTGTTTGTGGCAACGTAGTTCACGAATGGATGTAGCGATTTTGATATAGTTTTTTTGTTGATAGGTGACTTATGCTCTTAGAATTCTGACAAATAATAGAATTAATGTATCTTAACACGTACGTTGATTAGAAATCCAATACCTTAGTTGGGTTGTTTTTCCGAAATAGGGCACAAAAAGTCCATCTGTTAAACCAAGGTTTAGGCTTCATCTTTTCAGCCCTTTTCGGTCTACTGCTGAAAATAGGCAAATGGCTATTTCGAGTTGCCTCTATCCATAGGCGACCACTACAATGTCGTCGGTCCACCGCGAGTAGGTGGTGTTTCTGAAGTTCTTTGGTTAGGTTTGGACTTCATTATACGATAAAGGGGTAAATAGTGGTTCCTTCCTAGTCGATATTGTGTTACGTCACTAGTTGTTTCTCAGGCACAGCTGCATACGCCCGGAGCTGGGTTATATCTAGTAAGAGTAAGTATACGATATACGAAGAAGTCAAGCAGTGCATGGAGTTGTAAAACTTTACTCTCTTCATTATATCTCGAGGTATATTCACATTACTTTCGAGGTTTTAATTAACCTTTAAAACGTTAAGGCGGACCTGTAAAATATCTATTACAATTTACAATCAAGACTGCCTTTTCATCTAATTTTTAGATGATTTATGCAGCGCAAGTAACTTTTTATCCATGCTATCTATGGTGCTGTAGTGCCTGGGATAATGCTAAGTGGAGTAGGTTTGCCCAGCACCAATACTACCCTCCCAACCTAGTCAGCTATGCTAGGACAGAATGGTCGATCCGTCTTGAACTAACTATGCCGTAGGTTTCCTCAATTTTCCTCGGTTTTCGGTAAAGGAAAACATTAAGAATTAAGATGCTAAACATGTATGATGTAACTATTTTTAAGGTTCTTATTTCATTTTTCATGGCCTTTTACCTCTATCTTTCCAATAACATTACTGTCAGCCAAATTGGTAGTAAGTAAAGAACGTTTTTATTATCTCCATATTTAGATAGATTGAGTACAGTGGTCACAGGACTGCTAAAGCATATAGTATATAGCATAGTAAGCATAGTAAAGAAGCCACATCCTAAGCTACCTGGTTTCAATCCACTGCAAGAATGAATTATTATTGTCAGCCGTTCGCATTCTGCGTGACACAACAAACCCAAGCAACGCTAAAGTCTAAACCTCAAATACTTCTTCGACGTAACTTTGGAGGGATGGATGTGGAGTCTCTTCGTGGTGATGCCCGAGATATTGACTGGTCCGATTTGATGACATGGTGCAAATCTTTAACAAAAATATTATCAAGTTGTACGACAAACATGCCCCAATTCGTAGGGTCAAAATAAAACAAAACCCTGCCCCATGGCTGACGGAAGAAATACGCTTATTGATGCATAGAAAAGCGTCAGCAAAGGGGAGATATAAGCGCAAACCTACCTCCGAAAATCAGGATAAATACCACAAAATTCGTAATCGTTGCAACAGAGTGTGTAGAGATGCATTACGCCGTTACATTCACAAATCTGTAGAGCAAGAAGACTCGTCCAAGGTTTGGGAATTCCTCAAGACTTTGGGGGTTGGTAAATCTCGATCTAATAAAAATTTGCCCCAGGATTTAGACATCAATCTTCTTAACCAACATTTCTCAAATTCTTCTAATCTAGACAATATCACTAAATCTCAAACTCTGTCATATCTTTCATCTTTACAACCACCCAATATATCTCCGTTTTCATTTGTGCAATTCACTGATGTAGACGTTGAGAGAAGTATAAAATCAATCTCTTCTAATGCGGTGGGCAACGACTGTATCAGCAGGAGCATGATAATGCCTATTCTCGATGAGATAGTGCATGTCATAACCCTAATGCTGAATGTATCCATATCGACTAGTTCTTTTCCTGTGACCTGGAAAGAAGCTCAACTAATTCCTTTACCCAAAAAACCAAATCCTTCTGCCTTCTCCGAATATCGTCCCATATCTATCTTGCCATTTCTATCCAAAGTTCTCGAACGCCTTGTTCACCAACAGCTGAGTGCTTTCCTCAATAAAAACTCCATGATGAATCCTTACCAGTCTGGCTTCCGCCCAGGTCACAGTACAACGACCGCCTTGGTAAAGATCACTGATGACATACGGTCTGGTATGGATAACAGACTGCTCACCGTTCTCACTCTCCTTGATTTTAGCAACGCTTTCAACAATGTGGATTTCGGTTTGCTTCTAGGTGTCCTCAGCTCCCTTAACATGTCTCCGTCAGTGATTGCTTGGTTTCAAAGTTACCTGATGGGACGCCGGCAACGTCTATGTATTGAACAGACATGTTCCACGTGGAATTCTATATCAGCTGGTGTTCCTCAGGGCGGCGTTCTCTCTCCTCTCCTGTTTGCTGTATTTATTAATACAATCTCTCATAACCTTTCTTCATGCTACCACCTGTATGCAGACGATTTACAAATTTATGCACAAGCGCCTCTCGATCAGATAGACCGTGCTATTAGTAGTGTAAATGAAGACCTAAATAAAATTTGTGTGTGGAGTAGATCTTATGGTCTTAAAGTCAATCCATCAAAATCGCAGGCAATTATAATAGGCAGCTCCAGGTTAACATGTAAATTGGATTATTCTCAACTACCACGCGTTGTTTTTGACGGGACTACGGTACCGTACAGCAAGGAGGTCAAGAATCTGGGCGTCACCATGGATTGTAACCTCACATGGGACCCGCAGCTGTCAGGGGTGAGTCAGAGGATGTTTGCGTCCAATGCTTCCCTAAGGCGGTTGCGGAATTTCTTACCAACGGCCACCAAAGTTATGTTATCTCAAACTTTAATGCTTCCCATTCTTGACTACGCAGATGAGTGCTTCCTTGATCTCACCGAGGAACAACTGAACAAGCTTGAGAGGCTCCAGAATCTTGCCATTCGGTTCGTTTTTGGTCTTCGAAAATTTGATCACGTGTCAGAATTTCGCCGGAAGCTCAAATGGTTGCCTATTCGTCTGCGTAGAAACTATCACATTTTAACACTTCTTTATAGAATTCTATTTCTACCCACCTCTCCATTATATCTTCAGTCTCGGTTTCAATTTCAGCATCCCCCTTCTCAATCTGTCCGCTCTTCAAAGGCCCTTCTCCTTAAAATCCCTTCTCGTTCTTCCACCTTTTATGGTGATTCTTTTTCAGCTAGGGCGGTGGAGCTGTGGAATGCTCTGCCTACTTCCATTCGACAGTCAAAGTCTCTGGCAATTTTCAAAAGAAGCGTGTTTAAGAACTATCTCGATGTTTCTGAAAATCGTTAAGTAATAAGTTGATCATAGTATTATTATAGGTAAGTATCTTTATTGTATGTCGGTATATATGTACTTGTATGTATTTTATATATTGTCTATGTTTAAATATGTATTAGTATGTGTTATTTATTGGTATTTGTTTGTATTTACTATTCATATTTTTGTTATGTATTTCTTTACTATTTTATGTGTCACACTATTATTGTAATACTTATCGAGTATTTTTCTCCTGTTAGAACACCCTACCTTTCATCATTCTTCACTTCTTTTCCATCCAAAGGTTGCCTGGAAGAGATCGCTTTAAAGCGATAAGGCCGCCCATTGTGCCACCTAGTTTAAGTTTTTTATGTTTATTTTTTTTTCTTTTGTTGTATTATCTTTATTTTTGGTGTGTTGCAATAAAGAATTAATCAATCAATCAATCAACGCTACTTCCTAGGGCTTGGCTTAACAGTGCACCATAGTCAATTTGCTCCGATATATTTGCGAAATATGGTTATCCATGGTACACGCGTAATAAAAATCTAGAAATATAATTATATATGGTTTCTTTTAGAAATCGTGAAAACATAGTAGGTACAAAAAAAAAATGATAAAAATATTTGAAAAAGTGGTGTTATTGAGATGTTTTTCTGAAAAACTTTAGAACCCTCTAAGTAGTCTTTAAAAGTTTTTTTTATTATTTCTATAATTGGGTTATAACTATTTATTAAATATGCTTTACCCATTTTTTTGTTAAACTGTATAATTACAGTTGCTTGCTAAAGCAAGCAAATTTTAGTTTTTCTGCTTTGAAACTAACAGTCTCATCTTACGTCCTTCTTTTACAAATCTGATATTCGCTGGTGCTATCCCTGTCACAATTTGACGTTATGGTGCGACTTTAACAACGCATTGTCAAGTACGACGTTTTGTAAACATTCGAGCAAACAACACGTAAAGTTGGTTGTCAGAAAATATAATGTCGGCAAGGAGAAGGGTTCGCGAGCCCTTTCCCTATTCTTGACATTTTAAATTGTTTATTTGCGAACAAGTGTCAAGTTATTTATTCAGCGATGCCGGTGTTCGCGATTGATGTGGAATCAGCGTTATAAATACACGATATAGGTACCTACATAATATGTCTATGAGAGATTCGCAGAAACGTTTTATAATGAGAAGGTTACTATGAGGTTTTCATAGAAATGTTTATTAGTTTCTGAGCCTTGTGTGTGATCGTATAAGCATATTAACCGTAATTGATGTCTATGTTTTATAACGTTTTTAGATCACGCAAAAAGTAATTTATTACACTAAATTATACTATTAAATAAAAGTGAAATTAAGCAAATAAATCTATAATATGTTCGTAATTTTCCCAAATAATCACCTCGATGAAAATTTCAAATGTCTAGCTATAACATATAGGTACATACTACATATAATCAAATTTAAAGAAAAATTGTCACAGCTGAGCTGTCTTTTCAAAGTCACTAGTAATTAAAGAAATAAAAAGTACAGGGGTTAGTTGTAAAGATTTTTCCGGATTGCTATCCTGTAATTTAAACCTTGAAACCCTACACTGCGCGTGGCCCAACAAGGCACGTACTTGCCCCATTTTATTATTGTTGAAAAAGTTTTTAAGCCATCGAGTATCTAGGTAACATAAGTCACCTGACCCTATAAAGGTGTTAGATCAAACCAGACGCCAGACCTAAGTTGCGGGCACATTATAAGTAGTTTCGGCCACAGAGGCGAGCCTACACTACCCGGTACAGCCTACCCACTGTTACCACGAGATTAGGTCGGCCAGAACCACGAACCGGCAACCCGTTTTGTTTTGATAACCCGCCGCCGCGATGTGGCCACATGCCATGTGAGTTCGAGCGCCCATTCTGTGGCCAACCCACCGGCAACTGATGTGGTTACCAACTTGCGAACTTCAGGCCTCTCGAAATTAACAATTTATTGTTCGTGCGGACATTCTTTGGGATTGGAATTTTAATAATTTTAAAATTTAATTTATCATATCATATTTTGTCTTTCCATCCCTAAGGTTCTATATTTCTAAATCACTAGGCATATGCTTAGTAACGAGATAATCTTTGTAAAACCGGTGTCAAATGTTTGTCAAATGGTGTTTTTTTAAAAAGTTATTAAATTAAGGGTATTTTGTTATTATTATTGATAAATGTTCTAGACTGCAGCCTCGGCTTGTTACTTATAAATATCCAATTACATAATTGATTAACATTTTATAAATATATAATGAGTAGGAAGATTAATTGAATTTTAGTTAATTCCGAGGAACAAATGATAATAACCTTTCGTTTTATGGGGAGTTATACAGTATGAGGTGTCTGTGTAAATGCCCATGACATAAGTAGCTCCTATACGGTTGAACTGATTAGGTACGACTTTTACGACGTTACGAGTTTTTTTTTTCTAAGCATAGTGGCACACGGTGAACCATACAAAGAACAAAAACATTTTTTAAAGGTCGTTCTTCAATAAAGCGTTGTGTCTCCTATGGTCAAGTTTGTTTTTTAAGTTTCATTTAATTAATGGTAATCATAATTGAAAATATCAATTCCAACCGTGCGGCGCGTCTAAACCCAGCCACCCTGTAAAACTTCAACTGACAACTGTCAAAGTTGGCGCGCTTTCAGACGCTTCAGCGCATGCGTGAGGGAGCAGAAGAAAATATGTTCTCTCTGTCTATCCCAACGACGTCTGCGGGCCGCGGCTAACCCTCGGCGCGAGGTTTGCGGCGGGAAAAATGTGTGTTTCGGTGTGCCGATAGCGGAGCGCCGCAGCCCCGCCCACCGGAGCTCGCTAACGCGTCTTCAGCCACTTAGCTGATAAGACGACGCGCACATTGACACCGGCAGCGGGTTACTTCGAAGAAAAGTATTTTCATACTAATTCTTTTCTTTTCTTTTCTTTATGAATAGGCGTATTTTTTGTCATTCCTACTATTTTAATGTGAAAACGAACTTATATTCTCTTATGCTCAGAGTCTATTGTATTTGAACTTAGTAGAACCTATGGTTTCTCACTTAGAAGTATTTTCATCGAATACTTCGTGTAACGTTTCCTTATGAATAGGTGTAGGTTTTTCTCTTTAAAGTTTTTAGGTTTAAAATGATCTTGTTTGTTCGATGACTCACAGTCATTTGTGTTGATTAAGAAATAGTATAGGTTGTTTTTTTTTAATTATAAACTAATGATGTGGTTTAAGATGTAGTATGATTATCCAAAAGTGAAGGTGAGATGACTTGTTTAGTGGCTTCTGTTTTTGAAACCCGAACTAGGCTAGGCTATACTTCGTGGCCACTATGACTGATGGGTTAAGAAATTAATAGACTATTTTTATGGAATCAGAAAATGATAGTTCATTATTTTAATGGAAATTATTAAGCTGAGGGAGTGGATACAGTCTTACAATTTATAGTATTAGTAGAGAAAAAGTTTTATGAAGAAATAGTAATTTTCTTCCTTCTGTGAACACCGTCTTAGTTCCGGCCAGATATGGAGCCGCGAGCTGTCAAAATGGAGTGGGAAAAAAGGCGGGAATGTGGCGTCGCTTTATGTGAAGCTCGTCATTGCGTTAGACAGAGAGGTCGGTAGCCACAACCGCGGGCCAGAGCGGAACGGCGAACGCAACGTGGTTTATAAGAAAACCCAAGACGTTGGGCGTGTTTGGCGGGTGGGCGTACGGGATCGTCAATGTAGTGGTGTGGTATGCATGTGTGTGTGAATGTGGACACAGTGTGGCTAGCGGTCGCAGGTGTGTGTGTGTTGCGGCCTTAAAGATTCTAGAAACATACTCGTCCTTTTGTCAACGATATAGCGCTATATCGGCTTCAGGCTTTAGTTATTAAAGCGTGCAGTTAAATTTTACGGGGATATAAAATTTCCATTCTCGGCTGAGTAGAGGGCGGTCTGAGGTCTTGTGGGAACCTTTCGAGTCGAAACTCGAGTTCTTAGTACACTCAAGTATTGTTAACGTGTATAGTCGGGTATGAAAGTAAACTGCTTTTCATTAATCGTAGATTCGTAGCAGTGCTACGTCGTAGCACTCTGTGTACTGATTTCTCTTTGAGATTCGGTGGGATTTTAGTGAGATTTTGTTTGATCACAGGGTGGCACATTTTCTTTGCTTTGGCAGGACGGTTGTTTATTTTTCTTTTATTCACAATAAATGAATAAATAAGTAGGTAGGTAAGCAACCAAACAGCACCATCTACCACTAAAACCAAGCAACTGCGATTAAAAACATAATACTTCCTTTGGCAGTCGTGTAAAAAAAGTAAAGCTAGGTACTTTCTCCATATACACTTACGTATCTTTGCTGACCTTTCTTATACAGTCGGTTACACAGTTGTAGTCGATTCGTCGCAATCGTTTCAGTAAAAGAACCTACAATATTTTTTTTAGTAAAACCCACTATAGAACAATAAGTTGATAAAAATAACTTTCACATTTTAATATGTAAACTTAATAAATATAAATACTACTAAGTTTTGGAATGCATGCAAGAAGCGCCTGCGGTTTCATCCGCGTCAGTGTCGATAAATGTATGTAATATTGAAAAAGCGGGATAAATGTAGCCTGTGTAATAATCCAGGTCGACAGCGATGATAGTTTCATCGCAATCGGTTCAGCGGGTTTTGCGTTAAGAAGCAACAAACAAACAATACATGTTCACAAAATTTCAACATTATAATATCAGTCGGAAATACAATGTTTTGGTTTTAAAATATTTTTGTCCCGTAAAAAACACTGTGAATGAAATTTTGTTTTTCCATCATATATTAAAGTTAATTTTACTACAGGTTCATAACAAACCAACCTGTAAAACCATTAAATTGGAATAGAAAAACTTTTTCTATTTATTAAAAATGTCAAAGAATTCCTGGTCTGTTAGTTATAACTTTACTTAAATTCTTACATATCCCGCTCATAGACAACATTATATTCCAAAAGTAACACAATTTCCTTCTTCGAAATTAAGCAAATAATTTTATCTAGACTTATATTACCCCGTTCAAAGCCAACTCTACTCCATTCCAAAAATAATAAAACGTCGTAATCCTTTAAGAAATTTCCCTTTCTCATGTAACGTGTGCGACACATGGTTAGATCGTCGGGTGACACGCTTCGTGCTTGTCCCTCACCTAACTATCTCTTTTAATACTTATTTGTACCCCACTCACACAGGCTTACCGTCCCCCGTCGTCAATGCAACACTCCCAAGTGTGGGTGACTTCTTTCGTCGTGCCCCTGTGTGCGAGAGAATTTCTTTCGAGACGTAATAAGGGGACCATTTCTTTCCCGCTAAGGTTTTAATGCAGACCGCGGTTCGGTGGCGGACGCGCGCGCTTTTCCGTGGTTATTCGCCAACTTTAACACTTTTATTTTTCTATCAAGTGTCGTGTAGTGTTCAGTTGTGAAGGTACTTCTTTCTTCAAGGTAGGTACCGAAGATTAATGGATATATGTTTGATTAATTAGAAAGTTGGTTGCGACCGTAAAGTTGGCGCCGTAGAGAGGCGCGCGGGCGGCGAGGTTTCTTGGCTGTGTTGTTTTCGAGAAAACCGCAGGCTCATTAGCCTGGGTGTACACTACGCCGCGGAAATTAAACTTTGAATGTGGAGGTAGAATCGGTGTGGTAGTACCGCAATATGAGGATCAGAGGATTTTGATCGCGTTTACAGTTTTATTGTAGTTTGATAGGTTGAGTCTCTTTAAAATATATTTGTTATAATCATTATTTGGTACAGATTATTATAAATTGTATATGCTTATAAAATATATTTGTTATAATCATTATTTGGTACAGATTATTATAAATTTTATATGTCTATAAAATATGTTTGTTATAATCATTATTTAGTATAGCTAATTATAAATTTTATGTAAACTGATGTATTAAGTTTTATATTTTTAAAAGCACTTATCATAGGTTTTAGTTTTGTAATTTAACTTTGACAGTATTATGGTAATATTTGATTTATAAAATAGTAAAGTTACAAGCAAGCTTAGTTGTTAATTAAAATAAAATTATTAAAAACTAACAACATTAAAGGCAAAGCTGTATTTTTTGCAATTTTAATAATTCAGCTGAATTTTTTTTATATATTGACGTAACTAATATAATTTTGTGATGTCTAAAATATTAAGAGTGTTGAAAACTATGTTTTTTTTTCAACAAAAAAAGCTAAAATGCTGTTATATAATGCTAAATAAAATCTTAATTTAGATGACTGTTCTTTTTATACGATTTTAAAATATCGGGAAATTTTGTGTACTGTAATAAAGGAATTATAATATATGGTATTAAATGTCCCATAAATACATTTGAATAAATTGTAGCAAAAAGAGTTTACTCATCAAAGGAGACACGTTTAATTTAATTTCTACTTAAATATTATTTTTCTCTATTGTTATTATTTCTATCTACTTAAATAAAATTAAATATTTTAAGTGAAGTATTACTTTCGCACGAGTGAATCCGCGACACGCCACTAGTTTCATTACACCTAATTCACTTAAGAACGTGACGGAAACTTGTTAAAAACCTTCGTGAAACTCCCATTAGTTCGTGGACGAGGATCCCTAAAGTTTCACCTGTAAGTGCCTTGTTTCTTCTAGGTTCGTTTAAATGTCGGTCGTGTGCACTCATCTTTACACTTTATTGTGCATTTAACAAATAATATAGTAACATAATACTAAAAAATAAAATAAACAAATCTATTTGGTCCTGCGGATTCGTGTGCACTCACCTTTACACTTTGTTTGTGCATTTAACAAATAATTTAGTTACTTAATACTAAAAAATAAAATAAGAATCTATTAGTCCTGCGGATTTGTGTGCACTCACCTTAACACTTTGTTGGTGCATTTAACAAATAATTTAGTAACATAATACTAAAAAATAGAATAAAAAATCTATTAGTCATGCGGATTCGTGTGCACTCACCTTTACACTTTGTTTGTGCATTTAACAAATAATTTAGTAACATAATACTAAAAAATAAAATAAAAAAATCTATTTTGGTCCTGCGGATTTGTTTGAGCCATTTTTCGATAAAATTTTCTACCGTTTTCCCTATATTTTTGTGGCAATAGAGTGTCGATTGCAGTTCAATTTCAAGGTATATTGCCCTACCATAATCTTTTATAAATCGTCGCTAATTCGCTAGTCGCCGCTATTTCTTTCAGCTAAAAAAAAATAAAAAAAAAACGTCACATTATAAATAAAAAACATTATAAACAAACTTAGATTTTTTTTATTATTTGTGGTTTTTTAAAGTAGTATACGGGGTATTTTTTATTTTTTTTATTTGAGCGACATAGGGACGACAAAACTATGAGAAACGGTCATGATTGGCCCGTTTCATGATCTTCTGATTGCAGGACCTAAATCGGACTTAAATCGTTCAGCTAAAAAACAAAAAAAATTAAGTTTACAAAAAAAAAAATTAGAAATAAATAAAACCAAATTAAAAGTAAGTTTTTATTAATTTTGGTTTTTACAGTAGTCGAAGATTTTTAATTACATTTTTTTTTCTATTAGTAGGCCTGTTCTTGAGCTATAAGAGGACGATAAAATAACGAGAAAAGATCATGGTAGGTTAGTTCCATTTAGAGTATAGGTATAATTTAATTTGATATACAGGGTGAACCAGATCGGTGGGGTTTCAGGGGGATATCCGAAACTATAAGAGATAGCGACATATGCTGAAAGTAGTTGCATTCCCGATTTTGACAAAAACGAAAATTATTATTGGCATTATTAGATGTTTGAAAAAATTGTAACCGAAATCTAACCAAGTATTTTTACCAAAAAATAATCACCCTATATTATTGTACCGATCGATAATGTTGCTGATAAAGATTAAATTCTGTAAACAAACATAGTATCAAATCAACAGAAATGACAATTGTTTAATAAAAATATGAATCAAGTCAAGTATTCTGTACAAGCACTCGTGCTTTACCCGTACCTATTACAAAGACCTCCTCGATTTAAACAACTGCAGTAGCCTTTCTCCTCATTGCAGGTCATGTTCCTATTTCAAAATACTCGCACAAAGCATGAGCTTTAAAAGCATTGATGAATACCATTTTGAACAATAATTGTTAAAACTTTTTATGGTCAATTGTTTTTAAAATTAAAATTAGACATTGCTCTCGACTTGACACACGTTGTTTGTTTCCAGAATTTGATATATATTAGCAATACTATGAATCGGTGCAATAAAATAGGATGTTCTTTTTTCAAAAAGACAAGGTTCGATTTCTGGCTAGAGTTTTAAATATTTTTAAAAAACCTAATAACGCCATTTTAGTTTTTGTCACAATCGTACTCCTTTCAGCATTTTTCGCTAACTCTTATAGTTTAGGATATCCCCCCGAAAGCCCATTGAAATGGTTCACCTGTAAAATTTTAATGTCTCGAGGCTACTACCGCGTAAGTCCCGATTCGTGGTCTTTCAAAAACCCCAAGTGAGAGTGTGTGCTTTATGATGCCCACATCATAAGGACACACTCCAAAGTTCAGCTCTCAACTATCAGCAGTTTAGCCTATGCGTTAATCCATCAGTGAGTCAGCCATTCAGTGAGTCGGAAAACCCATAAGATATAGATTTGAGATTTAAATTTAATAAACACGGGAATCAGGGCTCTGTACAAACGATATTATAATATGTATGTTTAAAGATAGATAATTTCCCAACGAATTCGTGGGATGGGGTTGGAGGAATTATTCACGCGCTCTGGGTTGTTGTTTGCGCGACATTTGAATTCCGAACTGAATATGGAATTCGGAATTTGAAATATTTTATTTAACCATTTGTTTTGAAACATTGAATTAACTTTAGCTAATGACGAATCGAAAATGATTAGGCTTTGGAATTACTGTAATATGAATTCATACTAACCCGATGTTCTATAAATAGCAAGCGATATAAGTGTCGCGACGCGATTTAATGACGTCCATACTTCTGAATGATTGATAAAATTAAAATTAAAAGAACAATGCACACAACGCCAAACTAAGCAATAAGGCTAGTATCATGGAACGTAGACTACGTTTTAGATTTTAACTTAAGTAAAGTGTTTCCCGTAATTTTGTAAGTAAGCAATTTTTTTAATAAAAAAACTGAACTAGTGTTGTTTAGTTTGGGGCTAGATGTTGTTTTTCTGCAATATATTTTTTGTTCTTTAAATCGACGTCGTTTAGATTTTAATAAGTGACATTCCCACATTCCCTACGATTCTTATTTAACTGCTTGATTGTTTTAGACGTTGTTTATTGTCACCAATATCACGAGAAAGGGTCGGAGAATTATTTTTTGTTCTGCGTCCTAAATGGCGGGGGTCGAATTCTTTTGTTGTAGGATTTTGTGTGTGGTACAGATCTTGTTCTTAAATTTTCCGCAGCTATATATAAGCTGTTTTAAGTGATGATAAGGGATGGCCTAGCTGAAAAGTTATACAACACCTGACGGATTAATTCCTGGGTGACCGATAAATAATCTATTTAGCAAAAAAAAATAGGAGTTCCTCAGAATTTCGTAATCCAATTTCTAACAAAAGACACATCACCCATCCCCTTCCTTATTTTCCATTTATTGGTTGCTTGGAAGAGATCGCCCATAGGCGATAAGGCCGCCCATTGTACTACTTTAGTTTAAAATCTACTATCTGTATTTTTGTTATAATTTGTTTTTTTTTGGTACAAAAAAGTGTATATACGTGACGAATTGAGAACCTCCTCATTTTTTTGAAGTCGGTTAAAAATAGGTTTTTCGAAATTTCCACGGGATCGGGACTTACGCGGGTGAAGCTGCGGGACACTTGTTGGTTAGTTAGTATATAAAGTCCTTTCCTATTTACAATACATAGTTTTAATTTTATGTAACATTCAACCCTTCGCCTCTTATACGTTAAAATACGTTCGTATTATCCAATTTTAAGTGTAGAATTCTCAATCAATAGGCAAGGGACAAATTCCAAAGGGCGTCCTTAGGGAACGCCGATAATAATGGCCGGGCCGACGGTTACAAATGACCAGCAAATGTAATATCCGAGTGTCCGAATCTTGTACGGCTTAGATATTCAAATTGATGGTCTTGGTAAGGTAAGACGGTCACGACTTCCGGATTTTGAACGTGGTTCGAATTTGGAGTAGACGAATAGACAGTAAGCAGTAAAGGGTTATTAATAATTAGTTAACTAAACCCTTATAAACGCAAATTAAGGCGCTGCATAACTATGCATCGTTTGTCTTTTACTGGCACATGAAGTTTCAAAGTTGACAGACAGAGACAAATGTCACATAACTTAGTCATGTGTAAATAATATTTTATAAGTAAGGGAGTAAGTAACTAAGAACGTAGTTGTTTCACACTATTTGTTGGGCTGAAAAGATGATCAAAAAAACTTTTTTTAACTAAAATAGAAACAAAAGTCGATCGAATTTGTTAGCGTTTCGTGTGTTTTTTTAGCGCTTGCTGTCATGTGATCTGAAATGTGAGAAAATTAGAAAACCAAAAACTAAAACATCTAGCTATAATTACAACGCTGATTTTCAAAATCCTTAAAATTACAATAAGTGTTAGTTGGTTGATCTAAGTTCAAAACAATGAAAGCTAATTTCGAATAACTATTTTATCTACACTTAAAATTCCACTGTTTAAAAGCATCTAAAATTGGACCAAATCTGCGGAAAGGAGTAGGTAATTAGTAAGTAGTCGACTCACAGTATTTATATATAATCAACAACGCTTGATGCTTTTTGTGACGAGTTCACAATAATCAAATAAATTAACAAATTAGATAAGTTTATAATTTAAATACCTATAACATTGGTAGGTAGGCATCTAAATTTTTTATTCAACAAAACTTATTTAATTTAAAACAATAGAAACCAAAGAGAACCGGACCGTAGAGTTTTCATTGAAATATTTTTCGTATGCGAACAGAGAGGCAGTGAAACAGAAACGGCCTGTAATGTATCTTTGCCCTATTCGCCGGTTTCCTTTGTGGAAGGGTGCTGCACGCCGGTAACGAGCATTACCCACTTGTACGGTGCCCTTACATGCTTTATTATTTACGACTTTCGCCCTTTATGTATGTTTTTACGCTAAGATTTTATTGTTATCGTATTCATGAGGCGAAATCCGCAGCGGAATCACAGCCCCGGCCTGCTGTGGCGCAATCCACTGATTTGACTTATTACTCCATTTTGTATTTTAAAATGTGGAATAGAATTTTTTGGGGTTCCATACCACTCGTATAACAATAAATACTTAAAACAAAGTAAAGCAAATATTTAAGGGGCTCCCGCTCCACAAAATAGATTTTTAAAAGTTAAACGCAACATTAGCGAGATTTATTTTTACCACTGGCGCCATCTAGTGGAAAATTGGCGTCAATGCAAGCGGTATAGATAAATGCAAACGTTCGTCGTCGGTGTGTTCACGGATTTTGTACAAAATTGTGATAATGGTACGGTTTTTATTCAGGTTCGATTCGACTAAACTGAAATAAGCAACGAATAGCAATGATACGCTTAAATCGTATTTTTTTAACATCTCGAAAGTTTCTTGAACAAGAGTTGATTTATGCGTATGATATAGAGTGCAAAAAAAAGGATGGAAGAAATAGTCTGAGTAGAATTTGAAAATGAAATAATTTTTAAATATAATATATTTACGTAAGGTCAACCGAGGCAAGTGTGACAGTGGGGCTAGTGTAACAAATTCAAATTACGCGCCCTAAACACGTTTATTTGTTTTAACGCCATCTAACGTACGTTAGAAGAACTTTTTCATCATTAATTTTTGTATCGACACACAGCAAATACTCAACTGTTTTACCGACATACGCCATTTTGAAAAACAAAGCGAATTACGATTGAAGTCCGTGATATCTGGGACGTCGCGTTTAGTGATTTTTGGTGTTTTGGAGTGTTGTTTTAAGGAGTTAAAGGTAAGCGACAAAGTATTACGATTTGTATTTGAAGTTTTATATGTTTCTGTGCCCAAATTTCTGATATTCTTTGAAATATGTGCATTGTCACACTTACCTCACCCGCTAACCTAACATGGGAAAGTGTGACACAGTCACACTTACCCCAGCCCTTTTGTATGAGGATACCATAATAGTGATGGGACAGCACATATTTTATACAACGATTTTTTAAAGTAAAATTGAAGCATTTGTTTTGTTTTAGATGGTACGATACTATAAAAGAAAAACTACTGATAAATACTCTCAAGAAACTCTACGCGAAGCAGTCAAAGCAGTACGGGAGCAGCAAATGACAGCTTTGAAAGCATCCAGAGTTTACAATGTTCCTAGAGCAACTATAATTTCACACGTAAATGGTGTTCGTGGTGTAAAATCGAAATCTCATGGGAGACCAACAGTTTTTTCAGAGAAGTTTGAGAAGAAAATGGCTTCAATGCTACATACAATGGAGCGCCACGGATTTGGACTAACCCAAAGAGAAATACGAGCTCTAGTCGGACAATATGTTCGTCGAAATAATATGGACACCCCCTTTACTAATGGGATTCCTGGGGAGGAGTGGATCAGAGCCTTCCAAAAAAGAAATAAGTTGTCATTAAAAAAACCACAATCAGTAGAAATTGCAAGAAAGAAAGCCGCCGATCCCTTTGTTATCAATGAATTTTATGATTTACTACAAGGAATTATACAGGAGCAAAAATTAGAAGGCGATCAAATATGGAACCTGGACGAAACGAGTTTCTGCCAAGACCCTGGAAAATCTAAGATAGTAGGACTAAAAGGTTTTCAAGCCACTAGGACGACAAGCTCACCAGGTCGAGATAATACAACGGTGTTATTCGCTTGCAATGCCTACGGCGAAAAGGTTATGCCTTTGATTATTTTTAAAGGTACTTATCTCTGGAACAGTTGGCTACCTGACGATGATTCAGGTAACCAACTAGCCGTTGCTTCTACTTCGAAAGGCTGGATGGAAGCTTCCGTTTTCGAAAGCTACTTTTCAAATGTTTTAATTCCACAAATTTGCAAAACGGGCAAACCGCAACTAGTTATATATGACGGTCATTCTACGCATCTCGACTTAAATGTCATTATGAAAGCACACAATAGCAATATTACCCTGCTAAAATTGCCGCCACATTCGTCTCACATTTTACAACCGTTAGATGTGAGCACTATGAAAGCAATGAAAGATCGCTGGGACCAACAGTTGATAAAGTGGCAACGGCTTAATATTGGAAGAAAGTTACCAAAAAAAGAATTCACCAAAATTTTGGTTGAAACCTGGAATGACCTCGAACCAGTTATAATAAGTAATGGGTTCCGAAAAACAGGAATTTATCCATTGGACAGGAACCAAATAGAAGAAGACAAATTTGACGCTGCGGCTCTGCTGCGTTGGAACAACCGAATAGAAACCCAGATTTTAACTCAACAAGAAGAAGAAAAAACATCTGAAAAACCTCAAGAACAAAACAATAACAGCGAAGAAAAAATAAATAGTATAGATAAAAATAATGAAATGTGTATTGACAGGGTAAAAGCAAAAGATCTTAACCAAATTAAACTTATTCCAAGAAAAAAAGGGGGCGACTGTAATGTTTTAAAAATAATAAGTAATGATAAAATCATAATTAAAGGAAAAGAAAATATTGATAGTATGAGTGAAGGAAAAGAAAATATTGATAGTACTGAAGATGTATCTTTTGGAAGTTTATTACTTCAAACTATCTCAAGAGGAAAAGAAGAGCCTAAACAAACAAGAAAACGTATAGGAATAGGTGCTGAAGTAATTACCACAAAAGAGTACATTGAAAGAAAGAAGAAGGAAATTGAAGAAAGAGATAAAAAGATAAAGATAAAGGAAGAGAAAGATAAAGGAGCGAAAAAAGTATCTAAAACCAATTTAAAGAAGCAACGAGCCAAAAAAATACAGCGCAAAAAATCTGTTACTACTAGTGAATCAGACATTATGAGCATACACTCTGATTCTGATATATTAGATGCTGGCAGTGATTCTGAGAGTGTTCCATGCCAAGAAACAGACTATCAACCCGAAAAATCTACACACACACTTACAGTACATGCTGATATCAACATTGAACCAAAACGGAGGTTGCAGAAGACATTTGACACAAAAAATGTCATTAACCACCAGCCGTTGACCAATGAAGAAATATTGAATGCGATAGAAACATACACGGATGAAAATAGCAATGACTTGATTTTGAAAGTAAAAGACACTGTTTTGGTTCGATATTACGAAAAGAAAAAATGGAAATACTATGTTGGAATAGTACAGCGTATTGAAAAAAATGATCGTTACAAAGTTTTTTATTACAAACATTTTGTAGACCAGAACAACGTAGTAAATTTTTCAATGCCAAAGAAACAAGACATTGATGTAGTTCCTATAACTGAAGTTGTGAAAAAAATTGAGTTAGTACAAAGCAAAGACAACCCTAATATTTTTACTCTGTTTGATGACCAAAATGATGTCTATTTTTTGTAATAGTTACTTTTTTTAATTAAATATAATTTTTAACTAATTAGTACATATTTACGTTTTATTATGCTTAAACCTTCCCGGGGGAAGTGTAACATAATGTCACATCACTAGTCCTCGAAAAATCTGTCACACTTACCCCTTCTAGAATATAAATCTGTTGCAAGCAAGAATAGACTATCGTGTTATTGAATTAGATTATAAATTAAGTTGACATTTTTAATATCTCATTATTTCAGTAAGAGACCAGCAACAATAACCAGAGGAACAAATAAAAATGCTATCTGTTACACTTGCCCCATTCCTGGGGTAAGTGTGTCAATCTCCAACCTTCCTTTCTTTTTGCTTACGTATGTCACACAAAACTTCTAGGAACATTACAAATCATTGTTAAAACATTGAACAAATGAATAATTAATGTATTAAAATTAAAATATCGGCATAAGACTATTACGGTAACGAAATATTTAAAAAAATAATTTGTACCATTTAAATTTATGTCACACTTGCCTCGGCTGACCTTACCTACAATATTGAAGTCAGAAATCAAAAGTACAAAATACAAATACAAATACGTTTATTCATTGAAAGTAGGTACAAACAAAACTTATTCTAACATGCATATCAGTAACTAAGAAAGCGAAAAATTATGTTTTGTTTTTAAAACGAGCACTATAGTCCCCACACTAGGATACCCTGTGTTGCGGGCGACTAGTCTCTTCCTGAAAGAGAAGACTGAAGTGAAACGGCAATTACTTAAGCACTACCATAATACAATAAAGTATCTACAATACTTGTCAATATCATGTCTAAGAATCAAAGTAAACATGCCGAAAGCCAGTAAAAGATGTGAGAGCAACCCCTTCCCGAATTAGTTTAACATCGCTATCGACATATATCGTAACTGCCTATTTGTACGCCTTAGGGTAGGGACTGAATATTCTTAGTGTTATTGCTGGTAGAATAGTGATGTGTAGAGGGCAGTTCAATAATGGCTATTCAGGGTGGTCAATTGGTATTCCATTGGAATTTATGGTTAGAGAATGATTGGCCACTAAAAGAAAAAAAAATAGACAGGTGCGTGCCTTGCCAGGCCACGCACAGTGTAGGGTTTCGTAGTTTCTATAAATCAACAGGAATTGCAATTTGGAAAAGTTGTTACAACTAACCTTATCTACATAGTATGGAATATTCAGCAAATTTGTCCGAAATTTTATTGTGGTAATTTTTCTTTAAATTGCATTAAATGTGCTACTATCGTGAATACAATGACGTGTCCAAGTACACATATTGGGCTGGCTTGGGGGGGGTGATTCTAAGTAAGTTCTAATTGACAATAAAAATTTCACTGAGTTTGAACATCTTCTGAACGTCTGTAAAAGGTCATATTCTTCCCTACTAGCAACTCTCGCAGTATAGTTCAAAGTTGTAGATCAAAGACAGCATCGGGTGACGCGGCTAACCAACCGTGCTGGTAACTGAAGCTATTTTATTTTTTGTGACGTCACGTAAGAGGGTAGTGGGGATGTTTTCATGAAAATATCAATTTGATACATGGAGAAAGAAAATGAGGAAGCTAAAAAGATATTTAAGTTTAATAAAACGCTTTATTTACCGGGTTCAATCGCGTTTTATTCATGATTTTTAAACGACGCCAACATTACAGTTGGCTTTTTCAAGGTTGACCGAAAGGCGAGGCCAAGTTGGCGAAAGCTCGGTTCGTTTAAAAATAATTAATAAAACGCGATTAAGCCCGGTAAATAAAGTGTTTTATTATGCAAAATCGCGAAAACCATAGAAGAAAATATATTTAATTGTGTAAATAGTCAGTTTTACCTTTATTGTTTTCTACTGTTTCTAATGCTTAAAATATTTCAGTACAGCCCAGCATTAATATTTGTGTATTGGTTCACATTTCGAAGAACAAATTAGTAGTAATCCTCATAAATGATAAGTTAACCCGAATCGAACAACCTCATAGTGAGGTGAGAAAAAGTATTTTGTGATGTTTTTGGAATGTGCATTATAAGACGGACAACATTGGTAGAAAACCCACAGCTTAAACAGCCCCAGACGTATTGACCCGCTCTTTCTTCGGGACATGGCTTACTAGGTTGAGCAACTTTGAGACTACTCTGCCTTACAACTCACAATAGTATGGATAACAAGTTGCTTGCACTGTATAAATCATCTAAAATACAGATTACTATCATTACTACACTTTTAAGAATAAATTAAACTATGTCATTATTTCGCCGGCTTCAGTTTGTTATTTCTCCATCGTTTGATAGACTTAGTTTTTTGAAGATACAACCAAGAAATATGAAAAAATAGAGTCAAATACCCAGCCGCTTGATTTGCCGTTGCCAGCTATACCCTCTTAGATATTCGTTCTTTTGACACGAAACTCTTTGATGCCGCACCATTGTCAGTAACTCGACTTCAAAGAATATTCAGCTCCGAAGTATTTTACAATATGTAGCGAAGTAACTTCTCATATAATTATGTTCAGTCATGTAAAGTTTGGTAACTTCACAACTTCAGATCCTCCAAGTTTATTATTAAACGTGTTCAAAGTTTAATTTTGTAAGAAACGCTTTTACTTGCGTAGGTTTAAAATTCTATAGGTTATTTGAGATTTTATAAATAAAAGTGATAGAATTTTACTGAGTTTGATTTTGACAATACGCGTGCCGACAAGACGTGGCCAGTGGCCATCGCTGTTTAATTAATAAAGATTGCAGGACGTTGTACACAGCGTCATCTAGCCAAAACTTTTGTAATTAGTCTTGTCGCGTATTAGACAATGTTGTATGTTTTTTTTTTAAACATATAATAAGTACATAATATAGAAAATACAGAGGATAAAAACAAGAATTTATGGCCAGCATACCGTACCCGGAACCCTCTACCTACTGCATTATAGCTGGGTATTTATCCGACGCGCAACATTCATTATAGATGTCAATTAATTGATTGTGATACCTAGATTAAAAAACCGATAACATTAATTGCCAAAATTGGATCATCTATACTTCTTTACTAATATTATACGGAGGAAACGTTGGTAACTTGTATGTATATTGGAGGTAAACTCCGAAGCTACTGGATCGATTTTAAAAATTGTTTTAGAAAGCTGCATTATCGGGGAGTTACATAGGTTGCTTTTGATGTCGATATTCCCATGGGACCGGCACTTCCCATGGGAATATCGACATCAAAAGGAAACTACAGAACGCAGTTAGTACATTTATAAATTATAAAAAACAATAATACGTTAAAAGCTAAAATTAAACTGTAATTTAACTTTGTTTCAGGTACATTTCTAAAAATGTGTTCGAAACAATTAGTCCTACTACAATTAAAATCATTACCTTCTAAAACGAACTTCATAGTGTACGCAAAAGATATGTGACAGACGTTTCAAAAAAGAACAAGTTAAAGACAGTGTGGTAAGTGTAAAGGACCAAGATGCATTTGTCGAGTGAAGTGAGTTCGACGACCAATGGCTTGGGGCATGAAGCTTCATCGTCGAGTTATGGAGGTCTACCGAGTCAGCCGCTGACGGCGGAACTGCTAGCTGAGAGAACGTTGGAAGGCCTCCTGGCTGACCATCCTGGTGAACTGATGAAAACTGGCAGTCCGCACGTGGTGAGTATTAAAATGATGTTGGTGTCTTCTACGATGTTTTATTCAAGTTATGGTAGTATGCTGAGTTAATCCGCTTAAAGAGCGTTTACAAATCTGACGTATTCAGGATTCAGATGAAATGATAAAACTAGCAATATTTTCGAAGCAACAATATTATTCGTGGGCAGTTTGACTTTTCAACGTCAACGGTCACGCACGCTAGGTAGGTACACGCAGATCTATTTTAAATTGCAGAAATTATTTCAAAATTTTTAGAGCTGTTTAAAACGTCGTCAGTTCGTCACAGTAGGCACGTAATTAATAAATAACCCATCTACAAAAGGGACAGTTTATTAAATGACATCGCTCAAATCATAAATCCAAGTAATACTGGTCGGCACAAGTAATTACTAATCATGGTAATAAATATTCGTCCCAGAATTGTCAATTTCGCTAAAATTATAAATAAAAAGTTTAAATGTTTCTGTTTAAAAAATAGTTTCAATTATTAAAACACTACTTAACCGATTGCAATGCAATTAGCAGATAAGTAAGCAGATAGCTGGACACCTGGGTTAACATATTACTTTTTACCCCATTATTCCCACAGGATTGCAACTTACACAGGTGAACCGCGGGGCGCAACTAGCATCAAACAGTTCTTTTTGTTTGCAGGTATGCACGGTGCTACCCCCACACTGGCGATCAAACAAGACCCTACCAATCGCCTTCAAAGTAGTTGCCTTGGGCGAAGTGGGTGACGGTACCCTGGTCACAGTCAGGGCGGGCAACGACGAGAACTGCTCAGCTGAGCTCAGGAACTGCACAGCGGTCATGAAGAATCAGGTCGCCAAGTTTAATGACTTGAGATTTGTTGGCAGGAGCGGGAGAGGTGAGTTAGTGATGTAGAACGAATACATTTATAATGCAAAGTTCTGACTGACTTACTGACAATACGACACTGCATTTTTTGTGATCTTTGTATAGGTAAACTATTTAAACTTACACGATTTGTGTAACTCATATTTACATCTTCTGCCGGGTCTTATTCTGGGACTTTGTAATTCTTTTATTGCGTTTTTATTTGCAAATATTGCTTTTTCTCAATGTTTGCAAACTAATAACACACTTTTACACACCTACTGCTCTACAAAGTTACTTTATTTGACCAAAAAGGTCAACATAAAGCGAGTCTTTATTCCCTAGGTGCATAAAGTGCTCATTATGCACCTAGGGCATAAAGTAATTTAAATTTGGAACTAAGGTTCTGGTAGCATACGACCATTTCGAACTGGCCACCTAGACATAACACGGTAAAAAAAAAAAAAACTGGGTTATTATTTTTCTATTTTCACGGACGGAAGGGTAAAGCAAAAAGTTTTGGTTAGTATAAAGCCCCAACTTTTTTTTTTCATCAGCTAATGCCGATGTGTGGTTTCGTCATTTTGATGTAGCATTGTTAAATTTAATTAATATATAGAGCTGTCAATATATTTCATATAGGTACGTTGCATTAATCTATTTTTTGTTGTTAGTTCAATGCTTATTTTTGTAGCCCTTTTATTGTCTCGCAGTAGATGTGTAAAGTAGAGTATTCGCCTCGGTACTAAAGTCTGTTTTTATCTTGGGCGCTTGAATCCCACGCTTCACTCAGGACTCTAGGTACATAACTCCTTCGCTTCGCTCAGGAGTTAACCCTCTGGAGTCCTTCGTACGCTTTGGATTCAATATGACGCCCGCTATATAAGACAGGACTTTAGTAGCTCGGTGCATAAACTACTATTATCTCTCAACGGTTTTGAAGACCAACAAAACCACTCGTTAAATCTGTCTAAAATTTGGTGTAGACCGTTGTATAAGATTGCGCAAAATGATTGTGATTGCATTTTTATAACGTCCATCGGTCGGTAAAAACGGTAAAAAACACAATATTCGTGTTATTAATATTGTTTAAACAAAATTCCAAGCAAAATAAGTCAAATATAAATTATATTAATTCGCATCCGACGAGAGGTGAGTACTGATCAAGGTAGGTAGCAACGAGTATGTATTATCAAACAAGACTTCCATCACAAACTAGGTTAAGCCGTCCTGCATCCATCAAGCCTGTTTAAAGATTTACAACCATAGATTTTCGTATACGCCTTACCAGATCAATTACCCCCATTGACTTAATATTCTAACAAAGAGAAGACCTGTTGAAATATTCAACGACGAAGCGCCCTCGGGTTTTGTTTTTGAGTGCTTACTCGAGGGGATTTTTTATGAGTAGATGTCTGCCATTATCGTAAACAGTCATACGTTTATAGATGTATGAGATGAATATGAAAGTTTAAACGGACTTTTTTTGTTTTAGGTTATGAATTATTGATGAAAGGTTTTTAATTTGTATCCCATTCTATAGTTTAATAACGATAGCCCTTTTTGACATAAGTAATAATTAAAACAACAAAAAATATTCTTTCTTTCAAAAGTTTGTGAATATATTTTATTATTTATTATTTTGTATGGGTATGATTAAAAAAAACTGTCCTAGGCGAAATCGCAAACTATAAGAAAAAACAAAATTAATATTTGATGGTGATATTTGCTTAAAAATAATAGAATCGACATTGAATAGGTACCATTGGACATAAGTATTCTTATATAATTCAATGATATTGCTGTGATTAAAAATTGGCTCCTTGCTCTTTTTTTCTTAGACTCGCCTTTATTTTTAGCCCATACCAAGCCTGCGCCACTATTTCCCCAAAATTCCAACATTGGCATCTTCTTCGTCAATATGTTTTTTCCAGACAAGCTTGCTAAACGTCACTTCTCATCAGGCTAGAGGTCAAGCCTGTTTTAAATAAAAATAACTATCTTGACACTACAATAGACAACAAGTGCGGTCAACCGCCTCTTGGCGTCGAGACGTCTGGGTCTGCACTTGTGCAACTTCTCTTTGCAAAACGATTAGTGGCTGATTACATTACATTTGATCACTTTCACTTTAGTAAACTTTGCAACACTTATACTTACTAAATGTAGAGTTACACAGAAAGTATCTACTCTGTATACTTCTTGCATTATAATGATACTGATGATGATTATAGTTATGTGATAGATAGCTGTGAATAATCGTATCTCACCCATATTATAAACGCGAAAGTTTATTATTCCCTTGTAATTACATCAAAAACCTAAATTTTTCGTATAAGTAACTGACACCTGAATTCGGGATCAAAAGCCAAGAAAAAGCACTGTATTAAATAAAAATGTATTCTCTATGACCCTTAAGTTCTTAATAAAAAGTAATTGAAAGCAAACAATTTCAATGTACCTTGGTTATATTATAAAAAAAGAAAGTTGGAAGTATGTAAGTAAGTATGTATCAACTTACCTAATTATATTATAAATGGAACTCAATCTCATGAAATGTTTTGTTAACATTATTACCTATAGAAAAAGAAACCTTAAGGTAGAAATGTATTACCTAATTATATAAATGGAACTCAGTCTCATGGAATGTTTTGTAAACAACATCGATCGAAACAAATGAGCAACGAGCGAGCAAACTTTAAGTTTGGGGTCGCAAACATTGAAGGAACATCGGTGAACTGTGAAGTTTACATCTTATATTCAAATAGTGCGGGGACTAACGAAGCGGGAGGAGGTAGGGGGAAGGGGGCCTCGGCTTAACTTGTAAGAAATATCAGCCCTGTCGGGGCAACGTCATTTGCTATACATGATACGGTGACACGGGGGTACGACCTGAATGCGAGAGTGAGCGGGGTAAATGTCAAATGTAAACAATGTTAAGTTAACATTACTTGTGTTTTTACATTTTAATGGTAACATATTATATAACTATTAAAAAGAAAAGATAAAAATTTCGTAATTAATTATTAAATAGCGGGGTATTAACCATGTTTAAATTTGTTTTTACGGAGCTCGATATTTCACCAGTAATTTCAACTTGCTTGTTCACGAGCAGTTTTGTGACCGACTCGAGTACTGACTCGGAGGTACAAATTCTAATCATGCCGCGAGTAAATTTTTAAAGATGTGTTTTTCCGTTTTTTTTTAAAACGAACAAAGTATTCATAAGATTTTCTTACGTATCAACCATGAAAGTACGTAAATTACACAGCATTATTCGTTTGGGAAACTCTCGAAAGCATATTTAAAATGGAGTTGATTTGTGTCCTCAAGCAGTTAGGAGAGAACCCTCATTAAAAATTCCTTAAACAAACAAAAGCTTTCGGCTAGCGTGTACACCAAAAAAACCAATATAGCCCTGAGTGGCGGGAAAAGTGGAAAAGAAGTTAAGAGGTGTCTATTTGTCACGTTCCTTCCTGAATAACGCTCTGCTTTCCAATTAAGGGTAAGCGCTCTCTTTGTTTATCTTAAATTGCGAGAAAATCTCACTCAAATTATCGAGTGAAAAAGACAAGGGGGATTCGCACCACGAGATATAACTTTTGTTACGTTCCGGATAAAAAGTGGCGTATCTAACATGAAGGGACGGGCGCGGGGAATTTTTAATAAGCGAAAAATTTAATGAGAACCCCGACCGGGTTTTATTCGTTTTGTCAGCACCGAAGTGGGGATAGACTACTCTGATATTGATATTGGTCGGTACTGATATTGTTGTTGGTAATTAGTTACCTATCATGTATGGCAAAATATCTTTAATAAAACTAGCCTCAAAATTAATATCTATAAAGGCTTTGTCCTAAATGTGGGATACGGCTAGTATCAAAATAAAGTGACAAACAGTCTGCAGAATTGAACTAGAACTTTAATAAAATGCTTGCCTCGGTACTTATGAAATAAATAAAAAATCAGCATTAAATATTAAAGTACTTTCCAATGTTGCAAATACGACCTCATTACAGGTTTGGTAGCAGTTAGAGGCCAATTTGTCGCACGAGTAGTCAAGGAGCGACATCTGCTAATCGATTGATTGACCCCACCTTACCATCTGTGTTAAAAATACGACAAATACCACCCCCGTACCGTTTTGTTACACTCTCCCCTCCGTACGTAAACTTTAATTGCCTGTGTGAATTCAATTTCGAACGTGATTTGAAATATTTCCTGAAATCATATGAGAAACTTTTGCGTGTTAAAACAGTATAGGTGCCTACGTAAATATTAAATTAATTTTTAAATTGTTGCTTGTTAATGAACCACGGATACAACTCCAACAACCACTCAAGAAAGGTGTTCAAAAAGTTGTTTCACTGTTTATGAATCAAAAACAAAGGCCAGACAGTTAACCAAACATCGCCGGGACGATACAATACTCCCTTTCACCTTTCTATTCCACACCTCCCTGCACGGAAAAGGGAATCATTTTTATATAAAGCCACGAGGAAAAAGATCTCAGCTTCACCTTTCGTTATTAACTCCCTACGTCCCCTTTGATGCAGTGTATCGTCTGCCCTCAAAAACTAATGGTTTTAAACACTGTTATTTAGAACCTTTACTATACGAGTACACATAGCGTGTTGTTGGTATCATTTAATAAAAGTATTTTATTAAAATCTAAACTAAAATAACTTTCAATATAAATAAGCTTCAGCAACAAACCTTAAAATATTAGTTTTGCTTCAATATCCTGTTTAGAGCTGCAGAATTCTAAGACAAGTTCTTCCATTAAAGTTATTAATTTAAACGAGGAAGCGCCGAGGAGTCAAAAAATTCATAAACGAAATTGAGATGAGTGCACGACCGAGAGGCAGATAGGGCTCAGGCAAATTAACAAGCGAGATAGAAGAACTTTCTTGACGGTTTGACCCGTCTTTGGAGTTGTTCTCTTTTCCGTTTTTAATTATTGAACCACTCATTCCTAATTATTGTTATTAGCGCTGGGGTGAGTGGTGAAAATTGAGGGTCTCGCGAAGTAATATTGACCGCTCGGCTTGAGGTGCTTTCCCCTGGGACCTTTTTAATTGTGCCCGCTTTTGACTTTTCCTCTTGTTCTTTTGAGACGCTTCAATAAACTCGGATTTTACGGTGTCTCGCTTGTATTAGGTACGTTTTATTGGCGAGGGGTAAAATTTTATATTCAATTCTTCTCAAAAATATAAGCCGGTTGTTTGCATCGTAAAAACGTAAGTGATATGTGAGGGGGGCCGAACCTGGTATATCAAACTGAAGATATGTCAATATGTCTAATGGGTATATTGAAATCGTGAGATTAAAAGTCCAAGTTGAAAAACATTTCGTCTGAAACCGAGATCAAAGAAAGAGCTCCTCCATTACGATTGTGGCTCATATCTTATTTAGTCCGTGAGAGAACTGTTATCTTAACGCGCCGCCTGCTTACTTTATGACGTAATAAAGCTGATTTTTAATCCGACGTGAACAGGAAATTGCAGAGAGCAATTCTAATTCTTTTCTTTTCCGGGGCTTATTCGGTTTTTTGGGGGAAAATTCTTTTTAATACTCTCCCACTGGTTTATTTGCAATATATGTATATCTCGACATACTAGTAGTATAATCCTCTTAATTAATAAGTCTTTGTCTTACACAGTTGTAACATATGTAGTTTATTTCAACCTGTTTCTTTAACATACTTTTTGAAAGTATAAAAACTAATTTATTGAAGTTGTTATTTATTTAATCGTATGACAATAACATTTCAAACATGGCGATCACATTAAATTAGGAATTCAATAATAACAATATCAAATAAGTTCAAATTATAAAGCTATATCAAGTTTTTCGAGCCAGCTAATGACATCCTGGGTCAGTTCAAAGATGTCCTCCGGGGGGCCAGGGTAGGAATGGATCGGGCAGCGGCAGATGATATGCTCCATAGTTTGGTCCTCCACACCACACTCACAAAGAGCCGAGTCACACCAACCCCACTTGTGTCGCATGAAATTGCAACGTCCATGTCCCGTTCTCAGCCGGTTTAGACGACACCAGAGGTTACGTGGGAGGTCGAAGCCTTTAGGTTTTGCTTTAGGTCTATTGGGATGCTCATCCCACTTGTAGCCAAGTTCCATTCGTCCTTCCAGTCGTTTGCTGGCGTGAAATCTACTAGTCTTTCTGCAGTTTTGTACAAGGGGTGGCGAGATTTCAGCCGATCCGGTGGAGGTTGACTGAATATTTGGTGAATAGGCAAATCAGGACGAGCCAGTATCTTCTCCGCCTCTCTTTTAAGGGCGAGCTTTCGGCGATTGTGAGGCGGTGCGATATGGCTTAAGACCGGTAGCCAGTGGCGCGTGGCATTGAAGTTGTAAATTTGTACCAATCGATATACCTATTATAATACATACACATATTTAAGAGTTGTAAGTTTTTTACTCGATATTTGTCCGATTTAGATTAAAAAAAACGCACCACAAACTTTCAAGGTTCTATCAAGCAAATTCGAAATTCAAAACTATATTTTCATAGACAATCAGCACCCTCTAGATCGATATCAGCAGTTTATGAAGTATGTCGCACGTGCGGAGCGCAATATGTTGCTTCGAGTTTCGTCCGCGGGGTGTTTTTTTATGAATAACTCTATGATTTATTAACTACAACTTGCTTTGAATGTGGTGAAAGGGTAGGCTTACATTTGGTAGGGTAATGTTTGGGTGTAGGTAGGTAATTTTATAAAGGTACTCGACATTTGAGAAGCTTTCGTGTTTTACCTGCAGCTGGCTGCAGTCAAGAGACAATTTATTAAAAAAAAAATACTAATATTTCTTTTTTGTTTTTATTGCTCAAGGCATTTTAAATATAGAAATGTTTTTAGCAATGAAATATATTTCCAAAAAATCCCTATGACAGGATTCGAACCTGCGTCCTTTCGCTAACCAGGCGACTGCTCTAACCACTGAGCTACACAGGAATCACGTGTCACGGTATAATTTTTCGGCCATATCTTTCCTCGCTAATAAAATAGGAAATATATTTCCTTGCTAAAATATTTCTATGTTTAAAAAAATACTATTTAAGCCTCGTGGTTCTTATGTTTGTGGATACACCGACATAAAAATCTCCTATCTTGGTTATTTACTCCCTCTGTGACATGCAAACACCCAAACAAAATTACGTAGTCTCATAACTTTAATAGAAATTTTAACATTTTATTGGCCAGGAGCAATTACCGGATAAGACTGTCAATCAAGTCTCGTTTTACGCGAATGTAACCTTCCAGAGAAAAATCTTAATATGATAATGAAATTATCGCAGTGTAAAAAAAAGTTGGTGGAGGAAACAAAGACATAGATATTTGTGTGTTAGAGATGTGTGTGTCATTACGTAGACGCGTTGGAAGTCTATAAATTACATTCACATTTCAGAAACATCCTACCGAGTATGTTTAAATAAAAATATTTCTCCTACATCCCGACATCTCAGCCGAGTTTATGTAAGTTTTATGAAAATAAGCGGGAGGCCGCTCATTTTGGGTCGGGAGGTCATTTCGGGTTCACGAGGGGGTGGGGAAGGGGTGAAGGGTGGTATTTTCGCCGTTTTCATGGCTCAACCGTCTTGGCGCTGCGCCAACCCGCCATATCTTTTGTTTCGTACCCACGACGGTATTGTAAACGGCTATCTTGGTATGCGTGTCGGTTTAATTTGTGTGTTTGTTGCAAAAATGTGTGAAAGAGAATGTTATGGCAAGATAATTCGTTTTTTTTTGTCTTTGGCAAAAGTTTAGTTATTGTTATTGTAAAATAAATCATAGCAAATGTAACATCAGAAGAACGACATTATGATCATACGGTTAAGGTCAAAATTGTATTAGATAACACGCAAAATGTCAACAACGCATAAGTTGTAAAAAGCCACTGCGGTAACGTTTCAGCAAACTCCATAATGCTTTTGACGTTAATCGTCATTCATCGACTTCACCTTAGCGCTCGCAGCAATTCGGTGCATTTCATATTTACGATAGACGTAACAATATAATCAGCGCTTCAGCCGCTTTTTTTTGCATTATTTTCGAATAAAAGGAACATGGAATATGTTGGAGATATCACTTCTAGTACAATATAATAATAAATCTTTCTAGCAAATTTTATTTTATTTTATTAGCTCACAAAACAGAATACAGTTAATTACACGATATTAATGAAAGTAAATACATTTTGGAGCTGGACTATAATATCAAAACTATGCGTACACAGTGTGATAAAATTATTCAATTAATGCACAGCCTTCTAGCCCCAAACTAAGAACTAGTTTGTAATATGGGTACCAGACAACGGATGTACTCCATTTTATACTTTTTTTTGTAGATATTATACAGACACCCAGATCTGAGACAAATCGATCGATCGATTTTGGGAACTTGTTTGACGATGCTAATTACAAACATTAAGTTCACAAAATAAAATATACGCATCAATAGTAAATTATCAGCAATGTACCTTCAAAGTAGCATTTTTCAAGACTTACTTAGGTAAATAATTCTTACAGCGATTGAGATGAAACTTCACAATTAAATTGTATTAAAACATTATTTTATCCCGACTGCTACCTTACCCGAGAGTTAACCCACGGGGCACCAATCAGCAGTAACCTTACAATTACGAATCGCGCTAGTAAAAACAGTAGGTAAAGGTAAACCGTATCATTAGCTTGTTGTTAGAACCAATGAAGTTCTATTATACGGTTATGGCATTGATTGTTCAAACGGCGCCCGTGTTTGTGGCCAGTTTTGCGGTGGATGTGTTACTGTGTCATTTCGACTGCTTCACGCAATGTACAGGTTAGCTCTATTGGTGATATTGTTGATTAACAACTTCTCTATGAACTAAATGACGTAATGTTTCTGTAACATTTACAGACGTAAATGTATCTTCGTTAGGGCCTAGCTTGGTTTCCACAGCCAAAGAGAAATGACTCTTTCGATTGTGCCGTTCTATGAAAAAAAGAAACAATGATTGTTTTCGTGGCGTCGTAGGACTATGAAGACGATCGTTGTACCTATATGTTTATTTCGAAAAAGTGGAAAGCTAGGCTACGCTAGCTAGGTTAGGCTATCAAGGCATAATATTATACATAAGCATATATAATAGGGCTACTTTTGATCCCGTAACCGTGGGAAGCAACTAAACTAGCATATATAATTTAGTCAAATTATTGTGTCAAAATTGTGTCGAATAAGAACTAAACTGCTGCCGCAAGAGGGGCTTATGAGACATATAAACGGCTTAAAGAAATGCGACATAAATTTCCACCGCTCCATTAACGGTAGATTTTGTAAAAACTGAAGGGGTTATTTTCAATCGTAAAGGAGAAGTCCCCAAAATATTTGTGACTTCGTGACGGCACGCGGAAAGTGCGCACGACTGCGGCCTCACAAATCTATTTCAAAATTCGAAACGTTCAGAAATGTGTAATGTTAGTAGGTACCAACTGTGTCGTCAGAGCCCTTAGTATGAGTTTTGATAGTTTATTGTCTCGATGAAACTGGCAGTTTACTTTTATACATTGTTTTAGTTCATAATAGTTACCGCTAGGGGCGCTGATTGAAAATGTATGAAGTAAACTGGCAGTTTCATCGAGACGATAAACTATCAAAACTCATACTAAGGGCTCAGATATCGTCGGAAATTGACGCTGTTCTTTTGCTGTGAATCCGAATAAAAATGATAAAGATTGATAAGAAAGAGCCTAAAAGAAAGATTAAAATCTTCAGAAAACACAGATTCCGAAAACTCAGACACATACCTTAAAATAAATAAAAAAAGAGTAGGTAAGCAAAATTGCCACTGAAGGTAAAGGCTCGTGAGAGAAGTGCTGTTAAGTTTAAACCTATACTTTCGTTTCTTTTTTTTTTTTCATTTAATTACTATTTATCTACTGTTGTTTAGCTCTCCTAGAAGGTTTTTAGAAGTTTTTAGGGGAAATTATTATAATAATATAACAAAAATTTAGATCTTAATTGTTTTCTATGCTATCTATCTATCTATCTAACTTTATCTTAAATATTCACTCGAAAAAAGTTATGTATGTAACTTTTAGGTATGGTGAATTTACAAACAACGTTTAAATTTTGTTTCGAATATTTTCAAAAAAATAAATTATTTTTATTATACCTACCTAATTAATCAGTTATCCGTATTTATTTTAATTATTTTTTAATAAATAGTTTGATTAATAAGTATATGAAATCAAAATCATACTACCTAATAAAGTGAATTAAAATATTTTATATTTTAAAGATGTGTCGGTAATTTCCCGAATAATTTGACTTTGGAACTGATGAAGGTCGATCGTCGAACTCGAGTTCAAATACTTTACAAGCGACCATTAAGAGCCTATATAACCCTAATAGCGTGACAGGTAAAGCTAACACATTTGTGACATAAAGCTAGCGAATTTCAGATGTGTAAGTAAGGAGGGACGTAAGATGCGACTATGCAAAATTTTAGGGCATAAAATCAAACAATTGCTAGATTCAAGATAACTAAACATTAGTCTTGAAATTCAAAACATTCACTGCCTGTATTGAGCTAAGTTCAGTTCTTATACAAAGTTTTATTACTTTTCGTACAATATTAACTGAGTAGTATCACTTATTTGTACAATTTAGAGGGAAGTTTGGAATTTTTTTCTATCGAGTCAATTTTCAGGAATCGTCTTTTCACGACATTGACGTGTTAGTAAATATCCTCGACTTTAATAAATTTGGTTTCAAAAACTTTTAATTTAAATAACTTTTGTAGTCATTCATCCTAGAAACATCAGTTCTGGCCTACTACGGCCCGTTAACCTACTAGGAGACCTACTAAGAGACCTGTCTAAATTCTTTGCCGCAATCATAACTAAACTCACCCAATTTGTTTCCAGGGAAATCGTTTACGCTGACGATTATGTTGGCTACCTCACCCCCTCAAGTGGCAACGTACCAGAAGGCCATCAAAGTGACAGTGGACGGGCCGAGAGAGCCGCGGTCTAAGACGCGGCACCACGGCTTCCACCCGTTCCATTTCGGACCAAGATTCCCGCCAGATCCGCTGATGGGATCACTACCTTTTAAATTGTCTGGTAAGTTGAAATTATAATAATAGAATAATAATCATTTATTTCAGATATACATAGTTCTTACATAATAAAATCCATATTCAAAATCATACAAATAATTAATTATATTAGGAACGATTGCATTAGGATATGAATTGTATGATTTTTTTAAAATTCAACTGCAGCAAAGTCCCAAACAAAGTGTATTATGTAATATAACTATATCAAATCTTACCCTACATGTAAATTACTTAAAAGGATAAACCCATTGTGATAAATAAAATAAATAATAAATAAATAGTAAACGTAAAAGAGATGATGGATTTTATCCACTATAATGTGAATTTTGAGTAGGGTTTCTGATCACACGGCTAGGTTGTCTAACGATAAATTTACGGGCTTTAAACGGGCTTTAAAATATGCGCACAAAGTCAAAGTCAAATTAGATTTATTTAATTGGATGCGTTAATCACATTAAATACGTCGAATTTTCTTACAACTATGACTCTAGTGTGGCTTCGGGACGCGCATTCCGATGAGAAGAAGCCACAAGAAACTCATGAGGGCACAATAATATAATTGTACAATTGTACAATCTGCTTAAACAAGTTAAAAACAAATTAGGTGTCGAATATAATATAATATTATCTTTAAAAAGATTTCACCATTCGTAAATGAAATTACAGACACCATGGGCACTAACACTATCTCACGCTCTACAATTCCACATTATAATAAACTAGCTGCGCCCCGCGGTTTCACCCTCGTAAGTACCGTTTCCGAGGGAATATCGGGATAAAAAGTAGCCTATGAGTTATTCCCGGTATCCAGCTTCCTATATTCCAAGTTTCATCGTAATCGGTTCAGTAGTTTTTGCGTGAAAGAGTAACAAACTCACGTACATACATACCTACATACATACAAACTTTCGCGTTTATAATATAATAAAGTGACGACCTCTGTGGCGCGTCGGGCGGACGCTCGACTGCAATGCGGAAGGTTGCGGGTTCGATTCCCGTCGGGTGCAAATATTTATGCTTAAAAATAAATATATTTTTATCTGGTCTGGGTGTCTTTCTATATATAATATGTATGTATTTACAAAAAAAAAGTATAATATGTAGTATATCCGTTGTCTAGTACCCATAGTACAAGCTTAGTGCTTAGTTTGGGGCTAGATTGCGCTGTGTGCAATGTAGTGCAATATTTATTTATTTAAGTGTGCAGTAAGATAGATAGAATTTCTCCACTTCCGCAAGACACTCGATATCCTCAAAATATCACGTTTACGTTATACGTTGAACCCTCTTTCCTTGACGCCGACGTTTCTATCACAGAAATATTAAATTGTCACTACGGCGCGGACCGTTGTCACGGGCGTCTCGGGGGTTTTCATTTGGCCGAGAAGTTTTGCGCAACAATTAATTATCAATTTTGCACCCCCCTTTTGACGCCCTGAAACTTTGGATCCAGTTAAGTCGGAGTCGGTTTTTAATCCGGTTTTTGGTGGTGTTGTTAATATTGAGAAGGTAGGAACAGGAGTTTTATTCTTATTTGACTGCTATTTATGTTTGGCTGATTAAAATCATTTCAAGGTTATTTTCTTTAATTGCGGTCATTAAATCTGTGTACCTAATCTGATGTAGAGAGATACAGATACCAAACTACAGTCTAGATCTTCCTAGTAAAACTGCCCGACTTCGGATTAAATTTAACACATAAGCCGGTGACACTCCATGTAAATATGAAGTTATTATTACAAACGGAATCCTCCTTCATGAAACTGCATGAATGCACAGGTTTTTTTTTTTAATTTTCATTGTTTTTGAATATAAAATCGATAGGTTTGGCAAAATTCATACAACTCTAGAAACAAAGGCAAGGCTATTGTAACGTTAAATTATTCATGTTCAGTGAGACCCACGTTTTCAGGACCTCTACCTATATACCACATTTATCATAATAACGGCCCTCAAGTCTCTTACAACAGCCCTTAATCCATGTCGATTGATAAATTACATATCTTAAAACTATAAAGTGTAATAAACATTGGTTAATTTATAATATTGTACAATTTTAATAATATTATTGACAAACGCAAAAAAAAAATCTAGAAACCAGCTAATAATATAAACTTAATAAAATTATCGTTTATTCCTCATTATAAATAACTAGCTGCGCCTTGCGGTTTCACCCGCGTAAATCACGTACCCGCGGGAATGTGATAAGGTGTGTCCTACGAGGGATACCTAATTGGTATTATCTATGTATGTGTACCATACTATCAAAGAAACACCCCTTGTATTAATACAAAGCTTTAGTCCGCTTTAGTACTAGCGATGATTTGCGTTATATTTCAGTCAACACTTTGAATTTATGCCTATCTTGTGTATATTCTTGCACATCTAATAATATGGAAATTTCACGTTATTTTTAGCTTTTTTTTCCCGAATTTATTAATTGCGCTGGGTACCTATTTTATTTACTTACCATTTTAAAAGTCCTACATTATATTTTCTCGCAAGAGTCTCGCACGGTAACCAAGCGACGGCCGGCGGGCGGTGCGGCGCGCGGCGCGGCGTCGCTAGGCGTCGTCGTCATTACGAGTTTGCACCCACTTTGCACCCCATATTAAATATCTTGCACCAAATAAACCGTGCTACCTACAGCAGCTATACTTACTTACCTACCTTGTTATGGACTAACATGATCGTAACTTTATTCTTTTAGCGAAATAACATTCTACTTTCTCGAAATAAAATTTCTATTTACGCCATTAGGTAGGTATATAAAAACAAAGTTATAATAACTGAAAATTCTATTAGCTATTATAAGTGTGTATGCACTGTGCACGTATCTTATCTTAGTTATGTACTAAGATGAGACACGTGAATAGTTTACAGACATACGTAATATGTTTAATTGTTTATAACACGAAAAAACCACTTAACCGATAACGATGAAACGGAGTCTAGTATTGATGAAACAATTACACTAATGAAACTAGTCTAGATTGTAATCAGATGTCTAAATAAATAGTTAAATTTAACCTAGTATCGATGTACAGTGAGAAGCATATTGACAAAAGCACGGAATCGATAAATGGGAAAATATAAGTACATGTAACAAGTGTGATTTATTATTTATTTATAATCATAAACTCTGATGTTTGACCATCTAGCCTATTCTTGTCTTATCAGACTCTCATAGGTCCTTGCTTTGAGGATAGATCGATCATCTATCTTTTATGACAAAAAAATTAATCAAGCTAAGTAGTGGTGCGTTAATCTAAATTTCAAGTTACCCTTAGTTAGTTCACACTAATCTGTTTCTCAATCCGGATGTAATTTCACGTTCAAAAAGCAAGTGAAGTCACTTCTACACTGAACTGTACGTTAGAAGGCAACGAACGTTACGTGGTGTCAAAGGGCTGTAACATAATTACACACCTCTTGTACGGTACAGTCGAACGCGTCATTGAGTTAACGCGAGATACTACTTGAATTATTTATTACTATACGACGGTATAGCGTTTAATATAGTATTTAAAAATTCGAGTCAGAGAATTTAACATTGGCATAATGCTGTCAGCATTCTGGGCTTGATGCCAGACATGTATATCTTAGTTCGTATGGGATACCCGTGGTTATAAATTTGTAGCTTATTACCAATTTTTCGATTATTAAAAGTGTTATAGTAGTAGTATTATAAGTGTCATTAGTAAGTAGCTAATGAGTTTCTATAGTATATACAATTTTTAGCATTTAAATATATCCTAGGACTAGTGAAAGTCGAACTGTGTTTGTAAGACACTGATTTTGCAGGACATAACCCAGCGCAATATTATTATCTAACTTCGAATAGAGCATATTTGGATGATGGTGCTTGTGAACAAAAGGAATAGCTTAATTGACAGAGTAGGTAAACTATGTTATTTTTAAATCTAATTTTGTCATATTTTCAAGCAGTTAGTTTCAGCAGAGTAGGCATGCTTTCTTAGCCGCATTTACCTTGGTAAAACACAAATATAATATATTCACACAACATAACACTAAAACAATACAAAGTCATTAACTGTGCCTTCACATTCTTGTTAAAGTTTAGAGTGTAATGAGAATAGGTAAGTACGAAAACATATACTCTTCTACCATTGTTGCTTTGGAAACAATCTCTAAATGCTTTAAATATGTAGATTTCGCTTTTCGCGGTGCCTCTGACGAGAGGTGAAGGTCTCCGCTGCCCTCTTAACGGGAAGTACCAATAACCCTTGCAAAATCATGATAAATTATCCACACTCACGCGCTGTGCTCTTATACAAGTCAAAGATTAGAGAAGGTAATGCTTTCTTTGGATGTGGTAATTTTAACATTTTAAACTCTCACGATTTAAACTCATAATTATTTTTTCCGGGTCTTATTCACGTACCATAATAATATTACCTTAAAAATCTCTTACTTCGACGTTTGATTGTAACATGATAAGACCCGAGAAAAATAATTGTGGTAATTTTATTAGTGTTTTGTATGATAATGCCTCAAAATTAGTGAAGTTACAAGAGCTGTCCTGCTGTTTCACCCACGGAAGTCTCGATCCCACGGGAATATCGGGATAAAAAAAAATATATAAAAAAAAACAAAAAACCCGACTGCGTAAAAAACTCTATTTACAAATACTTAAAGAAACAACAAAAAGAAACAAAAAGAAAAAAACAAGCCCAGTAATTTGAAATTATGCTAAGTAATACTGAATGATCATTCAAATATTGATAGATTATCAATTCTATATCTTTAGCTATATACAGACGGAGTTTTATCGAAATAAGTTCCGTGGTTTTTGCGTGAAAGAGCAACAAACTCTAAGCTCTTTAAAATTAGTAGAATTTTGGAAAAAATACATTAAAACAACTAATATTTAATGTAAAAGAGTCAGTATAGGTAACATTATACAGTCGCTGAATTGCATTTAAAACTGTCCAAACTCAAAAAAAAATGCATTTTTAAACCTCTACTAGTTCAATAGATAGCAAACAAATTTTCACTCTGTACAAGAAAACAAAATTAACGATTTTCACACATCCATACACTCGCGTCGCCGTGTGAGCGCCACTTAAAGTCGCAGCTTTCGTATTATTAATGAGGGAGCCTTAGAGAAAATTAAATATAGCATTAGGCCCGGAAGCCCGGGATTGGAGGGGGAAGGGGTAACCCTTCCACCCACGCGACAATGCGGGTGCATAATTACGCATTTGTAAATTTTAAATGTCCCACCCACCTCATACAGGCTTTTCTATGGCTTGAGTATGACGTGATTCGCGCTTTTACACAACCTTTAAACGGCTCCAAATGAAATCGGATGATGACGACTGGTGCGATTAACTCTTAATGCGTTGCCGTTATCATAACTCGAAATTGATGCGTGCGGGTGTGTCGAATGTGAACATTTTGTATCAGATTTTATGTTGATTTCGTTATCGGTGCCTAAACGTAAGTGGTTATTTTCTATTTGTCAGTACCTATTTATGAATAAAACGTCTCAATATATTAAGAAAATAAATATTAACGCTGAAAATAAATAGGTACTATAATACTAACCGCAATTTTCTTAAACCGATATAAAAAGTCAAAGTAACAACGAAGGTCACAACAAAAGTTTTGAACACTTTCTTTGTGACGTCACAGGTATTTTATTATTGGTAAAGAAATTTGGCGTTAGTAAGTACCTGAACTTTTTTAAACTGGTACCTTTCTATACTTATAATAAAGGAAGGGAGGACAAAAAGTCTGTACTTGGAAGTCAATAAAAAAATGGTCTAGGGGACTTAGGATAAGTAGAAGAACAAAATTATATAATTTTTAAAATTCACGTAAGTCTGTCTGTTTCTCTGTCGGTTCCTTATACAATTAAAAACTACTTATCCGATTGAAATTTGGTTGCAATATTGGATAGTTCTATTTTTGAGGCAGGTCGTGGTATACTTTGCATCAAAATCCAATTGGTAAAACCCGAGTAATGAACGAAAAAGTGCAACCGCTCGAGAACCGCTCGGCCGCCCGCACCCGTTCTAACGCATTTTTCACTTTCGCGGGTTAAACCGAGAGGTGCGGCTAGTCGTTAATAAAGTCGGAATTTTTCACATGGTACAAATCAGTAACTATTAGGATAGGTAACTAGGGAAAGTAACTACATAAGTTTCGTAGCAACAAGCCCATTTTATGATCATCATGTATACCTACATCTTGTCATTATACCTATACAGTTACAGAACATTGTATTAGCAACTAATAATAAACTTTCAAGTTCAAACACCAATCTCATTAGAACTTTATCAAGAAAGTAAACGAAAACCCATTCAATCAGTCTAACAAACAACGTCTTCAGAACAAACATCACTTTGACCTCCCCTGTCACGGGTAACTATTTCTACATCGAAAGGTTAATTAAGCAAAGCAAAAAGGGGTTAAACAAAATCAATAGACGCAAATTCATTAAGCGCTAAGCAGATTGAAATCCAAAATGGCGCGCAAGGCGGCAAACGCCCGGTTAAGTTAAGGCGCGTTGACAAAGCTTCGTCGTTAGTTCGCGAGCCCTCTTATTAACCTTATGATGTACGAGGGCATTCGTCTTGGTGGCTCCTGCTTGTGACGTCATCACTCTTCCATAATGTCTGACTATACGTTATCCGTTACTCTACAGTCTACACTACTTGCGAGAAGGTATTATAATGGTTCAATATTGTAATCACGGTGTTTACTAGATTTATGTTTTAAGACGTGACAAATGTTGTAAACTTCAGGTTGAAAATGCTTATATTTCAGACTTAAAAATATACGAATCTAAACTAGTTCAGTGTTGAGCTCGAATTGTTACTCTTTTTTAGAGTTCCTTGGCCTTTAGTTTAAAGCATTTGTGTCCCATTATGAGTTTTGACTCTAGCACACTACTACACTTTCATCTACGCATCTCGAAATTAATTTCACGTCTGGTTAGTGCGACACCTGAAACTACTAAATTTAATTTAACTTAGATTCTAAGAAATTATGAAAGTTTTCGCGATATTAGCAAACAAAAAGGTAATCTCTGTCATCTCGCATATTTAGTTAGATAACTTTAATAGTAGATTGTATGTATTTAACATGATAGGTGAGCGTTTGATCACTGGCTAACTAGATCACAAGTGACAAATAGATCACACGAAAGGTACACCTAGAAAATAACCTAATTTAGATCGATACAGGGCGAGAGGGTCCGGGGTGGTTCGACGACTTAAAAGACTGGGCTAGCCTTAACTACCAACAACTTAAAGCTGCAGCTAAGATCGCAAATACATTCACTTGATGATGACCGCTGACCTTTCTTCAAAGATGGCACCGGTTGATGATGATGATAAAAGAAGATAAATGTTCGCCAGTGAATTGTTAATCACGCACGGATGAAGATAAAAAGGTGGCAGGAAAACGAATAAATTTCTAATCGTCTTTATTACTGACTAGCTGCGCCCCGCGGTAGCACCCGCGGAAGTGAATACACGTTATCACGGGCGCGGGCGGCCGAGGAGCGGTTCTCGAGCGGTTGCACTTTTTCGTTCATTTCTCGGGTTCTACTAATTGGATTTCGATGCAAAGTATACCACGACGTTCCTAGAAAATAGAACTATCCAAAAAACGGAAATAAATTTCAATCGGATTAGTAGTTTTTAATTGTATAAGGAACAGGCAGAGAAACAGACAGATAGACATGAATTTTAAAAACTATATAATTTTGTTTTACTACTTTTTTTAAGCCCTCTAGACAACTTTTTTTAAAATTTACTTCCAATTACAGATTTTTTGTCCTCTCTTCCTTTATTGTAAGTAGATAAGTATAGATTACTGATTTCACCTGTCCAGGTATCGGAACACAAACGTATCCTAACTGAGAAACGAAAACAAAATAAGCACTGCCCCTTAAGAAATTTTTAGTAGGTAAAATAGTTTATACCTGTACAAATTAACAGTAGTCTAAAGTATAAATATTGTACAACATTACACACAGCGTAATCTAGCCCCAAACTAAGCACTGGCCTTGCCAATATTTGCACCAAATGAATTGAAAGTACAAAATGAGCGCCATAAAGTCTAATACATAGAATTTAGACCCAATCAAAGACAAAAGAGAAATCATTCACGCGAACACTCGAAGAAATGTAAAATAATTACTCGAAAGTGCTTTTACCAACCCTTTCCTAATCACCGGGGGTCTTAAAGGGTCGTCGAAAAAATCCCTAATCTAAATACATCGAAATCACACTAAAACGTTGATACTTTAAGCCCGTCGTCTTCGCGGATTAACGAGTTATCGGTAGAAAGCGAAAAAATGCAAGACGCAATCTAGCAAATGGCATTAAAATGTTTTCGGTTCAACCCTCTCGCTGCGTAGCTATTTTTCAAAGTCGGAAGAAAAAACTCGGAGGCAATGTAGCGGACTGGCACGTCTTTGCATGCGGCCAATGTCTGCACCCGGATTTTATGTTTTGATACTTTTGTGTTTGTTTAAATTAAATTCCTTTTCTTAAATAGTCGTAAAAGTTCGGTTCCTTTTTATGCGGATTTTGCTTGTTTTTATTTAATGCACAAAGACATTTAGTTTTACGCAAGAATCAACGTAGTCTAATGAAGTTTAGGTAGGTATGATTGTCACACAATGATAAATGTATGTATACGCAGTACTAACAAGCTTAATTCCCGATACCTGATTACTACGGAATACCTAATTCGCATTACCAATATCGGAATGTACTCTAATGAGATAATGGTTTCACACATGTTGACAGCTTGATCGGACTATGAGACGTAAGCGCAAGGAGATATATAGAGCCCTACCATGATGTCTAATAAGTCGTCGCGTTGTCGATTAGCTAAAAATAAAAAAATTAAAAACACATCAAATAAATAAACTAAAAAAAAACAAACTTCAAAAAAAAATTGTCTCTGGTTTTAAAAGTAGTCGGGGTATTTTTTATTTATAATTTACTTTATTTTTTTGAATGACAAAAGGACGACACAGCAACATGCTTTAGTATCTTCTTACTATACTGTAACAGCAACGACAAACGAGCATGGTAGCGCGGATAATGTGTAGCTTGGTTCGAAGACTGATTTAAGCCGAAAGGAAGTTTTTCTAGGCAAAAAGCTTTTGTTCTACGACTTTTACAAATTCGCAGTACTTAGTTTTCGAAAAATCGGTTTAAAGTTTAAATCGTCTGTTTCTGAAGTTAGAAGTCATTACCCGTAATTTGACCTTTTATTTAGTCTGTTTTTGAAATCAGGTTGTGTCTACAACCTGATTTCAAAAACAGTAGTTCATGCATAACCTCCAAACATTGCGAAAAAAAAAACAAAATTATAAAAAAGTCGTAGAACAAAAGTTATTCGCCTAGACCATTAGAACAACCCCTTGCGGCTTAAATTAATGTCCCCGAAACACACTGTATAATCGGTTTTTAAATACAGAAAAACAAATAGAGTCGCATCTGTAATCTGAACTTTTTGTTCTGCCTCGAGCAATGCGGATATTGTCTGCTAACTGACGCTCTTAGCTGAGAGAAAGCCTTAAGCAACGTCTTGGCTTTTCGCTTACATCACTAGATTAAACGTTTATTTAAATTTGTTTTAAAACAGTCGTAATTCTTTTTATTTTCTTCTAATAATGATTTATTGACAGCGGAGTTTTATTTTAAATATAATCTAGCTAGTACCTAAGAAATAAATGGGATAGTTTACAATGTAAACATGTTCATGTTTGTCTCTCAATCACGGATTTAGCCTAAGTTTGGTACACAAATAGGTTATAAACTATGTTCCTAACTTCGCCGAACTTATAGAATAGGTACTTTATTACCCGGTTTTCACCAGGACTGAGAACTATGCAGGTGAACCTGAAGGCCACAGCTAGTTATCTTCAAGTAGATAATTGTGATTAGATTGATTTTTAAATTTATAGAAATTGAAATCTGCGCTGACTAGAAACCCTTACAGACGAAAGTTAACAATGTCACATTCATCGCTTATCGTAAAAGCTTTCAGATAACCCTGACTTAATCCTAAAAAGCGGCCTTTGTATAATTGCAGAACTCATAAAGCACTACACCTATAAAGGCTAAGCGGTCGGATTCAAAATAATGTGTTTTACATTTTCGTAGCAGCAGTATCTGCGACATAAAACGGCTTGTAATTTATTCTATTGCTGAAAGGGTAGGGTTGGTCCGGGGTGGGAATTACCCAAGGTGGGTGCTAAAGGGTTAAGCCGAATATACGGGGTCGCGCCAACAAACTTTGTTAATTTATGCGCTTAAAAATGTCAACTGAAAATTATGACGCCAAAACATATTTCCTATTTTTGTTTTATGATTGCGATCGGTTACGATAAATGTTTGTTTCGGTTTCATTTTATATAAAACAACATAAACCTTTCCTTGCAGCCGGGTAAAAACAAGGTAATCTGTTTAAAACAGACCATTTATTTACTAAATAAGTACTTTATATTACCTATAAAATACATTTAAACAATCTATGTACCTACCTAAAATATTTTTAACCGACTCCCCATCAAAGAGATGGTTCTCAATTCGTCGCTCATATTTTTAATATTTGTCATTATTAGCAATTGTTTGTTTTTTTTTATTTCATTAATTTCTAAAATACAATCGTCTAACGAATTTTAATTAAAATACCTCGTAATCGGCTTATTTGGGACCAGAAACATTTCACAGCAGATGTCAAAGGTATCAAACCAAGTAACAATTGAGGAGTGCCGCGAAGGAGATAAGGCAAACGTGAACCAACCTATATTGCGACAAGGAACTTAGTCGACAGAAATAAGAGCTCTAAGTTCTTAATTTGAGCCAACTTTAACTTTGTTTTTATCTAGCATAAGATAAGTGTGTTTGGTTTGGCAATAACACTAAATTTTCTGAAGAGGTGTCGATAGCTTTTAAAATCAGAGAAAAAATAGAAATCCGGCGTAAGGGACTACGTTTTGTTTCAGGACCTCTATTATAAATTTAAAGTTTTACTGAGAGTTTTCCGTAACTAGCCCTACAACTTGGCCTGTGCACGTGAATTTAAGACGTATAGGTTTATTTCACAGTAAAAGCGAAGAAAAAGCGCATATTTTTTCTAAAAGAAAAATTATTTGAATCCAATACCAACAGAATGAAGGGTACAATACCACCAGACCAACTTTCACCGATCTTACAATAACTACCTTACATACCTTCCTACATTCATTTTTCTTAAACGGCGGCTACAAAGTTTTGTAGTACGATGACAGGCCATAACTTTTCATTTGACCACGCTCAGTACGATTCTTGTCGCACTTATCGTGTCGCGAGGGGAGGTCGGGGCGAACTCGACTCATTATTTAAATATTCTGATGACTGCGTTAAGCGTCGCATTAGCGTTAGTGGAGCGTTTCACGCGATAACTCTTACTGCTATTGTTTTGTTGATTGAATTTTGAGGATGTCGTCAGTTTGGAGTGGAACTTGAGTATTTGGGTACGGTTTTCATGAATATGAAAAGACGGAGATTATAGAATGAGATATCTGTCTATCCATATACCACTTTTCATTTAATTTTCCAGAAAAAAACTGAATTAGTTGTTAAAGAATGTCTATATTCCGATTTATTTTGAGCTCTAGACATTCAATCTCGTTTTGCGTGTATTATGCAGTCGTTTTACTATTTTAATGGTGGTCTAATCCAACTAATATGGGCTCGCGTGCATCAGCAGTGGTATATTTCACTTTAGAGCAAAAATGAATGGCTTTTCTGCTCTTGAGTGGAATACGTCCACCCACTTTCTTTTACGCCGAGATTGAATTCAGACCTAATTAATATAAAAGAGTACTTATGTCAAGTTCTGAAAAATAAACAATGTTTATTTTCGTTTCAGGTATAGCGCATCAGCTCGCTGGACTTCCCGGCGGTGAGTGGGGTGCACTAGCCCGACATTACCCTCCGCCGTTACTGCCAACACATCCCCATTTCACCCCCCACGTGTTACCTGCGCATGCGCAGCCGCAACACGTTCCACCACCACCAACAGAAACTGGTAAGTTTAAGAAATATTGACGAACAAAATAATACGAAATCATGACCTTCAATAATTAGTAGTTTCTTCAAGTGGACTCCTACGTGTTTCGATACGTGCGCCTAACCTTTATTTGTGACCTATGAAATTCCGCAAATTCTAGGCAAGCGAGCTATATCTGTCGGTATTTAGCAATTTGTGAGATAGTGGTAGGTACTGTATTTATAAAAAGATTGCCGGATAAGTAGACCTTCATGTTATGTTTATTACAATTTCCATTTTTTACAGATATATCATCAGACAATCCAATAACAATGCACGCGCACAGTACAACCAGCCCGGCCAATTCTCGGCCATCATCACCTCAAGACGACGACATTTCCGTAACGGCATCGAGCAGTCCTCCTCCAGACGAACGCCCCGGTGCCTTTACCTCCGTCACTCGAACAAGAAAGCCGCTGCAACCACTACCAGCACCTTCCAGCTTGTTCCACAGCGCTTTAGCCGCTCAACTTTTCCTAAACTCTCCTTTACTGCCGACCCCGCCAGCTTGGTTGTATTCTCAACTCTACGGCGGGTACGATTGGTGGTTACGACCTCCAGCTCCACAAGAAGACTCCGGTTCTAGTCCTGACAGAGAAGACGAGAGCTCTACCGTCTCAGTGGTTGGAAAAAAAAGACCAGCGTCTCCTGAATGGAGCGAACAGGGCATGCGGACTCGAAGCAAATCGTTAGTCTCCCCAGAGAGACGACCGGTCGACGTCTGGCGTCCCTATTAGTTCAGTGAATTTTAACTTTGGGTTCTTTCGGATAGTTTACCGTCCCGAGTGTTTTCGACTTTTGACTATTTTTGGACAATTGTGGTCGTGCAAAGAAATCGGTCTAGTCATCATTGTCAATAGGTGTTTTTACTTTAGATCGTAAATAACTAAATTAATGTGAATTTTGATTTATAAGATTTAAAAATTGTTGACTGTATTATAAGATAATGCAAAATCTGTAAATAAAGTTATCGAAATTTTTAATGCGGTGTTTTAATGTTTTATTCAGTGAAATATTACCGAACAAAGCGTTGCGAGTAAAAAGTTTTGGATTGTATCCATTATACTCGAAACCACATCGGGCTATTTGGCACAGGTCATTGCGTTCAAAATATGCCTAGTAATGTATGTAGCGATAAAATTTTAATGTGTATCAAGTGCCTACTTATTAAATACATTATCTCTTACACCAGGGTAACACTTTGGGTTTATTTAAATAAACAAAAAGCTATTGTTTTATTGATTTAATGTAGTCAGTCGAGATAAATATTACAAGAATTCTGGTGAGAATCAGCTCCAATTCATTGGCATACTTTGATGACATCGTTATGTTATTTAGGACAGGCACAGGATTGCGTACTTCGACATCTTCGGTCTACGAAGTCCATTAGCCTAAAGACGCCGTTCATGACTTCGACAGCTGTTGGCACTATCTGATCTTTAGGGAGCAGAAACCTGTGGGTCTTCCCTCGGAGTTCCACCATGTATGAGTAAGGTATGCCAGCGACTGCGTACGCCCAGTCGGTGCTTGTTCCTGCCGCGTAATACATGAGGTCCTTGGTGCTGCCCACTTTGTATATGTGACCGCTCGTGTCGTGGATGGCCTAAACAATGCAAAAGAATTAATTTTACAAAAAATAACTTAACTTAAAAAAATCTGGCCAAGTGTGAGTCGGACTTGGGCACGAAGGGTTCCGTATCAATAAATATTGCATTACATTGCAATCTAGCCCCAAAATAAGCACTAGGCTTGTACTATGGGTACTAGACAACGGATATACTACATATTACACATTTTTTTTGTAAGGACATACATATTATACATAGAAACACCCAGACCGCATACAAATATTTATTTTTAAGCATAAATATTTGCACCCGACGGAAATCGAACCCGCAACCTTCTGCATTGCAGTAGTGCGCCCGACGCGCCACACAGGCCGTTATGTAACATAAATTGTTGCTATAGTAACAACAGAAATACATCATCAGTGCAAATTTCAATTGTCTAACTATCACTGTTTTTGAGATTTCTGGTGATAGACAGACAGACGGATTTAGCAAAAGTTCCATTTTTATCCTTTGGATACGGAACCGTAAAATGAACTTTAAAAAAAATTAGAAGGAGAAATGCAATCATCTCTCGCGCAGTTACCGCGCTCGCCGGGCAAGCGAAGGGCACATGTTCAAATCCAGCGAACGGATAATTTCAGATGACGCACGTAAAAAAAACTAGTAAAATGCCTTGAGCAATAAACATAATAATATCTTACTAATATTATAAACGCAAAAGTTTGTATGTAAGTATGCATGAATGTATGTGAGTTTGTTACTCTTTCACGCAAAAACTACTAAATCGATTGCGATGAAACTTGGAATATGGGTAGCTGGAAACCTGGAATAACACATAGGCTACTTTTTATCCCGATATTCCCGCGGGAACGGGACTTATGCGGGTAAAACCGCATGGCGCAGCTAGTGAGAAATATTAAAAAAAGTAGTTACTTTAGCAACGGCAGTACCACCCTCAAGTAACTCGACATAATGGGGACAAGCATCCCCTGTGTAGCCCCACGGAAATATTATCACTTCCCCGTAACTATGGAACGACAGGAACACTTTGAACTTTGCATCAGCATCCGATAACACGTCCTGAAAAGAAGTAGAATTGATAAGTTAATATAAAAAGATGTATCTCAATAAATGGCGTCTCACGGTTTCACCCGCGTAGGTAGGTTCCTGTAGGAATATAGGGATCAAAAGTGGTCTATGTTACTCTGCGATTAACGACCCAGTGTGATTTTTTTTACCATAGATAATAATTTCAGTGATTTGAGATTTGAGTTTACCTTCACAGCAGTAGTTTCAGGTTCCGAGAAAGGTTCTGGTCCTCTGTAGAATATATTTCCCGGATCTTCAGAAGAGCCTTCTTCTCCTTTTTCACCGAAACCGTAGCTGAAATTCCTGTTTAGATCCACACCCACACATTCACCGTATCTCGATCTATTTTTCCTCCACATACGATCGTGTGTGTGTGTGTACTCGTAGCCGTCTGGGTTTAGGACTGGCACTATATACCTAGGAATAGAAAAAAAAGTTTAGAAACGTTGTAGATGTAGGTATGCGAAATTTAGATCGTTGTAGCCTATGGAGGGGCGTGCACTCCTGTGTACTCAACTCACTGTGACTATATAGATTAACAAAATATGGTAAGTACTAAAAAGAATGATATTTTTGGAGGAATATTATTCTAAATATTAGCTATAGAAAGTTGTAATCAAAGACAACATCAATATATTTTTAATTAAAAACAAAAGTATATTCATAAATGCGAATAGGAGCCTTTAGAGCTATAATTATTAGTTAAAATTATTTAATTATTATATATTTATTGTCAAAAATTGTGGTGACTTTGTAATTTTACATTATTCTACAAGAGTGTAATTCCATTTAGATAAAGCCATCTAAAGTAAATAATAATGTAAAGGAGTTGATAGAAAATAGATAAGAAGTCTTTACGTACCAGTCTTTATTAGTGACGCTGTCCGGCTGTTCGTGGAATGTTCTAACGAGTCTGTCAGCAATGTATGTAACAACTGCGGTACTGATCCATTCTCTAGGGTGGATGGAACCGTCGAGCCATACACCAACATTGTCGCTATTGCCGTTTGATATTTTAAGCATCTGAAAGAGAAATAAATGATTTTGTTAATAGATTTTCGTTACGCAAGTAAAGAGCAAATATTAAACTAAAATTATTAATATTGGACCGCCACGGATGTATTCGAGGTCGATACCGTTCCGGATCGTATTTGATGCAAAGGATAGCTATCATGCCATACGAAGAATGCTGCCAGCATCCTTGGCTTCTTAGCGCCAGGCACGCTCAATAGCGGTTTTTTAAATAGACTATCTGTGTGATTAATGTTTTTGTTTTGTATCATTTAATAAATTGTACTAAATAATGTTTTATTACTAAAGTATATAGAAAAATTAAACTATACAACAAACAATTACACACTTCAATTATATAAATGCTCGTGATCGTGCCCAATGCAAAGGAGTCAAGGATCCTGGCAGCATTAAAACTTTATATGACAATAGTTATACTTCCCATGAGTAGGAAAAATAGATAGGTAACAAATATAAGTTAAGAATCGTTACAGTTCTAGAATATTTAGCAATCAATAGTAATTACCTAGCTATGAGAACTATCGTTATTTTCTTTGGACCGATCTCTACTTTAGACAAAAAAGTGTTACAAAATGTATTAAAAAAAAATACTAACTTTTATTTTCCGAGATTCAACGGTCTTTCCAATGGTTGAGACCGAACATAGATATGGGTATTCAGTAACAAGCTGGTCCATAAATGCGTATATGACATCCAGTCTATGATAACTGTTCCAGTCCATGATGGGCCCTGAAATTCAAGAAATATAATCAATATAACATAGGAACTTATGTATGTCGGAATAAGCGAACCAGAACTAACTGTAGGGCTGAATGGTACAGTGGACCCCGAAGGGAATGCCTGTGGATAGCTGTCTATATACATAGTCATGTGTGATTCGTGTCGGTATATCAATTAAAATACTTGTTCTCACGGTTCACACGTGATTAATATTAAATAACTGTAAACACGTAATCACGTCTTTAATTGCGATAGATCAGGTATGTAGGTCGGTACAAAAACCAATAAAGACTAAACTGATTTGCAAACAACGCTACTATCTGTAAATTGTCATATTCACAATGCTATTTTCACAAGTTAACGAACCTTATAGGAAATCGACACCGTATCTAACTAAATGACGATCACTAATTGTAAAACCACTTTTTTTCAAATCTTTATACTAGGTATACTGATGGTGATTTAATATTAAAAGAGATACCTACTGTTGCTTTTTAAAAAAATATTGATAATATTTTAAGAATTAAACAAGAATTAAACTTACTAAGTATACCAGAGTTTTTTCTTGCAATTCTCGGACCGGATTTTTCTCTTTCTAACAACAGATCCAAATCGCCAATGGCCACTGAGAACGGTATCTCTCTCTCATGTAGCATGCCTGCTACTGAAGACGCCCTTGGACCTTCTACCATTATGTCCATTGAACTACGCTCTTCTGCCCAGATGTTGATCGCTGTTTCAGAAGGTTCCATTTGTGAATATTCTGAATGGCGCTACAGCCTTCAAATACGACCAAAATAAACCAAAAATGAGTATTCGCAAAACGTTGCATTTTGTTATACCTATATTGCCAAACTTGTTTAGAATTAGACGTTTATTATAAACATTTTTCTTTACACTAGCTTCGTCCCGCGTTAAACCCGCATAAGTATCCCGTAGTAATTTCCAAAAAAGTTTATTTAGGTTTTGATCTAATTACTATATGCTTAGGTAACATATCTACCTATATACAAATATAAAATTTTGAAGTCCTAAATAATTCGACTAAATGAATAACTTAATGACTGAGATATACATCAAAGAAGAGCTCAAACCGCCAGTCATAGGGACATAAGATTTGGATTTTGTGTTCTTTGTCATGTACAGATATCCATTAGAAAGAATTTTTCAAAATTTCCACACGCGTTTCAAACCGCGCGGGACGCTATAGTATACAATTTAAAATGTAATGAAGCAGTGGGCAGTTATCTTGACTTAATTATGTCTGCTGAAGTTTTATAAACTAGGTACCTCCAACTGTGTCCAGTGATTTTACGAAGTATCTTTGACCCTCCCTAACTAGCGTAACTTCCCATACTTGCGCGGTTTTATTCGACGTTGCCACTTTGAACAATTTCTTTTCCCTCATATAAATTGAAAAGTTACGCTGTCCCCGTATCGACTGTCTTACTTATTGATCAAGTAAGATGAAAGTTTGTGTGTTTGAAATTGATTTCATAGTTAAAAATACTAAAAAAATGATGTAAAGTAATTGGTTGAACGTGACTTCTTATTTGACGTTACAACATAGACTAAAATAAATAAAAACGATATTTTTTTAAAAGTAAGTGAATGAAGTCAATGATACATAAAAAAGTTTGTATTAATTTTCTCACAGTTTCAAACAGTATTCAAAATATTTATTATAGAGCGGTGTTGCTCTAATGATGGATACCCGAACTTTCATTCCGAAGGTCGTGGTTTCGAATTCCGTCTGACTGCGCATAAATGCTTTTTTCTTTAAGAAAAAATCAAGTGCGCTATTAATATTGCTGTTACGATGAAGGAAAACATGGTGAGGAAACCCACGGATTATAGTCACGCAAAAAGGCACAGTTGTAGAGTTAATTGCGGAAAAACACAGTACAAACTTGTAACTTTCAACTTAAATAGCAATGTGCTGTACTTACGAATAAGAATCTTGGTACCAGCTCTTACAGATTTTTCTTTGAAAAGTAGGCGGCTTGTAACTATCAACAAATTCCATCAACGCCGTCACGCAACTTAATATTTCGTTCCCGGACACTTCAATTTCTTCTCTAGGCACTCTGAACTTGTGTTTCTTGCTTCTCAACTCGATGAGGTAACAGAACGGTATGCCGGCAGCACCGTAGCTCCAATCGTTGCTTGTGCCAGCGGCACCGTACATCACATCCCTGGATATCCCCACTTTATACGTGTTACCACTAGACTCGTAAATGGCCTAATAAAGAAACGACAATTACTCCTTAAAGTGAACTCATTAGCATTAGTCAATTAGTAATTCTTAAGCCCTTTTTAAAATTAATCGTTTAAACGACTAAATAGATAAGTATTATGAGTTAATCTTTTATACATGATGATGTCACGTTTTTAAATATTGTAATGTGCATTTTAATTATCATTAATTTAATTATGAAGTAGTTTAACCTTTAGTCAAGGCGCTTCCCTAATGAATGTTTATATGGGTAATCATCACAGATGACCTTATTAGGATAAAAAAAAGGCTAATAAATAATGGATTACTAAATTTTAATCAATATAAACAGTTATGTGATTTTCATAGCAATATACTTCCTGTAAAAGTACGTGTGTTTATACAGAATGTGACGTAAATATGATATATGTGAATAGCCATAAGTACATCTCCGTCTGGAATCATTATCTATATAGGTATCATAATTGCCACACAATGTATTTATGTATGTTTCTATTAATGCGGTAATAATTCACGAAACAAATACTGAAACTTGGAAACCTAGATAGTTGAAAACCTGGATCAACATATTAGCAATCCTAATCCTTTTTTAAGTAATATTACAAGATTTTGACTTACGGGGATGAAACTGTGTAGTGCAGCTAGAGATATTGTAAAGTTACCTTAGACATGGTTGTAGCTCCTTCAAGTAGTCGTATATAGTCAGGGGCTATTTCGTCTTGAAACGCGAAAGGGAACAGAATGACTTGTCCATAGCTGTGTAGTGTGATGTATACATTGAAGTTTATTCCAGAGTTTATAATCATATCCTAAAATAAACAAATAATAGTAGAAAATCACAACAACGATAACAGTGTTATGCTCATAAATAGTTTTCGCAAGGAAATATATTTAAAAAAACCCCATGACAGGATTATAACAATATTTCTTAGTTTGATATGCAATAAAAACAAAGAAATATCATTATTAGCTGGTTAATTTGTCCCACTGTAGGGCAAGGGCCTCCTTTTAGAAGGGTTAGGCAGTAAGATGCCACGGGAGCCTACTCCAGATTGGCGATATCCAAACCTACGGATCGTGGTGGGTCTTAGGACGTGTCGGTGTACTCATGATGATTCCCTTCGCAGTAGAAAATAGAATGCGAAAAATATGGCCACCGAGACAGAACAATTAAAATCGGTTCGGATTTGTTGATAGTCTACCGACGCTTTAGGGAAGCGCGACCGAAGTTAGAAAACCCTAAAACCTAATTTTAGATCTATATATTTCATATGTATGTTAGTCTGTAAGGTATATATTTACAATTTGAATTATTATCAAATGTTTTATACATTATTGTATTAGTATCTCAGTTCCTGCAATACAAGCTTGTGCTTAGCGTAGAGCCGATTTGTAATGTAATTTGATAAATGTTTGGTAAGATTCATATTAATAAATAAATTCAATTCAATTTAATTTAATCATCTCGTGCTTGTCTTTGTTGTTGTATTTGTAGTGGAAATCGAGACTAACAGTATTTTAACAGTACCTACATACTTTAAAAATACAGAGTGTAAAAATATATGAAGCTAAAATTTCAACTTTCACACAACGATTGCAGTAAAATCGATTTACAGCTAAACCCTGTTTGCAGTTTAATCTCTGCATTCAATGGAACTGACACGAATTCGGTATCAATGTTACGTTAATGCTAAATGATGTTGTATTTACGTATTTACTATAGATACAAAGGTAATGTATGAATTACACCATATGTTGCTTATATTTTACGCTGCAAAATATACAATATTATTAATTAAATCCTAGTAATACTAAAAAATATTTTTTAAGGGAAAAAATCATCTTCAATTAAATCCAGTGCCTCAACCCCTCGGCCAACTCGGGAAACTTGCGTGGCCGAGGGGTTGAGGCACTGGGGTACTGATTCAGGGACGCGAGTTCAAATCTCGCCGCAAATGAATTTTTCTTTTAAAAAATATTTCTAATAAATATGCCTTGAGCAATAAAAACAAATTACGAAATAAATACTAAACAAGTAAAAGTTAGTTTGTGTATAAGTATGTAAGTAAGGAATTGACAAAAACATCTGAACCGATTGCGATGATACTAGTTTTTTTTTTCATTTCTAATTTTATCCCAAAGTTTTTAAGGGCAAGGGACTTACAGCACAGAAAGTCATGGCACTAATAATTACAGTAGTTAAAGAAATTGTGCTAGCTAAAATGAACTACTTCAGAGTTATCAGTTTATACTTACTCTCACAGCAAGCAGCTCTGGTTCCGAAAAAGGTTTTGGACCACGAAAAAAATTGTTAGTTGGAACTTCAGAAGATCCTTTCAAACCCCACCCATAGCTGTAAGATTTAACTGAAATTAGTGAAAATATGTGATAAACTATGGATTTTTTCCCTAAGATGCGTCTTGCAGTTAGGGAGCAAGCTTCGCTACCAACCATGTGCGAGCGATTACCGTGTGGGTGGCGTACCTAATTAGTAAAGCAGCTTGTCATGAGAGAATTTTTGATGATGTATTTTAAAAATCCTTTCGTGACATATTTTGGAATGCCCAACAAAAATGCGAAATATTAATGTTTTCATATTATTAAGTTTGTCATTTTATAAAAAGTATAGATTCTATTATTAGCCGGATTACCAATTTTATAGGGTACTGTGTATAATAAATAAATAAATCCTGTGACGAGCACACAGCGCCATCTAGCCCCGTGGTAAGCTGCTAAGCTTGTGTTACGGTGACTAGACAACGGATATACTACTTATATTTATTTTTCTTTTGTAAATACATACATATTATACATAGAAATACACCTATATGTACCTGAAGTTTCTATTGAGATCAACACCTACACACTGCCCTTCGTGCCAAGCACGATTCTTGCGCCACATACGATCGGTTGTGTGAGAGTACTCGTACCCATCTGGATTTACAACTGGTAAGAAATACCTGGAAAACAAATTTACATCGGAAATTAAAACTGTTTGATATGTTTTTGTTTTTTGTATTAAAATGGTGTTTGACTACTGGGTTTAAAGAGTCGAAGGCAATATGTAGTGGCCCTTTATTATAGTATACATTGGATGAGTGACCCATAATTTGTGTGGTAAAAACATTGTCTCAAGTTCCTTCGTGCTTCGGAAGGCATATTTCAGATGTTATCAGTGATAGCAGTCGTTATGTTAAATGAGAGGCCCTCGTGTCTAATTAAAAATACTTAATTGAATATCTGTTTGTTGTAAATATTATAGTCCTGACATAGAGCGTTAAAGAATTACGCAGACCTCGAAAAATGTCATACGAATTTTAAATTTAGAAGCTTTTGAATGATATAAGTAGCAAATTTAAGTACCCTCAAATTATCAGTGGCATTTCTGCATTCGGCTGTAGATCACTTTGTACTTAATTAATATGAGACTTTGAAATAATATGCGCGTAACTAGCTAAGATGTCTTATCGTACCAATCTTTATTAGTCATAAAAGTCGGTAATTTGGAGAAGTTTGTGGCGATATGGTTGGCGACATAGGTTGCCGTGGCTGGAGCTATCCATTCCCTCGCGTGGATGCCAGCGTCCATCCAGATACTAGCGTTGCTTGCATCACTATTTGATATTTTGAGAATCTGAAACAGGTTGAAAAGGTAGGGGCTTTGGTCGCGGTTTTTTATGAACCCGCTTATTGCTATGTCGGTATAGTTATTGCTACAAACTATACAAGTCCAATAGCTAAGACAATGGTTAGTCCAAAAGCATTAGGCCATTTGGTCTCGCTAGTCCAGTCGCTAACAAATTTAAAGATCTGAATTATTCACTGACAAATCTATTTAGATCAACGCATGACCTAAACTGATTGCCCAAGAGACATACAATTTGGAGAGTACTTAAGTTCTTTTCAAAGTGTAGCACAGGATCTCTCATTCAGGCTTTGCGAAAAATCTTATGAGATCGCGAATTACACAGGTAAACCTGCTATTTATACGAAAAACAATATCTATTACAAATTAAATATTCACCTTCAAATCACGTCCTTCAAGAGATTTCCCAATAGATCCGGAAGTACAAATAGAAGGATACTGGTATTCTAAGTTATCTATGAAGTTGTGGATCACATCTAGTCGATGGTAATTATTCCAGTTCATACTACGGGAACATCTGAGTGGACTACGGGGTCGTTTGTGAACTAGAAAAATAGAATGGGTTAAAAAAACTTTGCATAACATTAAAAAGTATAGAAGAATAAAAAGATGACTTTCAGGATCGGGACTTAGTGGCTGAAACCGCAGACTTACTAAGATTCCACTGTCTCTGTCTGTCTGTCTCTAGGCTAGATCAACAGCCGCAACAGAAATACATCATCTGTTGAAAATTCACACTCTAGCTAGAACCTTTTATTTGATCTGAGCCCCGCGGTTTCACCCCCGTAAGTCCAGTTCCCGCGAGAATATCGGGATAAAAAGTAGCGTTATGTGTTATTCCCGGTATCAAGCTACCTATATTCCAGTAGTTTTTGCGTGATTGAGTAAGAAACATCCAAACACACGACGCACTTTCACTTTCATAATATTAATAGGATTAAGTATAAAATGGTATAAATAATGAAACTTACTACTACTGCTAATTGCTGTGCTTTTTATAGGTGCTTTCATATTCTGTGCTCCTATATCGTAAAACGCTTGACTAGTATCATATAAAATAGTTTCAGTGGTTGCTAAAATGGTATTTTGATCATTTTTAGCAACTTGTTCAGTTTCAATTTTATTAATATCTTTTTCAGATTCCCTGTCACCTTCGTGTTGATTACTTTCTCCACGAGCATGCCTGGATCTTGTATTGTAGTTATTTTCACAATTTTCTAAATCCAAATCGTAGATGTAGGTGCTTAAATTAGGATATTTCCTACAAGGGTAATGAACTGCATCGCTGCCAGTCAAGGGAAGATGAGCCGACATCGTTGTTATTTCCTTCGAGTTTTTTTCAGTCATTGTCTGTCAGTCATCACATTTTTTTTAATGATTATGTTTCCATTTTTGTTTTACAAACAGTAATTTAAATATTTAAACATTAAAATGTTGTTTAATTTTGTACACCTACATTGTTTACGATTTTTGACAGACAATCGATTTTTAATGAATTTGATGTTATCGTCACTTTTGACAGAGTCAGCGGGTCCAGCCCTTTCTCCGCTAGGAGTAATAGTGTTCCGTGAGCCCTGAGGTCCAGCCATATTTGCTAATTATTAATCACAGAACACTATTTACTCTAAGCATATTTGTTACATTACTTTTTGATCGGAGCCAAATACATCCCTAGACCTATGGACTTTTGTTTGCAACCCGTAAGGTGTAATGTGTCTTGAATTTTTATTTTCGTGAATCCTAAACATGGGGTTGCAAAAAAATTTCGTCGCCACTTTTTAGTTTCCTTACCCATTACTAAAAATGTTCCAATCGATATTAACACTATTAAACACGTAAAACTGGCTGAAATTGCTTTTAGTTTCTAGCTGAATGGCCATAACTAAGAAACTGGATTGACCTACAGGATAGAACTATAATCCATAAAGTACGATTTGTACGATTTCAGGTTTTGTTCCGTTGTATTTGAGATTTTTTCTGCAGGAATACTATGTGTTAAATCGCATTCTATAAAACACGAAGTAGATATATAGATAATATGGCGCTCGTTCTACTATTATAGAAAAGGCGTAGAACAAAAGTTGTTCGCATAGGTTATATAAAACAACTTATACAAGCAGCTATTCCGTAATCCTAACACCCTGTATTCATAACCAACGACTATTTACATTTCACTTGGTCTTATAACAAGATATTAGAGTCTAATTTAGTATGACGTGCAAACTTTTAAAAAAGGCATTATCAATTAGTCGCTAAACGTAAAGGAGGGTGGTGACAGTGGTCCCTGCTTTGTTTTTCATTAGGAGATGCTTATTATCGCCCGTTGAGACGACTTCACTTAGCATTGCTTAGCCGTTCTAAGAAGGTACTTATGTTTTATTTTCGTTATATACTAAGCATTTGTCCGTCATGCTGCCTAATCCCTTTTAGGCCCAAAGATCTATTTAAGACTCTTTTAAGGATTAAAAATGAACAAACTTTTAAAATCAAAATCCCTAGCTCCCCTACATTTGATCATAGTCCGAGTTCTTTCCTTTAAAAATAGTTCCATGAAGGCCCAGTGCAGGCTTAAAGCACTTAAAAATAAATATAATTCCTGCCGCATGCCGGAAGAGTCTTGGGCAAAAGTCACAACAGACTGGATTCCAAACTCTAAGCGGCGACTCGGCAGACCAAAGCGGAGATGGCGGGATGCAATCGACAAATTTAAGCCCGAGTGGCGAACCATAGCCCAAAATAGACCCGAATGGAAGAGTTGGAGGGAGGCCTTTGCCCAGCAGTGGGATAATTCAGGCTAATATAATAATAATAATACCTAGTCAGGGTTCGTTTGTTTAACACACACAAGTTTGACTCAATATTGTCAAATCTGCATTCAAATTCAATAGCGTTCTAGGTAGAACTTAAAATATTTAAGTAACACAACCTGTCGCAAGTCAGCTTTAGTGAAAACGTGGAGTTGTTTTTTTTGTTACGCTGTGAAGTATTTATTCCTTAAAATCAATTCCTTGAATGGTGGTTTATCACGAAATCAATTAACAAATAACTACGACGATACATCAAAGTAGCAACCAGTCTCCCCACGAGGGGTACAATTAAAAAGATAAACGCGCTTAAGACCGAGTCGAGGCGACACTTTGGGTGGCAATGACGGGGGCCAAAGTCTGGTTAGTGGGATACCGACGATCTTTTCCCCTACTATTGGTGTTAATCGACTTATACAAGTTTCTTGTGAGATTGTTTTTATTAAGATGGTGAGTCAATTCAATTTAAAATTGACAAAAAATTGTGAATAACAGTTGGCTTAAATAGTATAAAATTAAAGTGCAGATTCGACATCAAAAGTATTTTATTCACACGAATAAATTAGTATGGTTATTATATTTACCAACTAGTTTAGGAGAAAAGAATCTGCGGGCTTTTTGATTGATGATGACTTTATTATGAATTTCATCTAGTATGCGTGAAATAGGTACTTTCTACTTTTATATCTAACTTACTTTTTAGAGGATCAATCACCCTTTCGCAGCACAAACTTAAACGCCCACCCATGGTTTTACATTTGAAAATGCCCAAATACGTTAAAATGCGTGGCGCTCGGTTCTTGAGTTCTTAGTTTATATGAAAACTTTAACGAGTGCTCGGCCAAAAGCAGAAAGTCACCATAGTCAGTATATTTATACAACTACCTAGAAACGTATAGTCAGTACCTATATTCACACGTTACCTGTACATATCGAAATATCAGATATAATAAGTGAGAAACATTCGAGAAGCAATAGTGACAAAAATTGTTTCATTAAAGGGGAGTGCATGTCGAGACGAGGGCAGCCGGGCGGGCGGAGTGTTACTGAAAATATCTGATTACATGTAATTATCGACCGAGTTCGCGTTGCCGGCTTTGCGAAAACCCTCTTTACCGTTCTATTGTATTACAAAAATACGGTAGAAGGAGTGTAACATCGAGGTTTTTTTATACGTAATAGGCTAGCATTTGACCTCATCTCACCTGATGGGAAGCGACGATGAGGTCGACGATGTAACATGCTTACCTAGAAGATACCACTACCACTTACCACTATTAACTCTAGACTTAAAGACTCCAAGATTGTAGTTTAAGGGATACAGAGGATCGGGCAAGGAATCAGGTAATCATGTTTCTGGTCAAATGGAGCTTGTAATATCGTACTGTTTTATTTGAGATTTATTTCATAATCAACGTAAGACATTGAACTTTTTTTGGTAGGTAATCTTAGAAGGGTAACTTGGAAATATTGGTTACTATGCCAGTTCGATACATGCTTCACGTTGTTACATTTTAACTACGACAAATCAACAATTAATCTTTGATTAAAAATAATCCAAGCATATATTTAATACCCCCATAATACGTATTTATTACCCAATTCCCTATGGAATAGAATAACTTGGGTTGAACCCTAGTTGAACCATAACCAAAAACATCTAATAAAACTCATTGGTCAACTTTGTCACTGAATTTTGTCTCTGTATTGATTTTAACATATCAGTCAACATGACATTTAAATTTTTGAACATAAATAAATTTCAAAACTTATTAAATTTTCAATAAATAAATTCCCAACCACTGGTTTGGCCATCAATCAGCCATCAAAATTTATAGTGTGAATAAATTTAGTCAAAGTGGCACGAAAGGACGGAAGGTACCAAGTATGGGACGTAAAATGTGTCAAAGAAGGTCAAAAAATATTCATGAAGAGTTTGGAAGCAAAAGGCGGTAAGATCAAAACCTCAGGAATATCCAAATATTATCTTGTTATGAACGGGCTTCTTGTACTTAGTTGTTAAAACACGGTGAAGCACCTTCAAATTTGTGTTCATATTAGTTCTACTTAAACCAGACCTCAACTCTTCCTCTTAACCAGGGAAGAATAAGTACTTTTGTTTCAAATTCCTAAGTCAGATTGTTTACTTTTCAGCTATAAGCATCTGCAAAGAACAAGATAGTCAGATGGACGTGATAGTTGAAGGATTGAAGTTATTGCAAATAGAGAAACTTCTCCGTGATAGAGATATTCAGTACGAAAAGACATGCACCGACTACTCTTCTATGAACTTCTCCGCGTCTTTCGAATCGAAAAGAATCAAAAGTCCCTTACCAAGAATAAAATCGGCATTAAGCTCAAGTAAGGAGTCACTAAATATGCAATAGATGTCAAGTACGCCAACGTTTTTACATGACTGCCCAAGAAACTGTTATATTTTTGCCTTGAGTGGGTACTTAAAGTTAAATGCTTGTGAATAATTATAGGTGATGGCTGCGCTCACTTGATATATATTTATGATTTCTCTTACAGAACGTCCAGTTATGAATTGGAATGATTATCACCCTTTAAACGTCATATACGACTTCATGGAATCTTTAGAAATACAGTTTCCATCAACATGCACCGTTATGAATATTGGGAAATCAGTGGAAGGACGAGATATAAAGGTAAAAAAATATTCTTTGTAGACAACTAATTTTGTAAATGTGAAATTTTGAGTATGTATCGATGGGAAGATATTATAATAACACAAGCAAATATAGACTCATGTGGCGTAAGTAAACACTTTCGGATCCTAATTAGTATATCTATTTTTGATACCGTTATTTTCTTCTTTGCAGTTGTTAAAAATATCTAATAGTAATGCAGAAAATACCGGAGTTTGGCTCGATGGAGCCATACATTCTCGAGAATGGATAAGCACATCTGTAGTTACCTATATTGCAGATCACATAGCTAGGAATTTTGATAAGCTTCCTATCAGCATAACTAATAAAGACTGGTAAGTTCAAACCATTCGGTTTTTAGGTAGGAACATAAAGGAGGAGGAATTCATTGGCCTAGCTGTACCTGCCGATTTTGAACGATCGTGCGGGTTAAGCAACGCTTGGCGTGGTCATTACTTGTATGGGTGACCGAAAATACATTGGTATTTTTTTCCCGTAATGGTTGGTATTACATTGGTCCATTACATTGGTAATCTTTTTATTTTTCTCATCTATATCTATTCGTATTTATATCAGGTACTTTCTCCCCGTGGTCAATCCTGACGGTTACCACCACACCTGTACGGTAGATCGATTGTGGCGAAAGAATAGAGCAAGATTTAACAACACTATTGTTGGAGTTGATTTAAATCGGAATTTTGGGTTAGATATATCTTAATGACTTCGAAAATTCAGTGTGATATTTTTGAGAATTTTTTAACAATTCAAATTTTTAGACATTTTTGGGGCAAAGCAACGGGCTTGAACCAAACTACGGACAGCTCATCTGGAGATCCCACTCATTTGAACTATCGTGGCCCAGCACCGTTTTCCGAACCGGAAACTTCAGCTTTAAAGGTAAATTATAGTAAACTAGCAGTGTTCTACCTGCGTAACTCCCGATCCTGTGAGAACTTTCCTAGCATTATTTTTAATAGGTCCTACATATAAAAAAGTACCCCCTCCAAATTTCAAGTCTCTATATAGGACCCGCCGTTTAGAATATGCATTGGTATATAGTTCAGTTAGTGAACCAGTCAAGACTAAGAATTTTCATAAAATAGATTTCAACACAAACAATTTTAACTTTTATAAGTTAAACTCAACCATAGCAAAAATACTATTTTATTTGTTACAGGATATAATTTTGTATTCAGGAACACCATTTAAAATATTTATAACATTTCACTCGTACAGTGAAGTGATTGCTTTTCCTTGGTGCTATACAGCGGAAGCGTGTCCTGATTATGTCAACTTGTTAGAAGGTGGGACAGTGATGGCTAAGGTAGGTGTCACACCATTTTCTCCGCCAGAGAAAAAAATAAGTTGTCATACCATCCAATTAATATTTGGATTGACCTAATGTCTCCATATCACAATACATGCAACTGTACATACTATAAAAAGAGATGGGGCTCTCATACTTACTACTCAACTAGGATCGAGACATTTCAGGTCACCCTAACCCTTTCGGGCACCGGGCTCTAAGGTCTAATCAGGCATGATTCTATCAAACTGGAATAAACAACGAATAGTAACTTTCCGTATAAATCGTTTTGTGTTCGAGGGACATTCAAACTGTTCAATTGATAAAATGAAGTTTTATGTGGAAGATTGTTATTCATTGTTAATCTAGTTAGGTCTAACATATTCTAAGGCTAAGACTTGATCTGACGATTGCTATTAGAGATGACAATGTGGACCAAATGCTTAATATGCTTCCGTAGCACGAATAATCACAAGTGTATCACCAGTTCGTTTTCCAATTTCATGTTATTATTTTTGGGATATGTGTGATGTAGTTTTAGTAGGAAAATTAGTTTTTGTCGGGTGACTGAAAAGTGATCAATAATTTCCAGGCTATCTATGAAACAACCGGTCGAATGTACAAAGTTGGAAATTTCAAAGATATAATGTACTACGCGTGTGGCACAAGCATCGACTGGAGCTATGGAACTGCTCGGATACCGTTCTCATACCTCGTCGAACTCCGGGGGAGGCAAGAAAAGTTCCTTCTACCAAAGGAAGAAATAAAGGATTGTTGCAAAGAAAATTTAAGTGGCGTTATAGCTTTGGCTAAGTTTGTCGATACAAAAAAATGTTTAAACTGTGTATTGCTAAGGAAAAATCGTTAACTATTTTGTTAAAATTGTATTTAATAAATAAAAATAAAGCATTATTGATAAAAATCTTCATGCTTTGGCAGAGTTTGTCGATATAAAAATGTTTAAATTGTTCAGTAATTATGAAGTTCATTGACTATTGTTTTTTTAATAATTGTATTAAATAAAATAATTATGGCATTATTGAAAATAACTTTAATATAAAAAAAATTCACGACCATGACTTTAAAAAAATACTTTACGTTTAAAAATGGTCATTCTTGATTTCATCTAGCTGTATGATTGCTTTATTGTCTTAAATTCACTATAATGATTATCAAGAATATTATAATATTATGGTCTAAAAAGAACGATCAAGTTGTGCTACTTTCGATCCACATAATCCATGAGAGCTTGGACAGCAGCATAGATTTCTTGACACGTCGCAGTGATTTGATCCTTTGGTAAGCGGAACCTGTGCTTTCTGCTTCTAAGCTCTACCATGTATGAGTATGGTATTTTAGCCACGGCGTAACTCCAGTCAGTGCTAGTTCCACAAGCATAGTAAGTCAGATCCTTAGTACTTCCCACTTTGTAGGTCATGCCACTGCTTTCGTATATTGCCTGAAAGTCATCGATATACCTATCAGTAACTTTTAATTTGTATGGTATGGTATGGTAATGGTAACGTTTTCATCATCATCCTAAAAAAAATGAAAATGTCTCTGTTTGGAAATACATCTGTGATAAAATATATAAATATTTTTAAACGTGATAGTTTGAAAGTGTGAATGTATGTGACTTTGTTACTTTTTCACGCATAAACTACTGAACCGATAGCGATGGTAATTGGAATGTAGGAAGCTGAAGACCTGGAATAACACACAGGCAGTTGCCTGTGTGTTATAATCCATATCGATAATAAGTATATTATCCCGATATTCCTACTGTTTAACCTAATTATTTCGTTGCAAAGTTCGAATGAATGACAAATTTTAAGGAAGGAGATGGAAAAGGTATTTTAAATAGCAAGATTTAGCTTTTATTGGTTATCCAATTCGCAAAGTTTGCAAAAAGCTACCTACTAAGTTTCTTACGTGGAGTTACCCTTGACATGTAAAGACCACCTTCCAGAAGATTCAGATAATCTGGGCAAGGATCCTTCTTGTAACCCCATGGAAATATTATCAACTCAAAGTAGCTATGGAAGGACAGGAACACTTTGAATGGAGTTGGTGATCCTAATATTGTATCCTGAAAAATAACGATAAAAGCAGCGTAATTATAAGGAGATATCGCGGGACATATGTCCCTGGAGACATCGGGCAACGTTGCAAGATATATCCCACAATGTCGCGTAACATTTATCTTGTCACCGCACTGCACAATATCTGCTCATCTCTTACCGCGTCATCAAAGGTTTAAAAAACCGATTTGTGTATAGCAATTCTAGTGACGGAGGGCAATGTTGCGTGAAATCGCCCGATGTCTTCGGAGACACGAGTCCAGCGACATTTTTCGTGTCAGGGGTACATAGCTTCATGATTTTATTTTTAACGGAAAGGCTTTTAAAATCTCGCATGATTAACTGTCGACTAAAATTAAATAACATGTTGCTGAATAGATTAGAACCAGTTGTAGAGAATTGAATTGAACAATTATCTAAGTTCATTCGGGGCTATGGCCTCGAATGAACTGAGAACTATGTCTATGATAGTCTATGGACTATTCATATTGACACAACCTCAGAACAATTACTAAAGCATTGTTCTCAGGATACAACTAACGTCAAATAAAGTTCAGTCGCAACCCGAACAGACCGATCGCAGTTCGTTGTAGAAAACGTCAGTCCGAATGTTCGGGCGAAACTTCGTATTTTGTGATTTCGTTATAGATTTCCTGTTTATAGATGAGTAAATACAAAGCCATTACCCTCACAGCTGCACTTTCGGGTTCCGAAAAAGGGGCAGGTCCTCTATAAAAAACGTTGCTTGGTTCATCTGAAGAACCTTCTTCTCCATTAAGTCCCCAACCATAACTAAAACACAAATTAATCGAATGTTTGATTGAGACACCTAGAAACCGTCTCCACGAGCGTTAGAATCGTGACGATATTATCGTCGAGCCACATATTTCTATACAATCTCTATGAATCTGACTCCACACGGCGATGCGTTGTATAGAAATTAGATAATATCGCCGCGATTCTAACACTCGTGGAGACGGTCACCTACAGCGAGCAACATAGGGTAAGCAAGATATTATACCTAAAATTTCTGTTAAGATCAACACCCACACATTCGCCATTGTAACAAGCGCGATTTTTTCTCCACATCCTGTCGCGTGTGTGGGTGTATTCGTAACCATCAGGATTCAATACTGGAACTATGTACCTGAATAAGAATAGTGATTTATTAATTCTCATAATTCAATTTAAACCACAGGTTAATCAGGATAGCTCTGTAATGTATCAAAAGATCATCAAAATCAGTTCAATAGTATTGGTTAAATTGAGCAATAAACGCACCAACATCTAATTAACGTTTTACTTTTAAGATCATAAACATTGAACTGAACTGTAAAGAGAAAAAGGAGAAAGGTCGCCTGATAGTGATGTATTGTGAACTCGTCTATGAGGAATGAGCTTCACCAGTTCCAAAATCAAACTGTTCAGGAAATTACAATTTTAAATCGAAATTCGAACGTCGTTGTTAGAATGCCAACCATCTTAGGTGCGAGATTATATAGTTAAATATGCTAACCAGTCCTTATTCGTGATAGAATTGGATAGCTTGTGAAAGTTTCTAACGATGATATTGGCTATATACGTCACTACAGCAGTACTTATCCATTCGCGGGAATGTATGGAACCGTCTAGCCATACTGCTTGGTTCTTGGCGTCACTGTTTGAAATTTTCAGCATCTGTTTTAATAAAAAGGTTTTAGAAACACTTTACAAGGAGAAATGTATCATCAAAAATCCTTGCCTTTCGTCTTTCGCATCCTGGCGTCTTTCGGAAAACCTTCTAGCCTTTTGGGTACCATACTTATGTTTATTAAGTAATATATTGAATTACCATTTTTTTATTTATACAGTTAATTAATTTAGTTTTTATTTACATACTAGCTGTGTCCCGCTGTTTCATCCGCCTAAGTCCCATTCTCGCAGGAATATCGGGATCAAAAGTAGCCTATGTCTTTCTCCACAGTCATCTACTTCTATAAGTACCAAAATTCATCAAAGTCGGTTCAGCAATTTAGAAGTGAAAGCGTAACAGACAGACAACAGAGTTACTTTCGCAATTATATTATTAGTAAAATTTATATAACAGGCAAGAACTACGATGCTCAGTCTTGCTTCATAACAAACCTTAATTTCCCGCCCTTCAAAAGATTTACCAATCACCATGACCGTACAAATAGCAGGGAAATCTTTCTCTAACTCGTCAATGAAAGAGTAAATTACTGCGAGTCTGTGGTATCTTTTCCAGTCCATAAATTTTACTGAAAATAAAATAAATTTCAGTTTGTATATGTACGCACCTATCTGATGAATGATGTTGGCTAGGTCATCCAGCAAATCTTGTGTTGAGATAATTTAGGTCAAAATATATTTATTAGAAATGACATATATAATATTATATTATCTATGTGGATCATAGACCAAGAAAAACATGGTCGACTATAATATTGATAAGAAAAAATTATAGACCTAATTACGTTCTCTGTTATCTATTCTTACCTTTACATCTTTTTTTGAGTTTGGGTCTTGGAGTTATAATGTGTTTAGAATTTTGGCGGGGATTTCTTTGTAAACTGATGCTTGATACTTTACGGACTGAAAATAAAATGAAATTGTTTGCATACATTAGATTAGGTTTAATAGTAGATAAAAACGTGCGAGTCGGATTTGCACAGGAAGGTTTTCGTGCTATATTTACAAAAAACCGTGATCTATGGTAACCTACATATAACCACGACAGAAATACATCATCTGTAAAACTTTCGACTGTCTAGCTATCACAGTTCATGAGATTCAGCTATAGAACTAGTACTACTTAGTAACTAGAAAGCTTACTTCGTCAAAAAACGGTCCTGCTTAATGTTAGAGAGACACCTGTCTGTCCTTTTTTCACTTTAGTGTTCGTCGGTTAGTTAGATAAGGACAGACTGGATCCAACTGGGTTCAACAGGACCGCTTTGATATATTAAAGCAAAAACTACCTTAAATCTTAGAAAACATGATTGAAATTGATATTTCAAAAGTTGTCAAGTGCACAATCTTCTAGGAGCGAAGACGACGATGTAACATGTCTTTGGATTTAGCATACAGACAGACAGTAGAGTCTTGTTAAAAGGGTCCGTTTTTAACCTGGTTAGCAAAGCCCTAAGTAGCCTAAGTAGATAGCCCTACTTATGAAGTTACCTTTATCCAAGACTTTACTAGTTTGTGTACAATTATCTGCTCTTTCGATATCATCGCCATCACTGAAATCGATTTCGCCATCATCTTCATCCTCAGATGTTATGTAAATATCACTTTTCTGATAAAATTGAGAAACAGTCGTCTGTGGAAGTTCTAGGACTTCGCTCGTCATCTTGTAGTCAAGGTTTTACCTATTTCCGTAAAATTCACATTAACACGCCCTCACAAAGATTTATCTCATAAGAAAAAAAAACAAACTACAAAGTGTATATAAATTTAACTACAAATAGTACATAATCATTTAGATCGACTAAAATTTTGTAAAATTAATGTGCTTGAGTAGTTGAGTAAATTATTATGACACATTTGACGATTTTAATGACGTAATCTCTGCTGGCAAAAATTATCACATTGGTTTTCTGTCAAATTGTAAAATGCATACGAACTTATTACACATTGTATCATTCATTATGTGGGTGTACAACAAAATAGTATAGGTAATTATTACTCTAAGATAAAACTGGACGACCGCTTAAGTGTGGAATTTTGCACAGTAACGGATGGATATAAGATAGTGGTAATCTTCAATCTTTTCCTTTTTAATCACTAATTATAAAACATATAGATAGGTAATTCATATTAATCAATATCACTCATTCTGTCCCTATGTCCAGTCATTGTTGTATAAGTATTTAGATTCATATCATTATAGGTACACATACTTTGTATGTCATACTAATTCTGGACTACCTAATTCAAATAATTCTAGACTTCAGTAAGTCTATCAAAAGTCAAAACAGCCAGTTGAATTATTTGGGGAGTAATGTGAACAAATTCGGAGGCCCGGATTAGAAAACCGCGAGTAGAAAACTGAAGCGGTTACGCCGCACCGCAGCTAGAGTCACAAGAGCCAATCACACAGCATCGCGGCGTTTATGATCACTATTATGGAAAACTATGTTATTTTTATTTCAAATTCTTTTCTGGTTCTCTTTCAATTATTTTTTTCTTCAGGTGTAGGCTTTGGTCGTGGCTAATTATCACGACAAACTGGCTTAAGGGACATTCCACAAAAAGAGCCTTAAATCTTTGGCTAAGCTGAAATTATTTGGGGTCAAATCAGTAGTGCAAATAGATTTGTTAATATTTTTACGGCCGGCAGCGTTGAAACCAACTCTCCTTAGAACCAAGTAGTTTAATCCCCACCGCACGATCCTAGATCCCTTACCGCTTTTTATGATATCCACAGGAAGAAATTAGCCCTATTATATGCCGGAATTACAAAGCAGGCGTCGAGCTAGCTTCTACGAAAACATAATATGTGTCGCTTACGTCCAGTATTACGAGGCCATGGGCCTTTAGAAGGCGTGCGTGGAGCCGAAGCCAACAAGTAAAGGCCCTTTTCGATAACACAACTCGCAAACTATGAAATGGACACCAAGGCGGCGATTATCCCTGCTATATAAAATGCACCCAAGGATATATGTCGCTTAATTTTATTATATTAATAGTATCGTAGCATTATTGCCAGTACTTCCCAGAATAAGGCTTTCAACTTTTACCGTGAAACTTTGATCCGCACCGGACAGCGCGGAAACAGTCGACTCCGCTGTAATTACGACTACCTACAAATGAGATTGATTTAAATGGACATGTGACTTCGAGCTTCGAGTATACTGCACAAGCTCCCTAAAGTGAAGTCTATTTGATGGTGGAAATTATTTGTAAATTGCTGATAGAACTATCTGATAAAAAACGTCACTTAACGAAATTCAATCATGTTATGTTATGTATGTGGTTATATTTAACGGGTCTGAATCGTGTATGATTATCGATTTTCTTATCTCGACGTTTCAGCTATCTTATAATAGTCTTGATCCCGAGGAAACCTCCCTGGAGGAGGTGGAGAAGATGGTGTCTCCTTGCAACCAAGATCTTTAACCTTTTTTAGAGGCATCCGTTGCGAACCGTGTTTGCGACTGTTAACGCGTAAGAGAAATACAATCATTTCTTAAAGAACGAAATAGACAATGAACAAAAGAAACTATTGAGACGTTAGAAGTAGTATAATTATCCTTTGGATTGGAATCGACTCTATCATAATGGTTAAGTCACCTCTGAATTCTAGAACGTTCAATTAATTAGTCAACCATATTCCTGCGTGTTTGTGTTACACCTGTTTGAGTAGGTGATTGATCAAAGCTACGGCTACCTTGTAATTAGAGTGCGTTTATTGACTGCACCTCGGCTGTAAAGGTATGGGATTGGATTGAGCGTTAGTTGATGTTGTAAGCGGACTAATGATCTCATAGTCTCACTTGTGCTAACCAGAGTTAGTTGTGTGATTTTAGAGTTAGATACATAGATTTTACGTAGCATTAGTGTCAAAGTGCATAAAGAAGGTTGGCTAACTCTGGGAGATATCTTTTTGACTTACGCACTCCTACCTAAAATGTTATTTTATTTTTTACTCAATTTACTATCTCCGTTTACTGCTAAATAGTACCGTACGTTCTTGTGATCTCCAAATAGTAAACTTACCTAAACTTATGTCAGTTTATTTCTCTGTTAGTAGGTACGATTATAATGACTAAATGAAATAAATATACTTATTGTACCATTTGTTAACTAACTCTATAAGCATCCAGAAATAAAATTCAGTACTTACAAAATACGCTTTTCCCCAAAAAATCCGACATTAATATCATCAAACAAACATAATATTGACTTACCCGACAATAAGCCAAACGTTCTTGCCCGCAAGCGCATCATAAACCATTCCATCAAAGTAATGCTGTAAGCCCGACATTGCCACATAATGCCTGTAAGCAAATGGGGTCTCTATACCCGTGTAAACAAGCCTTTGGCTTCCCCCGGAGGTCGCGGAGGGTAGAATCAAAAAAATTGTGTCTCCAATAAAGGACATCATTAATTCTCGCCGCTCGACAACGCCAGGGATTGCCTGCATTACTGTAATAGCTTTGAAGAAATAACGGATCAATATCCGGGCCGCTTTGTTGTGGCTTATCTCCGTAATTCTTCTTTGGTTTTTTGTTATTTGAATTTAAATCCATCCTATATTATCCAGAATCAATTTATTAAACCTCTTAACAATAAACAACATTTTTGTATTAAATATTTATTGCTCGGATCTATTTATAGCAATCTATTTTGATTTCAGGATTCTGGACTTTCAATAATAAAACTCTTTGATTATTTCATAACAAACCATATGTACAATAAAACACATAAATAAACAAAACAAAGATCATACGTTCAGATATCAAAATATTAACACCTTTATTAATAAAATATTATTTACACGTGACAAGGTTATGTGACGTTTGTCTCTGTCACTAATCAATTTAGTTTCGTGAAGATGTACAAGTAAAAATAAAAGTGAAAATCGGTGCAAAACATGGACTTTAGCTTAGTGTTCTCTCCAAATCTCCGTGAACAAACATTGTAAAAATGGCCCCCTTTTTACAATGATTCCCTCGACTTGACTGTTTTGTTCGATGCAAATAACCTGCAAATACTGATAATACTTTGGCAAATGTCCGAAAGGAAAAGCCATTTTAAAGAAGAAGTTATGCAGCGCATATATTAGCTTTTATAAATAAGGTCGTAAAAGTATAGCATTAATGCACCCGATCTTTGTAGATCGGGTTTGATTGACTTTTCTATTTCAAAGTACCTTTGCGTACAATTCAGGGTGGGTTGTTTAATTAAATTTAGAATTACTTTTATTTCAAAGTAATTTTTTTTTGTTAATTTAGCTGAGACAAACTGGAACCGGTTTTTTAGATAACCAGGTAGCCGTAGCTAAATATCTCTACGACTAACAGGTTAGGTAAAAAAATGAACTACGTTTTTTAAACCGAAGCAAAAACAATTTCCCAAGTGGTCCGAGGCTCCGTACCGTAAGTATTTCTTTCAAATAATTATCCGACAAAAACATCCCAAGATTCTTGCGGAGTTCGTTAGGAAAGATCCCTCCCTAAGCAGAATTAATGATTCCCTTTATTGAAAGTTCAATTTTTTGATTAGGAGCCGTAGGGGCGATGCCCCCGATTGCCAAAGGAAATGTTTAAACACCGGATAACAGGGTATTTATTTATTCGGTCAATGTACATTTTGATTTATTAAAAAGGTGTTCCGGTACCTTAAATTATATACGGGCCTATTTCCTGAGACCTAATACTCACTAGAGATTATATGAAAAATTTCCTTTATTTACAATCTAAATGTTATAAATATGTTGTAATATGATAATATCTACTTCACCCAATACACCTCATTAAACTCAGCATGGCTGTCATAGTTTACGATGACGCACTTGTGTAAAAAACTGGCTGAACTGAGCGCACCAAGTTCGAAAGCAAATTGAGCTAAAGAAGATATGATTCAACGAAAACTGAAATCTAAGGAAGAAAAAACTCATGCATCGTTGTGCCTGAAAGATTCTAGAATCTAATCAAAATATAGCTGTTCGATGGATATGGTTTGCTACAAGTATACTTTGATCGCCCCATTTTGTAAAGAATGTCTTTCTGTCTAATAAGCCGAAATGAAGAGATTAAAGTCCCACAGTTTACTTATTAGTTGCTGTTCTACAGCGCTTTAGGATATGAAAAGCACGATAGGTATACGAGACGCGTTAAATTGATCAGATGTGCTGATCAATATAAAGGAGTCTCGCTACTAAAACTTTACTGCGAAGATAGCAGTCTAGCTTAATGCTAAGCAATGGTATAATAAATACCATAATCAGGACCGCAATGTAGCGTTCATCCTCGAGGTATCTTGTTACAAGTAGAGACGATACAACCTTAGGTTGTAGGGGTATCTACATATTGGTGTTCAATATAAATTGTCTGTGCTGAGGCGGTGTAATCTGTCGGTCGGGGGCGACTCCAGCGAGAATCTAATTTGGCTCGGTAGCCTTCGCTCATTTGTCCGAATTACCCGAGCGGCCGGACAGACGTGGCCGACACTTCAAGATTAGGGAGGCGAAATGTGTTACGAAAAATTGAATTAGGCTATATTGTAGCTACATACTATGTTCAGATAGTAACTCGAGTCTTGTGGGGTCTTGGAGAATTTAGCAATTTTATAATGGATAAACCATTCAAAAATAAGCATTTTGGAAATTGGACACTAAGGTACTTATGATGGGAACTGTGTGTACAGTCAGGGAACAGAAAGCCTACCAAAGTTGATAATTAAAAATGTAATTATTAGTTTTTTTGTAAAGTAGCACTTTAATCTTCAACTCACAGAAGATTAAACTTATGGTTAAGTTGAAAACAATTAGTTAGAAGCAATTTTAGACGCGACCGAGTGTTTCACTAAATATATAAAATTTACAATATAATAACGAAATATTTTTAACCGAGCGAGCGACAGCGAGCGAAGCTTCTATGCTTCAGGTTGGCCAAATTTTCTTTTTTCTATATGTTGGTTGTCCTCTACAGGTCAGACTTCTTATCCGATTTTAATGAAACTTGGTATACAAGTTTTATGAGCAAATAGTTTTTTTTTTGTCGTCGGGGATTTTTGATTGGTGGGGTATTTCTCCCACAAACCCCTCGTACTAGTACCCCTCGTACTAGTACCCCTCGTACTAGAGATTTCCGCACTATGAGATTCGTAAAATGATGAGTAAAATATTTTTACTATGAATCAATTAATAAAACAAGCTAAGTACATAATTTTAACAAAGTTGCAAAAACTACAAACGATCGGTTGGCGAGGCACCATCCTCACCCGCGTCCTCGACAATAAAATTTCACGGGACATAAAACAAAAACACACCCCAACGCATTACCACTATAACATAATACCATTTTACTTTGACCTCTCACATCTCTTACCTTTACCTCTAAATACCTATTTAATGTGAAGGAAGAAGAAGGGCGGGAGACCCAAGTTATCTGGTGCTTATAATACATCTTGTTAGCCCGGATATAGACAAACTTCTCCGGATGACGGCTATGAAAAGTTAAACTATAACATTCTGTGATTGTATTTGTTTTAATGTAGGTATATGCTTGGATTCGATATCTTCTATACTTATAATAAAGGAAGAGAGGACAAAAGTCTGTACTTGAAAGTAAATTAAAAAACGTCGTTTAGAGGACTTAGGCAAAGTAGTAAAACAAAATTATATAATTTTTAAAGTTCATGTTTGTCTGTTTCTCTGTTTGTTCCTTATACAATAATAACTTCTGATCTGATTGTAATCTGGTTTTCAATATTGAATAGTTCTATTTTTGAGAAACCTCTTGGTGTACTTTACATTGAAATCCAATAAGTAGAATTCGAGTAATGAACGAAAAAGTCGGCTATGCACTATTTCTACGCAGACAAAGTCGCGGGTAGCAATTAGTAAATTAATAAAAGCCAAACATGTTGTGTCTCCGAAAATGAATATAATAATATAATACTGATACGGACTCACATACAACTTAGTATTAGTCTTTCTATAGATCACGGTGTGCGCTATACTACACAAGTTATCTAAAGAAGTTTGAGGATTATATAAAAATCAAATTGTGCAGAACGCCGTACTGTTATACGTCATCTTACCCTTACGTTAATGATTTACTTAAATATTTTAATTATTATTGCTCTTGTTCCATTTCAATTCAACAATGTGAATCTCATGATCACAGCAAAAAACCATGAGTTTTTGTGTCCTATTCTCATATAAGATAGGCGTTCCAAAAACACACCCAAATTGTTTAATTTGGGTGATGAGTGATGACACACCCAAATTGTTTAATTTGGGTGTGTTTTTGGAACGCCTATCTTATATGAGAATAGGATTGTAGTTTTACTTAGGTAGTTAGGTAGGTACTTCTAAAAGTCAGAATTTCCCATCGAACCACGACATGCCGTTTTACATTTAATCTATAATTTTAACGCTAAAGCTCGTTAGTCCGAAGCGGAGTTGTATCAGTCAAATATTGATGTTGGAAGTTGGAGCTACTTTATCTGAAGATAATTCTATAACTCTACGAGTTTAAAACGTCCTGTTGTAGTAAAGACTTTTGAATAGGGAAATGAACCTTGATTTATTTTCAAAGTGTTGTGCATTTAATTGCACTATACTTGTTGGCAGTCTGCAAAAATGTCGTTAGATAGCGCTGCGTGCCTTAAAAACGTAAGCAATAATAAATGCAATACTTAATTTTGACTTGATTGAACATGCATCCGTGGCCAAATTGGAAAAGGCGTTGGGACGGATCCCCAGAGATGCAGGTTCAAGTCCTGTCAGGTGCGAATTTTTGGAAATAATTTATTTAAGTATAGTCATCCAAGTGTAGGAAACACTTTAAAATATATCATAAACGTGCACTATACTTGGTAAACTGGTTATTTAAAGAAATGCTATCTAAAAATGAAAAACTTCGTGTCCTGTGCGTATTTTTGGAAAGTAGAGTAAACGAGTAGAGGACGATAAATTATGATATTTATAACAACTTACAAAATGTAGATTTAATTTGGTCTAAGTTTGGTGTACATTAATTGTAGTTTATATTGTATTTTATTTGACTGTAGAATCTAAATTAAATATATGAATAAATAAATACTAAAGACGATATATTAGTATATTAAGGAAACTGTATCTAAAAAAATGCATCCAGCGATGTCTTGACAAATGAATAAGTCGGTCGCCCGGCAAGCGACAGGTGCCGAGGTCGACTCTCGCCTCGCAATTTTGGCACGTATAGATACCATTTTATCTATGACATACATATATCTAGCAAAATACTAAATTACTTAAAATAAATTTTAATACGAATTTGTAATCGCCATGTCACAACGCCTATGCCATAACTCATAGGGTAATTATTAGCCGTTATACGTAATTTATACTATTTACTGAAAGCTCAGCGAACCATTTTCGTGAATATTACGCTAATTATCCCCTTTAACGTCCCATATCATATGATCATTAGTGCTATCATTAATTAGCGCATACAAAACTTCATTTGATTTTTTGGTAACCCTTAATGTTACGTTTATTTAATAGCCACTTTAAAAAAATCTAGTTAGGTGCATTCAACAAATCAACATTACTTTATTTAATTGGATGTATTAGTACGTCTTGACGTATTTGAAGTGATCGACTTTAAATACGTCATGACGTACTTTTAGTTTTAGGTTTATTGTTGTAATAGCTGCGCCCCACGGTTTCACCTGCGTAAGTCCCGTTCCCGCGGGAATAACGGGATAAAAGCCTATGTGTTAATCCAGGTCCCCAGCTACCTATATTCCAAGTTTCATCGCAATCGGTTCAGTAGTTTTTGCGTGAAAGAAAACAACCTCACATACATACAAACTTTTGCGTTTATAATATAAGAAAGATTATATTGATTTTGTTTTTAATTATGTGAATAAGTAAAACGATTATAATTAAAACATAAAAATGTCGTACTATCAAAATTAGGTATAAGAACAAAAAATCGTAGTAACCCTTATCTCCATTTCTTGTTTTCTCGAGTATGTCTGTGGTTCGAAAGCCACGCAAAGCAGTTGTAATTTACATCGATAGATAACATAACAAAAAACAATGCCGTAAGTGTTTATCCAAAATTATAAAAAAATCTGCCATAAAATTCTTCTCCTGACAATAAAAAACATAACACAAAGAATTAGTAAAATCGGTCCAGTCGCGTGATTCCGTGACCAAGTGAATTAGGGATTAATTTCAATATAATATATAATGATGATGATGATGAGTACACCACTGCGCACTGCACATATTTACATATCAATTAATGGTAGGAGTACTGTGCGATTAAAAGTCGCGCCTGTCGTATGGGGGAGGGCTATGTTCAGCAGTGGACGGTTAAGGGCTGAGACGATGTTATCATGATAACACAGCAGTAATATATGTGAGTATATCCATAGTCCTGTGTAGTCACCGCAGATACATGTTACAACGTCGTCGTCTTCGCTCCTAGAAGACTGTGCAGTTGGCAACTTTTGAAATATCAATTTCAATCATATTCTCTGAGGTTAAGGTAGTTTTTGCTTTGTCATATCAAGACGGTCCTGTGGAACTCAGTTGGTCCCACTCAGTCCTTATCTAACTAACCGACAAACACTAACATGAAAATAAGGACAGACTGGGTCTCTCTAACATCAAGCAGGACCGTTTTTTTGACGAAGTAAGCTTTCTAGTAATTACTGTACTATTTCTATGAGTCACAGTTACACAAACTTAGAATTATTAAAACTTGCAACTGTAACTGTCAAATCATTATCAGTAATCGTTAAAATGTCAATTTCAATTGAATCGAGATATGCTAGGACTTTTATTTCTGACGCGTTAGTGGAACGTCGTGATGAATTTTTATTTTTGCAAAATCAAGTTTTATTGCGTTTAAATTGTTTAATTTCGGCGGCATGTTATCAATTTAGTTACGCAAAGTTCAACGAGTTTAGTGAAAGTAAAAATACCAGTGCCAAACACGAAATTAGCACATTACAAACAAATGTTCCATGGGATTGGAGAAAAATCGTCGCCATTTTTTCTGCAGCCTTCATTGAAAATGGTTTCAAACGATGTAATCGTTTAAAATAATTTTCAATGCGTATATAATGTATAATAGTGGTAGTTTACTATTAGTACGAGAAACTGGCTAAATTGTCCTATATTGCTGACAGAAGCCATAACTAAGAAAAAGAAAGAAGAAATTTTATGCTAGCAACATACTTACATACATAATCATCATCAGTGAGGTTTTAAAACTACTTTTGATATTAGGTCTACCTAAGTATTTCAGAATAATTTCATAAATTTATTTAATTCTCTCAAAATAGAACTTTCTACACATAGCCGGAGTAGGTATTTGCTTAACATTATCCAAATGAGACAGGGCCGAATTTAGACGGGTAACTTTATAAATGAGAGTTGCACTAAGCAAACAGTGAGACCTGAAGCCGGAGCTCCGGGTAAATATTCGGAGTATCCAAACCGGGTTGTATGTACGGTTTTTCATATAAAGTAATATTATAAAATGTACGAAAGCACTTTTCTTACAAAAATCTAACAAAAAGATTTTGGTAGGAAAAGTTATTTTGTAATTAGTTGTCAGTAAATTTGATACAATGATAATTCTATCTAATACGTACTTAGTATACAATGTCGCGAAAAATCTCATACAATTTACTCTCTTTTTATTGTTTTTGTACACGAAACATAATACAAATACAAAAGTCGTTTATTGGGACTAAAACACACACATATTACAATAAAAAAAAGTAAATAACACAAACAAAAAAAATCTCACAAGATACAAAAGTGATGAGGGTGAAGTGCGATAGATGAGTGTTTAACTATTACTTCACCTGAAGGTAAGTGATGGTAAAAACTGCTGCCGGAGCCCGTTACCAAGAATCTCCTTATTTAGTTTTTTCTATACCTACTCTTTCTATATCCATAATTTTGGTCCCGAGCCGGGTCCAAAATAATGTGAATTACAAGTTACAAAATGTACAAAGCTTTTGATTTTTAATTTAAGCTGAATGAGGATGTAACTTGATTTGCTAGCGCTAAGGAATGGTACGCAATTTTAGTCCCTAAATTTACTGATGTAAGTATGTAACGCGTAGATTTCCTTGTGTGTAGAAAATGAATTTAAGATAGGAAATACGATAGGAAGTCATCCGTTAAGAATGTCGCCAATCACGGCCCCCGGGACGTTCGATCAGAGTCGGTACAATGTCGGGAGGTGACGTGATCGTTGGAGAAAGTGGTTGGAAATGAGTCGGGTATTTCTTTAATTATGTCAGATCGACGATACGAGTACGGATGAAAGTCGATTACAGTTCAGATAGTGTCCAAATAGGAGTCTAAATACCCAACAAAAAAAAATCAGGTTCAGTAGTCATTGCGTGAAGGAGTAATAAACATACCTACTCGTCTACTTACACACAATCTTTCGTTTTTTAACCGACTTCAAAAAAGGAGGAGGTTCTCAATTCGTCGCGTATATTATTTTTTTTTTTTTTTTTTTTATGTTTGTTCACCGATTACTCGAAGGTGGCTTGACTGATTAAGATGGTTCTTTTTTTAATAGAAAGGTGAAAGCCCCGAGGTGGTCCCATAAAAATTTGGTGAGGATCTGATGAGGATCTTCGAAGTGAGGACCGGAAATGCTCCTCAAAAAGCTGTATTCAATTCACTTGTTCACCGATTACTCGAAGGTGGCTTGACCGATTGAGATGGTTCTTTTTATAATAGAAAGGTGAAAGCCCCGAGGTGGTCCCATAAAAATTTGGTGAGGATCTGATAAGGATCTTCGAAGTGAGGACCGGGAATGCTCCTCAAAAACCTGTATTCAATTCACTTGTTCACCGATTACTCAAAGGTGGCTTGACCGATTGAGATGGTTCTTTTTTTAATGGAAAGGTGGAAGCCTCGTGGTGGTCCCATAAAAATTTGGTCAGGATCTGATGAGTATCTTCGGAATGATGGACAGGATAGCTTCCCAGAATGTAATAAATTACTCGTTTTTGGACTTCTACCAAAAAGAAAAGACCCCTAAAGAACTAAGTACAGATTGATGGGCCACCTAAAACCACCTTCTCATCAGCAAACTCCTCAATAATTAAAATTACGGTAACAATAGGTATTGTTAATTTATTTGGCAGTCGAAAGTAGGTAGGTAGGTACTAAAAAGGGTGAAATAAAAAAATAATTTAAAAATTATAAAACCGACTTAAAAAAAGAACTAAAATAATTTAAAAACCACAAAAAAAAAAGAATTGATAAAAAAGACCAAAATAACCTCTACATACAGCGCCACCGACTAATTAATCTGTTTTTATCATCTGAAGTCGGGCAGTTTTACTGGCTGTATGGTTCCATATTGTACTTAGTTTGGCTGCCCGACTTCAGATGATAAAAACAGATTAATTAGTCGGTGGCGCTGTATGTAGAGGTTATTTTGGTCTTTTTTATCAATTCTTTTTTTTTTGTGGTTTTTAAATTATTTTAGTTCTTTTTTTAAGTCGGTTTTATAATTTTTAAATTATTTTTTTTATAATTATAAGTAGGAAAGTAGGATAAGATTCATAAACAAAATAACCATAACTATAATGTATCGTATAGGTATAATAGTTTAATTCAAAAGACATCCTGCGGATCCCTAATGCCGACCAAAAGTTGGAAACTATTGAAAGTGCAAAGCTCGTCATAGCAGGAACCCTTCAGGTCAAACTTGTCACCAAGTACGAAACTTCTATATTGGGAATATAAATATCCCTTGCCCTTAGGACTGTGCACACGAGAAACTATTGTCAGATAGTTTAGATATTCCAGGTCTCCAGCTACATATATTACAAATTTCATTGCAATCGGTTCAGCGCTTTTTACGTGATTTAGCAACAAACATACTCACAAACTTTCAGCTTTATAATATTAGTAGAATAGGATAGCTGCAAATACTCGTCACCCGTGAAAAATGACTCGTGGTTTAATTCGGTCTGTATCGAATTTAAAAAATATTAGAGTAATAGATGCCACAATCAATTGGTGAATTAGGTTTACAATCTATGATCTCATAATTATGTCGTATGATCGTCGATATGTCACCCGCCGATAAGTCATTCAGCTAAAAATAAAAAAACATCAAATTAAAAAGAAAATATTAAAAAAAAAAATAAAAAAAAAAAGATTTTTTACTGTCTGTAGTGTTTTTTTTTAAATTAGGGTATTTTTTTTTGATTTTTTTTTAGCGATAAAAGGAGATTAATGATCATGGTAGGGCGGCATGTATCCTAAATCCAGTTTAACTAAAATCGTGTTTTTGGTGCTTACAGAATAGGTATGATATTAATTTCTGGCAAATACGTTGCTTTTAAACGTTTTGAGTTCCGTAATATGTGTCAGATGGCGCTAACTATTTTACTTTATTATTTAGTTTAGATTAGATTGACTGACGACGTCTTTAATTATATACTTTTTAAACTCGAATAGCAGATATGAGAACGATGCAATTCTAACCGCGTGTGGTATCGGCCGACTAGCTATCGGCTGATCGAAAGTATATGGTCTACGAAAACTCCTTAGCCCTTTCACTGTCACTTAAGATATCTTGTCGTCCCTTGAAGGAAACCTCTGTTTTGGGTTACTTGACTGTTCCCGTGGGAACTTGGGTATGGTTGATCTTTTTATTTTTAGGTAGGTACTTACCCGTTGCTTTCAGTTGCAGTTGTACTGTTTTTTTTTCAGTTGGCTATTTCAATTAGTGAAATGGTTTTTTTTCTTATAATTTATTTAAATAATAATATTATCTATGGAGAAATTATATTTTCATTAAACAGGTTTAAAACGCCTATTCTCTATCTGCCTGCAGCGGATTCTACAATATTATGGCCACAGCGTTACGAAATACCGAATATAAATAAAACTGCTCATCCTGGCGGGTATATAAGGTAAAAGAAAAAATACCTAGAAGCAGAAGCCCAAAACGTTGGTTCGACGAACTATCGTATTATCTATTCAGTGGATGTTGGACAACAATGGAAATTGACAGGCACAATGCAGCACGTTGCTGCTTTGAAGTAACGTGGTTATTACCGGTGATTACCTCAAAACAGCAATGTACTGCATAGTGCATGTCATTTTCCACTGATGTCAGACGTCCACTGAATAGATAATATGGTGGGGGTATCAGTACAGCTGGAGGTGCCAGTATATGTCGCACTTCGGCAAGCTGAAGACCGCAGCAAAAGGCGACCTCTTGTACACGACGTTGCACGGAGTCACGATCCTCAACTATGAGGAAGACGAGGAAACAGGTAGGTAGGGGAAGAGTGGAACTAACTTTAACTACCTAACTAATTTAAAACATAAGAGTTATTGCGTCAGCATATGTATAAAAACATTACATTTTCTTTTGGCTTCGTCGTAGTCGGTTCAAAATAATATGTTCAGTAGGGACCTATCAATTACTCATTGACTCTAAAACTCAAGTTTAAAATCACTTCAAAATCACTTTGAAACCCTAGAATTAATCTAACATTTTAATTTCTAGTTTTGTAATTACACGTAAATAAATCCTAAATAGTACCCTATACCAACGAACTCGAATATATTCCTCGTAGCCCTACCTATACAATACAAATCAATGTAGAATACTACAAAACAATAGCGAATCTTATCTCGAGTCATTGCATATTGTAGTGACGGATATTAATTCTTCCTTCTTCGGTTGCGCCATTTACGTCGGGAGACCAGACAAGCATTTAATTCAATAAGGAACAACCAGTTACGAAATATTTGATAAGATAGTTTGAAAAACTTACAACTTTTGTTAAATTTTACAAGGTCTTCTTGCAACCAAGATTAATGTTACATAGTTGAAACTTCGAGGTAAGAATATAAATATTAATAGGTACGCGTATTTATAAACCTCGCCCCGATGTATAAATATGTACCGTCGTATTATACCGCATCTATAAAATGTGAGTATTTCGTACGCACTCTCGAGAATGCGGGGTCCGGTGGAAAACAGCTACTTACGCTGATTGAACAAGTTTTTCCCATAAGTCGAGTTAAGGGGAAACAAGGTCCGCTGTTCTGTGAAATTAGAGAAGAATTCGGATCGGACAAGACGTCTCGAAACGTTCATAACAATCTTATTTGTCTTACATAGATATATGCACATACATAAAATATTTCTTGTACATTTTATGTTACTAACACTTCAAAAGCATTAGGGAAATTGTGATAGGTATTCAGATTGATTTTTCATCGGATTTCCCAATGCGGATATAAAATTATAGGCACAGTTATAGGTACACCTACCTACTCATTTTGGTTTTAGTCCCGAGGCACCTTGTCTGTTGCTCGGCCGCCACTCGGTTTCAACAGACCGATCGACTGCTCGCCGAGCAATGGACAACGAAGTTCGGCCGGGTGACGGCCTTATATAAATCATCCCTTATTCACGGGTAGATAGTGAAAATGCTTAATATAATAATATAGAAAATAAAAAAATGGCGAAACTCAGCTGCATTTAAATTCTTCAACAAAAACGCTAAAGCTTGAGTTTAACACCTAAACAAAATCTAAGTAAACCTTGGCTAACTGGATTTTAAACTTTTCAATAAAATAAACCATTTTTATGATTTTTAGACTAGGTAATCGTATTTTAGGGTTGAATATTCTTCTTTTAGTAAGGAACCTTTAAAAACCCTCTGTAACCCTAGCAACCTATTTCACTATAATATTAGAATGCCACGCACGATACCTAAACAGACACTGACACCACGTTACTCGCTCTCTCATAACGTATTTGGTATCATCACATGGCGATAAAGTGGCGTAAGTTGTATACGAATTGACTTCGGCTACGTCCGCATACGCAGGAGGCGTGATTAGCGCGTAGCGCCTAGTGAGATTTTGACTAGATACACAGTTAGGCGTCAAGCACTCAGTGCGGCCGGTCGCGAACTTTCTACACCGTTCGATTTAGTTAGGTGATTCGCTAGCCTCTAGGCCCTAGGCGCTAAGCCAGCCTCCCGCCTATGCGGACGGAGCCTTATTTAGGTAAGTAAGTGTTAGGTAAGAAAATATAAGTAAGGATAGGATCATTTTTACCTACTATTTCATAAAGATGGTAGTTATTACTGTAAGTTAAAGGACAGGCTATCCAGTCCTAAACGAAGTAACTAGGCTTGTACTATGAGTGCCTAAGAAGAATAGCTTAATATTAATTTAACTACAGAAATAACTAGATTTACAGAACATCGTAAACAAAAATACATCCGCGACGATTTGAGAATATCCACCTTTTTTTGAAGTTGGTTAAAAAATCAGCTGTAAGTTACACAAATATTTTGTACGGCGGGAATCGAACCCGCAACGTCCTGCATCGCAATTGGGTACTACAATATGTACCCAATGGTAGGTCTAAATACCAATACGTTAAACTTTCCGGTCAGTCCCCTTGCGACCAAGATCATTGTAACATGATCGAAACGTCGAGGTAAGATATTTTAAAAGTAACAATACGTGAATAAGACCCGGGTAAAATATTTCTACGTTAAACTAAGTTGGCATAAATGTATCGAATAATGAAAAAACTAGTTTTCTATTTGCCTCGGCTTTTTATATTAATAAGGTATCGAAAAATTCTTTTGATTCTGTTTTGATCGACTTTTGTTTTGGATTCGATTTCTGTCGTAAGGGAAAAGTAAGTCAAGCAAATTGACTTAGCATAGCGGTTCACTTTTGCACCTAGATGCAATACGGGTGCGAGTTGCTATGCGAGTTTAATAATGTACTTAACTGAATACCCGTCTTCAGTACAATAGAGACTAAGCCGCAAACAACTAGCAAGTCTCCGAACTATATCTCTTGTATCGCCGAAGTTCTCTACAGATATCATTATTTCAAGTACAATTTATAAATAACTAGATACTGATACGTGATTGTCCGGATGTCTTTGGGGCCAGACGTCGGCGAACTTCGACCGAGTGTTACCCGTGACAACCCTGTGATCACGCCAATATACTGCACCACCTTACTAAAGTAATCCTAAAAGGTTAACATCGACTTTAACGTAGTTGAAATAAGGAATAGGAATACGCAAATGAAAACCGGGCCACGAATAATGCAGAGCCACGTTTTTTGCCAGATTTTCAGGTGGAGTGGACACTGGATAAGAGTATTTAACAGTATGCTGAATAGATCTTTATTATAATTCAATTAAAAATTGTAACTTACTATTTTAGTCTTTAGTAAAAAAATAACTGGTGTAGAATGCTGCCTGATGCATATTCACGCCATCTCTCGGGGGAAAGCGACGCGGTGTGTGGGGCTCCCTATGGCCTTGGGTGGTAGGCACCCATAGGTTTACCCACTATATAAACTCCACCGGTTCCACACTCGCCTTGATGTCAGGGACTAGTTGATGACAATTAATAACATTGTTTGTTCATTTGTTTTTAAAAGTTTTGTAGTTTCTTTTTTGTTTTAATTCCAAAACAGCAATTAAGTAAGTATTAGAATAAGTATTAACAAATTGGTATTAACATTTAATACATTCCCATGTTTATTTTATACTAACAACTGAAAGCTAAAACAGGATCATCTTAAAGTTGGTATTTAAAAATAAATATGTATTATAGAAAGAGCGAATAAGAGGTACAGTAAGTTCTTAATACCGCTTTTATCCTTAATTACTAATTCAAACCGAGTGTGGTAGATGCTGCTCTCAACATATTAAAGTGGATAGGTATCCATTAACAACACATTATATGGAAAAATTACCACTTTTAATGTTTCATTTCTATGTAATAACGGTAATAACTATCGGTTTCTATCGTATTGCTTTTAATATTTCATTAATAGATAAGCTTTAATTATGGTTTGAACTAAGTACCAATGTTAATCGATCTAATGTTGTGCATAGCAACATTTTGAAGATACAACCTTAGTTTTAGTTAGTACTTTAGTTAGTACTAAAACGCATTGTCAGTTGTAACAGGCGCGGGCGGCCGAGCGGTTCTCGAGCGGTTGCACTTTTTCGTTCTTTAGTCGGGTTTTCCTAATTGGATTTTAATGCAAAGTATACCACGATTTGCCTCGAAAATAGAACTATCCAATATTGAAAACCGGATTTCAATCGGATTAGTAGTTTTTAATTGTATAAGGAACAGACAAAGAAACAGACAGACAGACATGAATTTTAAAAATAATATAATTTTGTTCTACTACTTATCCTATGTCCCCTAGACAACTTTTTTTAATTTACTTCCAAGTACAGACTTTTTGTCCTCTCTTCCTTTATTATAGTATAAGAGTATAGATAGATTAGCCTGTAAGTTTATTTTAGCAGAACGCGAAAGGTACGAAATACGAGTACCTACGAGTGGAATATACTTCAACACGGCGCGTACGTGTGAATGCGGAGTTCCCTAATTTGGCTCACGCACTCTGACGCTAATATCTCTTAGCCACAAATTTCGACACTCTTTTCTTTACTTTCGGCACTCACGGTGCCCTATTGCAATAGCCACAAAATAAGGTGTTAATTTTTTACAGAATGTATGTTTTACTGTATTGAGTGTTTACTTAGCGCAAATAATTACCTTCATTATCTATTGCTATCTTCTAAGGGACCTCGGTGGTAAATTGGTAAAAGTATTTGCCACCTTTAGCTGCAGCTATAACTTGTTGGTAATTCAAACGAGTCCAGTCTTATAAACCGTCGAACTATGTCCGCCTAGTCCACCTACCTTGAGCCCACTTGCCCTGTATCTTTCACTGTAGTATTTGACTTGGAAAATCATACTGAGTGCTTCTCTGTAGGTGGTTGAAGAAATAAGTTTTACGTCGTTTCATAAACCGCAATTACCTTTAACTAAACTTAATTGTTATATCAACAAATCTGAAGCATTACCCGGTAATATCGAAGCAAATTCCAATACGATGCATATCTTAAATAGCATCACATAGACGTGCCCATTTACTTCGACACGCCGGCGGCGTCGGTACCGATGGCACGCAAGGTACGCCATTCACGACTGACGCCTCGGCGACATTGTCATTATGGAATTCCAATGACGTGATTATACAGATGACGTCATAGTTCGGATTAACTATGCGCTATGCGAGATGATATAATCCTACTAATAGTATAAATCGGAAAGTTTAGATGTTTGTTTGTGTTTCAATGAACCGATTGCGATGAAACTTGGTATGCAGACAGTTGAAGATCTAGATTAAAACATCCATTTCTCACCTTCAGCCAAAAAATGGTATGATAAGTAGAATAAATAAATAACATGGCCCACACTAAAAAACTACTACAAGTAATAAACTTAGCACTAAAGCTTCTTTCTTTTATCCTTTAAGAACGTAACACAAGCAAAAAAAACCTAAGCTCGCTCCAAAGCTATGCAAATGTACAAAGGTCTTAAAGGGTCGGGATGAGACGGGGGGCTGAAGGGGGGGGGGGGACCGGACAAGGGGCAAGGAGAGAACAAAATGCCAACGCTTTGTATCCAACGGTAATCCTTTAATAGCAATCGAGACGAGACAGTGCAAGCCGAGCTTAAATAAACCTATTGCTCGTAAGTTCCTATTTTAAGTAAAAGCTATTCTTATTTGATAGATTATTGGAAAACTGGTAAGCTAAGGGTTGGTCTACGATAAATAAAAAATAGTTACCGTACAGTACCAAAATTTAAATTATAGTAATACTAGCTGCACCCCGCGGTTTCACCCGCGTAAGTCCCGTTCCGTCCCGAGTCCCGAAATATCGGAATAAAAAGTAGCCTAAGTGTTATTCCCAGTCGCCAGTTACGTATATTCTAATAATCGCAATCGGTTCAGTAGTTTTTGCGTGAAAGAGTAACAAAGTCACATTCAGACATACATATATCCAAATTTTCTCGTTTATAATATTAGTAAGATAAGTAATTAAGATATTCATGACTAGCTGCGCCCTACGGTTTTACCCACGTATGTCCCAATCCCGCAGGAATATCGGGATAAGAAGAGTTTTCGTGATCGAGTGACAAAGTAAGGTAACAAATATACTCATTCACTGACTTACCGCTTTTATTTAAATGGCTTTTAAAACCACGGAGCATTTTATCCGTGCTATTGTTAATTTAATTTAAAAAATTCAATTTTTTTTTAATTCAGATAATACAATTAATAGATACACAAAATAATAATATAAAAATGATATGAAAGTTAGATTTTTATATTTTTTGTAACTTACTAACTTACTTTTAAAACACTTTATTTATCGGGTGTAATCGCGTTTTATTCATGGTTTTAAACGAACCGTGCTTTATAAAATAATATCCTTGAAAAAGCCAACTGTTAAGTTGGCGAAAGCGCGGTTCCCGATAAATAAAGTGTTTTATTATGCAAAATCGCGAAAACCGTAGAAGAAATTACTAGTTTGTTTATAGCAGAGACATGTTACATCGTTGTCTTCGCTCCTAAAAGACTGCTCTTGACAACTTTTGAAATTTCAATTTCAATCATGTTAAATGGAGTTGTGTGATTTTTTGTATTATTTGACGCAGATAAGAACGTCAAGTTGATCGACTAATTTTTCCGGTTTGGACAGAATCTAAACATTATCTATCTTTTATTTACTCAACTATCTTTACAATCGAAGTAGGACCTCCGGTAGGGGTCCAGCCACGCAGTAAATCATGCCCAGCACATAACTCACGCACATGGTTGTTTATCATTTGTTTGTCCACCCCAGAGATTTATACAAGCACGTGACGCGACCTGAAGAGAGGGTATATCATGGTACGTATTATTTATAGCCTTTCTTGTAACTGGGAAAGAAATGCGTAGGTGAAGATTAGATAAAATATTTAGATGGGAAAACAATTTTAGGAGTTGTTGGAAATAGATTGTAGTGTATGATTTTGTACCTCCCGGTGGAGTTTATTTTCTTCTATTTTTACGCCTATAAATCTAATACTTCACGAATAATATTTTTATGAATGCGTTCCGCGGTTTCACCCACGTATGTAAGTCCTGTTCCCGCGGGATTATTGAGATAAAAAGTAGCCTATGTGTTATTCCAGGTCTCCAGCTACCTATACCTACTCCTAGTTTCATAGCAATCGGCTCAGTAGTTTAATTTTGCGTCAAAGAATAACAAAGTCACATACTCCACTACCGCGACCAAAGTGAGTACAGTCCCCGAAAAAAAAGGAGTGTTGTCTGCTCATGGTGACTACAGTCACCTTTTTCTGTGACGTCGGGGTTGTTTTTTAAAGCCATTTTTTAGAAAAAAAAGATTGAAATAGTTTTACACGACGATACTAGATGGCTCCTTATTAAATTCTTGATCCAACGGTATGTAAAAGTCACTCTATGGCAAAGACAATTTCAGAGAAAAAAAATATTGAACATGACATTCCATCATTCTGTGTTCCGTCATTCTATTCTATGGACGGTACAGTGAAATTCGTGAAATTATCGTAATTTTCCACCTAATTTATAGATAATTGTAAATAAAATTAATTATGAGGATATTTACTAATCGAAATATTATGGTTACGACTTTTTCAAAACGTTTTGAGTGAATAGGACAACATGAAATATGGGTGCATCATCAAAGAGGTTAGTTGAAAAGTCAAAATGTAATCTGTATATTATTTGGATATATTTTTGTAAAATAAATAATTAAACATAAAGAGTGATTAAGTTAGTCATATTTAGAGACATTTACAACAAAATAATGTTGAGATATGTATTAATTTTCCTAAAAAAACAACTTAATAAAGGGATTCGACGCCGGGGAGCACAGTCCCCACATATTTAAACTAATTAATTTTTAATATTTAGCTAAATATTTATATTTAGGTAGTAATATAGTTTGAAAGGGCATAAAATAAACTTTATTTTGATAAAAAAATAATAAACAAAAACCAAAAAAAATATTTAAAAAAGACGAAATAAACAAATATTACGGAATTTTTACTTAACACCTAAATTAAAGGTATTTTTTATCCTTTCCACATTTATTACATAATTAGTTAAACATTTAAAATTATTCTGGATTCCATTAGCTTTTTGTCGGTATTTTTTATTTTGTTATAGCTGTAGTAGTTTGATAACTGTGATAGTTTTTGTCGAGAAGGTCGCGGTCAGTTAGTGCAGAGTAATTTCGCGATTCGCGATTGGTCGCGTGACGCAAGATTCGCGGCGGCTTTGTATCGCTGTAGTGGATACAGACATACAGACTTTTGTATAATATTTATAAGAAGTAAGATCTTCAGAATTTAAAATTAATTAAAAAAACGGGTATGTGGATTTATTTTTTCATTAAGTACTTACTAAAAAAAAAAAAACCCGACTGCCGTTAAAACTGAAAAGTAAAAAACAAGACGATACCTAAAGGTAAAGAAACCTTAAAAATCGTTCGACGCATCTAGGAGCCTTAAAAAATTGTGGATGGACTCGGGTGGGACTTCAACACAATTTATAATAATAATAATAATATATTGCCCGCAGGGCACCTTGAGGCGAGGTGCCGGGGAGTAGCGACCCCGCGGGTTCCCGAGTGCTCCAGGGGGAAGTCACCGTTCCTCACCTCCGGCTTGCCTTAGTTGGCTGGTCGGAGTGAACACTTGTGGGCAACCTACATATTAATATATTGTATTTATGTATTGAATGTACTTGTATTTGAACTAAGTATATCATAGTATTTATTTATATATTATACTTACACAAGTTCTATACCTGCTTTACAATATATTACATCCTATCTATTTACAATATTTATTCCACATTATTTATTTACTTATAACTATACTTATCTATTTAAATTATCAAACACAACATAAACAACTCACAAATAATATTCGAGTGCCTACCGGTCGAGGGAAGTACAATGCACACGCGCGCACGCACTACTAGCGCGCTACGTCACCGCGCGTCATCGTGCGCGGTCGGAAGCGCTCGGAGTCGCTCGGTACCACCGGGCAGTATCGGCGGTTAACCTACCTACCACCGCTAGACAGTCACGATCACCTAGTGATACGATACGCGTTCGCTCATTCTTATTTATTACTAACTACGAAATATTTAGTACTTGTATGTTGTTTACGTCCGTAATTTCCTATTGTGCCTTCAGATAATTTGAGTGTGGAAATAAACTGTAGTGAAGAGAAGAGGAAACCCTATCTATTATTTACCTACCTAGGAAGAACTACCTTCACCACTGCAGGTCATATATCCCTCACACTGACGAGGAAGCGGTCCCTCGCCTTTGGCTTGCCTTCACCGGCCGGTCAGAGTGGAGTCGCGAGAGCAGAAATGCTCGGAGGATGGATACCTCACGTCAGTGATGAGTTGGCCCGCTCACTGGCATACCAGTGATGACTTAAAATCCAGGGAGGTATATCCATCCTTCAGCCACTCACGTCCCTGTTGCTCCCTTGCTGTAATTTGCTCAGCTGATTAGGGTAGCCCAGTTTGTGAGATGGCGAGTCTCCGTCTGCCATTTTTACGTGTTTATTAAACATTGTTACGGCAGGCGCCATAATCACCATAGTTCCCCCAGTAGCCAATCCACTACCATCACGTCACTATAGCCCATTTTGTTTTCATCCGTAGATTTGTCAATAGTTCTATCCGATCCGGTGGTTGTCCTTTGCTACATTTTATAGTGCAGACTGGGATAATCGTCGGCTTGGTGTCCACTTCATTGTTTGCGAGTAAAATTGTTATTGAAAAGGGCCTCTACGTGTTGGCTTCGGCTCTACGCACGCCTTCCAAAGGTCCGGGACTCCATAGCCCCGTGATACTGGACGTATAACAGACATAATAATATATCATTTATTTCAGATTTCTCCATATTAAAACTTAAAATTAAATTCCATTTCACACAATTAATTATAAAACCAAAACAAATAATAAATGTCATTAAATAATATTGAAAAAAGATAATGTCAGATACTATGATAAAAATATAAAATTAAATTAAGAAGTGTTGGAGAGTGTGCAAGCCCCCAAATTGCTTTAAATCCGCTTATGCAAACCTATCCAGTACTGCCATATTGGAGATTCCAGCTTATTTGCAATAACGTTCAACATGCTGTTGGAACCATCCCGGACTCGACGCATCATGGATGCACTTCTCTTACGCAATATGGTCCGAAAGGAGTCAACACCGTACTGCGCAAACATACCCGAAGCACTGCAGTACCTAGGTAGTCCCAACAGCACCCTAAAACCATTATTATATTGAACACGCAGGGTTCTAATCGCCAGTTGCGTATAGCTCGCCCATAGACTGCACGAGTAAAAGGACTGACAGTAAGCTTTGAAGAGCGTAACCTTAACATCATTTTCACTGCGTGCAAATCTACGGGCAACCATGTTGCACCTGATTGCCAGCGCCCTACGCTCTCTGTCCATATCTACGTTATCTTTAAGGCTATCGGTAATCCAGTGCCCAAGGTATTTAAATTTAAAAACCTGTTTAAGCGGTTCACCTTTCAGGAAAACCTCCGGTGTATGGGTATATTTTACAGTTCTCGCCTTAAAAACCATGAACTCACTCTTCCTGACATTATATTGAAGGCCGTGCCGCTCCGCATATCCAACACAAACATTCAATAACTTTTGCAAGCCACTAATTGAGGGACTCAGCAACACCATATCGTCCGCGTAACTTATATTATTGAATGGCACCCCGTCCACAGAACACCCGACTCCGGAGTTGCTAAGTTCCTCAATCAGCCCATTCAGGTAGCAATTAAATAGCCACGGTGACGTCAGACCCCCTTGTCTAACACCACAGTCCAAGGTATACCCAGAAGAAAGCGCACCATTCCACCTTACCTGATTCCTCTGATTATTGTACCAAAATCTCATAATGGCAATCAGGTCTACCGGCATGTCAGTCTCCCTCCCAAGCTTATCCCATAGGACCTCGTACGAAACAAGGTCAAAGGCACGAGATAGGTCCAAGAAACAAGCGAATACTGGTGTTTCCCTCCCCGTGTAATACCTGACCGTGTGCTTCAAACACAGTATCGCCGATTCAGTGGATAGACCCGCCCGGAAACCGAACTGCGCATCATGCAAGTCAACATAACCAGCCATCCTATTCCTAAGCAACCCGTCCAAAACTTTTGCCACTATATTTGCCAATGAGACTGGTCGATAGTTGGAGCTGTCCGATGCGTCACCGGTCTTATTTTTAATGATAGGTACAACCACCGTACGCATGAGTTCAACAGGCAGATGTGAATGAGCAACACATAAATTAAAGAACAGCGTCAGTACTCGTGGCAAGTGAACACCCGCATTCCTCAAATGCTCAATGCTGAGACCGTCATGACCTGGTGACTTACCTCGAACCATACTCTTGAGCACAGTTTTTGTTTCTTTAACGGTAAATAGGATCCGATCACCCTTTCGAGACCCCGTCCCACCATTGACTACCCTCCGTACAGGCTTGGGCTTGACTTTAAATTTATCTTTAAATAGTTCCGCAATTTTAAGTGGCTCGCACTCTCCCCCGACACAACCAGGAACACCCGAGCGAGGACTTAGACGACCGGTCTCCTTCCAAAACGACTTAAAATTGTTGTTAGAAAGATGCGATGCCAAAATATCCAACTTAATTTGTTTCTGACTATTCTGACACCACCAATTTGGTGTCATTATACTTTTCCTTTAAAAGGAGTCCCACCCGACTGCATCCACAATTTTTTAAGGCTCCTAGATGCGTCGAACGATTTTCAAGGTTTCTTTACCTTTAGGTATCGTCTTGTTTTTTACTTTTCAGTTTTAACGGCAGTCGGGTTTTTTTATTTTTTTTAAATATTTTTTTTTATTTAACGCTTTTTAGTTATTAGAGATTAGATACAATTACACCAGAGAAACTCATTAACTCTGGATGTGTATACTCCAGTAGCGAGGACTCGAAATCGGTTAAAGATAGGCTATCTAAAAGCCTTCAATATTATAATAGCTATTCTTTTTGAGTTTTGCTGAGATGGCTATGAAGTAGGCAGGTATTCATCTTAAAATATAATTACCAAATCCGAAAACTTCGTCGCGACTGGTGATACAAAGGCTGGCAGTTTCTTGTCCTAGCGGATAAGCCTTGCTATCCATTATTCATAGCGCAACATTTCAAATTTTTAGTTAATTACTTATTGTAAACATAGTAATTGTTCTTCTTCTTCTTTAAAATGGCTTTTCCTTTCGTACATTTGCCAGTGTCAAGTATTATCAATATTTGCAGGCTATTTTCATCGAACGAAACAGTCAAGTCGTCATAGTTAAAGTCAAGTCGAGGGAATCATTGTAAAAAGGGGGGCATTTTTTACAATGTTTGTTCATGGAGCTTTGGAGAAAACACTAAGCTAAAGTCCATGTTTTGCACTGATTTTCACTTTTATTTTCACTTGTACACCATCACGAAACTAAATTGATTAATATGCCCCCGAAATTAAACAATTTACACGCATTTGAACTAAGTTTCACAAAAATGAAGATTTAGCAACACATCTCCTCAACGCATTCGCGCCAAAACTCAATAGTAATTGTTATTTATGTTATCTCTGACAAACTGACAAATTAAACATTCAAATTCCTTCAAAAGTTGAAACTCTGCGTCAAAGTCAAATCGAAAAGTTTTTAATTAACGTTCCGTTGTCTTTGCTCGGTTTTTATGGTCAAGACAAATCTTGCTTTATAGCGTTTTAAATCTTTATTTTTATTTATTTATTATTTTAATGTACCCTATGTCACTCTCACGGTCATGACGAATCTAACGACGCATCGTTTATCTAAATCGGCCCAGCCGTTTAGGCCCTACGACGGCACAAAAATAGGTTACATACATACATACATACATACACTCACGGCAAAAACATAACACTTCCTTTGGCAGTCGTGTAATAATAAATACAGACTTTTTGTTTTTTCTTCCTGTCGCTTTCCACGATAAGATGATACGATGTGCCACCTAGAGTTAAGTTGTTAATAATGTTTTTTATTATAATTATATCCTTGTATAGAAAATAATCTATTATATCAATGAGTGACAATATTAAAGGTGTACAGCCTACATCTCAATAGACCTCGACGACCCAAAACTTTTCTATTAATTAAGGCTATTAGCACATTCGAGTTTGGGTTGTAATTTAATACTTTGTTGTTCGATTCCCTTTCCTGATTAATGAGTAGGGCTAATATGAAAGTACCTTTACAAGTTCTTTGCCTTAATAAGAAAAGTTGTTCAAACGTCTCTTTGAGTAAAGCCAGAGTGTTCTGACGAAAAGATGTATTTTATTTATCAACTGAAACTTGTTTAATATATTTTTTGTGCATTAGTCAGTGTAGGTACTTGGGAAATACATCTCGGGAAATGTGTTTTGAAATACATCTTCAAAACTAAAAAAGTTTTGAAACTTAAATGCTCCAATTTTTATTTACAAATTGTAAACGAATGAGAAGTTTCGTGGTTGTACAAGTTTTTTAAGCCTTTGAAATGCTTCGTGCAATTTAAATCGGTGCACGAATAAAAACTTATTCCTATTTTCTGTTTTTATTTTGTTTATTACCACATAAAAAACTTATAAAACATTCACAGTCACTAAGCATAACTAAACCACTAAGATTTGTAGAAATACGCTAAGAATACGCTAAGGCCGCCCATTGTGCTTCCTAAATTTAAGCTGTATTTGTTTCTATCTATTATCTTGTAATTTATATGGTGTGTACAATAAAGAATTTATTCATTCATTCAAGAATTAGGTCTACGCCGACTTGCTTGTTAGCTTTCTTTTAACAAATTGTTGGGATAGACATAACAAATCATAAATTTAACTGAAAACTATTCATTTAAATACCTAGCCATAAAAATATGCTTTAATACAAATACTAAATTTCACAAATATTATATAGGTACAACTTCTTCCAGGCAACCAATGAATGTGGACAAGTTTTAAGGGAAGAAGGAATACTAGACAAGATTGGATAAATACGAACATACCCTTTTTCCTTTCAAAACGAAATCAACAAGAAAGCTCTACTTTTCACAGTCATCTGACTCTCATTTGTAACTGATTTACACCGTCCTGATAAATTATAAAGATAGCCTTCGTATATAGATTCGTATCGTCCGAGGGCCGAGCCAGCCTCGTGGGACGAACATCTCATAAATCATAGCCCCCAAAGCCCGGGGCGAGAAAACCTGCCTTAATATACTCGAGAAAAAGTAACCCGATCCTTTCGGACATGAAAACTCACTTCACGTGCGTGTAGCCTTAAGTGAAAAGTTGCTGTTGTAAGTATGTTGAATGATTTTCACTTTTTAACCGACTTCAAAAAAAGGAGGAGGTTCTCAATTAGTACCTTGAGTAAGTTAGCAGTTGGACAGATGTATAAAATCTTGAGTAAGTTTTTATGCGTCTCTAAAAGTATTAAACGTGCACTGGGTGCGAGTTATGTCAGATAGCAATCGTTAGTGTCACGTCGTCGCGTTGTATCATAATTGTACGAACAGTTAAATATATATATGAATAGAGTTAAATATAATTTTTAATTTCAATTTTTTTCTACATAAAATGCCTACATGCCTGCTTAAAATGCGAGATTGTGCACAAATAAAAAAACTAATTTAAAAATTAAACAACCGACTTCAAAAAAGAAACAAAAAATATTTTAAAAAACAACCAAAAAAAGAATTGATAAAAAATACCAAAATAACCTCTACATAGGTACAGTGCCACCGACTAATTAATCTGTTTTATCATCTGAAGTCGGGCAGCTAAACTAAGTACAATATGGAACCAACCAGTAAAACTGCCCGACTTCAGATGATAAAACAGATTAATTAGTCGGTGGCACTGTACCTATGTAGAGGTTATTTTGGTATTTTTTATCAATTCTTTTTTTGGTTGTTTTTTAAAATATTTTTTGTTTCTTTTTTGAAGTCGGTTGTTTAATTTTTAAATTAGTTTTTTTATTTTACCCTTTTTAGTATACCTACCTACCTAAAAATCAACAATATTATTACCGTTATTTTAATTATTGAGGAGTTTGCTGATGAGAAGGTGGTTTCAGGTGCCCAATCAATCTGTACTTAGTTCTTTAGGGGTCTATTCTTTTTGGTAGAAGTTGTGAAATGAGTAATTTATTGAATTCTGGGATACTATCCTGTCCATCATTCCGAAGATACTCATCAGATCCTTACCAAACTTTTATGGGACCACCTCGGAGCTTCCACCTTTCCTTTAAAAAAATAACTATATCAATCGGTCAAGCCATCTTCGTGTAATAGATGAACAATTGAATTGAATACAGCGTTTTAAGGAGCATTCCCGGTCCTCACTTCGAAGATCCTCATCAGATCATCATCAAATTTTTATGGAACTATCTCGAAGCTCCCACCATTCCATTAAAAAAAGAATCATCTCAATCGGTCAAGCCATCTTCGAGTAATCGATAAACAATTGGATTGATTAATGCTTTTTGAGGAGCATTTCCGTTCATCACTCCGAAGACCCTCATCAGATCCACATTAAATTTTTATGGGACCATCTTGGAGCTCCTATCTATCCATTAAAAAAAGAATCATCTTAATCGGTCTAGCCGTCTTCGAGTAATCGGTAAACATACAAAAAAAAAAAAATATTATACATACAGACGAATTGATAACCTCCTCCTTTTTTTTGAAGTCGGTTAAAAAATGGCATTCTACGAGTGTGCATGTGTGTTTATTGTTCCTTCACGCAAAAAATACTGTACCGTTTGCAATGAAACTTGGAATATAGATCCGGAAACATAGAATACCACATAGACTACTGTTAATCCTGATATTTTTGCGAGATCGAGACCAACGATATTTAAAAATCTAGTGAGTCTTCAGTACAGAATATCTCGCGACCAAAACCGGTAATAAATCAGAAGCCTCTAGGAAATTGGCGACGAGGAAACGACGACGGGGCGCGGGGAGATCACCCGAGGGAAGCCTGAGCGATTTAATTAAATCTTGCATCGAACTTCTGAGGCCTAACGAACCTATTGTATTTAAATAATGTGTGCTCACTTTTTGTGATTGAATCGAACGGTTTCAATAGGCGCCGGAATTAGGTGGGGTTTGCAGATAGGAAATGTTAAATGTGATGTTTTCAGACTCTTTGGTTGGGGTGTAGAGTGTAGTGTTGGCGGAATTAGACGCTTTGTTCCTTTTGATAAATTTTTGATGCAAATAAATAGAGATCAGAGATCAGAGATTAAAAGTTATTTTTAACAATATCAGTATAAGATTCACTAGCAATTCCTAATGAATTTAGACAGGTCTCCTATTACAAGAAATTTTAGAATACCTGCCCACTACCTGAGCGAATGTATTGATCAATTTGATACGACGACGTCTTAAATTTGTCCGTCGAAACGTGCGTTCGGAAATAGGTTCAGTAGTTTCGGAGTCGAATTCATTAGAAACAAACAAATCAATCTTACCTTTTTCATAATATTAGCATGGGTGATTGTTTTTTTCCTACAAATAATAAAATACTTAACTACTTACTAATTTAAATAACAAATTAATTTTAAATTTTATTAAACACATAACCCTCCCACAGACGTGTACAAAGAGCAAGCTAAGCATCTCGGTAAAATGTAACAGCCATACTTAGTACTTATTCTCCTCAATTGCTCATATTTCATTAGAGGGGGTACTAAATAAGGCTTTATTACGTAAATAATATCCCCCAGAATATTCCTGCTAATTAATATAAGGTATTTGAAGGGGAGCTTTGTGAGCATCTTGTTGAAATTCAACGTGGCCTCTTGTTGTTTTGGTTACGCTAATTTGAAACTCTGTTTTAGCTGCTTATTTTGGTAGAATAAAGGGAAATACCGGTCAAGTGCGAGTTAAATTTGCACGTTTAAAGTTCCCATAACAGGTAACCTAACCCATCTTATTCCCGTTTATTCCACATAATTATAGGTAGGTACTCTGTCTCAGAATCAAAGATCAAAAATGTAAACAAAAACTATTAAACTTCATAAATAAATATTTTTTTTTAAAGTGACAGCATTTTATTTACCTTTTCCTTTGATATTGACAGTACTTTGTTTAAATTTTCGATTCAAAATTCGACAGGGTATAATAGTAGCCTTAGTTGGATATTTTCGATTCAAGTAGTTTATTTTAAGTTGTTTGACGGCCTCTCTGGCGCAGCGGGCGATGCTCGAACTGCAACGCAGAAGGTTTCGGGTTCGATTCCCGCCGGGATCAAATATTTCTGCTGACCATAAATGTTTGTTTCTGGTTCTGGGTGTTTTATATGTGTCATATGATGTATTTACAAAAAAAAGTATTAGGGGTTAAAGTATGAAATTGCCGATTTGTACTGAAAATCTTAATTGTTTATTTTTAAAATTTTTAACAAATTTATTTAATCAAAATAGTTGCCATTATTATCTATACATTGCTGCCATCTAATGGGAAGGTTATTAATGCCTTTGCGATAGAACTCCGACGATCTAGACTGCACAAACTGTGTGAAAGCATTTTGTACTGCCTCCTGGGAAGAAAACTTCTTGTTACGTAGATAATTGTCCAAATCACGAAAAAAATGGTAGTCCGTTGGAGCAAGGTCTGGTGAATACGGAGGATGACGAATGGTTTCTAAGTGCAGTTCCTGAAGGGTCAAAATGGTTTCTCGTGCTGTGTGAGGTCTCGCGTTGTCGTGGAGCAATAATGGTGAAGATCGATTCATGAGTCGGGGCTGTTTTACTGCTAGTTTTGTCAACATGGTTCGGAGTTCGGCACAATAGACATTTGCCGTAATTGCTTGACCAGATCGAAGAAAACTATAGTGAATAACACCATGCTGAGACCACCAAACAGTTACCATTACCTTTTTATTGGTAAGTTTTGCTTTAGGACACTGTTGTGGCATTTGACCTGGGGTCAGCCATTGCATTTTTCTTTTCCGGTTATCATAAAGAATCCACTTTTCATCACATGTTACAATTCGATCCAATATTCCTTCATTTCTGTACCGGTTCAACAAGGCAACACAAGTTTCAACACGCGTTTCTTTCTGCAGATCAGTCAAATCATGAGCCACCCATTTTTCGTATTTTTTATTTTATTGATTTGACGCAAGTGAGTCAATAAAGTGGGTAGGGTAACGTTAAACCATGCCGCTAATTCCTGGGTAGTTTGACTAGGATCGGCTTCCACTATCTCTCTTAATTCATCGTTATTCACCTGTGTGGGCGGTCTTCCTCGTGGCTCGTTCTTTAAGTCGAAATTTCCATCACGAAAGCGTTTAAACCAAAATCGCACGGTGCGTTCATTAGTAGACCCCTCTCCAAACGCAGCATTGATATTGCGGGCTGTTTCTGCCGCGTTAGTTCCGCGTCGGAACTCGTATTCAAAAATCACTCGAATTTTCGCAGTATCCATCTTTCTTGTCTAAATTGAATAACAAAAACAATTGAAAGTCGATATTCAAATGTTTCACATTTTAAAAAAAAATAACATCACAGAAACCATTTGAAAAAAGTTTCATTCGAAAACCTCAAACCATGAAGATTCTATGTCAATTCAAAGAACCTATTGCAATAAAACGGCAATTTCATACTTTAACCCCTATTATAATATGTAGTATATCCGTTGTCTAGTGCCCATAGTAAAAGCCTAGTGCTTAGTTTGGGGCTAGATAGCGCTGTGTGTAATGGCGTGCAATATAAATAAGTTTTTTTTTAAATAAGTATTCAAATTGAAAAATGAAATTCTAGGGCTACGAACAAGTAGCGCGACTATTTGTGATAGTCTGTCAGAAACTTGTAACTCAAGATTTAATGTAAACACTTTCCCTTTACAAATACCATCAAATAGCATGCAAAAAGTGTAATAAAATATTCATAGAACATACATTTGTGTAGCAAGTAGTGAGCAAACGCAAGTCCCTTCTGAATAATGAATGTGGCTGGGTCAACATCGGATTATAAATGTATGCTGAAAAAATATAGAATTTGTATGTAGGTAGGTTGCAACCTTAGAGCTTCTTACTTTTGTCTGTAGTTAGATGGTGTAAGGTAGGTTAGGTTCGGTTAGAGGTCGAAGTAAAGACTCAAAAATACGAAATCGAACTCGGAAACATCGCTTGGATGATGATGATGACCTCCTATCTCCTTTTATCTCAGGCCAGAGGGACCTCACTCACCGGGCCGCTCACCCTCGAGACCGGCCTGATGGTCTTTCATACTCAAATTTGTCCACGTAAAAAAAGAAGTAACTTATCTAAAGCAAACCTACTAAAAGTTAAAGTTACATCCGACCGATGACGTAAATTAGCATCATCGAAAGATTATTTATTAAAGTATCTATTTTGAAATCAGTGGCAAGCAAGATATTGTCAAGTATTCTACTAATATTGTAATTGTGAGTAATAATAGGTACATGAACTGTGCTACGAAAGAGCAGTGTTTATTCGTAGCCATTCATTTCGTAGCTTGAGGATATTCCTACCACAAATATTAATTATTATTATTAGTATGAATCTATTATTGGCAGTCTGTTTTATCTAAGTGTTATGTTAAACTATTTCTAAGTGCTGTTGATTCTGTGAAAAGATAAAAAAAAAAAAAAAAAAATATTATTTAAGAGCGGATATTTCATTCTCCAGCTACTCAGTCAGTTGAACTTAAAGATAACTAAAATAAGTAAATACTCGTATTGCACGACATTACACACAGCGCAATCTAGCCCCAAACTAAGCACTAGGCTGGTATGGGTACTAGACAACAGATATACTACATATTGTACTTTTTTGTCAATACATACATATGATATATAGAAAGACACCCTCGAAATTACTGGCGTAATATCGAGCTATAGAAAAATAATTGAAATATGATAAATATTCTGTTCTTAAATAATAAATGTATTGAACAAAACTGTGTTGGTTGAAAATCCAAATAAAATAGGTAAGTATGTATTAACTTTTGCTCATTTTTCGGTTTTAATTGTGTCGATTTATATATCAGTGTACTCCAAATCAGGAGGTTTGGAAAGACCGCGGAACGTCGTTCGTTGAAAAATGCATAATTTGCAAAATCGCCAAACTAAAGAAAAACTAATGGGTAGGTTAGGTTAGGTTTAGCACCGGCTAACAACGACCCGTGCTTTTACCCGCTTTAGAGCTGATGAAAAGGGAAAATTGGGGCAAAGAAATAGGTCGATCATTCTTACACGAGGACGCTCGGAGGAAAGCGGCGAAGCTTGTTGTGTTTACAAAAATACCATTCCATTGCTTTCTATTTGTTATTATTATTGATAACCAGTAGATGCCTAAAATCAGTTTTTTTTCGTAGAAGACCATGTATTATCGATCTATTAGAGACTAGAAGGAGCAAGGATGCAATTCAATCTCATCTCTGACGGACGAGCTTTACCAGTTCTAAAGTCAAAATATTTGGGAGATTACCAATTATCTAAATCAAACTTCGAATATCGTTATTACAATACCCACCATCTCCGCAAACTAAGCGTGGAACCATTAACATAATATTATAGTACTACACTGCTAGTCGTAGAACAGCCTCTGGGAATAATATTTTCGTAGCAGTCAAAGTCAAAATAGATTTCAAATAAACGTTTTGAATTGTCTTACTATTAATAATTTTGAAGGAAAATTGCGACCTAAAATTAGAAAAAAACGTAAGAAATTCAAGGTATTACAAAATCATATTTTCTCTAGCTGTAAATACATAATTAAGGAACTTTTCTTATTTCCACAAGTTTATGAAAGAGGCATCGATCCAGTGCGGTTTCAGGCGCGCCACTTAATGAAATAGAAATTGTCGACCTCATGAAGACGACCTCCTAACCTTCGCCTGTCCCTCTCCGGCGAGGGGCGATCGCCCGCTCAAGTGCCGTGCGACAGAGACAAAATATATTTATACAAAGTCAAAGACGAGAGACGAGTGGGATAGCTATATTCATTATGAATATAATGCGGTCGCGGCTGTGTCCGTGCATCTCAACGCGATAATGTGCGTGTGTGCGGCAAACCTTTACTACGCGGTCGAATCGATATTTCATCTTTGCAAAGGACGATAGCCAGCTTTTAAAGTCCTCCAGACGCTGAATTATTAATAACCTCCTTTCAAGAGCACTCTCTCGATTTTTAAATAAAAACTCTTTTTAAATTTGAATCTTTTAGAAATAGAATTCCTAATTTAAATAGCCAGAAAGAATTTTAGAAAAAAGAACGTTCGGGGTTTGGATCGATGACAAGTGACGGTCTTGCGTTGTGGTTGGTTTGTGGTTAACAGGGCGTGGCTTGTGGTTATATTTACGATCTCCTATTGGTCGATCACCTGACCTTTGCGGTTAGCTGTGTGGTTTCTAAGATTTTCACCCTTGGGAAAAATAGATAGAGGAAAATATATGGTGGGATAAGCAGCGATTGGTCGGTTTAGATAATTTTGCGGTTAACCGCGACACGCTATTCGTTAAGAATGTAATGGGTTTGGATATTATGTCAATTGTCACCGCGGATTGGTTTGGTACGTGAGTGGCTGTTGTGGTTAGAGGGTAGGTGGATAATAATCGGTTAGCGAATGAGTTTCAAGAAGTGTAAATAACAGCCAACCTTTGTTAACAAAAGTTATGATTGGGCGATTTTTTACTTACCTACTAGCTACGCCTTGCGGTTTTATTAGCGTAAACCAGAGACAATAATATTATGGTGAAGTATGTTATAATCTTTATATAATTCACAAATTGCGCCACACGCGTAGGCAAGTCCCGATTTCGCAGAAACATAGAAATAAAAAGCATTTTTTTAAATTTAATACACCAACACTAAAACATATTGGTAGGTATTAAGTAACAGAAACATAGAGTATACCTATTGGTAATCCAAATCTCCATCTATCTGCATACCAAGTATCATAACAGTCGTTTCAGTACTTTTTGCGTAAAGAAGTAAAAACATATTAATCGATACAAAAGACTTTCACCTTTTTAATATTTGTATGATCTTCTGTTTCATAACGATATCGAACGAAAATCATATTTCTACAACCTTCTGTGCTATTAAAGCTTTTCAACGATACAGTTTGAAAGTAGCAAAAACTACGTTTACCTACCTATAGTCAATCAAACTTTTATTTTAAGTGAAAATACGCCCTCTGTTAGTCAACAAGGGAACCGAGTCGCGCCTATTTTTAACAAAAGCCCTCGAGTGCGAACCTTTTAGCTTTCTTCGCCTTCTTAAGAAAGTAACTCCTTAAGAAACTTTCACATACACTCACTCTTTCTCACGCACACACCCTCAAATTCAGCTTTCCCCTAAGAAATTGAATCTCCTAATCACAAAACGTCCTAACGCTTCTCTATGAAACTGGTCTTACGACCTTACGCTTTCATAAAGCTCTGGGGTCGAGTTTTTAGTTCTAAAAAAGCGTAAGTCGTTTTACATCTGCGTCGCTTACGCTGTTTTAGTGGTACGACAGGTTTTTCCATCCAAGCAAAAATAACTGTGACTTTGCAAATGGTTCAATGTAATATGAACCTTATGTTAATTGGGTAGAGTTAAAGTTTCGCTGATAGTTAGATAGAGTTAAAGCAAAAGTTGAGTGTAGAATTTTTGGCAGTTTTCCACCGTATTTGTGTGGGTTAGTTTCCGTACGAGGGTGTAAAAAGTGTGTGTTTTTGGGGGCGCTAGTGTGCACCGGTTGCAGGTGTCTCCTACTAGATGGCGCTACGTGGATTTGTGGTTAGGAAACCGAATGAATATCTAAATATCTACGTTGGAAAAGGGAGCGCGCTGTTTGAAAGGCGAGCGGAAATGCTTTCAAAAGATTACAGTTATGTAAGTAGTTCTAGAGTAGATTAGTTAAAATTTATGGAAGCGTTTCTTGTTTAACTTAAAATTAGTTGTTATATAACTATTTTAATATAAACTATATTTAACAGTCGCTAGGTATATGGACTCGCCGCAAATGTCAACTTAGGGACCTATTATGTTGGTCCCAATTTTTTGTATATTTTTTAAATTTGATCAATCAAAAAAGTTCAAAATATCTTCCTTCCTCAGATGTTAACCACGACTTTTGAAATGAAAGTGGTAACTGTCCAACTTTCTTCTCGGGACCCAATTATTAACTGCCATATCTATAGACGAGTCTAGTAATTACTTGTCTTAGATAAATATATGTCTGTCACATTTTCTCTGACGTTGAAAATTCTTTATAAGAACGAGTCAGGGCATTATATTTGGCCAAAGTAATTAGGTACTTAGACACACACGTCTATAAATACGGCTGTAAGACAGTGGAGTCTTAGTTATTAAGTCCCGTATCTACTAAACTAGATAATTTTGATAAGCATCTACTTAATATTCTGTAGGTATCTATAATTGAACGACCTATATTCCACACTACCATGATCTCTTATAAATCATCGAAAAGTCGCCGCGTTATCGTTTAGCTAATAACACATCAACTAATAAAAAAACAACTGAAAACCTACTCAAAAAAATTGTTTTTTTTTATTTGTGGTTTTTAAATTTTATCTGTGGTAGTCAGAGTATTTTTTATTTATAAAGTATTTTTTATTTATAATTTACTTTATTTTGGAGTTTTGGCGGGAATGCGTTGAGGAGATGTGTTGCTAAATTTTCATTTTTGTGAAACAGTTCAAGTGCGTGTAAATTGTTAAATTTCGAGGGGGGCATATTAATCAATTTATTTTCGTGAAGGTGTACAAGTATAAATAAAAGTGAAAATCAAGCTCCGTGAACAAACATTGTAAGAAATGGCCCCCTTTTTCAATGATTCCCTCGACTTGACTTTGACTATGACGACTTGAGTGTTTCGTTCAATGCAAATAATTTGCAAATATTGATAATACTTGACACTGGCAAATGTCCGAATGGAAAAGCAATTTTAAACGACAAATGGACGACAAAACAACGAGAAACGATCATGGTAGGGTGGATTATCTACATTAGAAACTGTAGTTCTATTATCATTACAGCTCCTTTACATTAGATAGGTAGTCGAAAAGCTAGTTCCATTAAGGAACTTCATATCTGCTATTAATGTGTAATAGTCCTTGAAAACTAGCGAGGTAACGAACCATTGTAGGTAGGTAAGTACACTCGCTCTCATAATCGTTAAACTTTGAATATTGTCTTGAGGTGGGCATTGTTTTGGTTCTGAGTCTGACTGTCCCGTATTATGCTGGTATGTATGTTGTAATCAGCGTTAAATTCTAGGTAACTTCGTGAACCAATTCTGGTAGTAGTTCGTTAAGTTGGTTAGGTTAATACTTAGGATGTTTACAGACCTGTGTATTCTTTAGACAAATGATACTCGTCTTATATATTAGGTATATTATCTATTCGAAAATTATCTATCTAAAAATACTTACACAAGGAGTAAATTCTACAAAGGTAAATAAACAATATAAATAATCTAAGGTGAATGACCATTGAGTCCAAAAGTGCCCATGACACTGGCGGCATTACCCAATTTTTTTTTTTAGTTTAAAATCTCGAAGGCTAATAGTGAAGTATGTGGATACAGTCATACGTATATTCTGAATACTGGCCTTTGGAATGAAAGTCGGAGTAACTATGTACATATACTATAATAACACAATTTCATATTTCTAAGCGTTTTAATTACGTGTTTTTTTTTTCTAAAAATAATTTGTTCCAAGCGTGTTAGTTACAAAAGTTTACCTACTAAGCATAATATACTCGTACTAACACCGTACTAAGTCATGTGTACTAAGTCCAATATTAGTCCTCTCAAAAACATCGAAAAATGCATCCTTGTCAGAAAAAATATTAAAACAATTGGTATTTTATGAATAGAGATACAATCTCGAAAATGTGCGTTGAAATCTGAAGATCGTACGTGCAGAGATATTTTCAATATGTGTTGTTAGACGAATTCCATAGACTCCATTTAGGACAGTCGCAAGTAATTAAAAAGTTGCGATAATATTCCTAGCAAAAATGTACTAGATGAGATTACCCATCTAGAGAGTTTTCTTAGGATCCGTTAGAAATAAGTTTTGTGTTTATCTGAATTTTCGCTGTACCTAGTTTCTGACTTTTGTGAGTGCGCGTTTGAGACGAATGTACCAATTTCTATGCAACTTTGTACGAGGACCTGATGACTGTGTCCGATCCTTAGGAATAAATGTTTCAACGTAATATTTAGCCACGGTACCTACCCACCTATGTCTCAAGAAAGTGTAGACATTTATACAGATTTTACACAAAAATTTAAACAGTGGCTGCAGTAAATATTATGCAAAGAGTAAAGAAGGGTTGAAATCAGGGCGGTAATCAGTTGGTGACCGCGTAATGGTTCCTTAGGGACCGGCCGACTCCTTGAGCCTTTTCACACTTAGGGGTGGCACCTACAGAGTTCATGTGACTTGTTCGACTTGAATAAAATATGCTAAGAAACAAAAAATGTTATGTTACGTAAAAAACGGACAAGGTTATCGGTGGACCTGTTTTTACGAACGAAAGATAAAGTCTGTCAAAATGAGACATATTTGCTTCCAGGGTGACAGTTTTATTTCTCGTTTTTTTGGTTGGTACGTAGTAGATTATAGTAAAGGTTTCTAATTTAGAATAGCCTATTGGCAGTCTCAATTTATCTGTAAATTCAAGTATACATAGATTGCTGTAGGCATGGAAGAAATTTGTAGCGGTTGGTTTCAATATTAAAAATGTTTATGGCTTGGTAATCGAGTTGGTATGTTACTTTGATTTATGAAATATATTTGCCTAGTTTTGCAGATATATGAACTATGAATATTATGTCAGAATGTGTGTTTGTTGGAGGGCTTTAAAATCCAGTTTGAATATCCAAAATCGATAACTAATTTTTTGTCAATCAAAATTTATTTAATTTTACATTAAAAGCATTTAGTTACGTAACGTTTTTTACCAAGTCACTCCACTCGCAAAGTGATTTTTTGTAGAGATGGTAACCCTACGAGCTTTACAACTCGAGGCGGCTTTAAGACAACAACGATGTTTATTCTTTATCGCAGTCGTGGGAAATTTACGCTCAGCGTTGGTGATAATTAAAATATTTCCATTCAGGTTGCTTTCGCGCTCGTTTCGCTCACCGCTTTAATTAAAAACGGCAATCTAAATCAAACATTCAAAATTTTCACTTTATACGCTTTCATTATTAATGCTTTGTTCTTAGTTCCTTTGTGGTGTGAAGAAATACAGTCCGCTGTAATTTTGTACCAACACAGATCATAATATATTACTACCTACATTTGCGGAAAACGAACCTGTTAATAAAAAGGTTGAAGGTGAGTGTAGTGAGAACATTTCAAATTTGAAAGACAGAAATAAAAAGCGGAATAACTACTCCGGCCTTACTCCCTTTTTAAAATAAGGCTAATAGTATATGGATACATTCATGGATGATTTGAATGAAAGGTCCTTGGAATAAAAGTCGGAGTAACTACTAAAATACCACAATTTCACATTGCCTCGTGTTAAAATCACGTGTTTTTTTTTCTTCTAAAATAATGTATTCCAAACGTATTCGTTTCCAAAGTTTTTCTACTAAGCGACGTAGTACTACACTGACTTAGTACTAATACCGTACTAAGTCATGTGTAGGTACTAAGTCCAATATTAGTCCTCTCAAAAACATCGAAAAATGCATCCTTGTCAAAATATTAAAACAATTGGTGTTTTATGAATAGAGATACAAGACTCAAATTCCTTTACTTAAAGATAACACCTATCTCCAATCTTAATACAAAAGTAGGTACTATAATAAAAGGGTTCGTTTGAAAGCTCGTAATTACTCATACTCGTGTGTCTAAAGATTCAATACATAACTAGATTCCTCACATCGGCAATTAGAGTTAGAACAAAGGCTTTGTGTTGGAATTGTTTCTTTGGAGTAAAGCCTTTTATGTTTATTGTTTAAATATACGTCGTATACACTGAGTAAAATATCATCTTAATAAAAATGGTCTTTGGTAAGGGAATAAACAGTCGGGACATAGGATTCGAGGCTTGTTCCGTAGACTTTCTTGTTTCAGAGACTGTCAACTATTTTCTAATGTTATAAATAAAACACGAACTAGTTTTACGTATTGTACTATACTAGGCTAATGTCCCACGGTTTTATCCGCATAAGTCTCGATTCCGAGGGAGTATCAAGATGTTTTATACATACAAATCTTTGTATTGAATTAATCTATCTACTAAATTCAACAGCATCAAAATACGTTGCGTACTTTTAAAGATTTAAGCATACATACAAACATCCAGACAGGAAAGCGACTTTGTTTTACACTATTATGAGTGATGAAATTTCAAATAGATTGAACTAACCATTTCGAAGTGCGTGAGTTCACTATACACTACAATGAAGCTTTACAATTAAGGTGGGTACACACGTGTAGGCAGAGCGCATTTGCCGGTGTCACGTAGCGACCGAGTCCCACTTAATTTCGAGGGGGTGCGCGGGAGATGCGGTTTTAAATTACACCCGTTCGCTTGTACGGGAACTTTCGTGAAGACTGATTTTCTCTGTGATAGTTAAGCATTGTGTAGGTTATATTATAGGATAGGTAATGTAACAGCTTATATGTATTCTACCTTTAAGTATTTATTAGTATTAAAATTGTAAGTAATTTATTTATTTTCACGTATTCATCGTGACATTCTTCAACTTCTTCTTCATTCTTAAGCTAAGACAACTTTGATTGGAACCTTAAGAATAGAAATGACATCAAAAGGTAGACAACTGTTGTGAAAAGCCACTACATTAAGGCTACCGCAAACTCAGTGACACTTTAATTGAAGTTTAATTCTTCAATCGTCGACTACTTAATTCGCACAGCAATGTTCATTTCATTTTATTTATTTATTTATTAGGAAATCCAACAGCTATAACTTAAAAATTGACAACACAAATTAACAACTGAAAGCCAATTAAAGGATTTCACGAGTAAAAAAAATACTAATAAGTAAAATAGGTTTTGTGTGAGCTTAACAAATACTAACAAAAGCAAATTATACATATTCTATAAAAACTCAAAGGTTACATTAAATTATCAAATTCAACTACTAATTACAATTAAATTTAATCCAAAGCAACATTAAAAAACATGTTGCTCAACCGCCGCCTCGCCGATGCCACGCTATCGATAAATGTATCTTAAAAAAGGACTAGAACATAATAATTCAATATCAAAATGGGTGAAACAGTAAAACTGACTATCCACTAACATTCTGTTTTCATTTTCTCAATCGAAAACATTTGACAAAGCAATTAACTTTGATGTACGACAGAACTTGTATTGTGTTTAAATGTATTTTTATAGTCGTTGCGTGATAGAAAAACACAAGTTTTAAGGACTACGAGTTAAACACGGAAACACAGTGCGGAAACAATTATTTTCCGTGGACAGACTTGAACTAACTAAGCTCAATGTCGTAGACGGATAAAAGCTCACTTTGCGACAGGCCTAAAACCAATCATTGCCACAGTTTATATGGTTTTCTTCGGTTTTCACTACGCTTATGTGAAACTAGCTGCGCCCCGCGGTTTCACCCGCGTAAGTCCCGTTTATCTCCTTGTGGGTAGAATTTATCAAAATCCTTTCTTAGCGGATGCCTTCGTCATAAGATCTACCTGCATGCCAAATTTCAGCCCGATCTGTTCAGTGGTTTGGGCTGTGCGTTGATAGATCACTATGTCAGTCAGTCAGTCATCTTTGAGTTATATATATTTAGATTTATCTTACCTACTTTTCGTTTTCAATCACGATGCTCTAATTAGGTTAAGCGTGTTTCAAAACCACGAAGTGACTTTTCGAGGACTTTACAGTGCCTTCAGTTTACTGATGGTATGAGGTGTAATTGGTCTTGTGAATTGATCATACCCGTTATTTAAAAAAAAAAAACAAAAAAAAAACTGTGGTCTTACAGTCGTTTTAGCAGAGTCTATGACTTGATCACTAAACTTGATCAAATGTAGAACTTACTGGGTCCCAAACAAGTACATACAAACAGTTTAGGATGTTTCTGAATTTCAATTGCTTCCTAAAGCATTTTAGATATGACTAGCCTAACCTGGTAGAGACTAGTCGAAGCCGTTATTTCGACTTTGCTTGTCTAGCATGTGTTCGGAAACAAATTGAATTTAATAAACTTACCTATGCCCCTATGTCATACTGATTTGTGACATATTTTAAATAACTCGTAGCAAGGCCTACGGTCTATTAATAATTGTATAATTTAAACATAAAATACATTTCCGAACAACTATGAACCAATATGGCGTCATCAAACATTAACATAATTATTTCTTTCGCTCCACTGAACGCGCGCTGCCCTCGCATAATTTATTTTCACATATTATTTCTTGCTAAGCGAAATTAAACCTTAAAAGTAGTGAGGATAAGATCAGTAGTCAATCTACCTCATTATTGTAGTTTTTAATGGAAATTTCATGAAAATATTTCATTACAAGTTTTCGATGTTTGCTGTTCAGGTTTATAAATAATATACCTTTATCAAGCAATGTATGTAGATACTTTAAAGTCCGTTGGATTTTATTTTTCTAATTCTTCTTCTTTTTGTGAATAGTGGTGTGGCTCACCGAGTATTAAGAGTTTTCAGGTCGCCCTAAAGCCTCTAACTTGACCTAACGACTGCAATCAGGGATAACAACCACAAACAACTGCTTAACGTGTCTTCCAAAGCACGGAGGAACTCGAGAAAGTGATTTTGTGCCACACAAATTTTGCGTCACCCATCAAAGTAACGACCGCACCAAGCGTTGCTTAACCCGCACGACCATTTAAGATCGGAGGTGGAGCTATGCGAATGAACTCTTATTTTTCTGATTGATCGGGACGCACGTGCGGTTAGTTTCCGTTCAATATTAGCAGCAGCGCCCTGCGGTTTCACCCGTTTAAGTTCCGATCCCGCGGGAATATCAGAATAAAAGTACGTATTATTACAGAACTCCTGTTGTCTACATTATAATAGTTTTTAAGTTAAAATTATTAAATATACTCACATACATTAACTACTCACAAAACTTCATGATTTTAGACATAGAATAATGAACAAAAGTTTAAAACAAACAGGAAAGTTTTATTAAACATAACACAATTTTCAATACATTCATAAAAAAATTATAATATTAAAACTAAAATAAAACTACTTACTTAAATCAAAATTAAACTAATTAAAAACTAAACTATATCTAAATCAGCTAAACCCTTGGTGGAGGGAAAAGTGGCCAGAATGCTGGCTGCATGTATGCAAATACTTATGTTTTGGGCAAAATACAAGCCAGCATTCCGGTCACCCGATGCCTCCACCAAACGTTTAGCTAGCTCTCTGTATAGCAAAAGTTTTGATTTCTTTGTGTATGTTGTGTCAGATTTTTATAAGACTTTGTGATACCCTCAAATGTACTAAACAGCCAGTCATGATGTAATGTGAGAGTATTAATGACCAGTTTTCTAATTGAAAGTAACAGTCATAGTCTTTTCATTTTTGAGGAGCTCATTGGCCTAGCTGTACCAGCCGATCTTGAATGGTTGTGCAGGTTAAGCAACGCTTGGCGCGGTCATTACTTGGATGGGTGACCGAAAATTTGTGTGGCAAAAAATAGTTTTCTCGAGCTCCTCCGTGCTTCGGAAGGCACGTTAAGCAGTTGGTCCCGGTTGTTATCTCTGATAACAGTCGTTAGGTCAAGTTAGAGGCCTTAGGGCGATCTGAAAAAGTCTAACACCAGGTGAGCCACACCACTACACGAAAAGAAGAAGAAGAAGTCTTTTCATCTAAATTTAGATGATATTTTATAGAGTGCACGCAACTTTTTAATCCATGCTATTTATGGCGCTGTAGTGCCCGGGACAGGTGGAGTATCATCCTCCTAGCCTAATCAGCCATGCCCAGAGGAAAGCTGGTCAATACGTCTGGAGCTAACTAAGCCGTAAGTTTCCTCACGATATCTTCTTTCACCGTAAGAGCGATGTTATTAACGCACATATGTAATTATTTCGCAAGGAAAAAGACATTGTTCCGAGCCGGGATTCGAAACCACGACCTTAGGAATTAAAGTCAGGATAACTACCCTTGGACCAACACCGCACAATAGTAACAGTAAACATATTCGTACCGAATTATTGCCTGCCACTAGCTATAAAGAACTTGGCCATATCCTAACCCGCGGTAAACGACTCAACGCAATAAGCAACACGACGTTTTATTTTTGATTGACAGATTCTCCACAAAATGAAGGCAACACTCAATCACATACAATTATTTATTTATATAATTAGCTATATTTTACCCCTGACGCGAATGAAAATGAAGAGCCCAACTAGTTTAAATACAAAAAATCAATAATTAAACGTGGTATGTAATTAATAGGACGTGTGTCGGACGCGACGAGGCGATCGCCTGCATTATATACGAGAGCTGAATGTAGGCGCGATGCATTATGAAAATGACGCATTGATAAGCCGGCCAAATGATATATTTCAAGTTATTTTAAAGAGGATTATCATCAACTTTGATGCAGCTGTTTCAGGAGTAACTTTAAGGTTAGGGCGTGGAGGCCATTTGGTTCTCGGTTTTGAATCGATTATGGTGTTTAGAAAACAGACAACAACAAGGTCCAAAATACTCAATAAGCGACAATAATAAATCTGCAAGTATTAGAAAATAGTCAAGGCTTTACCTTTACTTTTCATTAAAAATACCACAACCGCGACAACATAGTTTTCAAAATAAATTAAATAAGATTATTTTCCATCATTACCAAACCGATGATTGTCACTTATTCAGTATTATGTATGAAATAACCCATTTAATAGCATCTTCAGTAAAACTGTGCAGCACCTATAGGGAAGATTTTTCCCTGCCAATTTCATCATCCTATCTTCAATCATCACAGTTTCATAAACCGAGCTAGAACTTAGACTGCCTAAGACTTGTTTGAGACAATTGGACTACAAGAAATCAGCAAAATAAGGCCTAGTTGAAAAATATAATTGACTCCTTTTTGACTTCTAGGCAAGATAATATTTTGCTGTCTCGGAACCACTTATTTTAATAATTACAAGCTCCTCATTATAAAATTTCCTGCTTCTTGAAATTGTTGAATACCTATGTATTATGTATGTAGGTATTTCCAATAAAGAGCTCACAAAGTCTACTAATTGCAGAACTACTAGCGTAACTGAAGATACCAATACTTTTAAATGTAAAATGAGGGATTAATATATCGTTGCAGTTAAAACGTTGCAACTGCAATTCATCAGGGAGATCCCGGGGCTAATCCTCATTAATTACCTGGCAATTTTAAATCTCATTATAGCCGTTCAAATCGGTTGAGCATCGATTTTTCCCTCGGTACTCATGTGGCGGTATCGCATATATAATCGCTAGTGGTAGGGTGACTGTTTGCTTGGAGTTATAGTAGATTTTTTAGGATAATTTTACAATACAGGTTTTTTTTTTGTTTTTTTTTAATTTTTTTATTATTAGGTTGTGAGGTTGTTACTCTTTCACACAAAAACTACTAAAGCGATTGCGATGAAACTTGGAATATAGGTAGCTGGAGACCTGGAATAACACATAGGCTATTTTTTATCCCGATATTCCCGCGGGAACGGGACTTACGCGGGTGAAACCGCGGGGCGCAGCTAGTCAACCATAAATATTGCAAATAAATCAATACTAAGTTTGAGATGCTCGTGGAGTGTAAAACTGTACAAACAACTTAAATATTATTTCTAAAACTGCTTATCCACACTTAGGGAATGTTTTGTTTAAACTTTAAATCGTTAACAGAGAGATTCACTACGTTGCGTAATTTTTGTTTTTAAAATCATGGCCTCATGGAAATAAATGATACTTGAAAAATGGTGATCTCAAGAGGCTTGGGATTTTTATAATTTAAGTACAGTTTTTTTACTTGGTTGTAATATAAATGGTCCATCTAAAAAACTTGATTATTTAAGGACGTAATTATTTTCTATTTTAATAATACAATATTTAAAATGATGGTCATCGTACAAGCAGTGCCAGTGGGCGTAAGTCTGTCTGTCCATCGAATCGCATTGGCGCAAATTAATGAGGGTGGGTTATTTATTTCAGTTTCAGCCAAAATTTCAGTTCAACTCTTTCATAAATAGGTTCATATATAAGTGGCCAAATACTTATACATGAAGTGATCGCTAACAGAATCTAATCTGTGTTAAAAAATTGTGTCAAAATGAATGGAATGAGTTTTCAATAAAAGAAAATGAATTGAATGAATTAATTTCAAATAGTTTTGCTTCCTCAATCATTTTATTTTAATTTAAAATACGACAAATATATATTAATAATATCTCAGGAATTAAAATAAAAAAATAGTATTTTATTTCGAGACTTTCCTCCAAAGCTTTCTACATTCTACAAGTCTTTCTAAATAACAGGGCAAGTTTCTCTACTATGTATATCGAGTCAGAAGTTTGATAGCAGTCCTAGGTCGCTATATGGCTTTCTTGTGTTAAATTCTGTATCAAATCGCAATTGCGGTTGAACGCTTGTCAGAATGTCTTCGCCAGAATCCCTGCAGATTGATTTGTCATTTTATTTATTGTCTTGGATTTTGACTACAGGCCCGGGGCAAAAATTGATGGGTCATACAAACCACCAATAGACCTATTTAGAAGGATAGAAGGACATTCAATAATAAGTTTCAGCATTATGCAGTCACTTGTAAGCTGTCCAACTGAGTGCAGGTGAGAATTCAAAAGTACCGATTGAGGGAGCACATTTTAGTTCCTCTATCTGTGGTATGTGCTTATTATTCTTATTCTTGTTAATTATCTTAGTATTAATTTTATTATTTAATGTCTTTCTTTCTTTTTAAATAGGTCTTTTGGTGGTTCATAATGATCCATCAATTTTTGCCCCGGGCCTGTTATAGTATAAAAGCAAAAACTGCTTAGTTTACATGTAACGTTACACATTACATGGGACTCAAAATAATTCAGAAAAAGTAAAACAAAATGATGTAAAAATTTATTTATTTTGAAATTATTTTCACTAATTATAATTAACAAAAATTCAATTAATAATAACGACGATCAATAATGTAATATACAAAATTAATTGCTAAGCAAATTATAGGTGTATCAAGAAGTTTTTTTCTTAGTAACAAAAATATTGCACATTCGATAAATCTCAAAAAAAAAACCCCGTATGTAAAATGTTGAAACTGTTTTACCTATGTAAGGTCAAGTGGGATAAGTGAAAATACCAGGGCCAAGAAAACCCTCCTGAATAAATAAATTAGTGTTTGAGATGTACCTCATAAGTCGACAAAACAGACATAACGAACTCATTTCAATATTATTTAATTGTTCTACGGTCATAATCTATTTTTACGAATTACTTTAAAACACAAAAACTACCTTTCACTTACTATTATACTACGTTTCCTTCAGTTTTTTAAATAAAATCTCCATTTCAAAATCCTAAAGACTGTTTTTATTACCACTAAATTGCAATGGGTACGTGAAAAAAATTTTTGTCGAAAAATATCTAATTACATCCATACATACAAGATACGCGCGAAAAACATAACCCTTCCTTGGCAGTCGGGTAAAAAGAATAAAGAGCTTAAATGTGGTGGTACTGTAAAATACTTACTCAAGGAGAGTATACTGAGTACCTACTTTACACCAATGCTGTACTGTGCTAAAATTTAGAGTTGGGTTACGCCTTTAAAATAGTAACATAACTCCAATAAAGAAGATTTCACTTAACCCACCTAACCTTACAGAAAAGAAATATCTCGGTATAATTAAAAATGCAAAACTGCTGAACAATAACATTGACAAATTTCGTTAAATAAATAGAAGATACCTCTGAGAAATAGTTTTTTATGGATCCGATCTTGGATTTCCACGACTGAATCCACTGATATTATAAACGTCATAATATTTTGTAAATCGTTTTAACACTAAAGACAAATATCTATGATATCTACAAATGGACAGACTCGACATAATTTAACAAATAAGTTTAACTTAATCCTAGTTTAGTATACATCTACTCAACTTGATAATTGCACGTCTACTGCACTTTACAAGATGCATTTACAACAAATTATTCACAGGTATTTACAATAAATCAAATTGCGAAAAATTAAATACAACAAATTTAATGTACATTGGTACTTTAGCTTCGCATATAATCTTTATAATGTGCAAAACAAAAAAAAAAAGAATATGTGACTGCACGGTAGAAGTGAATACTTCTTTGGCAATCGCAAATCTGACTGTAACTTTCTTGTTCAGATAAACTCGGCGGTCCTAAGTTCACTCGATCGAGCCTTTCACCTCCGAGCGTGACGGATCAGCCTAACTTACTACCTACGAAAAAATACGTGTGCGGTTCGCCAAAAGACGTTCTCACTTCAAAAATACTAAGAAAATTATGCTTCAAAACGAATGTTGGGATTTCTGTGGAGCATCACATAAGTCTTGCATAAAAATGACATTTATTATGAATGTGATGTTGTCACATATCAATGTCAATATCACATTTGTTTTTGCCATTTCTTTACCAGATACGATATTACATAATTTTCAATCTACTGAGGAACTAGTATTTAGAAAACAAACATATAGGGAGGTAATTAATAGGACTTTTTCATTCAATGCATTTTTGTTATTTCAAAACAAGGCGGAGCGCGTTCCCATCCATTTCACTTGTATATCTAACAAAACTCGTATAATTTTCAGGACGGGTGTTAACATCAAAACATCTATCATACAAATAATACAAGTAGCATTTTCAGTTACTTCGTTGCATTCAAACCTTTAACTCACAAAATGTTCTACACTACATTTCGTATGGTCACACTACACTGTCACAAAACTGTCAAGTATCACTTATTAATAGGGTCGCCACACGGTATTGCTGTCCGGTTGCGGATTGCCTCTTTGACCAAGACTATTTACCCTCACATCTTCGCCTCTATTCGCAGCCGCTGCACACGAATTCCCACCACTCAACAACAATTCTTGCCCGTGATTGTGCTGCCTATGATTGTTAGTCGTCGACGAGATCTGATCCATCATAGTTTGCAGTTCATTGTGATGGTTCTGCGTTGAATGTATGGAGTTTGAGTGTAGAGGGTGGAAATTGTGCGTTTGGTTCGCTGCCGTGTACAATTGGCTATACAGCAAGCTTGCAGGTAAGACTGGATATAAAGAATTGTTGCAGTTACTGCTTCCGTACGAGGAGTTTTGAGTGCCCATAAGTGAAGTGAAGTTTGAACTGTTGGAGTGATTGTGCCCTAAGTTTGTTGTGTTTGAGGTGAGTAGATCGTCTTGGACTGGTGATTCTGGTTGTGAACTGTTGTCGCTGAGTGATCTGGGGCCGGTGGAGAGGCTGTAGTCTGTGTTATTGTTGTATCGAGGTAGTAAGGTCCCGTGGTGCGAGGAGGATGAACCGACCAGCCCGGACAGCTGCTGGTCTAAGTCTACACCTGTCGTGTCTGGTAGAACTGTGGGCAAAAGAAACATAGGATTTATTTTCACTTTTCTTTCGTGTTTTTAGCATTCAACACGAAGAACACATCCTCCAAATTACATGTCCAGAAGACCAGCATTTTGGGTTGTGCGTTTATATATAGTTTAGTCAGAACTTTTTATTTAATATTATTTGAATATAAAGTAGCCTATATCAATCAAAGCATAAATCTACAAATAATACAGACAAAATAAACGATTACTAAATCGCTGTTTGTTTGTTTTATTTGTAAAAACCCGCTGGGTTTTTAGTAAAAAGTCACATTTGTAATTTGTAGGCGTTATTACCTAGATAAATGTATCCAAAAACGTCATAGACACAAATATATTGTCTGTCTATAATTAACGGTAACTATTTAAAAATCTATTGATAAACGTCAGTATTTTAGTGTTGTTTTAATATGGCTATATATTGTGTCGGGCACGGGGCACGCATAGGCGATAAATTCGTCGCTCGTATCGAACGCGAGCTGTAAATTATAATGAATACTGGTTATGTCCGGTCTGTAAGCGTAGTCTCGCTGTGGGAGATATGCGATAGATATTTTTTTACAGCAGCAACTCGGAAAGGAAATGCTAGCGGCTGTTTTGTTCAAAAATGAAGATTTTGAAAATATGTCTACTTAATATTATAATTATAAACTTTTTATACAAATTACAACACCCTACAAACTATATTAGGTACTCTTTCAAAATCTCTACCGATCGTTTGATCTATATTGACATTTTTATCGTTACCTTATCGGTTAATGTGAGCACTTTCAAAATAAATCTTTCAAACGCGTTGAGATATTATCATGTACGTACTTATTTTAGGTTAAGGTCAATGTTCATACGCCATGTTCAAACTATCGACAGAAAATTTGATGGACAGATCATTTGATGGGGTAAACGTTTGTAGTAGGTATGTAGAGGATATTATAGTTCAATATGGGGGCGAAAATAGTCGAAAGTTTTAAATTTCAAACTTCTTTACAAAAAAAATTACTACTTTTCGAAGTTAAAATAGTTCTTTCTTTATAATTTTAATAATGACTCAATTACAAGACTACAAAATAAATCAACTAAAATAAGAGAGTAGAGTTGTTATTTAATTTATTTTCAACATTTTCGTTTTTATTCTTTTGCTTTTTTTAATAACACCCCAAGCTTCATTTATCTACTAGGTGTGATAAGATAATATAGTATGGCGCACTCCTGGCATTGTGTCAAGTCTTAGGAGCGATATCGAGGATGTAAGTCGTAAAACTGTTGGTAAATTTAATTTCACCCTACCGTTTTAATGAGTTGTTCTGGGACCGTAAACCGAACAATGTTTCAATGCACATCGCTTTACTTACTTCACTTTTTCTCTGTATCCTGTAAAGTTACTAGATAACTCAAAATAAAATTACTTTTACTGAATTTTGCTAAACTATAAAACTAATTCATTTGACTGTCGGAATTTGGATCGATAATAATCGCAAACATACAATCGCTGAATCAAAATTGCTGATACTTTTTTCACAACTCTTTGGACTGATTTCAGAAGTCGAAAGAGTTACTCTTTTACCTACAACAACGAACAAAATACTTAAAAACTGATAACTTATTCAAAAACGTTTCGATTCGGCATCGGCTCTGTAGCTAGGTAGGCATAGTACGCACAACTGTAAAAAAACTGTCCGTTACTTTCGATTTCACAGTAGGTATTTGATATCGCATGTGAAATCGAAAGCTTCTGTTTATTTTTATTTTATTTTAAAGGTGCATACCGGGTCGACATCGAATAGATGAATCTGTGAATGGATGATCCTACTAAAATTATAAAGCTGAAAGTTTGTGAGGATGTGTGTTTGTTACTCAATCACGTAATTAACTGAACCGATCGCGATGAAACTTTGATTATAAGTAGTTGGATACCGGGAATAACACATAGGCGACTTTTTATTCCGATAATCCCGCGGGATCGGGACTTACGCGGGTGAAACCGCGGGGCGCATCTAGTTGATAATAAATCAAACCATACAAGTTTGCGGTATGTTAATAATTGACGGCCTCTGTGGCGCGATGGGCGAATGCCTGACTGCAATGCAGAAGATTGCTGGTTCGATTCCCGCCGGGTGCAAATATTTATGCTTAAAATAAATATTTGTATCTGGTCTGAGTTAATTTCTATGTATAATATGCATGTATTTACCAAAAATTAATATAAGTAGTATATATTCCGTTGTCTAGTCACCGTTACGCTGTGTGTTGGTCCCAGAATTTATTTATTTAATTGTGATTGCCCGTGAGCGAAAATGCTAGTTACTTTTGTTGTTCGCTTGCTGTTCGGTATTAAGCATAACTATTACTTTAATTTAAAAAATGATCACCTGTATTGTTAGCAGTAAAGTCTTGCGTTGGAGTTTGTTCAGGCACCGTGCTCCCGAAGCCCAAAGCAGGAGGATTGAACTGCGAAGCCGCCGGCGCAGCGCACGACGGTAAATACGCGGGGTATGCGCCCGCGCTGCCGTAGCCCCAGTGCGAGTTGCTCGAACTTAGACCGAATTGACTCATATCTGTTGAGTTTAACAACATTTAATTACACATTATCTACTATAATATATTTATTAAACAAGAAATAAAACAAATTAAAAAAAACGTTAAAAGCTAAAATTAAAACTAAATATAAAACTAAAATTGGGCTGGCAACTTTTTCACTCATAGGATTAGTTTGGCAATCCAGAGGGTAAACGTTGCTAGCCTTCTGGAAACAATGCCTAGTGAGGACGCCCTCGAGGACATTTTTTATTTATAGGTCATATTAAGTTTTACTACAATATATTTAGACATAATATGTCGAGATTTGGACGATGATGTGATCATAATAATATAAATATCGCCAAAGATCGAACACAATCCGCGCTAGCACGATTGTTTTTCGAAGATTTGTCGTCCTTTGTCGTTCAAAAAAAAAAACTAAAGTAAATTTTAAATAAAAAATACCCCGACTACTTTTAAAAAACACTTTTGGTTGGTTGGTTTTCATTTTATATTTTTAATTATTGATGTGTTTTTAATTATTCTTAGCTGCACGACAACTTGGCGACTTCTGACGACGGCTTATAAGACATCATGATAAAGCGGAATATGTCTGAATATATGGTCAATGATCCACATGTATGTAAACAAACATTCTAATAAACCTGTGACTACAAAATGCATACTTAACTAGCAAGTTCATGAAATATTCTTAGAGCTAAGTTACTATTTACTATATTTTCATATTCAAGCTGTATTCTGAAACTTATACGTCAAACATTTGCTGTTCATTCGTAATTTCGGAAAAGAGAGAAAGTATCTAACCGAAACATTGTAAAAGAAAGCTATCTGTATACCAAGTTACAACGCAATCGGTTCAGTAGTTTTAGCGTGATTATTACACAAACAAACATCTAAATTTTCGCTTTTATAATATTAGTAGGATTTAGTAAAACATAAAAATATAAATAGTTATAAAACCTAGACATTTACATCATAAGAGACATATTAATTAATAATTCTACTTCAAAATGAACCATCATATTGGAACGGACACAGTACGTTTGTAATGGAAAACAATACAACCATCCACTTATAAAGATGTCGAGAGAGAGTCTGCTACCGATATCCGCACTTTATTTTTTCCAACGTATTACTGGCTTTTATTTTTCGGTATCACGGTTCCGTTTTTGGCCGACGATCGTTGGAGGTTTCATACGTACGATACGCGAGCCTGCCGCCGCGTCGATTTGCGAATGCTTTTATTTTTTCCCCGAGCCGCATGAGTTGTTTTGGGGTTGCCGTGGATTTCAGCTGGGTCGGTGCATGCTTGTTCGATTGCGTCCGCAGTCAGTCCAATTCTCTTTTTGCTGGGGCTGATTGAATCCGCGCTTTAGTGAACGTAGTTTAGCGTATCATCCGCACTTATTCACTTTGAACGGTATCATGTTATAAGGTTTACTGGCAGGTACTGATTTAGATTTTGGTTTTGCGATCCTTTTATTTGTGATTGATATGTTTTTGGTTGGCTTTCCAATATGCATTGAAATTGTGGGAAATAATTTGATCATGTTTTTTTTGAGTTCGGTTTGTCAGATTTGTGAGAGTTCCTATTACTTAATTGTAAGAATTTATTGCAAATAATCTACGACACCCTACTTAATTCAAAATAAATACTGAAAAATAGATTATTAATAAGGCGTACTGGCTTTAAGGACGGGCGCGCGCGCGTGGTCAGTTTTCGGTGGTGAAATCATGGACTAATTATTATACTAGGATATTAGGAGGATGGAATCAAAGTTGTATAATAATATAGACTACAGACTCATCTACATTGTTAGAGTTTAGGTTTAATGTAGATCTGAAACTTGACTTTTTCCTTGTATAGATTTTTACTCCGTTTTCACGATGAAATTTACAGGCCCTCTACTATAATTCTACGAACGAATAAAAAAAGTGTTATCCAGGAAAAACATATTTTAATAAAGTAGGCCCACGACGAAACGAAGCAGGGTATATGCGTTTGGAGTGAGAGGTTGTGTGTTAGTGTGTTATGACAGATTTTAGTCCGTTTGTAGAAATATAATAATGAAATACTGGCCCGGATCTCGACTTTGACTACTGTGTTAATTCTCATAAGTAAGCCTATAGGTAGGTAGGTTAATCTTTCTTTATATTTAACACCTTCATGTTTGTACTCAGGTTTACGAGTATGAGAAATAAATTAAATAGTGTAAAATTATTTAATACAAATTAATGATTCCATCTTAAAAAGAAGTGACTAATCAAACTTACTTTGACAAGTAGTGATGGGCGGCATGCGGAACCCTCCAAGCGGGTCCGGTGGAAACGGGAACGGTCGCTGTCCGAACGCGAAGTGGAACTGCTGCTGCTGCCCTAGGAGAGACAACACTACATCAGTACGATACTAGCTGCTCTTCGTTACCATTATTGGCTCTTAATAGATAGTAAAATTATAGAACATATTTCTTCTTCTTCTTCGTTTATATGGGGCTTATACCATTTGGACATTAGCCAGTGTCAAGTATTATTAATATTTGCAAGTTATTTGCATTGCATCGAAACAGTCAAGTCGTCATAGTTAAAGTCAAGTCGAGGGAATCATTGTAAAACGGGGTCAATTTTTTACAACGTTTTTTCGGAGCTTCCGAGACAACGCTAAAGTCCATGTTTTGCACCGATTTTCACTTTTATTCATTTAAACTTGTACACTTTCACGAAACTAAACTGATTAATATGCCCCTGAAATTAAACAATTTACACGCATTTGAACTAGGTTAAACAAAAATGAAAATTTAGCAACACATCTCCTAACCGCGTTCCCGCCAAAACTCTAGAACATAATTCTTCTTCTTCTTCTTCTTCAAAATGGCTTTTTCTTTCGGACATTTGCCAGTGTCAAGTTTATCAGTATTTGCAGGTTATTTGCATCGAACAAAACAGTCAAGTCGTCATAGTTAGAGTCAAGTCGAGGGAATCATTGTAAAAAGGGGGCCATTTTGTTTGTTTGTTTTGAATGTTTGTTCACGGAGCTTTGGAGAGAACACTAAGCTAAAGTCCATGTTTTGCACCGATTTTCACTTTTATTTTCACTGTACAAGTGAAAATAAAAGTGAAAGTGTCTTCACGAAAGTGTCTTCACGAAGTAAAAGTGTCTTCACGAAACTAAATTGATTAATGTGCCCCCGAAATTAAACAATTTACACGCATTTGAACTAAGTTTCACAAAAATGAAAATTTAGCAACACATCTCCTCAACGCATTCCCGCCAAAACTCTCTAGAACATAATTAAAAATATATTTACATTTTACCGGGTCTTTATCGCGTACTATTTTTATTTTCTTACCTCGACGTTTCGATCATGTTACAATGATCTTGGTCTCGAGGGGAACAATATGTTAACAAATCGTGTGAATTTAAAAAGTTTATAATTAAAAATATACTAAATTAAAGAAATGTGAGCCGTCACGGGACGCCTGACAGATGTGAAACATTTGACGTTAACGGATACGTTTTCATATAGCGTGGCGATATATCACCACAGCCTGTAACGCCACGCCAACAAACACGATAACAAAAAGTTTTCATGCCTGTTGGCTAAGTAAGTGATACACTACACCCAACACACCTATTGTAACACCATGATTTTTTCATTAAATATTTAAATCTTTATTAAAATTAAATTTTATTTCGATCCAGATAGTTAAAATGGCTGCCCTATCAGTACTTACAATACTAGATGCTCTTCGATATAATTATTTGCTCTAAATAAATAGTTAAATCCTTTAGTTCAGTTAAAATACTAAAAATTTTAAATTTACACAATCTGTTAACAATAGTTACGTTTTACCGGTTTTTACTACACCTACCCACCACCTGATAAAAAAAGGGTTGAAATTACAGAGGACGATTCCCGCCGCAGTTCCAGCCCCCTCGCGACCAAGACCATTGTCACATGGTTAAAACGTCTAGGTGAGAAAGTAAAAATTAATACGAGATTAAGACCCGGCAAAATGTTGTTTATCTAAGTTGAAATACTATTTGCATTGATTGCTCTGGTAACAACGGCGATATATTGTGTAGCTACGTCCCGCGGTTTAACCCTAAATCTTCATTCCGTAGGAATATTGGGATAAAAGTAGCCTAAGTTAATGTAGCCTCGAAAATTTAGTAAAATCTGTTTTGAAATCGATTAAGCAGCTTCGGAATCTATTTATTATAAACAAACAAATAAATCTTTCCTCTTTACGCTCGTAATATTAGTATAGATTAGTGGTTCTTTAAACAGCCGGCTTTGTCAAAGCAAAGTCGAAATGCATGGCAGTGAAAAATCTACAACGATGTTCTTATACAAGTTTGAGTAATGGATCCCGATGCGTGAACTCAGCTTTTGTCATATTTGCGCTGACGTTGATTACTCAGAAGAGCAAGACCCATCATTAACCCCCTTACTTATAAACGCTAATTAATGCATCGTTTGTCTTTTACTGTCACATGAAGTTTCAAAGTTGGCAGACAGAGACAAACGTCACATAACTTAGTCATGTGTAAATAATAAAATTTTATAAGTAAGGGAGTAAGTCACCCATAAATAAATAAATAAATAAATTCTGTGACGATCACACAGCGCCATCTAGCCCCGTGGTAAGCTGCTAAGCTTGTGTTACGGTGACTAGACAACGGATATTTTACTTATATTTATTTTTCTTTTGTAAATACATACATATATTATACATAGAAATACGCCCAGACCAGATACAAATATTTGTTTTTAAGCATAAATATTTGCAAATAGGATGGTTTGCAAATACGGCTATAAGTTTATTGCGACCCAACATGAGTTAAATATTTGTGGCGAAAATATCAATAAATTCACTTTGTTTTAACACGAATGTATCTCAATTGAACACCATTGGAAGTGAATATACGTTGATAGTTTACGGCGGTACGTATGTCGAAAGACTCGATACACAAATTCCGTCCCTTCACCCTTCACCTGTTCAAGTCTCGTATCTATTGACAAATACACTATGGTGAGGATCTTAACGAATGTGTGTGAAGGCACTGAAATCACTAATTCTACCTTAGATATTCCTAATAAACTATATTAAAACGTACGTGACGTGTCCATTACAAGATTTAAAAAATATAATTATTAAAAAACATAAAATGGGTAATAAAATAAGGCGTACTATGATATGTCGTTATCCTATCCTACTAATATTATAAATCCGAAAGTCTGTTTGTTTGTTTGTTTATTTGTTTGTTTGTTCCCTCTTTACGGTCAAACGGCTAAACCGATTTGGATGAAAATTTGCATAGGGATAGTTTAAATGATGGAGAGTAACATAGGATACTTTTGATCTCGAAAATCCCGCGGGATCGGGACTTACGCGGGTGATAACTATTTATTAGATAAAACATTGCATAGGGATAGTTTAAATGATGGAGAGTAACATAAGATAGTTTTGATCCCGAAAATCCCGCGGGATCGGGACCTACGCGGGTGATAACTATTTATTGGATGAAAATTTCCATAGGGATAGTTTAAATGATGGAGAGTAACATAGGATACTTTTGATCCCGAAAATCCCGCAGGATCGGGACTTACGCGGGTGATAACTATTCAATGAATGAAAATCGACACAGTGGTAGGGTAAGTGATGTAGAGTGGCCTCATCATCATCGTCACTTACTAATGAAATACAAACTTTACCTTCACCTATTCGCCACCTTCGCCCATTGAAGTAAATGTTGAAGCCAGGCGCTGCCGCGCCTGGCATCATCAGTACTTCCCTGGTCGTCCGTTTAAGTGTGGATTTTTGCATTGCGGTAGGTAGGTGTTCGAACAACGCGGGTTCACGACTTGCGCGGGTGAAACCGCGGGGCGCAGCTAGTATCTTAATAAAAAAATCTATGGACATGATTTTTGATTACTCCTGTTCAAATTACATATATCTGTATTAGGACGATTAATCTAACACTTAAATCACAAAAAATAAAAAAACCTAAGTATGAGTTTCTTGTGGTTTCTTCTCTCGGAGGGCGTGTTCCGAAACCAAGTTAACGTACCTAACTGATCATGTATTTTTGATCATAGATTTTAAACTAACATGGTTATTTTCACTACTTTTCAACTACGACTACTTTTTTACTACGAATCAAATTGACTATAGCGGACTATTAAGTAGCCCTTAAATTTTAAGTAACGTTTCAGTATTCGACCTTAAGATCCTTTCCGCAGTATTTCGACATGAACAGCGTTACAGTATAGAGAGTAACACCTACGACACCCCACGATTTGTTCCGAGACACTCGATAATTCATCGACACTGTGACACTCCCCGGAGCACATGTAGGAATTAGTATTAGAATAGGAACAGACGGAACCCTTTCGAGGCTCTTCCGTTTTACACGTGTGTTTTCATTTAATAATAACGTAGGGTAGAGGGCGTTATGTGACTGTGCGACCTATATTCCTAGACACAGTTATCTAAATATTTATATTGCTATCGCTATTAGTTAAGCAGTTTATGACGGATTATCTATTGGAGATCAAATAGCAGTCGTTTCGTTAGATCAAGTTCAAAGTTAGAATAGTTTATTTCCTTTAAATTCTTGTACAACAATAAATGCACATGTTCATTTGGCTGCGTCTTAAGGGCCTATACAACCCTAATAGCGTGACACGGATAAAGCCAGCGAATTTCAGATGTGTAAGTGAAGGACGTAAGATGCGACCTTGCAAAATTTTTGTGCGTAAAATCAAACAATTGCTAGTTTCAAGATAACTAAATAAAATTCTTGAAATTCAAAACATTTACTGCCTGTATTGAGCTAAGTTCCGTTATTATACAAAGTCTTTTTTTTTTCGTACAATATTGACTGAGTAATATCACTTATTAGTACAATTTAGAGGGAAGTTTGTATTTTTTTTCTATTGAGAAAATTTTAGGAATCGTGTTTTCACAACATTCACGTGTTAGTAAATATCGTCTACTTTAATAAATATGGTTTCAATTTTTTAATTTCAAATAACTTTTGTAGTAATTTATCCTAGAAACTTCAGTTCTGGCAGTTCCCCTTAAATGTAGTGATTTTAGTGTGGCTTAAGTTAGAGGCCTTTAAGGCAACCTGAAAACTCCTGATGAGCTATTACTATACACGAAAAAAAAAGACCGTGAAGTGCTAACAAACAATTAAAGAACAAACCTGCATGCTTCGCCATAAAACACGAGATTTTTCTCTCGTGTCGCGTATGCTAAGCGTGTTACAGAATCTCGGCTATAGAGTTACTAGACTTATACTACTTATACTTATTGTTATAGAGTTGCTTTTTCCTTCTTTTTACGTTAGTGCAGTTTTTACTTGACAAATACGTTAATTATATATATACGTCCAGTATACGTCATGCTATTTAAAATTTGAGTTACAATTAGCAGCTCATGTATAACAAAAAATAGCGTTCTAATTTTGAATTTAGAACCTACTCATGTGACTACAAAATCCCTTAGATATGGAATTGTATTCGGCCTCCTGAATAAATGAGATTTCTTTTTTTACATTAAACCTTCTCATTTTGTGTTATTTCAAAATTAGAAAACAACAAGTAAGATTAGACCTCTGTTTCATAACAATGGCTCGGGGGAATAATTAGAAAATGCATAAATAAGTGCACTCATCGGAGACTGAACGGCGAATTGACAAATGCGGACCCACACATCGAGAAACAATTGGAAACGCGGCGGGCGCGTACGACATAGCAACTAAACTGCTAGGGTTGACACGGTAATCAGCCTTTCTGGACGACTAAAAAATACATATTTAGCCTTACCTATTAATAAACGTGGAATAAGGTCGGATAAGTAAAAACATGTATTGCATTTTTCCGTGTTAAGTTCTTTAAAAGTTGACAGACAGTAACAAAACGTGGTAAAATTGGTAAAAAAAATCTGGTCTTATACGCGTTTTGTTATTTTTAAATTCCCTTACCTCGGCGTTTTCGACGATGTTCAGCCCCTTCACGACCAAGATCATTGTAACATGATCGAAACGTCGATGTAAGAGAATTAAAAAATATCTAAACGTTAAAATAATAATAGTGTGAATATATAAGACTTCTAATTTAGTAAATGCCGTAACCCATTATCAAGAATCAGTCTTTAATTAAATTACATCTTCAATTATTTTAAACAAGAAAACAAAATCGCTGCACAATTACACGTCGTGTACCGAAACCTGAGAGACAACCCTAGCGAACGTTGAGCGCACACATGCTCTGTTCCCGCGCAAAAGGTTCTACTGTATAAATCAACGACGCAACAATTACACACTTTCATGGCAAGTTGGAATTAGAAACTGTCATTTGCACCGTTCGAGGGGGAAAGGGGGGAAGGGGGAGTGCTTTACAGATGGGAGGCAAAAATAGGGTGCGGGCAAGGGTTATACTGGACCTGATTAAAGGATTAGCAAGGGTGCCGTCCGGTCTAGTTAGATTTATTATTCCAAGTATTTCCGATAGTTCAATGTTGCTTTAGTGTTTGATCCTAAGTTAGAGTACAATTTAATTGGACACTGCTATTAGTTAGAAGTAGTTCCTGTTGCCAACCGAAGCGAAATTAGATTAAATTCTTTGAAAATCGGAAATCGCCAAATTTAAACCACGGAAATCACAATATCCGGATCCGTCCGGATCTACGGAAATTCTTAAATGTTACTATGTATTCTATATGGGTAGACAGAAGGACCTATATCAAACTGAAAGCTAAGTTTGTTTCATCCAACAGTGCTTTTGGATGAGTCAAATGGAGCTACGGTCCTTGTATTTGTACAGTTGTCAGAAAAAATCAAAAACTTATTTTTCTAGATAAACATGTCAAATATTTAAATTGTTCATTTTTAGGCTGTACTCTGATTAATAAAAAGCACACAGATTTTTTACAGTTATCGTGATGTTAAATTGAAATTAAACTCATATTCCAGTAAAAAAAAACAATAATAAAAGCAACGCGATTAAGGCCTGATTTTTCATTTCGCGGATAACAGATATCTGTCAAATTAGTTCGAACCCAACCAAATTTAAAAGCCTTCAAATTTTGATCTTCTAAATTTAGATTTATTTTCTTTTCTAATATCATAGTGACGTTCTTTATTCGGTGGTGTGGTGTTACATTTTAATTGTCAGATATATCTATCTAGGGATTTGAAAAATTAGCCCTTAAACCAGAAAATGGGTTTCACTTTACGCACACATTAACTTAAAACTTAAACTAAAAATATTACAACTCTAATTACTTACAAAATTAACAACCAAACATGTGTGAAACATTACAAATATCAAAATCGACCTGAAAATGCTATATCGTAAACAATAGTCGTCCAAACAATAGGGCTGGTCAAGCGCGGGTGGTCCGTCCAACCTGCGCGTACGCACCAAAAATAGCCGCCTAAGAAAAACATCGTTAACGCTGCATATTAAATTGTACCGGCTACTGGCGTTGGCGATAAAACGAACCACCCACCCGGTGCGTAAAAATAGGGAGGGTTAATACAGAGATTGTAATATCCGCATCCCTGTTTACATACGTCTACCTACCTACTTTCATGTAGCTGTATTATAGTACGGTTAACTATTTTTTGTGAACAGAAAAGGTTTCTCATTAATGAGTAGGTAAAGTAACAATATTTTGCTATAAATTTTCTGATTAATTTATTTCTGCTCAAAGAATATACCTACTATACTCGATTTCCACAGATTTTTAACGATCGATTAATTTTCTTTTCTATTCATAAGTTTTGAAATTACTTTGTGAGATTTATTTTATAAGGAGTCTCCTCACGATTGAGACTACTGTTATAATAGTCGAAGCGTGGAGATAAGATAATTTTATAAACAATATACGCGCTTAAGGACGCGACTTATGTGAAATCCCTTCCGATGGAATGGTTTTATTCATAACCGGTATCAAATAGATCTTTAAACAATGTATTATGTTATTGTACATGATACAAGAAGTGTCCCCTTCATTTCAAAAACAATAAAAAATAATTTTAAATACCACTATTATACCCGGCAAAGTTACCCCTGTTTTACAAAATAAATCAATTTTTCTTCTAAATCCTTAACCGCTATATTTTCTTATAGGCATCATAATATTAGAAAATACAATACCTAGAACCCCTTCATCGCATTTTATCAAAATATTATTTTAATCTTCGTTAATTATTGATTTTACGAGAAATTGTAGATTTTTACGCAATTCCATCTCGCTCATTTATATGCAATAGGACAAGGACCGTTGCTTATCATCTATCGCCGCCTTAAATGTAAATATGAGTACAAATCGTGTTAGTTTCAAAAGTTTATTTTATTGTAGAGGGTCATACTTCGAAGTCCTTTGAGGGTACCTCCACATTATAACTTTTATTTCCTATCTAACATCGCCTACATTGAAATACTCACCCATTCACATTTACGACACGTATAAGTAAGATACTGTTCAATAGTTAACACTAAAGCATCAATAAACAATAAGGCCCTACACACACTCGGATCGTAACACAGAATCTCATGTTAACACGTATCGGAACTTAGTCGAATTAAATAATTTATCGTCCCGCGTAAAGGCTGAAGGAGTAATAAATCAATATGCAGGGCATGCACACACGAGTGAAGGGGTTGCCAGTGTTGCCACCCCCTGGCCCTTTCTTGACTAATTAATTAAACAACCGATTCATTACAGCAGCCTCCTTTGTGCCCTCACATTCGTCTACTGAGCTAAATATAGGTACGGATGGCAGAGACAATATATTTTAAATGAGGTTTGAAGGTTTGGAGGGTTTTTTTTAATTAAATATTTTTTTGAAATAGAGTGAAAGATGTTTTCGGCTGTCTGTATATTTCTGTCTGTCCGCAATTTCCGGGATAAACTACGATAGGGACTGACAACTTTACGGAAATTTATTTATTATAAAATAAACAATTTTAAAACACATAATTCATTTTTATATTAGCGCTTTATTTCGCTTTATTTAAGTTAAGGTTACATTTAAAAAAACGCATCAAATGTAATAGTCCTATTGTAAATATAGTAAAAATTTAAAAAAAGAAGATCGTTAAGAGGCGATGAGGCCGCCATTTAGTTATTAGTTTTGCCACAATAAACCGTTAATCATTCAATCAATAAATTAAATTAGGTTCTGAATCACTCAATATTTCTATCACAAACCTCAAACCCATATTTAGTTTACAAAAATGTAGCTTGCAATTGGTACTGTAATTATTTACAATGGTTGCCACTATTTTAGTAAATTTATTTGCTATCGGTACCAAACCTTTGAGGTACACGAGTGAAAGGCCGTCACTATCCCGCGGAGCGCGCAATTATTTTAATTTCTTCCACGTGATGAGAAAGGATTGATCGAGCGTTAGGTGTGATCCGAACTGGATCCGAGGCGCGTGGGGACGGCACCAGTCATTAGTTCCCGTCTGCAGTTACCCTTAACTATTCTAATTATTTTGTTTGTTTTGTTTGTAAGGTAAATGTTTAGATAGTTGCTTGTGATTTGACAAGGTTCTGAATGTGTATAAATAAATCACGTAACATAATTTAAATCTTAGAAAAGTAGAAACGATGTCTGTCTAATTTTGTCTAAATATCAATCAGAGAAATTTCTTGTTTTATGGAACCGGTGACAAAAAATTACCAATAGACAAAAGTCGTTTGGTGGTGTCTGCACCGGCCTACACGCCGGAAGGCGGACGAGTTTATTCGACGGGATGATGACCAACAATAAGCATTGACCAATATACATACCTAAGTACCAAAACATCCTTAGACACCAATGTATTATATTTTAGGTGACTATTTCAAAGACATCCATACAATACTACGTATAGTATAATTAAATGTAACAGTTTTGGTTGTGGCTGCAAATCTGACAAGTCAGCAAGCCAGTTCGTTCACACAATGTTGTTACCAGCATACTGGTCCGTAATTCGTACATCAATCAAAATTACTAAAGGTTGCAAGATAATCTATTAAAGTAGGTAAGTTTTAACAAATTATTTATAAATTGCCTTCATTAAGCAGTTATTTGAAATGTTCGCGGTCGGGAGGGTTTGTTTAGAAGTGTTTGTAAACTGGTTTTCATGTTTCACAAATAGTTGTTTACAACAAGAGCTCCTTTTTAATGAAAATTGTGCGTTTCGTTTTCTAAATATATTGATGTAGCTGATTTGGGTGTTAATTTGTCGAATTTAATAGCCGTAACAGACGATCGAATCTAGTCCGAATCGCATTGCTACTTTTAGTAAGGAAATGTTTGACTATTATGACGTATTCTGTCGCCTACAGAATACGTAATAGTCAGTACTTAATTTGAGGGTAAGTTGCGATGGTTACGTATCATAATGACTATTTTCACCTGCACTATTTTCAACTGAACTACGGTCGACTCCACTACAATTTCTTAATTGTATTTTAACAAAATTTAGCACTCTGCGTTCAGTAGTTACTGAGATTAGCGTATTCAAACAAACAATCTCTTCAGCTATATAATATTAGTGTAAAAATATAACTTCCCGACTTTTACAAAGCTTTCCACAGTTAAAAATCAACTTTACAACTGTAATCCATTATGCATGTGTTCAAAAATGGCTGCCAGTATGTGAGATTGAGAGACCAATCCAAGTGGCAGTCTTCGTGCTGTCTTCTTTACAGGATGACTTTTACTGGCTATATTGTTTTATATTAATGGCTCAAAAATGTAAAGTTGCGAATAGTGTAATATACTAACTGGTTTTCGACCGTGGTTCCCTTGGCCCGTCGACTGTCACCTTAATAGCCTTGTTGTAGGTGGTAACTTGAGGCGGACTCGTCGATACTGTGATCGTCAGCGTAAAGGATTTACCTGCAACAAAGATAGGAATTTAAGTTTTCATGCTTAAGACCCTTTACAATTGAGATTATGACATTATTTGGCTTAGACACTTATTTTCATCTAAGCGATGTTCCCGGTTGCACCACTTTAAGAAGCTTGGGGTCAACTCCAAATTATTTAATTTTTTATGTCTGAATGTAAGTTTATTTGCTTATGACTTAAATGTTACTTTGATACATTGGCTTAGATAATAACTGGCGAGTAAAAATACTTCTTGTTGCGTTTTTCTGACAGTCCCTTCTTAAAGAAGAGTATTTACAGTGGGACAAATTGCAGCTAATATATTATTTTCATTTTTATATTTTCCTATTACTGCGAGTTAGATCTATTTTAGTATTTACATTCTAAAATTTCATCTTGTAGCTGGTTAGAAAATACGTTAAGTAGGTAATCTTTTTTTTTTACAGTTTTACCGAAAATTGTAAACATCCTACTTCCTACTATATAATATTATAAATCCGAAAATCTGTTTGTTTGTTTGTTTGTTTGTTTGTTTGTTTGTTTGTTTGTTTGTTTGTTTGTTTGTTTGTTCCCTCTTCACGGTCAAACGGCTCGACCTATTTGGATGAAAATTTGCATAGGGATAGTTTAAATTATGGAGAGTAACATAGGATACTTTTGATCCCGAAAATCCCGCGGGATCGGGACTTACGCGGGTGATAACTATTTATTAGATGAAAATTTGCATAGGGATAGTTTAAATGATGGAGAGTAACATAGGATACTTTTGATCCCGAAAATCCCGCGGGATCGGGACTTACGCGGGTGATAACTATTTATTAGATGAAAATTTGCATAGGGATAGTTTAAATGATGGAGAGTAATATAGGATACTTTTGATCCCGAAAATCCCGCGGGATCGGGACTTACGCAAGTGATAACTTTTTCTTAGATGAAAATTTGCATAGGGATATTTTAAGTGATAGAGAGTAACATAGGATACTTTTGATCCCGAAAATCCCGCGGGATCGGGACTTACGCGGGTGATAATATGAATGGATGAAAATTTGCATAGGGATAGTTTAAATGATGGAGAGTATCATAGGATACTTTTGATCCCGAAAATCCCGCGGGATCGGGACTTACACATTTGATAACTATTTATTAGATTAAAATTTGCATAGGGAAAGCTTAAGTGATAGAGAGTAACATAGGGTACTTTGATCCCGAAAATCCCGCGGGATCGGGACTTACGCAGGTGATAACTTTTTCTTAGATGAAAATTTGCATAGGGATAGTTTAAGTGATAGAGAGTAACATAGGATACTTTTGATCCCGAAAATCCCGCTGGATCGGGACTTACGCGGGTGATAATATGAATGGATGAAAATTTGCATAAGGATAGTTTAAATGATGAAGAGTATCATAGGATACTTTTGATCTTGAAAATCCCGGATCGAGACTTACGCAGGTGATAACTATTTATTAGATGAAAATTTGCATAGGGATAGTTTAAGTGATAGAGAGTAACATAGGATACTTTTGATCCCGAAAATCCCGCGGAATCTGGAATTACGCAGGTGATAACTATTTATTAGATGAAAATTTGCATAGTGATAGTTTAAGTGATAGAGAGTAACATAGGATACTTTTGATCCCGAATATCCCGCGGGATCGGGACTTACGCGGGTGATAATATTTATTGGATGAAAATTTGCATAGGGATAGTTTAAATGATGGAGAGTAACATAGGATACTTTTGATCCCGAAAATCTCGCAGGATCGGGACTTACGCGGGTGATAACCATTCAATGAATGAAAATCGACACAGGGGTAGGATAAGTGATGTAGAGTGGCATCATCATCATCGTCATCGATTGTCATCCTTCGTCATCGTCATCGGCACTTACTGACGAAATACAAACTTTAACTTACTTCACCTACCTACCGCAGTGCAAAAATCCACACGTAAACGGACGACCAGGGAAGTACTGATGATGCCAGGCGCGGCAGCGCCTGGCTTCAACAGTACTTCAATGGGCGACCGTTTAAGTGTGGATTATTGCATTGCGGTAGGTAGGTGTTCGAACAACGCGGGATCGCGACTTGCGCGGGTGAAACCGCGGGGCGCAGCTAGTAACCTATAAACTTCAAATATGACGCTGTAAATCTACTATAACTCGATATAGCTACTCCACTGATTAATTCCTTCGTTCGTAATCATACAAATTTTCCACTCAAACTGAACGTAAGCCATAAATTCAATCTGTGGTCTGTTCTCTTTTCGGGCGCCCACTTTTTGTTGTAGTTTGAATTTGATCACTTGTTTGAAAAGTTAAAAATTTATAGCCGGTTCGATTTCAATTTGTGTGCCGGACGAAATTTGTTCAGTTACGACGAGACCTGTCCGCTACAAAAATAATTGTCAATCAAAAACCCATTCGGTTTTTGTTGTAGCTATTGTAAAGCGGGGTACGAAACTATATGTAAATTTAAATAAAACGGATTGAATAGTGCCGAGTGTAGTAATTTAACGTCGATTATGATATCGATATAACGAACTCTTGAAAAAGAGCGACCTCATTCGAACGTCGAGTGTGTAAAAGAGCAGCTCGGTCGCATCACATCAGAGCGCGTCACAAACAGATTCCCGACCACTCCATCACGATGTTACATTGCCAATAAAAAAAGCATTTCCATCTGCGGAAAAACCACAGTTAATATTAAATGACCGTCCGTCAAAGCTATATTGTGGACCGCTTTGGCGGCCACTCTCGCTGCGGGACGCTGCCGATCCCGATTTTGTGATTTTTCCTCCCTGTCGGCCGCCACCCGAGAGGAGGGAAGGGAGAGAGTGACATGTAAGCTTTAATGGGCCCCGGAGCGGCACGCCGCTGGCTACACGCGAAAAACTGAAAAAAAAGCCTCATTCATACGTGATTTCATGTGTAGGCTACTTTCTGCGGGCTCGGCGGTGAGGCTCGTTAAAAATGGAAGCCGTACACGCAGCCGGCTTGTTGTGGCCTATCGGAGTTTATTAACGTGCCCCGAGTGGATGTACGCTTCAACAGTTTGTGTAGTATTCCGGTTTTAGTTCCTAGTTTGAATATTGCAAGTCATGGTCGGTATTTATTTAGTGAATATTGTGGAGTTGAAGTTCAAACCGTGATATTTTGATGTAACGAGTTGCTATTCGGTTTTATAACCCCAACTAGCAATCCACTTGGACTTCTACACATGTGTAATTGTTTTCCAAATAAAGCTAAACAAATTCTCTATCTAAATAACAGTAATATTGTATCATTTTTTCCAAAGTAAAGAAGCATAGAAATAGACATATATAAACACCTATGTTGTGTTCCAACTTTTGAGAAAAAATAAGTATGATTGTACCTCCCTAAAACCGTTGTAAAATAAAAAACACAGCCAACAATTTTTCCTTAACAGTCTATCAAAAAAGGCCCTCACGAGACACGAGAGTGATGCCCGCCGGTGCCAGCCTCGGCTTGCCACCGTTTAACATCGCGCCTAAATAAATAACCCTACTTAATGCGAGCGATACACGATATTGTTACGAGTTCACAGTTCACAATATCCATGTTTCCCCTTTTCTTTATCGAATTGATAAACTTACAAGTTTTTGGTGCCGTTATATTGAGCACTTATGTTCTGAAAATTTAAAAGGGAGTCCCTAAACACTTTCGGGTAGACGTTGAAACAAAGGCAATTATTTTGTGACATTTCAAAGACTATCTATCTATCTATTTATACTTTTATTATAAAGAGTAAATATTTATAGTTTGTTTGATTTCAAATATTCATTAAACAATAGAAAACTACAATATCGAGGAGTGACATAGGCTACATTTGAGATATTCCCACGAGATTGGGACTTACGCCGGTGAAACCGCGGGACGCAGCTAGTACTAAATATTTTTTTTTTACAATTTCTAAATGATCAATTGTAGACTTTTCTTAACAATAAAACATTTCAACTAATTCTGGACTACACTATCTCAGTTGGAAGCGAGCAGTGAAAACTTAATTTAGTGCAGTTAGTTGTAACAATTGTGTCTGCTATGTAGCTGTCTGTGAAATGGCTTTGACAAAGTACGAGTACAGGCGACTGCGATGATTCTGTTCGCGATCAGAATAACATGGACATGTCAACAGTGGCGGTTGACGCGATGAAGATATATATTCATTCGGAGTTTCGTTTGTCTGAATTTAGAATACCGGTAAGAAAATGAAGTTGGACAAAATGTCCGTATTACTTTAGTTTACGCGATGCTGATTTGAAATTAAACACATTGCATGGAAAGACATTATATAGTACTCGAAACGTGATTGGGCATTTGAGAAATACCAAACACCGAATAGGTAACTTTCTCCCGTGACAGTATTAAAACTTGTGCCTCTCATTTGCCTGGCGGGCATAGCTAACGTCCTTAATAATACAAAAAAATGCGTAATAGAAGTTATATGTCAACTTCAAAATATGATATTATTATGCAAAGGATGACAACCTCTAAACTATGAAAATTTATTGGTAGGTGCGAATGAACCTAAATAAAGAAGCTAAATTACTAGAATTAGAAGGCCCACGTGAAACTAAAAGTGTCCCGCTACATTAAGCCTGCTGGCCCTTTCTAATAACACTATTAGAAAGGGACAAACGCTACTTTGAAGCGGAACACTTTTTAGTTCTACGCGAGCATTCTAGTTCTAATAGTAGAACTTCTTTGACCTTAATGAATGTATACGACTTTTTATCGTGCTATTTGAATATGTAGGTAGTATTAAGAGGTATTATTTTGTGTATTTAATTTCAGCGCCTACAATTTAACGAACAGCCCGCCCCTATCCACGTTAACCTGTCGATTGTCGCCCAACATTCCCTAATAGGTGAATGCAATCCAATTTGACAGCTGTCAAATACACGCGTCGTCTTGTCGCAGTCGCGATTACTGCGCCGACGGTAACGACGTGCTAATGCCTTCGCGCTAATTGACTGAATTAATACGACGATGTGTAACCTGCTTTATAACTGCCTGTTACCATCTTGATTTTGATAAATCGTATTGGATAAATCTTTTAAATTATTTTGCCTGGCTGATTGATCAACACACAATATGTTGATCATGGTAAAATGTAACTCCTAACCCAATAAAACACAATATTTACCGGGTTTTACTCACGTTTTATTTAATAACGGTATTATTACTAAAGACCGAGCTATCGCTAACTTTACAGTTGGCCTTTTTAAGGTTGGGTTTAATTATGCGAAATCGCGAAAACCTTAGACAAAATTATGTTTTATCTTAACCTGTTTGTAATTCGTTTTTATTGCTCAAGGCAAATTTACTTTACTTATAGAAATATTTTACAGGAAAAAATCATCTCCAAAAGTTCACTCGTAGCGAGATTTCGCGTCTCTGGGTTCAAACTTTTTGAATCCAGAGGCGACCATTTTTATTCAAGTCTCTAATAGGGACCAGTTCAGTTCTATTTTGAATATAATTTTGATTAGTTTAAGTTCGATAATAAAATGAGCTTCTAAATAATGCCAAATAAACACCCGGCTTAAACCAAATCCATACAAAGAATTACCTGTCACAAAATATGGTGCCAGCTCTCCGTACTACCGTGTTTTGACAGTTATGATGGTTGCAAAACGAGCTGTCAGCGTGGAATGGACAAGCGAGCGTAGTTTGTCGGAAGTCGGTGCAATGTGAAACGAAGTTAGTTATATCGGTACCATTTGGTACTTTGGTGGCTTCATTGGTGGTACAGAAAAATTGACAGTCTAACGGCTAAGGGGTTACTTTTTTATTGAAAAATGATAACAGCTTCTTAATAATTATTTAGGTCGTGGATATAAACCCAGATAATCTTTCCACAGCTTAGATCGTGTCATTAATACTTAGGTTCAATCTAGGTAAAATAGTCGTCGAAAATGCTCTTTAATCTTAAAAAAACGTCCGAAAACAGAAGCTCGATAAGGGCACAAAAAGTATACCAGAAAATCGATATGGAGCATCCCGATTGTATACTCGTAGGTTAGTGTTAGAACATGAACACACGCAGCGAATAATATCATGAGATGTTTTTGGATACTATTGTTATTGTAACGTTATGTTATGTTCCAGTTTTTTTTTCTTTTGACATGCTTCTGACATAGTTTTAAATATTAAATTTGTAATTTTGACATTATTCTGAGTCATATTTTTATAGAAATTACCAATAAAATGTATAGTTAATAATTTGCACCAAAGATAAAAGCATCACTTGATTTAATTTTAGTTTTTATAAGAGAAATTTGCATGCCAAGTGACAGCAAAGAATCTGAAACTTTATGTAATATAAGACGAATTTGTGCGAATAAATCTTTATCTTAATGATTTGGAAAACACAGTGTTATTTTAGGAAATTTAATACCTCGTTTTCCGGAAGTTTAGTGTATTTATTTAGAGCTTATAATAGAACCCTAACACATTTGTATTCCATTTTGAATAATGGAGGCAGATTAAGTTATGAGTTTGTGGAAAGCTTAGGCCATGTTTTCTGGCAGGCCTAAGTTGTGTCACCAGGAAGAATCGGCCTTAACTTAAAACATAGGCGTAACTGCTAATAAAGGTGCGTCAGAACTCCTCTAAGCGTAAAATATGCAATAAATAAGAAGTATGTGACATATAACTTAGCCCGCATCGTCATTCACCGTTTTAGGAGATTGTGGTCATAGGTTCGCAAAAAATGTATCTCATACCTACTAGATTTGTAAGCAAGTTTTTTTCTGCGTCACGTTATCAAAACCTCAAGAAAGAAAGAAAAAATACATCCGAATAGATAACCTTCTCTTTTTTTGGTAGTCGGATAAAGAACTAAGTACATCTCAAAACGATAAGTTGAAAAGAATTCGAGTAAAATAACAAAACGTTAGTTAATAGAGCATGATAGAAATGGCACTGCGTGACGCCACAAAGCATTACGCAAGTTGCGGGTTCTTCTGTTAGCGCAACTATACTCCAAAACCAAGGGGCGACCGTAAATGAAATGGTAGTTTTCCATCGTGGCTAACCCGTAGACCGGGTAACCGGGCGCTGGGTTAACCCCGCTGCGGGGTAACTGCGGGGTTACTGCGGCCACGTTACGGTTGACAAGGGCTGTTATAGTTGACGACCGCCGCACCTCACCCGCCCGCAAACCGTGCGTGCTACCGCCTACACGATGTTTGCGTGCCCGAGAACACGCTCGCAGATTTACGTTTCAAGAATCTTTTGTTCGTTTCCTTGGACACTTTTGAATCATTCCCATAATTACTTATATCTTTTTGAAGAATCCACGCTCGTCTAAAAGATATAATACATTTATGTTCTCGTAATGAAATCTCTATACGAATACCGCACATATTCAAATAAAGAATTTCTTCAAAGTATATTTTTTATTCAAATGATCGCGAGACCGCAGCAAGCGAGCGCGAGAGCTCCGCCTCTACGGAAGAAATCGTTTTCCCGACATTTTCCATTGGCTGCCGAGCGAGAAGGCGGGCCATTTCTTCAAGTCTTTGCCGAGACTAACTTTTCATTTGCACACCACTGAAATATAGCTAGAGATTAAAGCATAGCGAGCAAGTTCGGACTGCGGTTTCTCTAGAGAAGTCGGAACTTTTTTGTTTGAATTATATATGTAGCGTAATATGATGCACTCTTCCAATTCCCTTTGATCAAATAATGGAGATTTCTTTGCGAAATTTTAATAGTTTTTTTAGTATTTCTTTTTCGTGATTTTGCATAATAAAACACAATATTTACCGGGTTTTACTCGCGTTTTATTGAATAACTGCATTATTACAAAAGTATCGAGCTTTCGCTAACTTATTAGTTTTTTTAATATTTTAGTTCCTTCGAGAATATTCATTATATTCAGAGTCAACATTTAAAAAAATGGTATGTAAATTATATCATGATTCTTTCCAATCAATTTAGTTATAGACGAATTTCATAAGAAAAAAATACGAGCTTATTTAGGTAACTTAGGTCATGTTCCTGAACAGCCTTAGGATGCATAGATATTATTAAAAATTATTTTGGTTCTCATTATTAAAAAAATGTGAATCAGTCTAAATAAAATGTGAAAGGTCAGTTAAAAGCCATTTACTCATAGAATAGTAAGTAGGGTTGTTAGGTGAGTGTCATGTTCGACTTTAGTCATAATCTGCCTCAGTCATGTTCCTCACTAGTCATGTTTCGCTTTAGTCATATTCTATCCTAGTCATGTTCTGCGTTGGTCATGTTCTATCTTAGTCATGTCAAGATAGAACATGACCAACGCAGAACATGTAAAAGTTATTAACCACCAACAATAACAAAAGTTATTGTTGGTGGTACGGTGCTATTTTACAAACAGCAACATTCAAATATTACTATACAAATCTAAAGAGTACAAATAACTGAGATACAATGGATAAAACACTATTTCTCCAGTATTTCCTGTCATTGCATGCCTATTAATATTCCTTTTGGTGACTTAGGTCTATCAGGGAAAATGACTAGGTAAAACAATGATTTACAGGTTTAGTGTAAGTAAGTAATTCACTAAAGTACTTAAATATCTAGCTTCCCAGCTCTAGACGGATCCAAAGAATTTCCATTATCTAATAATATAGATTAGTTGCGTGCATAGAAAGCTAAATAATGTATATAGGAATCGTCTGAATCTCACCTTGTCTAACGTAGTAACTCATCTAAAACGCAATTGGGAACTTGTCTAAAAATAACTTTGTCTTAATCTCAGCTAGTCTAACGTAATAACTCGTCTAAAACGCAACTGGGAACTAGCCTAATAATAACTTTGTCTTAATCTCAGCCAGTCTAACGTAATAACTCGTCTAAAACTCAACTAGGAATTTGTCTAAAAATAACTTTGTCTTAATCTCAGCTAGTCTAACGTAGTAAGTCGTCTAAAACGCAAATGGGAACTTGTCTAAAAATACCTATGTCTTAATCTCAGCTAGTCAAACGTAATAACTCGTCTAAAACGCAACTGGGAATTTGTCTAATAATAACTTTGTTTTAATCTCAGGTAGTCTAACGTAATAGCTCGTCTAAAACGCTACTAAGAACTTGTTTAAAAATAACTTTGTCTTAATCTCAGCTAGTCTAACGTAGTAACTCGTCTAAAACGCAACTGGGAACTTGTCTAAAAATAACTTTGTCTTAATCTCAGGTAGTCTAACGTAATGACTCGTCTTCAACGCAACTGGGAACTTGTCTAAAAATAACTTTGTCTGAATCTCAGCTAGTCTAACGTAATAACTCGTCTAAAACGCTACATGGAACTTGTTTAAAAATAACTTTGTCTTAATCTCAGCTAGTCTAACGTAGTAAGTCGTCCAAAACGCAAATAGGAACTTGTCTAAAAATAACTTTGTCTTAATCTCAGGTAGTCTAACGTAATAACTCGTCTAAAACGCTACAAGGAACTTGTTTAAAAATAACTTTGTCTCCTCTTAGGTAGTCTTGCGTAGTAACGGAACTGGGAACTTGTCTAAAAATAACTTTGTCTTAATCTCAGGTAATCTAACGTAGTACTCTCGTCGAAAACGCTACTTTAAACTTGTCTTAATATCGCTTCGTCTAAATGTCAGGTAGTTTAACGAAGCAACTCGCCTGCGTAAGTTGCGGACCCAAATATTCCCGTGCGTCTGGAACTTACGCAGGTGAAACAGTAGGGCTAGTTCTTTCTAAAAGTGTTAACCCACACTTTGGAAATATTGTCTTATTGGTTCCGTGACTCAAAACCTAAAATTTACAAATCTAGGTCAACCGGTAGTCCGGTTGACCTAGATTTGTAAATTTTAGCGATAAGCAAGGTCTTTTGACAACAAAATAACCTTATAAGGTTAACTTACCCTATTTGTTAAAATAACCTTATAAGGCTAACTTACCCCATTTGTTTTGGGTCGAAAACCTAAATGGTACTTTCCGTTGACCTGGTACCGCAAAAAGAGGCGAAAAGCAAAGTCTTGTAGCAGAAATTAAGCAAGCAATTTAAAAAGTTGATAATTAAAGAATCTCGCCATTAAAAAAACAGTGTCAGTAGGTCTCTAGTTCGAATGAGCGTCCATACAATTTGATACAATGGAAGGATCTTTAATTTATGGTCATTAGTTACAGACCCACATATAGTGGTAAATGAGTAAGTACGGAACCTCGGCACGCAGGTTCCACTCGCACTTGACTGGTTTTTTTAATGATTTTTTTTTTTAAATATATTACGTAAATTTTGATTTCACTTTTTAGATATAATGATTAAATGTATGGTTTACGACTTTATTTAAGTAGTCGAAACTTAATCGTATACGACCTGAGATTGATGAAGAATACCTTGTTTAGACGAGCTCCAACTTAGCCAAAAATTAGGTTTAGAGTCCCTGCTTTTATGACGACATCACCTTGTCCATCAGCTTATTAGGCGAGTTGCTACGTTAGACTACCTGAGATTTAGACGATTCGATACTAACTAAAAAATACAGTATAGTAAGGATTTATATTGAACTAGTGCTCCCCGTTGTTTCACCTCGCGGTTCCTGAGGAATATCAGGATATGATAAGCATATAACTTCCTATTGAATTTCCTTCCATTTACATCAGTGAAGTAGGTAGTACAATTTGTTAAAGGAAATTTGCATCTTTTCCAAAAATTTAGTGAGAACGGAAGGAACAAAGGAGATCTTACTCGATTGATGAGTATCAGTGTGTTCAATATGGATCCCACAATATACAACGGAATCCCACTGTCATTAAGGATTATTGAGTCTCCCGGGGGTTTAAGAGTGCTGTCAACAATTATCTCATCGACAAGCCTTATTATTCGATTGAGGAATTTTTAAATGATAAAAATATTTAAAAATAAACATACCTTTGCATTGTATTGACATTAACGAATCTAAAATACCTAGTTCAATTTCAATATTGACCTTTTATTAATTTTAATTTCACTTGACATTGCTTATTCTTTATTTAATTTATTACCTATTTTATTTACTTTATTTATTCTTTTTTCTTATTACTGACATTGTAAACATTGAATTCAAATAATTTTATAGGTATATACTTAATTATTATTTTTTTAAGTTGACATTAAATTTGATAAATCAAATTCATTTTATTAATAATATTTGCATGCCAAGTTAAGTGCTGGTGAAATATGTAGAACCTTATACTTTTATAACAACAGTTGTGACCATATTTCGTGCAAATAAATGACATTCATTTATTCATTGAATTACTCTATCTATTAACAGAAATCGCCTGAAAATCCGTTGCGTAGTTTTAAAGATCTAAGCATACATAAAAACAGACAGCGGGAAGCAACAAAGTTTTATACTATGTAATGTATTGATTTAGTTAGACCAACAGAAAGGTTGAACATTAGAATAATTTTGGAAGAGAAAAATATTTCAATTTTTAAATCGTTTACTAACCAAAAAAATATTGATCAGTCTCAATACGAGTATATCGTTGAGTGGTTACCCCAGGGACAACGATGGTTGAAGTTAAACGGTTTTATCTTCAATCATCAAAAAAACAAAAAAGTTATCAAGCCTTCCTTGAATAAAAAACCGTGAACCTTCCGTGAAACATCTATAGGCGCTGGTATACCTGATTGTTGGCGTGGCGATACGGGCCGTGGCGACGGATCGCCACGCTATATGAAAATTTTTCAATATCAAATATTTCACATCAGTCAGGCGTCCCGTGACGGCTCACATTTTTTCTGACAATATTTTCCTTCTCTTGTAAGGTCTTGTACTTACAGTTGAATAAGAACTAAAAAGTTCCAAACCCTGAGCAAAGCAAGCCTTTGCTTCAAACAAATCCAAAACCAAAGTTATGATCAACGGTATGGTGGGTAGAACAGGAAAAGTCACCTCTAAAGAACCAGGTGCAGATTGATGAAGCACCTGACCACCTTCTCAACCGAAAACTTCTTAAACATTAATTAACAATTTTTGACGATTGTTATTGGTAGTCGAAAGTACCTACACTAAGAATGAAAAAATAATTAACAACCGACTTTAAAAAGTGCAAAATACCTACACATACAGTACCATCGATTTATCTATCATGTTATGTGAAGTCGGGCAGTTTTTCTGGGTGGATCAAGATTGTAATTTGGCTGCCCGACTTCAAATAACAAAACAGATAAGTCGGCAGCGCTGTATGTTAAAGGTATTTTATGCTTTTTGATATGATTTTTAAATTTTTTTTCATTCCAGAACCTACTTTTGTGTTATTATTTTCGGCACAATATCTTTAAATCAAAGTATAAGTACACGTACATATTGTGATATTTTCATTTTTTTTTCGGTAAATTTTCTGTGTTATCTTAAACGGTTGCGTGGGCTGCCAGCTCCCATTAGTAGTCCATACACTTTGCTAAACTCTTGTAACTTAGCTTAGGATGGTATGAGTTGATAATGCAGTGAACATGTCTCGCAAAAAGTTATGTACAGTTATTAGGTAGCACAATAACAGAAGGCTAGGAACATGAGGACCTGATTGACATGCCCGCTACTTAGATGAAAGACAAATAATATGTGGGCCAGTTTAACAAAACAATTTCTCGAGCTCCTCGAAATCTCGTGGTTCAAAAGGCACGTTAAGCGGTTAGAACTTGTTGTTATCTTTGATAGCAGTGGATAAGTCATATAGAATATAGAGGCGATAGGGCGACCTGAAAAACCCTAACACTAGGTGAGCTATTTCACTACACGAAAAGACAAAGAATGTCAATAAGCAACGGCTAACACTTTTTCTAAAAAAGACGATTTTATATGGATAGATTTTATATAGTGGGTAAAAGTGTTTCAAATAATGATCTTTCTGCCCATGTAGTGGGAACGTTCTTTTATCATTTCCAATACTAGGATGCAAGAAAACTTCTCATAATTAAATACATGAATGGATTAGCACATATGACGGTTTCAAATAGAATAATTAAGTAACTGACTACTACTATAACGGTAGCAGGTGTATAGTATGATCTGTGGGGTAAATGAAACATTAAGGCAAGTGATACAACCGTGAATAAACAGTAAACTACTTGTGATGTGCCCTGCGGTGCTCAGTTGATAAATACAATTAGTAACAAACTCATTTAGATTCTCCACATTATATGCGCTGGGCTAATATCATTGTAAACTGTAAAACATAATTGAACGAATAAAAGTTCATTTTGGAAACATCAATTACACGCTATAGGATATGTTTTATTAATTAAGATTATTTCTTAAATCGTCACTAAAGTGTAGACAAAAATCAAAAATACAACAACCATCTGAACTCCATTTCAGCATTGAACGGCTTTGAAATAGGGTTATATTGATATTGTATTGCAGTCAATTACACTTTTAACTCTATTTTAATGCGGTAAAGCACAATTCGTGTATTGATTAAGAAAATCTAGAGTCCGTCTGTCTATCGTCGGTCAGCAGACTGTATCTCATGACCGTGATAACTAAATAGTTATTCTTTTACAGGTCATTTATTTCTGTTGCAGCTAAGTATATAAAAAAACCGAAAACAGTTTAAAGTAAATATTTAAGTGTGGATCACACACACCAAACGTCATTATTTTGTGATAATGTAACGGAACCCTACGTGCACGAGCCCGACTCGCATTTGGCTGGTTTTGCTTTTTTTAGAAAAGGAATGTAATATTATAGTAAAAATGTAAACACGAAGATAAAACCTACGAAAATTCTTAGTTAGAATTGTAATTTTATAGTTACCATCTATGTTCTTAAATCACAAAAGTTTTCCATATAGTATAGAAGGAATATTAGTTCTATTAGGTACTACATATTTCTAGCTATATATTACGTTTTCTTAATTTCAGACTCTAATCTGAGTTTTTGGTTCCTTGTTTTTATTTTTCATATGTTCTTTAAAAAGGTGTGAAATCGTAATCAAAATTAAGAAACATGTATTATAAGTATTTATTTGCACAAAAACGCCTACAACTTTAAAAAAAATAGAAAAATTGATTAGTTAACGTGTACTGACATAGTTAAACGCGAATTTACCATCGTAAAGCAAGCATTATTTACCTTTTTCTTATAGTATTCTCAACAGGTGGTTTATTCTTACAACCCAAAACGGCACAACCCTTATTTTTGCTCGTAAAAAGTAAACTTTCTTAAGGAAGGGCGGGCAGATCAATCAGCTGGGCGGAAATAGCCGCCCTTTTCCGCCCTTCTTATTTGACATTCAAAGTAACTTTGGTAAGACGTCGGAAAAAGTTTTAAGTAGGTACTTCCCAATGTCAATCCCTAAATTTGTTGTTTTTGGTATCAAACTTTTTTAAAGTCATTTTTCGGTTTTAATAGGATTTTACTATTTATGGCATTATTTCACTGACTATTTTTTAAGGAAATGTTATTAATAAATCATTTTTCAATGCTCAACGTTTCGAGATCTTTACAGGTCTCTTCTTAATTAAATCTATCAAACTTTGTATTTTAGTTGTAGTTTGTATTAATGGTTATGCTTTTTACAAAATAATTTAAATGGACATTGAAATATTTTTACCAATAAATTTAAGACAAAAAAAACATCGAATCTCGTAACTGCACCTTCAGCACTCACCGCGACCACTGCGGCCGACAAATCGCAAGTCGTTAAACTTCGCGACTTGGTTCTTCATCACAGCAGAACTGTTCCTCAGCTCCGCGCAGCAGTTCTCGTCGTTCCCAGCCCGCACGGTCACCAACGTGCCATCACCGACGTCACCTAACGCCACCACTTTGAACGCCACGGGTAGGGTCTTGTTGGAGCGCCAGTGTGGCGGTAAAACCGTGCATACAAAGTGCGGGCTGCCGGTTCGCACAAGTTCCCCAGGGTGCTCCGATATGAAGTCACCCAGTGTCCGCTCGGCGAGGATGTCCGACGTCATTTTGGTGTAAGTCTCGTGGAGCAGCGTCGAGCTGGTGTCCGGCGACACAGCCCCGCTCGTCGCACTCGTCAGGTGCATCCTCGACACCCGAGCTCGCTGCGTGCTACACATTAGACTCCGAGTGCAGGCCCCCGGCTACATCTCACTACGCGACGCGACTTCCATCCGACCGCTCCTTACTCGCACACTTCATTGTCAGTTCTCACTCAACACTCACTTTTCGAAATCTCGACTGTGAGAGGATCACACTCGCCCGGTTGCTAGGTGACGTACTCGTGGTGACGTCACGGCGGCCTTGCCACACTTTTTTCCCTTGTGAATGAAAAGTTCGGCGACGGGCGGATGAGGGACGCGAGGGGCCGATTTTTTCCGGCGGCGCCGAGGGGTGGCCCCCGCACGTGGCGAAAAAACTTTTCACTAGTTTCACTGACGCTGTTACTTTTTTCGAAACGCTATTGATACACGCACTTTCACTTTTAGCTACGTTCGGAACTTTATTTGATTTACAAAGTTTATATCGAAGCTCGTGCGTTTATGATGATGCGTATGGATCGGTGTATTGAGATGCGTGCGTCCAGTCAGACGGTCGTAGTGTGACTCGTCGTGTGCTATCCGCCCTCGTGCCAGTTGCGGTCGCAGCTCGCGGCAGCTATTAATACGCGGCGTGCGTCCGTACTCGTCGACTTCGGACAAAGTTTCGCGGGTGAGTCGGTGCGGCTCGCGGCTGCCGCGGCGTGGCGGAGAGGCGGCGACGGCGCGGGCGCGGCGGGCGGCGGAGCGCACTTTGCGGTCAGGGTGGGTTGGGTTTAAAGCCGCCGAAGGATAAAACATACAAATAAACACGTGTTCGCGCCGGCGCGAGCGAGAGGTGCGTCGAGAGCGGCGGTGCAAGCGGGACGGAGCGCCGCACTTGCGGCATTTGACTGCCGGCTCGCGCGACGCTGCTCGCTGCTCCGTTGCACTGTTGCAGCTCAGACTCACTACAATTAGTACAAAAATGTGATAAATGCAAATAATTTCTGAGACTTATATAGGTTTTAATTCCAAATCAAACTCTATCCTAACTGTCTTTACACAAGATTTGTCTTGCCTATCTAAAATTAAAAAAAATACAATTTAATTACTTTCTACTAAATACCAGTGTTTGCCAAAGTTTTGTTACAAATTAAAGGGTTCAATTTCCTTTTCATTACTTAATTTATTCACCTACTCAATTATTTTTGAACCTGAGATCTAATAATGACAGTGAACATCTATAGACACACTAGTGGGTTCAAATTGGAATAAAAAGTGAGTCAAACAATCTAACCCACTAGCTATTGTGTTAGTTAAAATTGGGATAAAAGTGAGAGTAGAAAACCCGAATCTATCACCTCTTTCAACAGAACACCTCTAACCCCTCACACGCATGGTACAAAGGTGGGTTGCCGTTAATTAACGGCACTACATGAGCCAGATAACAGTTTATATGGCACCTTGTGATATAGTGCGCCGTAAAGAAGGCAGGGTCGGGATGGATCGAGTTAACGAAGCCTATTAAGTGTCGGGACAGTCGTATCTCAAAATCTGCTTACGGGATAAGTCTAGTCTCCACAATTTACTGCCTCATTATTTCAAGGGACGCGGACGGGTCTTGTGTTGAAACAATACCTATGGTTTATCGTGAATTTTGCGCGAATAGATTGGGTTGTGTCCTGTCGGTTTTATTAGAGATTTCATATTTAGTATATATTAAACATTTATTTAATGCATGACACTATAAGAATCTTAGATTTTTTTTATATATTAGTGCCAATAACAAATTCCTAATTTTAATTTAATAAAGTAATACAATAAATAATAATCTATATAATAATAATAATAACAACAAAAATGAATATATAAAATAAAACACCTCTGTCTTACTAAAACACACTGCCCCTGATCGTCCAAATAAACATTTAATTTAAATAATACACAAACAAGAAATTAAAACGCTACAACGAAAATAATAAATTAAATGAATAAAAATCAAATTATAACAGTAATATAATAAATATACTTTCAAAACTGAAATGGAATAGTTTTTAGGGTTCTGTATCCAAAGAGAAAAACGGGACCCTTTTACTCAGACTCCGCTGCTTGTCTTTCTGAATGAATGAATGAATGAATGAATGAATGAATGTCATTTATTTGCACGAAATATGGTCACAACAGTTGTTATAAGAGAATAAAGTTCAACATATTTCACCAGCACTTAACTTGGCATGCAAATATTAATAATAAAATGAATTTAATTTATAAATCTTAATGTCAACATAATAAAATAAAACTGTATAGAATTATTTGAGTTCAATGATTACAATGTCAATAATAAGAAAAGCGAATAATGATACAATTTGAAATAATTAAAAATAAAAATAAAAGTAAACAATGTCAAGTGAAATTAAAATTAAGAAAATGTCAAGATAGAAATTGAACTAGGTATTTTAAATTCATTAATGTCAATATAATGGAACACTATCATTTAATTACATTTTTATCACTTAAAAATTCCTCAATCGAATAATAAGGCTTGTCGATGAGATAATTGTTGACAGCACGCTTAAACTCCCCAGGAGACTCAATCTTCCTTAATGACAGTGGGATTCTGTTGTATATTGTGGGAGCCATACTAAACACACTAATACTCATCAATCGAGTCTTTCGCACAATAGTCCGAAGATCTCCTTTGTTTCTTCCATTTTCATTAAATTTTTGAAATAAATGCAAATTTTCTTTCACAAATTGTACTACTTCACTGATGTAAATGGAAGGGAAAGTAAGTATTTTTAATTTTTTGAAATATTCTCTACATGATTCCATTCTACCTAACTGACATATTGCCCGTATACATCGCTTTTGGGCAATTAATGGTTTCTTTTTGTCAGTGGAATTACTCCAAAATATTACTCCAAATCTAAGTATTGACGCTACATGACCGTGGTATGCTGCTAATAGAGCTTTTAAGTTTACGATTTTTTTTAACTTGTATAGAGTCACCCAACTATATCTTAAGAGCCCTGACAGTTAGACAGAAATTTCCACAGATGATGTATTTATGTTGCCCTTATTTAGGACTAGCTGCGTCCCGCGGTTTCACCCGCAGAAGTGAAAACGCGTTTTCACGGGCGCGGGCGGCCGAGCGGTTCTCGAGCAATTGCACTTTTTCGTTCATTACTCGGGTTCTACTAATTGAATTACGATGCAAAGTATACCACGACCTTCCTACAAAATAGAACTATCCAATACTGAGAACCAGATTTCAATCGGATAAGTAGTTTTTAATTGTATAAGGAACCGACAGATAAACAGAGAAACAGACAGACAGACATGAATTTTAAAAATTATATAATTTAATTTCTTTTATGGTTTTCGCGATTTTGCATAATAAAATACTTTATTTATCTGGGTTAATCACGTTTTTATTCATTGTTCCAAACGAACCGAGCTTTCGCCAACTTTACAGTTGGCTTTATCAAGGTTGACTAAGATGTAATTTGTCTAATTTTAACATTCTAAAAAGTTACAGTAAACTACCGCCTCATAATTATTTGCAACAAAACGTTCCAGTGTACGCAAACTATAGAGTTATTGTAATAGTTTTCAATTTAAATTATAATTATTTTATCCCTAACTAGCTCAAAATGAATAAAAACGCGATCAACCCGGATAAATCAAGTGTTTTATTATATAATTTTGTTTTACTACTTTTTTTAATCCCTCTAGAGATCTTTTTTTTTTAATTAACTTCCAAGTACAGACTTTTTGTCCTCTCTTCCTTTATTATAAGTATAGATTCCGTAGGTACCCCAAGGGCTAAAACTGGACCCTACTATTGAGACTTCACTTTGTTCATATTTGTCTGTCCGTCCGTCTGTACCCACGCTGTATCTCATGAACTATGCAAGCTAGATAGTTGATATTTTCACACATTATGTATTTATGTTGCCGCTATAACAACAAATACTAAAAATACAACTAACAAATACGTTTAATAAAGTGCAAAATAGTACTGAATATTTCGTGCGTGAGTACCACTCGCACTTGGCCGGTTTTTAATATTGTAGAAACCTAAAAAGTCGAATACTAAAGTAAAGTCATTGTAAACAGATATTGACTTCACAATGATAGTTTAGTTAACTTATACTAAAATTCGTAGCGTTTCGTAGACCCTCTACGACACATGTAATATTGGAATGAGATGTTACAATGTACACCTTAGGTACGAAGACTGGTTTCGTTCGCCTGATGGCCTCTGTGGCGCGTCAGGCGACTACAATGCTGAAGGCTGCGAGTTCGATTCCTGCCGGGTGCAAATATTTATGCTTAAATAATAAATATTAATATCTGGCCAGATACAAATATATTTTATTGGATGTCTATCTATGTATAATATGTGTGCATGAATTTACAAAAAAATGTTAAATATGTAGTATATCCGATGTCTCGTACCCATAGTACAAGCCAAGTGCTTAATTTGAGTCTAAATTACGCTGTGTGTTATGTTGTGTAATATTTATATTTTATTTGTTTAAAACGGTTGAAAGCGTCTGCTATTCTCTCTTCGTAGTAAACTACCGTAGTCGCAGCTATAAAGGTAGACGCTTGCAGCTGTCATTTCACAGATCGCCCTAACTCTACTGTACTTAAATATACCTACCTAGTTAGTTAGGTACCTCTCTATTCTGTGGCGTGTATTGCAGAGTAGATGAGTAGGCGAATTAATTAAAATAAATAAATATTGCACGATATTACACACACTAGACAACTGATATACATACATATTATACTTTTTTATTGTAAATACATACATATTATACATAGAAAGACATCCAGACCATAAATACATTTTTAAGCATAAATATTTGCACCCGACGCGACGGTTTATAAGTTTATTATAAGTGAACTTGATAAACTTCTTACTAATGTTTTAAACGGGAAAGTTTGTATGTGATTTTGTAATTTTTCACTCAAAAACTACTAAACCCATTGCAATAAAACTTGGAGTACAGACAGTTAGAGACCTGGAATAACACAAAGGCTTCTTTTTGTCCCAATATTTTCGAGGGAACAGTACCTACATAAGTACTAAAATTTGTAATTTCCGATTTTAAAAACTATTTTTAATGGTAAATTCCATTGGATTCCAAAATTTAGCTTTTTCGTGACCAATGAGAGAGTGATATATTGTGGTACCAAGTTTAGAACACGGTAGTTTAAGCCGAAGTGGTTGATTTCAGTTATAATAGACGACGAACGAACAACTTATCTAACTTAACACTTTTGAAAATTCGAATAATAATTTTGTCTTAGGTTTTCGCGATTTTGTATAAACATCTTCAGTCAACTAAAAATATTAAAAATCATTTTAGATCAGTTACAATTTGCAGCATCAAACTTCGCATAAAAATGAAAATCTCAGGTTTCAAAACCCTACTCTTTGATAAATCAGTGCATACCGTAGGGTCAACTCAACAAATATTGATCATAGCTCCCTTACAACACAAAATCAAACCTTTTATTTAAGTCCGTGCACACAGAGGGCATTATTTGCAAGGGCTAAGGGCCCAAGGGTCGAGGGAGATAGTTCAACAACCCTGGCTGACCGACGAATAACAGCGATTAGAATATTAACCGTCCATAATTTATGTTTCGTTTCGGAATTTGAAGGATTTGTTTGAAGAACTTACTTATGAGGTTGGGTTGGCGTTTTATATCATAATAGAATCTCTTTTGATATACCAGCGCTGACCTCTAAAAGAGGTCACTCGTAGGTGGAATTTTGATGTAGACAGTTGATACACACTGGACCTCTACTTTAATTCTACGAACGAACAAAAAACAAACTGCCTTCCTAATCTATCATTATATGACAGATTTTCTTTCTGGATGACAAAGTTTTTAGTTTGTTCGTAAATCGATGTAAAGGCCTAGTGTGTGTCTACATCAAAATTCGACTTAAAGTAGAGGCCCAAGTACACATGAAAGGTTCATTATTATTTTGTCTATAGGCTGTCTGGAATGCCCATATTCAATGTAAGTCAGTCAGTAACTAGCTTACACTTTAACGTCTTTGTTTTTTAAACGATACCATTTACGGGATTATTTATAAACCCATATTTTTTAGTCTTCTACTTCTTTTCGTGTCAATGGCATAAACATTAGGGGGCTGTAAACTAAAGAGTAACCCTTTATATTAGTTGAAATTTAAAGTAATATGACTATATTTACAAATATATCGTTTTACTAAAACTTACTTTCACTTTAGCAAGCTGCTGCAAAGTTCATTTTCTATAACAAATTTTATCATAAATAATCAAGCAATTATAATAGTAAATCCAAGGCGCAGTTGATAACAAAAGGCCCAGTATAAGCTGGTAAGCAGACGGGCATTTAACCGCCAGATTGCAATAAACATAGCGTAGTGGACGCGTACCACTGCCACGCTGGACACAGCTTGACTACAGGAGCACAGGGGAAACTGTGGAGAGGCATCTAAAATAATACAATTTTATAAAATAAAAAATGTGATAGAGATTTTTCTTCTGTTTTCATAATGAAATGAATTGAAACGACGTATAAATATTAGTCTTTGCAATTTTAAAGACCGCGTGAAACGTTTTCATACAATTAGTATTCGAGATGACGGTAGTTTTAAAAAACTTCCTCGAAAAATGACAGTGAGAAATTACATTCAGTCCACCTCTGACAAAGTCGCCTGAAAAAAACGTAGAACTTTGATGCAACGCGATTAAAAGCGGAAAAAATGTTATCATTTTTTCCCAAGGAAGAGTTATCTCTTCCTTGGCAGTCGTTTAAAAAAGGTTATCTTTAAATGTGATGAAATAACTTTTGCCTTTAAACTTTTTTAAATGCTAATTTTTTGCAATAACACACAGAGTATCATAGCTGTAGTTTTTGCGGAAACAAAAGTTATGTGTATTATAATAATAGCAAGTGGTAGTTTATGACATGTTACCTTTAACTTAGTTATTTTATTTCAATATTTCCATGGGATCGTTACTTATCTACGACGTTAAAAATGTTACATAGCTTACTAATTGTTTACAACTAGTTGTGTGCAACAACAAGCAATGTGGTCAAGTATCTTCCGTTAGGACTTGAAAAAAAAAAATTGCACTTACATATCGCATTCACCATCTCTCACGAATTTTATTGCATGATGATTTCAATAAAATAACTCTTACTTACAAACCGAATTAGACAAGACGACTCTACACATTTCTATAACCAAAGGTCCTACCAACCGGAGCGCCGTCGCCCTCGTTAGAGAAGCTCAAATTAATGCAGGCCATTCTCTCAGTGACGCCCGCCCAGTTGTTCTTAAATCTAATTACCATGCCGGCCTGCACCGCCTAAACGCACACATTGATTAATTGTTAGACGGAGAGACAGGCTAGAATTTTGGTGGATTGTCTATGTCGTATCATTAAGAGGCCTCCTTGGCACTAGCTTATGATACCGCTTTTATATTATTCATTAATACCTTTTTAATAGGTAAATTTCATAAAAACCCTACTTTAGGAGCCGCTCCGTCCTAAAAGTAATCCTCATGAAAAATTAGAAACTACTAACACTTGTAGTTCCTGAGATTTATTGATGAGTGTGTCAATGATTTTCTGTTTTTAATATAGAGTAGACTAAAAACTAAATATTAATTTTTGATATAATTGATATGGAGTTCCGAAAAGTAATGCCTAATACAATCAATTATATATCGAGTAGATAATATTTCTAATGGCGCCCTATGGTTTCACCGGTATATCAGGATTAAAAAGCAGTCTATGTGTTAATACAGGTCTTCAGCTATCTGCATACCAAGTGTCATCGAAATCGTGGTGGCATAATACCCCCGGATATGATTACTTGCTAACTTTTACCAAGCTTTCTTCCAGATATCAAACCGACAAACCAGTAAAGAGCATTGAGGGAATCAGTAAGCCAGCCAGTATGTCAGATTTTCGGCCATTTTGCATTAGGTTCTTAACTGGCTTGACACGGCAATTAGCTCGGCAAATTGATATGAGTGTGACTGGTTCCTAAGACGAACCTATCTAAAGTGAAAAAAAGGAGTGGAACCCACTCCACTGCCTTCTTCATACATCCAAGTACGAAAGTGATCAGGTATCTTATTAGAAAACTGCCTCACTTGTCATCTGGTAAGGTGATTCAAAGTTCAAAACGATTACTTAGTGTTAGTTATTACGAATACCTCTAGAAACTCTGGTGGGTTTAACGTTTTAAAGAGTTAAAGGGTATCTCACCCATAGAGGATTATTTCGTTATTTATTTTTATTGCTCAAGGCATGTCTGCTAGAAATATTTTAAAGGAAAAATTCGTCTTTAAACATTCACACCTACACACCTAGAGACGCGAGTTCAAACCTCGCCGCGAGTGAATTTTTGAAGATATTTTTTTCTTTAAAGTATTTCTAGTCTCATGGAAGGTTTTTAAATTTGTTCGTCCTTTCAAATATAGGTACTAAAACTTCTGAAGTTTACGGTGGAAATCCATTACACTGCGCCATGCTATCTAGTTATTAGAAAGCCAACAATAGTAAACAAAGCACATAACAGACAGAAGTATTAAAAGAGAACAGCTCATGAAGGGTAAAACGGGAACACGTCCAAGCCATTATCCCTACGTCCGACTTTCGTTTTAAAATGTAGAAATTAAAGTTTCTTTTTTCGTGGAAACAATTCTAAACTCCGCAACAACTTGTGTTTTAGCGGCGCGCCCTAGCGTGTTTGCGGAACTTCGGAAAGTTTAAAAACGTACCGTTTCACTTTATCCCCGAAATACCGTTGAATATTTTAATTGGCCAGACGAACCCCGTAAAACGGAACGTTTTACGATGCATAGATTTCGAGAATTGTTGGTAAAAGTTGATGGCCGCCCGCAAAACTGTTCTGTTATTGGTTCTTCGAATTCACGATGAAAATATCAGTTTTTTGACGTAACTATTGTTGATGTTTAGGCACGTGATTCTTATTGGAATTTAATGAATCGGATTTTTCTAATAAGTCTGATTTAACTAACCACATTCAGGTTGATAGATAAAGTGTAAATAAATAAATAAATGTAAGTAGGTAAATAGGTACCTAGGTAGTATAGAAAAATAGGTAGTCTAATTGAATAACTATTCTGACCAATACTTTGGATGATTTTTCATATTTACGCTCAGGTATATGGGGGCATAATACACGTATAAAAGTACTTATACCTATATTTATGTAATTAACACATCCCTAATTGTTTAAATGTATATGCCAAGCAGTACAGTTATTTGGAACACATCGTCTGCAGTATGCTTTGTGTCTCCTTGATGGAATGTTGGTGTAGAGTGTAGACAAAAAGTTCCTTTCTCTGGCTTCAAACGGAAGGGTTGCCGGACTCTGCGTGTACTCGTTACCTACGACCAGTGATTGTTTAACTTTGTACCTCATTGAAATAAAACTCATTTTACGGTTTAAATAGCGTTGTTTTTATTATCAGAATTATTGCAATGTCGATCCGACATTTCGGAGCTCTTTTAGACTCTTTTAAAAATCTTTGGGAATTTGTGAAAAAATAATATTTTAAAAGTCGCGAAAACTGAAAAAAAACCCTTGTAAATTGAACACAATAATATGCAGGTAGTACATTTGGATGCTTGACACCTAACTACACATCTACATATAAATGGTGATAGGTGTTGGTATTGGTGCTTCGTCACGTTCTCATATCTACTTTAACGAACTTTAACTATATTTATTATTGTCGGTATAGATCATAATAACTATAGTTCTAAATTAAAATAAATGAAAAATACAAGTGAATGCTTGAAGCAATATTTAAAATGATTATTTCCTCGATAGGGTGCAGGGATCATCATCAAATCATCGTAGCAATTTTATTAATCATATGAAATCGCAAAACGCTGTAAATTATAAAGATTATTTTTGGAGATTTTGATCATATTTCAATGCTTTGCAAAGTTTGATTATGAACAAAACATTGAGAACCACAACCTTGTTTAACTATACAGTTCTATACATTACTGGCTAATGAAAATGAGCCCTTTCTTCCACGGGTGTGCCGGTCAAGCGACCCTCGGATGCCTGAGGATCCTTAATGCCCACCCCGTGCCGTGTTTTAAATGGAAAGCACTTGCAATTTATGTGAGAGGGTTAGAATTCTTCTCTGTATGTGTTTTATGCGTGTTTTTCGGCTAATTTTGTACGATTCGACCAGGTGCGGTTACTTATGTTATTTGGTTGAAAGCTACTTGACCTAAAGTAAGTACAGTATTGTATAGGTACGACGGTAGAGTAATGTTTATAACTAAGTTACATGGAACGGCAACTAGGTTCTGCAAATTGTCAATAAACATCTATGCCCCCTGGAATTACCCACATAGTTCAAACTCCCTTCGGAACACAGAGATAAAAATGTGTTAATCCGGGTTATAAACTACATTTGTGGCAAATTTCACCTAATCTGTCGAGGCGATTTTGCGTAATAGACCCACAACATCGAAACCATTGCAAAATAAAAAAAATAAACTAACATGATTGACCCATAATTTCATATTTTCCAGGGTCTTAATCGTCAAAACCTCTAAAAATATAAAATAAGTGGAATACTCGTAGAATAATAAATTATACCCATTGTAGATAAAAACGGAAATAATTTATGAATTATACGGAACTTTTCACTACAATGCTTTGCTTACTTTATACTTATCTATGAATGTATTTACTCCTTTATGAACTTTCAAAGTTATTTTCTAATTTTCTCTAAACTTGAGAAAATAATTCTTTGGACGCAATCGATATTGTTATGATCAACCCTTGAGAAAACTAATTAGGATCTCAAACGCATAGCTGCTATGAGTCTAATTAGAAATTCCGACTCGTTTGGGATCGGATTCTCTGAGGTCCAAACAATTATTGTTATCGGTGGGCACCCAAGCACAAAAACCTTTGATTTAGCAGGGTGAATATTTTGTTACATTTAGAAGTAGCGTAAGTACTGTCGGGGAGACAATTCTAAACGAATTATCCGAAATTGTTTTTCAACGTTGTGTTTATATTTTAATGTTAACAGGTAAATATTACAGTGCAAATGTGCTCGATAGGCCTTTTAAGTACAGCGGTAGGTAATCGTTCGAGAAAGCGAACGAAGCCTACCTAGGGCATAACCTAGTAATGAATAAAAATTCAACCTTCTAGTCTGAATAAATATATCTGCAAAATGCTTAGCCCTGACTGACCGACTGCTGGATTAATGCAGAGCCTAAACTATTCGTATAGAGCTAACATTTTAATAGTGTGTTTTAGGTGATGCAGGCATCTAATAAGAAATACTTTTTCAAAACTCCCAGCCAGTAATCCTCATTAACAAAATTATTTATCTCAGCAACACCTACAAAACTCTCTTCTCACCATTCGTTAACTCATAATATAAATACGGAATAAACTTGTTTTTGATGTCTTACCGCTTCCCCGTTATAAAGACCCAGCATCGATGTAGGTAACAAAGATTTACGTGTTCTGTTTATACTATACTAGATGTGTCTCGCAAGTTTTCGTCTGTATTTTTTGTTTCTGAGGAATATCAGGATAAAAATTATTGTATGTGTCAATCCTGATTATAAACTACTTGAAATATTTTAAAGGAAAAATTCATCTTCAAAAATTCACTTGCGGCGAGATTTGAACTCGCGTCCCTGGATCAATATTCCAGTGCCTATACCGCTCGGCCACGCAACATAAATTTTCCTTTAAAATATTTCTAGTAAATATGCCTTGAGCAATAAAAACAAATTTACGAAATATAAACTAATTGTTTGAAAAATCTGGTCAGTCGCTTTTGCGTGATTAACACTCAACCATACAAACACACAAACATGAAATTCCTGCATATATAATATACTAACTGCGCCCCGCGGTTTCACCCGCGCCAGTCCCGTTCCCGCGTGAATCCTATCCTACTAATATCATAAAGCTGAAATTTTGTGAGTATGTGTGTTTGTTACTTAATCACGCAAAAACGGCTGAACGGATTTGGATGAAATTTGGAATACAGGTAACTGGGGACCTGGAATAACACATAACTTAGCCTTCTTTTTATCCCGAAATTCCGGGAAACCGCCGGGTGCAGATAGTATCTAAATAAAACGTAGCCTATGTGATATTTCAGGTGCCCAACTACCTATATTTAAAGTTTTATCGCAATCGGTTCAGTAGATTTTGCCTGAAAGAGTAACAAATTTACATACCTACATAGAAGACATACATACATAATTGCAAACTTATGCGTTTATAATATTAGTAAGAAGTATGATTACCCGCGTAAATCTCAATTTAGTAATTTTCAGTTTTTAAGATTTATTTGATTCAATTAACCTACTTTGCTAAATTCTAATAAGATTAGTAATTTTTAAAACATTTTTCTAAAGTTTTCAAACAGCGACGACATTTGGTTTAATAAAAGTTCTGTCATTGAAAACACGAAATAAATAAATAGCTATTTGAACATCAACTTAACGGAGTGTCCGTATAATGTACCTACTTATATTTTATTCGCTGCAAACCACAAGTTAACTACTAAACAAATCTTCACATCTTACGAGACTGTTTATTTGATTTAGAATTAAGTTCCTATAAAAGTTGAAAGACAACGTTTTATAGAAGGAACTCGTTAAATTAATTTCCTGTATATGAGATATAAGTTGTACTTATAATAAAATATAATGATATAAATTTAATTGCTATAAATGGCGATTGCTATAAACATAAGACGAGATATAAGTATGTACTTTGGAAATGATCTGTCAGTATTTAATTAAATATTGTTTTTAAGATTTCAAACATTTTATTTCGCATATCTAATTAGATTTCATTTTTTTTATTCTTAGTAAACATATAATAAAATGTCCGTAAGTACCATGTTCTTTTCTCGTTCTTTTGTCGATTTACGAAACTGTCATTTTTCACAAAAACATGCGTAGAAACTGCGGTACTATTTATCTATACTTCTATACTAATATTATAAAGCTGAAGAGTTTGTTTGATTGTTTGTTTGTTTGTTTGAACGCGCTAATCTCAGGAACTGCTGGTCCAATTCTTTTTGTGTTTGATAGTCCATTTATCGAGGAAGGTTATAGGCTATATTACATCACGCTACGACTGATAGGAGCGGAGCATCCATGAAATATGTTGCAAAAACGGGAAAAAAATCCCCCTTTTCCGAGATTCTGTCGCGTGCGCTGAGTAAACGGTCAAAGTTACATAAAAACCATTTTTTAGAGAATTCTTCCTCTAAATAGGATCTAATAAATAGTCCGCGACAGTATATGTCTAACTCTTAAGGTTGACTCAATATAACATCTTTTAGAGTAATGAAATTTATTGTAGAACAATGCATTGTTTCCGAAGGTAATTTTGTAAATATGATATTAATCCTTATCCAAATAAATACGTTATTCATTAAAAGTATTTAATTTTAAACATAATTGTCCTTAACATCACTTGATTTCAATGAATATCTCACGAGATATTACAGTTTTAAAATAACTCCACAATAAATAATTAACAAGTACCAAGCGTACATATTATATACGTAGCGGGCGACGATGATGAGGGTGGCCAGCCAGCTCTGTGAGGCATCATGCCGCGCGGCTCAATCGGTCGGCTCCATGCGAGACGGTAGTGTCACCAAACTGCAGTGCTTTTTAATAATTATTTTGCAATATCTCATTGTATTTTTGATTCTTAATATTTTGTTTTATGTTGGTAATTAATATTTTGAAGAGGTTACGTTGGTAACATGTATGTATGTATGTATTTTGGGGGTCATCTCAGAAACTTCTAGACCTATTTCAAAAATTCTTTCACTAATAGAAAACTACATTATCCAGATGTGACATAGGCTACTTTTGATCCCGATATTCCCTCGGGATCGGGACTTACGCAAGTGAAACCGCGGGACGGCAGCTCTGAAAAATAAAGTTGTGTATTTCTATTTCTAACTCAACAACCCGTAAACCGATATGAATAAAATTTGGTACAGGGTAGAAATAATATATAGGGTACTTTGAATGATCGTACGGGTTAAGCAACACTTGGTACAACATACGTGATGGGTGAAAAAGAGCAGGTGACCCGATATTCATAAACTTGGTACAGGGTTGGTTTAAAGGTAGAAATATTATATAGTACTTTGAATGATCGTTAAGCAACACCTGGTATGACATACGTGAGGGATCATTAACGTTACGGGATAGGAAGTTACGCGGGTGAAACCGCGGGGGGCAGCTAGTCTATTTGATAAAATTGGTTCCAGTAACTGCTGCGAGACTGCTTTTGTGAAATCACAGGTGAAATTGACTTGCATTGAATGACACTAGTTTCGTAATGTAAAGTAGGTTTAAGTATATAGGTCAAATGCTGCGTCTTTGTATAAAATAATATATGTTAAAATAAAGGAAACGGGTAGGCACTTATAAACGATAACTAACTGGCCCGGTAACACGACAACAACAATAAAAGTTAGCATTTAGATAAGCCACATGTTGTTCAAGTTATACAAGTTTTTATTAAATACATCCTCCCTTAAAATGAATATTATCTTTATAACATTTCTTGTCAAGTGACAGTTGTTCAGCGAGCATCATGAATACCTTATTAACTGCTGTATTTCTTGTATATTATTCTAATATAATTAAAATTACTAATTGCAATCAAATAACTCCTGGCTATGGGTATTTTGAAAATATCGGTATACCCGAAGCTGAAAGGATTCGCAAAATTGAGAAAGAAATGGAAGTACAGTCATTGTTTAGAATATCTGGTGGTGATGAAGCGGATATTGGTCAATTTAAATATCAGGTATATTTTAAGTTATTCATTTTCATTTTTTTTATCTGAACTTCAAGGCTAATAAGCATCGATAAAATAAAGTATCTGTGGTTGCTAGGTTGGTCTATTGTTGTTATTTTACGTCACTAGTTACAGAAACTAGAGACGCAGCATGTAACGAAATCACTTGTTTCGACTCCCACAAAATCACAAGTAGTGATTTTTGTAATGCTTTACTCGAACGAGGCGACGCGACGTCTGGCGACTGTATCAACGACATGTAACCAAATCACTAGTTTCCAGTCGTGATTATTGTAATGCGTTATTTGCAGCCAACTTAATTTGTAGTTAATTTATTGATTCAACTGTATAGCTAGCTAGATACACTTAGATATTTATTTAATTTATTTTAATTTCCTAAGTAACCCCATATTTTATGTAGGTTTTTATGCATCCAATTACAGTAGCTGAATTAAAATAACTAGTTACAAAAATCACTAGCTCTAAAACAGGTGACGCTGACCAAGTAACTAGTTTCGTTACGTTTCTTAAAAATGACGTAACGATCCGTGCTAGTCACTAGCACGGAATTGTGTCTGTCTGTCTGTGTTACCACCATTTTTTTGTCTGTTACACGTCCGGGACGGTATCACGGGACTAAGTCGAAAGGGAGCCACATGGCCTAAGCCAACATGGAGAGAGGTTTTCAATAATAATTTTAATTGTAAACTATGAAGTGGCCAGGAAGCTGGCGATTATCCATGGATAATCGACACGACACAGACATGACTCCACTGAAAAATCCTGTCAAGAGCAACAATTATTAAATACATTCTTTTGCAGGCTGGTCTTCTAATATCAATCCTGGACCTAGAAAACGCAACGGGTGCATGTGGGGGTTCTCTAATCAGCGCTGATAAGGTCCTCACCGCAGCCCATTGTTGGTACGATGGTAACCACCAAGGGTATAACATCGTCGTCGTCCTTGGATCTACAACCTTGTTCAGCGGAGGGACGAGGTTAAGCACTGATGTTGTCAGAACTCATCCAAAATGGGATTCGACTTGGATGAGAAATGATTTAGCTATGATTTATTTACCACAGAAAGTTGAATTCTCAGGTATTTATGCCAACTATTAAGATTTGTCCTCATCCAAGGGATGTTCTCTAGGTCTATTGACCATACTTGCCTCCGAAATCCCTCAGCGACCAAAATATCCCAGGTTTACTTTTCTGGGAGCAAATACTGAAAAAAAATTTAAACATTAAACGTGATATTAAGATAACTTAAAAATTGCACCTAATCAGTCTAGACACAATGTTTCAGATAATATTGGCACTATTGCGCTACCTTATGGACGAGACTTGTGTCAAACTTTCGAGAAATACACAGCATTTGCCACTGGATTCGGTCGAACATCTGATAGTAAGTCCCTGAAGTAATACTAGATACCTATGTTGAGAGAGATTTTTAAGAAGAGTCATTTTATCCCTCTCGACAACAGTAGGTTAGTCACCATCGACCACATATACTGCAAATAGATTAGACAATGATTTTGCTGTTGGATGCTTCATTGACACTATCCCTCCTTGGGTCCAAGCAAGTTTTCTCGCCGTCACGCGAGAACTCCAGTTTTGTTAGTCTGCCAAACCAGAGAACAGAATTCTTAAATATTTGTCGGTGTACTTGTAGAATATACTGACGTAGTTAGTTCCACTACCATACCACACTTTTTTTCAGATACGTCGATACCACAACACTACATTTTAAATCACCTAAACCTAACAGTGATATCGAACGAGGAGTGTAAAGAAACTTACAACGGTATAATACAACCAAGTAATATTTGTACAAGAGCTCCCGAGTACTCTAATGTTTGCAATGGTGATTCTGGTGGTCCTCTTACTACCATTGGTGTAGAAGGAGAACTAATATTGGTAAGAATGATATATAACTGCATATTTAATGAAGAAATTTTTTGTCGTTGCTCGATGATCGTTAGTGCTTTCCTCTTTAGTTAAATTTACTAATAATTTTATGGTACAGTTAGTAGATTTTGATTCCATCATTTGATTGCACTACTATATGACTTACCCCCTTACTTATAAACCCTGTTCAACAGCTGCATAACTATGAATCGTTTGTCGTTTCCAGCTGTGACATGATGTTTCAAAGTTAACAAACAGAGACAAACGTCATCTGAAGTTGGTCATCTGTTAATCATCGTTTATAAGTAAGGGGGCTATGGTTGATTTAATGATTTGGCATATTGTTATGGTTTTAGTACTGCCCATATAGAGGGATTTTAATGAATGGTTTTTTTTCTTCAGATTGGGGTGACGTCATTTGGTTCAGTTCTTGGATGTCAATCAAACCTACCAGCTGGCTTTTCGCGCGTTACTTCATACTTATTCTTTATTCAAGAACACTTGAATTCCATAGAATAAATTGTAGTAAAACTATGAGCCTACTAATATTATAAAGATGGAAGTTTGTGACTATGGCGTTTGTTGCTTCTTTACGGCAAAAAACGCTTAACCGATTTCGATGGTATATAAATAGCTGGAGCCCTAAAATAACACATAGAATTAGCTTCAGGTATTTTAATCTCGATATTTTCACAGGATCGGGACTTACACGGTTCAAACCACGAGGCGCTGCGAGATATATATATTTTTTTAATTTTATAAGAATGCGTAGATGAGATAAAATTTTAATGGAAATAACTTTACCTTACGATCGCCAATATGACGTTTTCATACAAAAACTCATCGCACAAATGCATCGATCGCTATCGGCCTATCGCAAATTGTGATTGGGACTGCCCGATAGACTTTGTAATATGTTAGACCTCTTGTACTTACTTGCATTTTGTAATAAAATATTATTCTCCTCTGTGACCCATTATTTAAATTAGGCCATAGTACTTTAACAGAATACACTCAACGTGTTACATATTCAAAAAGCTAAACATGACATAAGTTTCCTTAATCATAGTGACTATAGAGAGAGAGCCAATTGAGCATCTATTATCGTTAAGCTTTTCTAAAACATCATAACTGCATAACTCTGCATTGAATTTTGTTCTTTAAATCCAGTAGTTAGAGTTGTTTATCTCATGGCGGAGAAAAGTTGAAGGAAATCTTCGGGAGTGGGCAGAAGTTTGTGAATTTGCATAAGACGCTGTCAGGTCCTTAGAAGGGTTAAAATCTCGAGGGCTTTCCATGTTGATCCAGGAGGCTTATCCTGATAATTATTTCAATTGTTTATGCCTGTCGACGGTGCATTTAGATGGCGTATTATAGTTTGTAGAGCTGTCTTCATTACTAAGGCAGTTCGGTTGTCAGCAAAAGATCTATGTTTGGGGGAGGCATAAGACCGATATTGCTCGCTCGAATTGAGATGGATCTCGGGAGATTGTTTTGTGCTGGTACCTACTTGGTTATGATTATATTTATAACATTAAGGATATTATTGAATGAGAATAATGTAGGATTTCTAGAATTACCCCCTTACTTATAAACGCTAATTAATGCGCTGCAGAACTATGCATCGTTTGTCTTTTACTGTCACATGAAGTTTCAAAGTTGACAGACAGAGACAAACGTCACATAACTTGGTCCTGTGTAAATAATATTTTATAAGTAAGACAGTAAGTTTTTATTATTGTTATAGGGACGTTTAGCTACTGTATTCAATTCTATTGGATATATTTATTCATAACTAGCAGCGCCCAATAATTTTCGGGATAAAATGAGCCTAATGTTATTCCAGATCTCTATCTGTATAGTACATTCCAAGTGTCAAACATACTTAGCATACATACTAAGAAACACTTATTAGATACCTACACACAAACTTTCACATTTAAAATATTAGTAGGATTAGAGTTTGGTAGCGGTTTTAGGTCACAAACTTGTATAAAATAATTTGTTTTAAACCAAATCAAATATCATAAAACAAAACCAATCCAAATGGTAATTAAATTGTGATGTACAATGTAGCATCCTCACCATAAACTATACCGAGTCGCTGATAGCAGAACGAGAAAGGTGTGTGAGTGTAGGTCTGTTTTTCTATTGACAGCTTTCATATTAGAAAATAGAAAGAATTGATACTAATAGTACCCCTGTCACATTTTTTAATTAAGCTCAAAATCAAAATATTGAATCTCGAAAATTCATCAACATTTTCAAACACAACAAATTGTTTATCTTCCCTCGCTTCATTAGTCGAAAGTCGATTCTTCTCATGTTAAATATGTGAAGCTCCCCTAATAATGTCTCATTATTGTTGGAAATTATTAAAATTAAAGAGTTCATACGCGTACGTTATTAAACGGTTCATTTAAGAGATTTATCTGAAAACATAAATTGGTTTAATGAACGTTGATATGAAGTAATAAGCGCAGGTTTTAAAATATGTGCATGTGTGAATATTTACCTACTCTGACGTTGACTGTTTGATGATTTTTTTATTAAGTAGAACGGGGCTAAGCGGGGACATTTGAGACGACCAAGGAATTCGAACTTAAATATCCGCGGGAGTCTAAAGTATAGAGTACGTCTAAAGCCTGGTATTTACTAGCGAGCTGTAATCAAAATCATAGTATGTACTGTACGTGGTTCGGGAGCCTGTGACAAGTGCTAAATGAGCAAACAGCAAGTCGACAATTGTCGTGGTTTTCAACATTGTTACCTACTGTATCACGAATACAGTAACAGTATGTTACGGTTACAGCTCGCTAGTGAGTACCCGACTTAAGGACGCGACTCATGTGAAATCCCTTCCGATTGAAAAGTTTTCTTCATAACCGGTAACAAATAGATCTTTAAACAATGTATTATGTTATTGTACATGATACAAGAAGTGTCCCCTTCATTTCAAAAACAATTAAAAATAACTTTCAATACCACTATTATACAAGCAAAGTTACCCCTGTTTTACAAAATAAATCATAATATTAGAAAATACAATACCTAGAACCTCTTCATCGCATTTTATAAAAATATTATTTTAATCTTCGTTAATAATTGATTTTACGAGATATTGTAGATTTTTTCACGCAATTCCATCTCGCTCATTTATATATGCAATCGGACAAGGACCGATAATTATCATCTATCGCCGCCTTAAGAGTATTAGCATTGTATCTATTTAAAGCCCTGTAAACTCAATTATTCAAGGTCACTTCATAACAAAAGTCATCAAAATCGATTCAGTAGTTTCAAACTTCAAAGTCTTTAAAAGAAATTAAAAAAAATGTTTTAGGTGCATGTTCTTAAAAACGAAGATTACCAACGACCGACGATTATTATAATAATTGTGAAAACCATTTGTTCTCCTTTATTATGCATTATATTTAGAAAAATAATAAATAGAATTGTAATGTTTTAGACAACTTGAAATTGACTAGAAAATGCACTCTTTTAATAATAACCTAACAAAACGAATACTTATTATAAGATATCAACTCAAAAATGATATAAGCTCATCAAATAAGATCTGCTTTACAAACACAATATACATTGTTTGCAGACGCTCATAACATTTGACGTATTCATCTAATGAAATGGAGTGTGTATTTATTAAGTTAATTAAACCGTCCCTGAAGGACGGGGTAGGGATTGACGAAAGATTTTATGCGTAGTAGGTATAATATGTTATAGTCTAAGAGCCCGTGAACGAAGGTGAACCGTACCTTCGTTATTTTGTAAAAGCTGAAAGTTTGTCAGCGCATGCTCCCAATACAGGTAAAAACGATGGACCATTATAAAGTTTGGGTTACAATGGCTTTGACAGATAAACGGTATAAAGGAGTGACAAAATTCAGCAAGTAATAATGTGTGATATTCAGGTAATTTTCAGAATGATATTAAAAATCACGTAATTCATTGCCAGATACTTAACTTCATGGCAACTCAAGTTATAACGAAGGTCTGGGGTTCACGGGCTCTTGCCCTATTAGTCGGAAGGCAGGTGTGTTATATCTATGGATGTTGTAGAGATTGTATCTTGGAAATTGGTGTGTGAAGGGTGTCATTGAAGTGAATGAATAGGCAAGCCTGGTTTGCCTTGTTAGATGGATGGATTTTGTAGAAACAATTGATTGTGCAATTCCGGGTTTTTAACCAAATTTTAGTTAAAATGTAGTCTTAATGTAATGCAAATGTTGTTATAAGACCTCAATTAAACGTAATATAGGTAAGTAATTAAATACTTCATACCTTTGTGTAAAATGTGGAGTTAATTTTAATCATCTTCTGTAATGTGTTTGTTGGAGGTATTCTCTAGAACTATTTTAACGATTTTCATGATATTTAATAAGAGGATACATTGCATCTTTGGGAGTAAATTGAACACCAAGTACCACCGATTAATATCGATATTTTTACGGGATCGGAACTGTTGCAGGTGAAACCACTGGGTACAGCTTATAGTTAATCTATTTAAATAAAGATTAGGTAAATAAGTTAGGTACCTACTTTCAAAATGAAAAAAGATTTAAATCAATGCTACCTATTTCTTTATCTATTTCTCAGTAGGTGGCTTTCACCCGGAAACCAAAGGGCAATATATGTCCCAAAAAAACTAGGAAACCACGCCAGACAGCACGGCACCGAGTTTTTATAAAAGTATCTTGAACAAACATGCGCGTACGGTTGTCCATGTGACCTCTATAAATCATCTACATCGGATATGGTCACACGACCCTATGCTTAACAAAATACAAACAAAAAAGTTGTTAGTTTTGAGTGTCTGCGTGAAATGATGCAACCGAAATAGTTTTGGATAAATATTGAAGCATTTGCAAATAAAATTTAAAAGGAATGGGATAGGATGCTAAAAAAATCGAAATAAAGAAAATGTAACACAAAATTATAGGTAAACTGCTAGAATATGGGTTGGTAGTTTGGTAATTAATAAGTTTGACACAAATGTTTATTCATTCTTAGTATTTTTTTGTAGACTAATGATAAGTTATATACTTAGCTACGATGGATTTGCTAGGTAACGTCTAGATGTTGATCGCGAATGGGTTGAAGTATCTACAACTCAGCAACTTAGCAGGCAACGCAGGTTTCGGCAGCAGATTTCACCAGTGTAAGTTACGACTCCGTAGGAATCGTTTCGGGGTTAAAAGAAGCCTATGTTTTATTCTGGGATCCCAGCTATTTGCCAACGCAAGTTTCGTCGCAACCGATTGTAAGAGAAACATACACACAAACTGTTACTGTTATAATATCAAGTAGGATGTGAACAATATAATATGCTTATTTTACAAAAATAATACAATTGGCTACTGCTGAATATGTATATCCAAAAATAAACAAAGGTTGTAGGTAAGCTAAAAACTTTATTAAAGCCTCGCTGCAATCACGCTAAAACCAACCCCGTATGACTCGTTAAATAAAACGTTTTCGGTCAAAACCTAACTGCTCTTCAAACATTCAACGAAATTACTGTTCCCTGTAAACAGGATCATGATTGTTACACGTGTAATTTCACCTTTACCGGTCATTACTTCTGCCCGCTTTTTGACGGTGAATAATTGAACGGGCCCCGGGAAATATGAAATGATCCTGTCAGGGTCCGAGGCTGTATCCCGGACTAATTTGTACGTGTGTATTTGTTAGATAAATGCCTGCGTTATGTTGGTATGTTGTTTATTCGGCGTTTAGAGTACCCTTGTCGGTTTGACGGTAGGTGTAGATTTATTGGAAAGCTCGGATGACCTTTTACGGATTTTTAGCGATGTAAGTGATACATAATTATTAAGTTTTGTAGAGTTTTCACACTAGATATGTTACCTATCATATTTGTTTTACATCTGATATCTCCGTTGTCTAGTACCCATAGTACAAGCCTAGTGCTTAGTTTAGAGCTAGATTACGCTTCGTGTAATGTCGTGCAATATTTATTCGACTTCGCGGGAATATCGACACATTAAGTATTGTGAGTCAAAAAGTAAAAACCTAGGTTTTGCCATCACACATAGGTACGCTTTATCGGTGCAAATAAACTGTAGAGTTAGAACTGCGCAGTTGAATCTAATGACCTGTAGCTTGCTTTAGGAATATTATTATTATTATTGCCTTAGGATGTAGTTTTCTAACCTCGCTCATTAATAAATTTAATCCTCAAGCAAAGCACTATAAGCCAGCACACTCGCGTCGTCACAGCTACGCACTACGACGGTAACCCGACGCAAGGCGAAGGGCCACCAACATTCTCTTCCTCAGTTTTTGTTGCGGTGGATTTATAGTTCCGGCCACCTTTACTGGACACGTGTGTAAATATGGTCGTGTGGTAGCCATAGATACCTTAGTTCTCTGGTGGTAAGAGTTTTATTTGATGCTATCTCATTGCACTGGTATATACTTCATAATTATCTATATCTATACTAATATGATAAAGGAGAAATATTTGTTTGTTTGTAATGAATAGGCCCCAAAACTAATACTAGACCGATTTCGAAAAAAAATCACCAGTAGAGAGCCAATGTGGCTTTCTATTGGTGAAATATTTTTTATGGGGGAGTAGCTTAGGCTTTTGATCCCGATACTCCAATCAGGACTTAAGCAGGTAAAACTATAATTCTAAAACATGCTGGTCAACTTATAGCCAGATTTCAAAACGTTGTTGCTATTATGTTGTGTTTATCATTTTATCATAATCATAACACATCTATATCATCACATTATTATATCAGTAAAAAAATAAATGATATGTCGATAACGTTGTATTACGAATATGAATTACGAATATATCATTTGAGATTTGTTGTAATCATTTTTTTTTTAAACTATCTTTCCAAACTTTTTACCATCGTTATTCTTACTCATCCTAAAATAACATACAGTTTACAACAACATACAGAAAACTACTACTTTGCTTTAATTAAAAATAAATTGATGTCAAAGTTGCTTCCGTTTAGGCACTATACGACTCCACAGACATACACACAGATACATACAGACACCTCAGCTTTATAACACCCCCCTTTCTACGTCGAGGGTCGAAAATATTCCGTCATACAAATATCTTACTCGAGAAGTCCAATTTTCTCTCACCCAGCGCCATCCCTTTTTAAACGGATTCGCTCGGAAGCTTTACGAGAGTTTGAAAAACTTTGTAGTTCCAGCTTTTCGAGGTAGATGGCGCTTTTAATAATTATTATTAAAATTAAATTGTATTTTAAACGTTTTTGGATTATTGTATTGTTATGATTATATTTACATGTTTTTATTATTTTTAATTGGTGGAACTAATTGAGATGATAAATTAATGTTTCCTTTCTTTCTTTTTAATTTGTTTTTTTCATTTTATTCACTAAACTAAAAAATAAGTATGTCGGTAAGTACTCAGACTCATTTAGTTTTTTCATATAATTTAAGTTTTTACACAGATGTATAAGTAAATAGATACAAAGATTATTGAAAAAAAGAGAACAATAGTATACTTTGTCCTTTAGTTTATTTGGCCAATAAATTAACTTAAGCTTGTGCAAAACAAACAAACTATTAAAATGTAACTACCAAATAGTCACGTTTATATAGGTAGTAAAACATGAGTCCATAGATAGTATGTACTAAAGTTATTTACTACTTATACTGAGTAAATAAGTACATAACTTAAAATATATAGGTAGGTAAATGCAACTTCAGTGAAAAATGAACGCAAAATCATTAGTTGTGGGGTCGTTTATATTTTATTCGGTAGTGGACGCGCTAAAAAGCGGCCATGCATAATTACCTCCCGTAGGACACCCGCCGTGTTGCTGCACAGGACGCCAATAGAGTGGATATTTTACTATAATTTTCTTTTATATTTATTTAATTTGGGCAGTGTTTTTGAAGTGTAAATTGAAAGATCACATAAGTTTTTAATCTAGCACTAATAAAGACTTTCTAAAAATTTCAATTCAAATTGAATAATGTTGAAAGTATATGTATGTAGGTATAGATTACTTGATTATATAAAGAATGTTGTGTTATATTTAATGACTAGCTGCGCCCCGCGGTTTCACCCGCGAAAGTGAAAAACGCGTTATCACGGGCGCGGGCAGCCGAGGATTTCGTTGCAAAGTATACAACGACCTTCCTCGAAAATAGAACTATCCAATATTGAAAACCACAAGTCAATCGTATTAGTAGTTTTTAATTGTATAAGGAACTGACAGATAAACAGACAAACCGACAGACAGACATGAATTTTAAAAATTATATAATTTTGTACTACTACTTATTCTAAGTCCCCTAGACCACTTTTTTTTTAATGTACTTCCAAGTACAGACTTTTTGTCCTCTCTTTCTTTATTATAAGTATAGATATAGAATATGTTTACTTTTTCGTCTGGTGTACTTACGAAAGCGATATCGATCAACTTATGTTAACTTATTTAATTACTTAAGTAATCGGAAGGACACTTTTACGGTGTTAAATTTCCTTCGAACCTTCCTTCTTTCCTTTAAACCTTCAAACCACCTCCTTCCTTTGAACTTAAGAAATTTAGAGTGTATCAACGTGAAATGTATGAATGATTTAAACGTCAATCTACATTAATATTTGAGGCCGAGAAACGAACAAAACTTTTTTTCTATTATTTTATCGGTGAATACAAATTTTCGCATAAATTGCATTCCTAGTTATAAAGTTTTCAAAAATAGTTGAACAGTATTTTATTTAATTCAACAAATAAAGTACTGTAATAAGAAAAATAAAATAAAACATTTTTTAAAGTATACGGCAACTTGGACTCTCCATGAACGCCTCTGTTCGAAACCGGACTCTTTTATATGCGTTTGTCAGTGAATTACACCGACAGGCGTGTAGTCAGTGAAAAACTGTTTATTCACCTACTCATGCTTATGTAACAGATGGATATCATGTATGTATGTACACTTTAGTACATGGAAACATACAGTTCACATGAGTTACATACAAATTCTCCTACAGTTCTATATCATTAAGAGTTTTGGGTAGATGGTGCAACTGTTAAAGTATCATAATTATATTATGTTGATGTCTATGTTTCTACGCAGGTAGGTTCTTGATTTTATTGGTCATATCATTATACGACATTCATTCATAGAGCAGTCAGTTATCGGAATAATTAGCGTTTTTTTTAATTTTAGAATTGAACATAATTATAAAATTATATAAGAAAAATTATATGCACCTAAAGCGTGATTTGAACTATATCGGACTAAGCCAAGGACAGCATATTTCTTTAATTTCACGTGGAAAGCTTGTTGGACCATGAAACTGAAACTTTAAAGTTGCATTTATAGTCGTAAAGTCTTCTATTTTGTCTACTATTCTTTATCTTCGTATCATGCTGTGACTTGTGACTCGCTAAGTGTTAGAAGTTACAGGTCACGCTAAGACCTCTAACGTACGACTAGACGACTAACGTTAACGACTGCGCTGTCAGAGTTGACAACGGGTATTTATAAACAAAATAACTAAACCAGGGACTGTATACCGGTATGAATATCTGTACAATATTTTTCTGTATGACCGCATACCATTAAATTCCGGTACTCAAAAATAGCAGTACAATTATTTTTTTGTTTTAAATGACATTAATACCTCTATATTTGGGTAGCGTCAAATTTTGATACAGATATTCCGCGCTACTATGATCGTTTGTCGTTTCTATGTCGTTCTTTTGTCGTTCAAAAAAATTAAGTCAATTTTAAATAAAAAATACCACGACACTACTTTTAAAAACCACAGACTGTTTTTTTTTTTAAATATATTTGATATGTTTTTTTTTAGCTAAACGCCAACGCGACGACTTATAAGCCATCATTAGTAATAATATTAATATAAAAATTATGAGCACTAACCGTTATGAGCTCCGTTGGTAGTAATAAAAATGTATGAATAAAAAAAGTATGAAAAATAAAACTATGATGCAAGTGTTAATTATGAACACAAATCGGTAGTAAGACAAAGCAATTATACGTGTGCCAATATATACCCTTAATTTATCTTGGACATAGGTCACGTATGAGAGCTTAAACGATTAATATTTTTTTCGAGTTCAACCCGCACAGATCCTGTGAAAATAACGAGACTAAAGATAGCTTACGATTGTTATATTTTTTTATTGTATTAGACGTGATATTTGTGACACAGGTATTAATAATAAAATTTAGTAGGTACTAATTTTATACTACTATTCTTCTACTAATTCTATATATCAAAACAAAAACCTAATTGTTTTCAAATTATTCTATTATGAATTAATTATTGGTAATACCAATCATCATTACTGTCTATACTAAGGAATACTAATAAATTCATAGTATTTTGTACCATTACTAGACCATGTTTCTCCTCCCTTTAACTTTTCCTCTGAAATACTAACTACAACCATTTTCCCTTTAAAATTCCCGCTTGATTTACCTACACGACTTATTAAATCAAATGTTTTATTGCAAATTATCGTAACAGTAGGTTGAGTATCTATTAATAGTACCTAATCAACAAGGACATCACTACAATTACTAAATTATTATCTGATAAAATAATTACCCAATGTTTTGTGTTTATGTTCGCAGTAAGTATAGTTTTTCTGCTTAATCATTTGTTTCGTAATTTGGATATGTACTCATATTATTACTTGTCCAAAAAACATAACACTTCCTTGGGCAGTCGTGTTAAAAAGGAAGATAATTATAATTAATGGAATATTAATAAGAAGGTTAATATATTTCTTTATCATTTTCTTCCTTTTACATTTAGATACACACAGAATTTACTAATTAATGTTTAAAATGGTTCGTCATTCTATTTCTCGTATTTATCGTATATTTCTTCAAAAATTGCCATTCGCTCCGGTTGATAGTTAGAACCGACACCAAATAGTGCATCTATTTCCAGAAAAACATTGTTATCTTTCGTAAACTTACTCCAGAAGTTTGCAAAATCAGAAGTGGCGGGATTCCTGGAAAAAAAAAGTGATTTAGATCAGAATTAAACCTGCAGATTAAATAAGCTTAATTAGTATTTTATTTTAATTGTTATTTATGTTACTATAAACATACCCTGTTCTTGCATAATCAGCCCACATCTTTGTATATTTATCACGTACTAATAAATCAACTTCATTAGGAGTTGTAGGAAAAGTTGTTGTGGTAAATAGGTAGAGTCCATCATCACCATGACCAGCACCCTTTTTAGTTATACCAAATCTCTGTTTTGCGCTTAAGCCACCATCATATAAAAATTTGAATACATTTGTAGGGACTTTGTGTATTGCGCTAGCTTTAGCTGATATCCAAATTCCCGCTGTGAAATGTAAGTCACCAAAGAAATCTATAGCAGCCTCTTCTGTACCACCTTCTTTGTTGAAATAAGCTTCAGAAAATAGTTTATTATACTTCTCTACGTCAGGGCTTTCAAAATCAAAAGCAAAGAACTTTACGAAGTTTCTTTCTGCAACCAGTTCTTTTAGAGCATTTGGTTTTAGAATGTATGTTATGAAACCTTCTTTGTCACAAAACCCTTTAATCACAGGTACTTTGTTGAAGTTGCCTTCTTTCATAACTTTGTATGGATGAGATGTTAAAAAAGCATCGCCAAAATCCTTTTCAATTGTTGGTACAAACCCAAAATATACAGCTGTTGTATTAAGAGTTTCGGTGGCGCGCATTCCTGCAATCACAAGATCTGCTGCTGGGACTTTAAGTAAAAAGTCATGAATTTTTTGTTTGTCAGTATTATCATCTTCATAATTCAAATTTTGCAATACTTGCGCAAGGAGTTCATTGTATTTAAAATTTATCGCCCAATCATTAAAACTCACACCTGAATGTAGTATAGCTTTCTGAAAAAGTCCTTTTGATTTTGGTGACAAAACCAAATAATCTACTGAAGCGGAACCCGCACTAGTTCCAAAAATTGTCACATTGTCTTTGTCACCACCAAATTTCGATATATTTTGTTGAACCCACTCAAGAGCCTTCACTTGATCCTTTAAACCCATATTACCAGATGCTTCAGGAATTTCAAGATTGAGAAAACCAAAGATACCAAGTCTATAATTAATAACTACAATTACAACATTATGCTCCATAAAATATTCTGGTCCTAATTCTTCCTTGCATCCGTTTCCGTAAATAAATCCTCCTCCATGAATGTAAAATAGCACCGGTAGAGGCTCTGATGCCGCGATGTTTGGAGTGTACACATTGAGGTATAAGCAGTCCTCACTGCCATTTGGCTTCTCAGGGAGAAAGAAATCAGGTTGGTACGATATATTTTTCAATCGACTTACTGTAGCATCTTTTACACCATCCCAGGGTTCAGCTGATTGTGGACTCTGAAATGAGTTCACAGTTTTTTTATTTTAATTTTATTATTGGAGGCCCTTTTCAATTTATTGAACGTATAAGTCTTACCTTAAAACGCAAATCACCCAGTGGTGGCATAGCATAAGGAACGCTAAGAAACTCGTAGTATTTTGTTCCATTGTTAGTAGCTGTTTCACTACCTTTTAACTTTCCGTGTGATATAGTAACTACTACCATTATTACACTGAGAACTCTCCGACTTTTTAATTTATTTTAAGAAAAAATTAGGTGTCGATATTTCACTAATATCAAAACATGAATAAACAATTTAATTTGAGAATACTTCATCCAATATATTGGCTTATCCATGAATGACGTAATTCGATTAGATAACAAATATGTAGCTGCCAATAATAATCACAAGTGTCTTCAACTAAACTAAACAACAGCGTCTACTTTGGTAACATGAAATCGTGGTGAAACAGGTTTATGTTTTATAAGCATGAGTATGCTCTTTTTTGCTATTGATTGTTGTTTACCTTGAGTAGGTACTTATTAACTAAATTAAAGCAAAAATATATAATGATGGATGCAATGTCTGTAGTTGAACCATATTAAGACTTTAATTTACTTAAATAAAAAATAAAAAATTGCCGCAAAAAAACTACATACTAACAGTTAACAAACAACGTAACTTAACTTAAAGGAAAATTCGTTAGCAACAGTAGTGTTTTCTGGATGAGGGTACTTATGAATAGTGTTGACGATGGCATCCACACTAGATTAAATCTGTGCCGTGGATGTCAGAAATTAATTAACTACCAAGTAGGAATGTACCTCGTCGGTGAACTTTGATTTTTATTAGTACAAGATTTAGCTATTAAATGGAAACAAAAACTTAGGTGAAAACTTAACAAGTTATGACAACATATTAATTACTTCAATAGTTTAAATATCTTCACTGGAATAAGTATTACAGGTTTAGGTTTAGGCACATATCGACGTGAATAATGTCCAATAAGTCTGCGATTTCTGAGACTCTTTCTCTTGCATTGGAATGCGCTAATACCATTACGGCTATGGCACTCGTTGCGGGAAGGTGGTATGGACTAAACATTCATAGACACGGCATAGGAGGTTTACAAATCTTACTAAATATATAAATGCGAAAGTTTGTATGTACGTGACTTTGTTACTCTTTCACGCAAAACTACTGAATTGATTGTGATGCAACTTGGAATATAGGTAGCTAGCTAGCTAGAGACCTGGAGTAACACATAGGCTACTTTTTATCTCGATAATCCCGCTAGAACGGGACTTACACGGGTGATACCGCAGAGCGTAGCTAGTAAAAGCTATTTAAAATAAATGTGGAGTACGGACGGAGTAGTGAAAACATGCTTTGTCTTTTTCCGTGACAATAACAAAGTTGACAGACAGAAACACGTAGTAAAATGACTTGCACCGTATTCCACATTTATTAATAATGCTAGTGGTGTTTATTTGAACAGTTAATATGTTTGTGACCACCCCAGTGTTGTTAGTTACATGGAAATTGATAAAATTTTCACTGGAAACTTTATCCAGTGACTAACAACACTGGATAACTCTACAACAGCCAATCGTAAACAACGTAAATTTACCCAAAAGCAAGCGCGCTAAATAATTTCATTAAAACGCAAAAAATGGAATTGAGAGAGGCTGGCCGCGATGGTAACAGAATTATCTGTACCTAGGGCTCGCCGGCTTTCATTAGGCGTGTTTGTACAAAGCTTTTGCAGGCAAATGAATAGATTTATACATTTAACCGTATATACAGGGTGGCTCTGGTGGTTCGACGGGTAGGTAGGTAGCTAGGTATTAAATCAGGCTAATACAAACCGCTGCCATGTTTGTGTTTGCTGAGATATTATCATCTTATTTTATGGCTTTATGGTGATGAATGCTGACTTGATGACAGAGATTGCTTTTCGATATCATCGTAATCAAAGTCGAATAAGTAAGGAGGAAACAATTGATGTCGCCATTTTGTTTGTCAAGATCGTCATCCACCAGTTAAATCGTATCGTCAAAGTCGACTCTTTGCCGACTGTCTCGAATCCCCTGTGACTGAAAATCACATGTGAACTTTATCATCATCTTTATCTACGTGAGTTTACATGATGATCAAGCGAACTCTATAAACAAATAAAATCTTTATATAGTATGAATACTATAACACGATATTTTTAACAAATACACTCCAATGTTATAAAACATCGTGTTTTCAACAAGAAAATTGACTGAAACTGTATTTGGAAACTAGACTATGTTGACATGCGAAATAGAAAACTGGGGAAAAAAGACAACGAAGACCACCTACCAACTCCGAACATAGACACACCACAAACCCGAAAACCTACATACGAATATCGCAAAAATAAACAAACAAAGAACCGACGGCAAAATCGATATACCCTATCGAACGAGCCGACCGTCAAACTTTTGTAATACAGCACAGTAGTACTCGCTTCGCCAACTCACAAGCCGAAACTCACGAAACTAACAACCTAAATATTCCTAATACACCGACCGACAAAAGAATTTATAAACCTTATTCAAAACCAAAAAAGCGTGATATCTTGTTGAACATTTTTTGGCGAAATATCCCCAAAAGTAGGTTAGTAATTCGGAATTTAACAATGGATATCGTTGAACAATGCAACTTCTCTGGCTCACTATTACACGGTGGATATAATTAGTTATGGTATATGGATTTAGATTTTATTCCGATAATTTTTGTGAATGCACTGAATAAACATCTGCTCGAGATTTCTCGTTTCGACAACGTTAACAGACGTATTGAAATGTCATGCAGAAAACTGATCCGTGTATTTATTTAACAATGACGTCAAAAAATGGTCAGTAGGGTATGTAATACGTGGGTGAGTAAAAAATACAATCGGGAGATTATAAAAGCGTAGTTTGTAACCCAAATTAATGGCAACCAGGGGGTATTTATCCTTAAACTATCCAACTACTGTAGTACTTAATACAACAGGTATCATTAAAGCAATAAAATAAGTATCCAATCAAAACATTACAAAAAATAGCTTAGTTTCACACATTCATTAAATAAGGATTTAAAAACCGTGTTAAAAAACAATTCTAAACACAACGTGCAGAATGTACCTAGATTGATAAAAAAATATGTCCTCATTTTACTAAAATCTCGTGCACTCTGCACAAACCCAAATCCCAAACTTCCCGTTTTCAACACATTCAAATGTAAAGGCAGATAAAAACAAAAAAGAAACGAAAAAAAAAAGACTCCCATGATCGCGTTAGAGCACGCGTCCCGTAGACCCATGACCTTCGTCAAACTTGACTGACAGGATACTTGCATATCAGTGTTATGCAACGCCTGTATGCGTGTCCGTCAGTTCGTCAGTCCAGACAGTTATTGTGCCCTATGACGGACACACAAAGTACATCCTATGTTCGCCAATTTTAGCGTAAAATGCGTATATCCGATACGTTGTAATTGTGTTAATGAACCATGAAGTTTGGAAAAAAGTAACTACGAAGATTTATCCAACATTTATAATCATTGATGAAGATTTATACAATTGCTTTTATTAAGTTTTTGTTGATATAAGTACATTTATTATTAGCAAAAACTATATAACTGGAATAAAAACTAAATGTTCTGTGTTGATTAGTTATTTTTAAGGTAACAACAACAATTTACTTCTTCATCTTATTCGTAGACAATTTATACAGCGTACATTATCCTCCCAGCCTAGTCAACCATGCCCAGAGGAATGCGAACACATCAATACCTAAGTCTGGAGCAAAGGCCTGCTAGCCTTTGATTTATTTTACCGTAGGAGCGATGTTATTAGCGCACCAAACTTTTTCGCAAGGCCAAAGATGTCTGTGCGGTTGACCGGGATTCGAATTCAAGGCCTTTGGTATAAAAGTCTTTATCACTACTAGACTAACACCGCTCAGTATTTAATAACTATAAATAAATAAATAAATCCTGTGACGAAGACACGGCGCCATCTAGCCCCGTGGTAAGCTGCTAAGCTTGTGTTACGGTGACTAGACAACGGGTATACTACTTGTATTATTTTTCTTTTGTAAATACATACATATTATACATAGAAATACGCCCAGACCAGATACAAATATTTATTTTTTAAGCATAAATATTTGCACCCAGCGGGAATCGAACCCGCAACCTTCTGCATTGCAGCCAAGCGTTCGCCCGACGCGCCACAGAGGTCGTCAACTATGAATGTATGTATAATATAAACGTAGGTAAGTGCCTGGGTAATAACTACAAATGATTTGTAGTTCAGTTCGCGATGGTAAATGCTAGTAGGTCGCCATAAAATACAGTGGAATAGTATTTGTAGTACCTACGTATAACCGTATAGTGATTTTTCGAAAGCTTTTGCCCAATCTGTGTTGGCTTCGTTATCGGTGCTATAAAGTCGCGACCGCTCGCGCCGAATGTACGGATGATAGTTTTTTCCGTCTTTTTTTTTATTTTTTTACTCTCCCGCTGACCACAGGAAAATTCAGTTGGTCTTTTTATTCAGTTGCGTAGTGTATATCTCTTTTCCTTTGAAATTGCGTTTTGTGGAATCAACGTTGGTTGTTGCCACTCGTAGTTATGTGTCTAGATTTTAGTTTGCAAAATCGGTTTGTTGGTAGGTATGTGACTCAACAACAAATTTTTGACTTGTTTTACGGCTTTATAGTTACTGGTACAAAGTCTTTATATATATTTTATTTGTAAAGTCAAGTGTTTTACTCTTGGATTATAAGTAAATCCAAAGATAACATCAAAAACACCTATTTATTTTTTTAGCCACGATGGAATTAAATTATTACCAGGTACAATAACTGTGCACTACATGCCACTTTTTTAAAATAGTATATAAAAAACAATCCTCTCTTTTGAAAGTGTTTTAGTTTTGAAAAAATAAACAGATTTTAAAAATAAAAAATATAAAAAATAATTTATAAATTAAAAAACCGACTTCAAAAAGAAACAAAAAAGTATTTAAAAAACAAACAAAAATAAATAAATAAATAATTGACTAAAATGACCAAAATAACCTCTACATAGGTACTAATCAGGTTTGGTTTAGCAGTAATTGGGAAAGGGAACATTCAATAGCGCACAATAGACAAACAAACAAGCTACCACCATGAGGCCTGAACACTTATAATATGTGTTCTGTCTAGACCTCAGTATGGGTAGTGTGAGTTTTTTCGTAAAAAAAAAAACGCGAACTTGATGGTTAAGTTAACGCGTATTTTGTATGGAAACTCAAAAAGCGCCCCTAGCGGACGATATCGAAGTTACCAGTTTACATACAAAATACGCGCTAACTTAACCATCACGTTCGCGTTTTTTTTACGAATAAACTCACACTAAGAGTACAGTTAAGAACTGGTTTTTAACCGACTTCAAAAAACAGTTTTACTGGCTGGGTTCATATTGTACTTAGTATGGCTGCCCGACTTCAGATGATAAAACAGAATAATACCTATTAGTACCTATGTAGAGGTTATTTTGGTCATTTTAGTCAATTATTATTTATTTATTTTGGTTGTTTTTTAATTACTTTTTTGTTTCTTTTTGAAGTCGGTTTTTTAATTTTTAAATTACTTTTTTATTTAACCCTTTTTAGTATACCTACCTACCTAAAAATCAACAATATTGTTACCGTAATTTTAATTAATGAGGAGTTTGCTGATGAGAAGGTGGTTTCAGGTGCCCCATCAATCTGTACTTAGTTCTTTAGGGGTCTATTATTTTTGGTAGAAGTCCAAAAATGAGTAATTTATTGAATTCTGGGATGCTATCCTGTCCATCATTCCGAAGATACTCATCAGATCCTTACCAAACTTTCATGGGACCACCTCGCAGCTTCCACCTTTCCATTAAAAAAAGAACTATATCAATTGGTCAAGCCATCTTCGTGTAATCGATGAACAATTGAATTGAATACAGCGTTTTGAGGAACATTCCCAGTCCTCACTTCGAAGATCCTCATCAAATTTTTATGGGACCATCTCGGAGCTCCCACCTATCCATTAAAAAAAGAATCATCTTAATCGGTCAAGCCGTCTTCGAGTAATCGGTAAACATACAAAAAAAATAAAAAATATTATACATACAGACGATTTGATAACCTCCTCCTTTTTTTTGAAGTCGGTTAAAAACCAGTTCTTAACTGAGGTCTAGACAGAACACATATTATAAGTGTTCAGGCCTCATGGTGGTAGCTTGTTTGTTTGTCTATTGTGCGCTATTGAATGTTCCCTTTCCCAATTACTGCTGAACCAAACCTTTTAAAAAAAATCTTACATTGATTTTTCATTATCGCAAGAACACATCGAAATTCAAGACAACTGGTTAACCGAATCAGCATGCATATGCTATCAACGAGGTCTGAAGAAGCAAAAAAAGTATTTTCCATTTCCACAGAAAGATCTCGAGGGAAAGTCATAAAATCGCAGATTGTTGATTTTATATCAGCCAATAATATTTCCTCTCACTTCAAGGTGTTTAGTACCATAATCTAATTATGATACCAAAATGGATTACTGCAACTTTTATTACCGACTTTAGCCTTCGTATGGACAAGAAGACTATTATTTTTTACCCGACTACAGCGAAGCCAAAAATATGGGTAATGTTTTTGGCAGTCTATGTATTTATGTATGTTTATAAGTTTGTACAGTAGCGACGAAACTATTGAGTGGTTTCTTGCCTCACCAATTTTTTTTGTAATTGTATAGCAAGTCCATGTTTAGGAATTCATTTAGTCTAATTATAATATAATACCTAATTAATTAAATATTTTAAATTTTTATTAAATATTATTAATTATTATACATATTTTTACAACCATACTCTTTTTATAGCACAACAATAATCTTTGAAGGTACATATTAATAAAATTCAATTGATAAATCCTAAAACTACAATAAACCATTAAAATTTATTAAATTCATTTATTTGTCAACTACGGAATACAAGAATATATTATAACTTATAACAATGTAAGTAGTTTTAATGATACCTATATAAATTATTAAGACTACATACTTACTTAAACAAATTACACACTAACATAATTAACTTCATTACTTATTTCGTCGATCCATAGATATCGGGCGACTAAAAGTCTGTAGACTGTTTAGTACGATGCGGGCGGCGCGGTCGCGTCGCGGGTGAATCTCGTCCAACTTCGTCGAACCTCGAATCGCTTCGATACTCCCGACCGGCGACCGTACGGTATAATGGGATCCGACCTTATCGCCGCAGATAAAACAACTTTGTCACACCGAACGCCTCTCCCCACACCTACACCCAGAGACTAAGGATCTCGATGCTCCATTTGCTTCAACATTATGTTAACGTGCAGATTTTATGTTACATTTTTAGGGAAGATTGAAATGAATTATTCAAGAGTATTGGTAAATTGGAAGTTTGGATTACAGTGGATATTCAGTATAAAATAGGTATTCAGTTAGGTATTTAAAAACTCTACAGTTACGACGGCCTCTGTGGCGCGGCGGGCGACGCCCGAGAGATTACGGGTTCGATTCCCGCCGAGAACAAATATTACTGCTGACCATAAATGTTTGTTGTTTCTGGTCCTAGATGTATTCTATGTATCATATGTATGTATTTAAAAAAAAATTGTTGTCTAGTACCCATAGTACAAGCCTAATGCTTAGTTTGGGGGCTAGATAGCGCTGTGTGTAATGGCGTGCAATATTATTTGTATTTTTTTATTTATTATTTATCATTAAAGTTCAGTTATAGTGTCTGACTATCCCATTTCTTCCCGTGATGTCTTAGATGTCTTAAAAGGCAGCTAAGGGTTCTAGGGTAGACTAGAGTTCATGAGTTCAGAGAATGGAGTTCTCCTCGCTCAGTGGCGGGTAAACTGCTTGATCTTTAGGGGGCTTGATGTCAGATAGGCTGACCGTTAAACATTGTCAGACGAATAAAACCAAAGGATTTCTTCCTATCGGTCAGGTTAGCTAAAGTGGAAAATGTTTGAATCCGTCAGGATTCAAACACACAATATCAGTGTAATATGACATAATAATATACTAATTGTAATTTGCACACCTAATGGGTAGAATAGAGAGAACACTTATTATTTTGTAACATCTTTGTAACCTTTATTCGCAAATAAAAGATTGATTGATTGATTGATTATATTTAATAACCTAATTATGTTATTATATTACAGATTTTTAACCGACTTCAAAAAAGGAGGAGGTTCTCAATTCGTCGCGTATATTTTTTTTTTTATGTTTGTTCACCGATTACTCGAAGGTGGCTTGACCGATTATGATGGTTCTTTTTTTAATGGAAAGGTGGAAGCCCCGAGGTGGTCCCATAAATATTTGGTAAGGATCTGATGAGGATCTTCGAAGTGAGGACCGGGAATGCTCCTCAAAAACCTGTATTCAATTCACTTGTTCACTGATTACTCGAAGGTGGCTTGACCGATTAAGATGGTTCTTTTTTTAATGGAAAGGTGGAAGCCCCGTGGTGGTCCCATAAAAATTTGGTGAGGATCTGATGAGTATCTTCGGAATGATGGACAGGATAGCTTCCCAGAATGTAATAAATTACTCGTTTTTGGACTTCTACCAAAAAGAATAGACCCCTAAAGAACTAAGAACAGATTGATGGGCCACCTAAAACCACCTTCTCATCAGCAAACTCCTCAATAATTAAAATTACGGTAACAATAGGTATTGTTAATTTATTTGGCAGTCGGAAGTAGGTAGGTAAGTACTAAAAAGGGTGAAATAAAAAAATAATTTAAAAATTAAAAAACCGACTTAAAAAAAGAACAAAAAATAATTTAAAAACCATAAAAAAAAAAGAATTGATAAAAAAGACCAAAATAATTTTACTGGCTGTATGATTCCATATTGTACTTAGTTTGGCTGCCCGACTTCAGATGATAAAACAGATTAATTAGTCGGTGGCGCTGTATGTAGAGGTTATTTTGGTCTTTTTTATCAATTCTTTTTTTTTATGGTTTTTAAATTTTTAAATTATTTTTTGTTCTTTTTTTAAGTCGGTTTTTTATAGCTTATATACTAGATCCAACTGGAGTAGGAGAGGGTACTGATAGAACAATCAGCAAGCTATCACGTTTGCGATATGAGATTTTTAAACACAGTTATACTCACGTAGATCAAATAGATAAATGTAACTACGATAAACCACGCATCTGTATGACCGCTACATACAGCTTGAAATATAAAAAGAATAGACACCTTATCGGTAAATGATAATATAGTTCTAACATATTTAAAAGGAGCAAAGTCTGTCCAAAAGTAGTAGGTAATAGTGCATAACGAAGAATGAAACATATCCTACGAAATAAAAAGAATAATTTGAATTCCAATAATATAGGTATGTACATAACACGTATCCCACACTTGAATGATCCGAATCCACAACAGGAACAACGGTTGATGTAACGGAGCGTGTAATTTCGAGTTTATAGGGTCATTAGGCGGCTGGCTGACGGGCCAACCTTTTGTTTGAGCATAACAATTAACCCGTGAAAAGATAATCGTTCCTTGTGAGCAATCGAACGATGACCGTCTGCCCTTTTCTCGCTCAATAAAAAATTCCAACCAAAAATCAATAAACTTTGGGAACACAAATATTTAGGTGGTTAACTTATAACTACCTAAATAATATACCTCCTACCAAAATCGTAGAAAATGACAGATCTATCACAGCGCCCGCCGTCTAAATTAGGTTGGTTTAGCTTAGCTCCGCATAGTCGAGCCAGTTATTAAAACATGTGCGTCTATCGTAGGTACGTACACTTGTTTGAAAACTGGCAAACTAACATAGTATAGTTTAATAAAACACTTTATTTATCCGGTTTTATCGCGTTTTTATTCATTATTTGAACCGAGCTTTCGCCAACTTTACAGTTTGCTTTATCAAGGTTGTCAACCTTGAGAAAAAATAAAAGGTTGTCAACCTTGAGAAAGCCAACTGTAAAGTTGACGAAAGCTCGGTTCAAATAATGAATAAAAACGCGATAAAACCGGATAAATAAAGTGTTTTATTATGCAAAATCGCGAAAACCATAAAAGAAATTATAGTATAGTATTTTCTTCCATTTTCGTGACTGCATTGTAATACAACACAATCCGGGTTTAACTCGCGTTTTATTTATTAAAAGCATATGTTTCACTGTCTTTACCGACAGTTTCCTCAGTGTATACTGTTAAAAAATAAAACCCGATATAAATCCGGAATATATTGTGTTTTATAACTTAGTTTAATCAGCGGTGGACCTTTGGCTTTAGAAGAAGTATTTTTTGGCAACCGAAGGCGCTCGGACTCTGCGTTTGCGTAAGCATGTAGACCACGACGTAACCATGTTTGTTATTAACAACATATTATGATTTTCTCGCCGACAGAGTCACTCAAAACAATATTGAGCCAACATAAAACCCCGACCGCGATCGAAGCATTGTTTCCTAAAGATTATCTGTTTCGTGAGATCAGCGGAACCGTTCAATCACGATCACGCGTTTTTCCTCCAAGACAGATAAGAGCTTCCTGGAGGTGGGGGTTCGGAAGTGGCGTTTGGCACGGGCAATTGACGGCGCTGATAGGATCGAGAGCTGAGCTTGCAGATACTGTAGGCGAAGAGCTCGCTGTAATATTTATTTATATAAACCATTTTCCGGTTTTATTTGCAATGTTTTTATTTTTATTATCAGCATTATTACAAGGTAGACCTTACCAGGTAGGAGACATGTCTACCTTAAGGAAGGGATGTGTATAGGCTGCGATCAAAGCATTGATCGGATAACGTCGGAACGGCATTGCAACAATAATAATAATAAAAACAATGTGATTGAAATCGGATAGTGATATTTATTTCTATACAAAGTCGCGGAAACGGAAGAAGAATCTATATTAATATTAATTTATTTCTATGGTATACTTTTTTTATTAATCCATGTCGTCCCAATGCAGTGCAAAGGAGCAGTGCTTTCATGACGTGTTTCAAAGCTTGTCGATCTCTTGTTATTTTCATCAAGCAACTAAATTTTAGGTCATCACTCCGTCTTTTTACCTGGCTGCAAGAAAAAGATTATTTTCTTTTTGTAAAGTAGAATTTTATAAAAAATGTTTTCCTACGTTGGTGTACAAACCACAACTAAATAAATACCAAATAGGGGCCTATAATTACCTAGGAAAAATGTTTAAAAAATCTGCATGATTTATTAGAATACAAAGTAAAGTAAAGCTCCTCAGAATAGATTAGTCTTAAAATTCTACCAGTAGGTAGCATACACCCTAAACCTAACTATAAAAATAAACCTACACATTGATGGACATTAAACTGCTGAAATCAATACTAAATTTCTTAATATGTGACTTTACGGGTTTCGATTTGAATGATTTGGATCTTACCTTGTGTGATGGAAAAGAATCTTAATCTTTTCAGTACATCGTATAGGTATTTCATTTGCAGTGAGCTCTCGCACTAGGTCGCACACAAGATGTGCGGTGTCGGCTTCCCGCGACGCCCGCCGCTCGACTATAAACTTAATACGCCACGAGTAGACTCATCGTATGGAAACATTTTTTCAATAGAAACTTCTGGAATAAACCCTTCGGTAGGCTTTCAAAATTTAACGATATCGATAGATATGCCTTTGTTTTTACGGAGACGTTTAAAAGTTGTTTACTTTTTGTTGTTGATGCTGAAATTGGGGAAAAGGTATCTAATAGCAAAACAGATTATTGCCGAGCTGTCCAATAGAAATTACTAGCAGTGAGGTTGCATTTCCACTACTAGTTTACAACTACTGCTAATACTAGACTGAATCTGTTGACTGACAAAAGTACACACGTGTATGTTATTGCGATTTTAAGTCAGCGATTTTCAATTTTGCGATCTGCGAAGATTTGGGAATAAAACGTCAAATGCAATAAAAGAGTTAAAATTTAAAATACATAAAATATTGTTGTGACGTTTCTAATAGTTAGATTAAATAGTAAGAATCTTATCTGTTATTGGCAGTAAGTTTAGTCTAAAATTAAAAGTTAAAGTTTTAACTGTGTGTTTCCACAATTAGCCCTACTATTGGGCCTTTTTGCATGATTTTAAGCCGTGGGTTTCCTTACGATGTTTTCCTTCACCGTAAGAGCGATGGTAATAGCGCACATAATTTTTTCTTAAAGAAAAAGACATTGATGCGCGGCTGGGATTAGAAACCAAGACCTTTGGAATGAAAGTCAGGGTATCTACTACAAGACCAACACCGCTTAGAAAGTTTAGTCTAATATTAAGTTTTCACTGTTTTATAAGTGCTGTTGATTCTATGATAAATAAATATTATTTAAAAAAAAAACAACGCAAAACTACAATTTTCGAGAGTTAATTAAATTAATCCAACAGACGAACGGACGGACAAGAAAAAACTATTATGGTTACTTGTTGACTACGCTTAAAAGTAAAATAAAAAATCACGAAGGTTACGGGCTGGTCTAAAAAACTTGACCTGCAAACGCAGAAGGAGCACCATTTATAAAATTAACTTAATAAACCGTTCTCAACGACAGGTTGAATATTAAACATCTTAATTACAATCCCACAGCTGACTTCGAACAAAAACGTTATTTCATTCACCTGTTATTTCTACTAATGTTTTGTTTGTTTAAAAACGTATTATAAAAGTTGTTTAACGGGCCGTAGTCATAGGCGGAAAAATAAAGACTTATGTAGAGATGCTCCCTCACCGCGAGCATTCGTTTGGAATGTAAAATGTAACATTATAAATTCGGCTTTGAATATGGAACGTTACATTACACGCGAATGCTCGCTGTGAGGAGGCACCTTAAGGCAAGTGGACGATGAATTTAATGTTACCTATTACAGTAGACCGTGTCAAAAGTGAAATCACTTTTTAAACCCCGCCGTAGAGTTCTGAAATGGCTTACATAAAAATGTCTTTTTTTTAAATCGGACTTAAATGTGCTCCCTCACCGCGAATATTCGCGTGTAATGTAATGTTACAGATTCGAGAAATACATGCAGCGCGCACCTTGTTAGTCGAATCTATAATATTACATTACAATACAAGTGAATGCTCACGGGACCTTTAGTGTCCTGCTTGAATGCACTTTAGAGTACCAAAATAAACAGAATGTATAACTAGACCAAGACCGCCGTTTTAAGTCTACGTCAGTTTAGCTTAACTAGTCAGTTTTTGAAATAAGGAAACTTACTGTTTTAGTTTACGGTCGACGCACATGTTAGAAAAACTGGCTCAAGTATTTAGAATTACAAAAATCAGCTCAATCTAAAATAGCATAGTCGGCGGTGAATGTAATACTTAATTAGTTTATTTGACTAGTTTCTTACTTTTCTTTAACAGTTGCAACTCAGCTACGGCTTAAGAAATCTACTATAGCTCCGGCCTTAAGTAAACGTCGTCATTAGGTAAGCCACAGGAGATGTTTATACGACTCTATAGCCTTTTTATTGTGATTGTAAAAAGTGATGGATCTTTAACGGCTGACGCGGCATTAAATTATTTAATAGAGTGCGATGATAATTGAGAGCTAATAGCAGATGGCGCCACTGTTGAAAAACGGGATTGTAACACGTTGGTAACCTATGAAAATTATGAAGAAATGTCTCTATAGACGTTAGTTAAGTTTGTAAGATAACCTATGTTTCCCCTCGATTTCATAGCTTTCTATTACTAAAATATTTTTTGAAATCGGTTCTGTCGTTTCGTAGCCAATAAGCTAACCAACGAACACATATTTCCACTTTTAATTATTTATTTATTTATTTATTTATTTAAAGGACATCCACAGCTACATACACATAATAGATACTAAAAATATAAAACAGAAAGCCAATTACGGATTAGAATTATAGCATAGTAAAGGAGATACTCCACAAATTTCCGCTCTCTACTATCAGCGGTTTCTACTATCAACAGCAGTCGGTCAGGACAAATTATATAAATAATAGACATCTCCCGCACAGGACAAAAGACCTTACCGCGCAACTTCCTTTGGCATCAACATCGAAATCCCACTGCACAAAGGTGCACACCTGCGCGGTGTAAAAGGCAACGTAGTTTGCATGCATTTACAACCGGCACCGTCAAGTTGAACTGTCATTGAATGTGAGGTCTCTTGAGCTGCCGGATTCAATGACAGTTGGACTCGACGGCGTCGCCATCAAATGCATACAAGTGAACGTTGAACCGCGCAGGTTATTCCTTTGTGCAGTGGGATTTCGATGCAGATTTCAACGGAAGAGGCGCGGTTGGGCCGCAGATGACTCAGAAACACATGAGTGTGTATAAAGTCCTTTGTTTTTTTGAGGCCCAAAAACACAGTCGCGTCCTATCTGTCTGGATGTTTTATATGCTTAGATCCTTTAAACTTTCAAACGGATTTTGAGGCGTTTTCAGAAGAGTGATTCAATAGAAATGTTTAAGGCGGCGATAGATGATAATTATCGGTCCTTGTCCTATTGCATATAAATGAGCGAGATGGAATTGCGTGAAAAAATCTACAGTTTCTCGTAAAATCAATCATTAACGAAGATTAAAATAATATTTTTATAAAATGCGATGAAGAGGTTCTAGGTATTGTATTTTCTTATATTATGATGCCTATAAGAAAATATAGCGGTTAAGGATTTAGAAGAAAAATTGATTTATTTTGTAAAACAGGGGTAACTTTGCATGTATAATAGTGGTATTTAAAGTTATGTTTTATTGTTTTTGAAATGAAGGGGACACTTCTTGTGTCATGTACAATAACATAAACATAATACATTGTTTAAAGATCTATTTGATACCGGTTATGAAGAAAACTATTCAATCGGAAGGGATTTTACATGAGTCGCGTCCTTAAATGTAAAACACATCCTTATAGTCCCGCGGTATTGTGGTTTAAGCGGGTGAAACCGGAGGGCGTAAATAGTATTTTATAAAGCAGAGTAATAGTAGACTCTTCATTGGAAATAAATAATATCAAGATGAAGAGTAAGAAGACTATCAGTATCAAAGATGAAGAGTAAATAGTACTTACTCTTCATCTTGATATTTTACTAAGTACCCAAAGGTGTGTTTTAATGAAATGGATTAGTGTTCCAGACACTGTTTAAACTTAAATATGTATAGATATGAGAGACCTAATCAACATAATTAAGGGCTGCGAAACAAGAGTGGTATTCAAAGGCGTCACGTCACGCGATATGAACTCACAATAACGCAGCGGGGAGTCGCGGCACGCTTGCCCACATTATTGTACAGATAGGGTTGCCAGGTGAAAAAGTAAATGAACTCAATGAAAATAGGAAAAAATAAGTATTTCGTAATTTTGTCTTTAATGCTTAAATCAGATCTACTAGAAATAGCAATAGACACACTAGAAGTGGCTGCGCACACCTTCTTTTCTTTAATTTTATTATTTTTATAAATGAAAATTATTATTTTTTTACTCTCTTATGTTCCTCAATTTGCACATAGTTGTAGTCTTGTCCGAATAAACGTGTTTCCTTATTTCGTTTTTTTTTCCAAAAATTTGAAAAAGTCTATTTCTTGAACTATATAAATAATTATCTTCAAAAATTATATTGTGGCGTGGTTCGAACTTGCGTTTTTTTATTTATTTGAATGCTTCAAAAAATACAGTACCAATCGAAATGAGTAGGAAAGTAACTCGTTTTTTTTTTAAAATTTCGAATTAGTACTGTGGCGGTCGCCCACAGCACATACTAGATGGCGTTACTAGTATGAAATCCTGGATCGCGATATCAACATTCTTTCCAAGATAAGCTCATATACAACTACCGACGAGACATCGTCGGGCCGCGGCCTACCGGGCAAAACCACCTGCCCGGTGGAAGATCCTCCTATTAGAGGTCACCACCACGTCATACCTCCAAACTGGTGACCCCGCACATGGACAACGAGCGCAACCTTCGCCGACATGAGTATTTCAACCCCGCACCACCCTCACCTACCCCCTGCAAATGCATCCTGCCAGCAGAAGCCGACAACCACTTCTAGCCACATCGGTTGGACCACGACGCCTGTATAGACACAAGCATTGGTTCACCCTCCAACGGCTACACCGCATCGCAATTGGGCACCTACAGCATGCTGAGTACATCCGGTACCTCATCGACTGGTCATCGACACACTGGATCTTCACGTGCTACGCCCCTTCACACGTCCCGACTCACCGTGGACATCACTTTTTCGACTCACTGGAACAGCATCTTTCCCGACTCACCGTGGAAAAAACTCAAGACTCCGACTCACTGGAGCAGCAAGCATCCCGACTCACTGGGATATCCGTTTCGACTCGATGAGACGCACGTCAACTGGCTCACTGGCAAGAATCTGCATCGACCTCCGGTCTCCGAGGGGGAGTGGTGTGGCGGTCGCCCATAGCACATACTAGATGGCGTTACTAGTATGAAATCCTGGATCGCGATATCAACATTCTTTCCAAGATAAGCTCATATACAACTACCGACGAGACATCGTCGGGCCGCGGCCTACCGGGCAATACCACCTGCCCGGTGGAAGATCTTCCCTTTGGAGGTAAACACCACCTCATACCTCCCAAAGTACTATTTCATACTTTACTTTTTATTTCAGTTAACTTTACACGTTGTTTTGTTGTTTCATTCTTTCTGCGAAAAGAATATTGTTCTCAATAAGCTGCGCCCCAATTTCATTGTGACTGTGTTGTGGCCGAAAAAAAAAAAAATTAATTGACAGTCACAAGGAATTTGAAGCTGCTTCAATGTAACGCACTATTGGAGCTTTATTAGACACAGTTAAATAAGTATTTGTGAAAGCATGTCTTTGAGCAATAACCCTAAAGTATAGTTCATATCTAGAATATAAGTTTCATGTTATCTAACACATGGACCGGTGGCAGTAGGGGTGTCGCGTTCATGTTCACAACGTTTTGTCGGCGGTCGTTGGTGCGGAAACTACTCCCGCATTGTGACAACCCTAGAGGGGAGTCTACAAACGGTAACGTGGATTTATTTGAAGTTTATTTGAATATAACACATAGGTGGCAACCCTTTTTTATTTTGTTTATCATGAAAATTTGTCAGTTTGGATGTTCGACGGAAAACATGCAATAAAGTTTTTATCTTCAATATACTTAGTGACGTTTTTAAATGCTTAACTGCACGGGCGTTCATATAACTGTTTTTAAAGGAAAGATATATTCAAAAACACAGCTGTGCGCTGTGTTTTTGTGGATGTATGTTTCCTTTAAAACAGTTCTATGAACGCCCAGTGTAGGCTTAAGCATTTAAAAATAAAAATATAATTTATAGTGACGTACTTACTGAATTTACTGTACTTCTGTAGCTACTTTTTAGAGTTCCGGACCTCAAAAGGAACGAGCATAAGATCACTAGCTTGTCCGTCTATATCTGTCCATCTGTTAGACGACCTCTTTGGCGCATTGTGAGAACGCACGACTGAAATGCTGTAGGTTGTGGGTTCGATTCCCGCCTGGTCTAATTTATTTATGGATGTCTTTTTGGATTATTCTCATAAAGACGGATTCTCAAAAAGACAGATTTTCAAAAAGACAGATTCTCAAAAAGAAGGATTCTCAAAAAGACAGAAATGGTACAGTTTCACACAGCATTTTTATGTGTTCCAACAAGTCTTATTTAAATTTAAAGACGGTAAAAACAAAAGCCGATCGCAAATAAAATATGATCAAATAAGGACGTACCTACAAATAAAAAACAAAAGGCGATCGAAGCTTAATAGCTTACCACGGAGCTAGGTGGCGTTGTGTGTTGTTCACACATATCGGACATCAATTCCAACATTAGAATTACTCGGAAATGTTTTTGCTTAACAGTTCCTAGAGGAAAACCCTAGAGGGTTTCCTATAAATAGACAATAGCAACTATGAAACAAAGTGTGCATGGAATGGAAACTGCATCAGGTGATGACGACTTGATGAGAGTGACTCTCCGCTTTATCATGACGGCGACGACCTCCTTATTTCTCTCTTTCTGAGGTTGAAAGGTGTTTATTTTTTAGCCATATATCTCTGTTAACATTGAGATACTATGTAACTACTAGAGGTCATAATTATATGTCGAGGAAGAAAATAGTACGTGATTAAAATGTAAATATGTCATAATTATATTTCGAACATATCCCGTGTTCGAACATATTCAGCGGTGATAATATTGTTACGTCTATCATAAAAGGAAAACACCATCGCTGCTTGCCTAAGACAATGTCGTTGATGAATGACGATTGAAATGACAAAATCATTATGTGACTGACAATGTGACCGCAGTGGCTGTTTACGTATCTACATACAGTAACAGCCGAATACAGAAACGTCACTTAAAATTTTATTTTTAAAAAATTATTGAGCAGTTTCTAAATTTAAAATTAGTGTGGCAATTTTTGAGTTTGAGAGCTGCTTCTTTGTTTAATTAGTTCTAAAATGTTGAGTAGCGTTTTAGTATTCGGCCGTTAGTGTCGCAAAAATAATTGCATTAATTCGAAAACACTTCAAACTGTGAGAGATTTACAAAGTACCGTAAACGTCAATAGAATTTTTAAGTGTCCCCGGCTCCACACGTCTATAATTGAGACATATTACGTATAATTTCTATACTTCAATAAACTAAAAAAAACGATTACTCCGTTTAATAAAATACGCACCTAGGGGAGATCGGGGTAAAACAGCGTGGCCGTTAAAAAACGCGGATGTGAACATTTGTAGCAATAATTTGGGCCGCAAGCCTATGGGGTGAGCCACGGCTGTTACTGAAAGAATGATACATCATCAGACCAATAATAAATCACACATGATTCAATTAGAAAAAATACAGCGGGCGGGTGAAACGTTCGGATTTCGTCGCGAATTTTGTTCGGCACACATTTATAGGGTAATTTGACATTTTGTATTGCACCATCAATCACGTACAATTAACAATGTGTTTTGTTGATGGTTGCCGGAATAAAGTTTCAAGGGTGCTTCACGGAATTTCTGTTAATGTTTGTTTTATACAAAATAAAAAATAAATAAAAAAATCATGTTATGAACACACAGCACCATCTAACCCCGTGGTAAGCTGCTAAACTTGTGTTACGGTGACTAGACAACGGATATACTACTTTTTTTTTTTTTTGTAAATACATACATATTATACAAAGAAATACGCCCAGACCAGATACAAATATTTATTTTTAACCATAAATATATGCACCCAGCGGGAATCAAACCCGCAACCTTCTGCATTGCAGCCAAGCGTTTGACCGACGTGCCACAGACGCCGTCAAAATAAATAAGTATATTATAAATACGTTACATGTCATAAAAGACACTAACTTACAGCGGCCCACATTTATTCCTACTTAGGTATCGTTTCCGGCCCAAAAATACCCATTTATATAAAGGAAGATATTATTATATGTTTCTCTGTAAGTTTCATAGTAAATCTTAAACGAAGTTATATCAAACTCGGTGATGTTGTTTCGGAACATATAAATAAAATATATTTTTTATCGTCACTTGCACCTATATTCTTATCAATACACAGTTCAAAACAATTGGCAAGTCAGTCTATTATTTGACGGTCTGATATTTATCATTAAAACGGAGCACCCGCTAAGAATCGATTTTTGAATTTACGCAGGTAAAACTGCAAAAAACTGTAGTGTCTGTAGTTTTTCTGCTAATCATAGCCAATGAAATCATAGAAAAAAAAACTCATTTTTTTATAACTCTTGTACGTCAAAGCAAAACATTACGCAATGTTAACACATGAACTTTCAGCACACTCAATAACTCATTGGCGAATATAGCAGTGTAGGGGAGTGGGCGCGGTGACGCCCGTGTCACGTGCCGGTAATGAGTTCCACACACCCCCGCTCTCCCCTCGAATGTGTTACTATGGAATTTCACGCTGTGTGCGAGCATACTTCTCATTACTCAGATTTATGAAGATATTTTTTTGATAATTTCGATAATGTTTGCAATGTAAAACCTCTATAGCGCAGTAGACGAGTGATAAATTTATTAGAGTTACTCTGTTGTTAATTGTCAGTGTTTCTTTAAATTGTATTTATTTTTAATGTTACTGGTTGCTTAACAAACAAGCGTTTTAGGTACACCCTGTATATTTTTTGTATGTACATACAAAAAATATACAGGGTGTTACGATGATTGCCATTTAAGTCGAAAGGGGGTTGTTCTAGACGCCTAGGCGAACGACTTTTATTCTACGACTTTTAGAAATTGTTATGATTATGTTTTACTAAAAAAAACACGGTTTTTGAAAGATAAAGGCAATTAAACTTTTGATTGTAATAAACCAATCTAAATGAAAGGACACCTTAAGGTCAATGACCTGTAAATCTAAGAAATATCTGATTTTTCAAAAATACATTCTTTTTCCTAAAGTTGTGGAACAAAAGTTGTTCACCTAGACGCCTAGAACAAAACCCTTTCGGCTTAAAAGGTCTTCGTTGGATACCCTGTATCTTCTTACTTCTTACTAATATTATAAACGCGAAAGTTTGTATGTATGTATGTATGTGAGGTTGTTACTCTTTCACACAAAAACTACTGAACCGATTGCGATGAAACTTGGAATATAGGTAGCTGGGGACCTGGATTAACACATAGGCTACTTTTTATCCCGATATTCCCGCGGGAACGGGACTTAGCTAGCTAAGAACGAGGCGCAGCTAGTAAATACATAAATATATGTATTAAGTAGGTACTTCGTCCGTTAAAGAGGTGTATATTAAACTAGCTACGTGCCTCTATTTCACACGCGTAAGTCCGGAAAACAGTCCGGAAATATCAGGATAAAAAGTAGCCTGTGTGTTATTTCTGGTCTCCAGAAACCTATATTCCTAGTTACAACGCAATGTATTATTAGTAGCTTAGAATAAACAAGCATGGGTTAAAAGCAGATATTACTTAATAGTGTTAAAAAAAATGCTTTTAAATTCCTTAAAAAAACTTGTAAGTAGAAGAGTTTGAAAGGTAACAAAAGACAGCAACAATACAAAGCATTAATAGGCTACTTAAACAATCTTAATCCGAGTAAGGATTTCCTGTCGGTGGAACAGTGGAGCCAACACTCCACCTGTAATGGGCGGACTTGAAGCTGCCGCGGGCGCTTACCGGATTTGCTCTATTTGCACAATTCTCACTGCCCTCGGCTCGATTGCGTAGATGTAGGAAGATTTAGAAATGACTTGCTAATTTTAGATGTGCTTTTAGATGCAATTTGTTAAATATTTTGTCGATTTGTTTGTATTGAAGGAATACGCTAAATAAGTCGTTTTTTTTTTCAATTCTTAGGACTATGCTGCTATTGAATAAATTACATAGTTTTAAACGAGTACTTATCTAACCTATATCTTATTACGCCAACAGCGAAACAATGTGTATATTATTATGATAAAAAACATTTTGAGGGGGCTTGATATCCATTCCGGAGCGTTCCTGCTGGAGAGATTGTCCATTGCGGTTCAGCGCGGAAATGCTGCTAGCTTTTTGGGCAATTTTGCGGCGGGAACGCTTGGGGATAGATTATTTTAGTTTTTTTTTTTTTTTTTTGTGTTTCCTTTGTGTGATTTTTTTGTGTGTTTTTTAGGTGAGTTATTTTTGACATTGTATTAGAACTTATTATTATTAAACAAGCTAGTATACTTAGATAGTTTTTGATGTAAATAGTGTATTGAAATTAAAATAAAACATACCAATTATGACGATAAATACATTCCTACGGGATTATATTTTTGTAAATACATTTATATAAGAAAATTATAAAAGGGCATAAGGTAGACACGTTGTCAGGCTGGTATTTTTTAGTTACACGATCAACCTTGCCGCGCCCAAAAATGCACAATATTACTTAAGACTTTCCAGGCCGTCTCTACCCATTCTAAACCCTACGAACCAACCTTTCCGGTATCCCTTTAAATTCAAGTGGCCAATTACAAGGTACAGGACTTTACCTCATCTCTTGAGAACCCTTTGTCGTACGTTACGAAACATTGTGGAACATTTTATACGTGCACAATGCGCACTTATGCACAGACTGTTTCATATTGAGTATTATTTAGGTGTAACGGTCTGAGATAAGTGCGTAATAACAGCATGATGTATTATTTACATACATTTATATAATAGTTACCTATAAACCATATTTTTAAAGTAGGTACACCATCGAACATTTAAAAAGAATTAATTAAAATTAATAATCCAAAAATGGGTCCCTACGTAAGGTACCCAATATACCTTAGAGTATATATTACTACAAGTAGTTATCCTCCAAGCAATGTCCTTATTATTATCTTACTTCTTACTAATATTATAAACGCGAAAGTTTGTACGTATGTATGTGCGCGGAACTTACGCGGTTTCACCTGCGTAAGTCCCGTTCCCGCGGGAATGTCAAGATGCAAAGTAGCCTATGTGTTATTTCCGGTATCAAGCTACCTATTTTCTAAGTTTCATCGCCAACGTTTAGTAGTTTTTGCGTGAAAGAATGACAAAGTTACATGCATCTTACTTATATTATACAATTTGTAACGGGTCACTTGTAAAGTCGTAGAACAAAAGTTGTTCGCCTACACGTCAAGAACAACCCCCTTTCGGATTAAAAGGGCTTACCCGTTACAACTTGTATACGCGACCGTTTGTATGGATGTATGTCTGTACCTATATATGACTTGAACTATGAACTATAGTGTTATTCCAGATCCTACGCTACATATTCCAAGTTCCATTACAATCGGTTAAGTAATTTTTCGTGAAGGACCAACAGAACTACACCTTTATTACATTAGCAGTATGCTAGTATTTCTAAACCATTTTAATATAATTTTAATGACTAAGTACCTGCCGATCTTGAACGGTCGTGCGGGTTAAGCAACTACTTGTAGGGGTGACCGAAAATTTGTGTGGCCAAAAATCATTTTCTCGAGCTTCTCCGTGCTTCGGAAGGCACGTTAAGCAGTTGATCCCGGTTTATCTTCTCTGATAATAGTCGTTAGGGCCAGTTAGACGCCTTAGGTCGACATGAAAACTCTGATACTAGGTAAGCTACACAGCTATACGAAAAGAAGAAGAATGGCATGGAATGGATTTCACGGTTGATGATTGGTGTCACTAATACTAACATAATATCTAATTTTAACATAATATCTAATTTCTGCCGCATGCAAGGAGCGGGAGGAGGGAGGTGTTCTTTGCACGCGGCAGACCGCATGATACGTAGTGATACTAGTCAGGTATCGGGACTAAAAACTAAATATTAATTTTTAATATAATATAGAATGGCTAATAAAACATTTAACTTATAGCCGACTTCCTTTAATTATGGCAATGGTTCCCTCACCTCGACCGTGTGTTAACCCTAACATTTGTTGCAATTAGCTGAGCAGTTGTGTTCAACCCTTGACGGGTTAAGTTGTACTTCCGCCCAAACGACGCGGACGATTGTTTCTAAGATTATTTAATTAAATATTTTAAATGAGTTTTAGATAAGATGTTTAAATTTGTTAAAAAACTGGCTTGGAGTACCTATGCATTATATTGATATTCGTAACTAGCTGCGCCCCGCGGTTTCACCCGCGGAAGTGAAAAACGCGTTATTACGGGCGCGACTTATACCAAAACTAAAACTTTGGCAGATATTGGAACTCACGATCTTCGAAATAAAAATCGAGAGTGAAGACCACTAACTCTCTTACTTATAAAATATTATTATTTACACACAACTAAGTTATGTGACGTTTGTCTCTGTCTGTCAACTTTGAAACTTCATGTGACAGTAAAAGACAAACGATGCATAGTTATGCAGCGCGTTAATTAGCGTTTATAAGTAAGGGCGTAATCATAAGACATCTTTTTACGGTTTCGTAGTCAGAAGGTACAAAAACCTGAAAAAAAAGCACACAGGTCCCACTCGCACTTGACAGGTTTTTAAAATCAAATACACCTACTCTAATTAACTTATAATCACCAGAATAATTCTGCAAAAATCGACAATACGAGAATATATTGTTATTCCATACGAGTCGATGACTCTATTCTGTTCGAATTGAGACCGTGATTTTTTTCGTTCGAGCGGCTTTTTGACAGCAGCCCCTTCAATGTAACAACCCGAAAGTCGGTAAATAGTGAACAAAAGGGCCCACAATGGTCCAATGCCAATGTTTGGGCCAACATAAAGGCAATCTTAGAATAGCATTGTGCGCAAACGCATTGTTAGAAAGCTAGCTGCGCTTGCACAAAACCACGCGGTAGCTACCGAGCGCTCTCTTCAAAGCGACTGTGTTGCCCTACAATATAATTTTTATTGCTGTAATTGAGAGAAATTCTTTGACAATATTTTGGATAGGTTTGTGAGAATGTTTTAGACACCAGTGTTATCGTATCGACCCTCGGTAGTTATCTGTTATTTTTTTATTTGTCATTTTCGTAATATTGTAATAAATCAGCGATTTCATATTAGTTTGACAATATCTAGGTATATCTTACCAATACTATAAACGCGAAAGTTTGCATGTATGTATGTCTGTGAGCATGTTACTCAATACCGCAAAAGCTGAACTGATTGCGATTGGAATATATAGGTAGCTGGAAACATGTAATAGCACATAGGCTACTTTTTATCCCGATTTTCCCGAACCGGACTTACGTGGATAAAACCGCGAGGCGCCATTAGTGCGTTAATGAAAAAAAACTGTTTTTCGAGTCATCTGTGTCGCACTGGAGGGTTAAAATTGTCTTAATACGCTTTCAAAAATAACTACTTACTAATTTATTGACACGGTTTTAAAATCGGGACCTATACTTATAGTAAAAATGGGAAAATCTGAAATTAGAAGATTGTAACATGATCGAAACGTGTAGGTAAGAGAACTTAAAAATAATAATACACCAATAAGATCTGGGAAAAATAATTATGAGTTAAATGATTATTCCCTTCAGTGTAAAATCACGATTATTTAAAAAAAACTAGTGTTTTAGAAATGTTTTGTTAAATATCTTTGAAACCGACTATTATTCTATAATGATATTGAGTAGGTATTAACTATTTCTTTAATATGCTCAATATATTTGTAAAACTTTTTTTTTTTCACATCACACGTCCTTCTTGTACACTTTGAAAATCGCTAGCACTATCCTTGTCACCTAAACGTCCTAGTCCAAACCAATCCCAACAGAAAAACTCGATGACTGTAAATTCTCCATTCGGTATCTTCTAAATCTATATCTATCTATACTTATAATAAAGAAGGAGAGGACAAAAAGTCTGTACTTGGAGGTAAATTTTAAAAAAGTGGTCTAGGGGACTTAGGATAAGTAGTAGTACAAAATTATTTATTTTTTAAAATTTATGTCTGTTTGTCTGTTTCTCTGTCTGTTCCTTATACCATTAAATACTACTAATCCGATTGAAATTTGGTTTTAAATATTAGATAGTTCTGTTTTCGAGGAACGTCGTGGTATACTTTGCATCGAAATCCAATTAGTAATATACCGAGTAATGAACGAAAAGTGGAATCGCTCGGGAACTGCCCGCGCCAGTGATAACGCGTTTTTCACTTTCGCGGGTGAAACTGCGAGGAGCAGCTAGTTTTATAATAAACACAACGAAAACGAATAGTGTTAGTTAGAGGGTAGAAAAGATAAAGTTGTTCATTTTACCCACGTTGTATGAAGAACTGTACTTCATTTCACATACCTACCCACCTACATTAAACCATTGTGGGCCCATCTGTGCCTCATTAGGTACAAATGGGCCCACAATGGTCCAATCGGAGCCTATTCATTAATAGGCTCCGATTTGAAAACTATTTCATCACTATTCCATATAACAAACAACGTGTCCTTATTATCCATATCCTCCTAAAGACAACAAAAATAAATATCAAAAAAGTATTAACCTAAACAAACAGCCACATCTCTCCAAATAAAAATAACCAGTTATAAACAATTTAAGCACTAAGACACCACTAAACCCAAATTTTTATTAGGTACCGTACCTAATAAACTTTACAACCGGCGAAAATTCGCAAACTTCTAACCATAAACTGCTATTTTTTTTCCAAATGGAGTAGCAAAACCAGGCATAGACAATAGATTCCTACCTCTATAAAGTTCCGAAAGTTTAGATAAAAACCTCAAAGGTGCCGGCCTTTTTTGAAAAGAAATAAAAACTGTTTGGTTGTAAAACTAATGCCTTTTTGAACAGTTCCATTGTTTTAAGGCGCTGTTAGTGTTTAGGTATATTTGTAGGTATTTTTACCTAAGAAGGTAAGGTAAAATAAGATAAGAATATTTTTGACAATACACCAATTTGCTGATAAGGGTTGAAGTAGGTAAAGGGTGTAACTTTGGTTAAGGTATGAAGTATTTATAACTAAATGATAAAATTTCTGGGTAGGTATATTGTTACTATCTTATTTTTAAAATGGTTTAGAAATAATAAAATGCCATAATATTATACTTTACATTGAAATCCAATTAGTAGAACCCAAGTAATGAACAAAAAACTCAGCTATGCACTACGTCTACGGAGACGAAGTCGCGGATAACAGCTAGTACGAATAATATAATAAAGAGGTAACGTTGGTAACATTTATTTAGTACTAGCTGCGCCTCGCGGTTTCACCCGCGTGAGTCCCGTTCCCGCGGGAATATCGGGATAAAAAGTAGCCTATGTGTTAATCCAGGTCCCCAGCTACCTATATTCCAAGTTTTATCGCAATCGGTTCAGTAGTTTTTGTGTGAAAGAGTAACAACCTCACATACATACATACATACTTACATACAAACTTTCGCGTTTATAATATTAGTAAGATGTATGTGTGTAAGTATGTGACTAACGCGGGTGAAACTGCAGGACGCTGCTAATCTATATTATAAACGTGTTTTTTTTTATTATGGCGGCATAATGGGTGGTATGGAACCCTCGGTGCGCGAGGTTGACTCGCACTTGACTTTTTTTTTTTTAGGAAACCAAACAGGATTTGCAAAGTAAATATTTTATGAAATTTCTAAAGACTCGTAGCTTAAAATTTGTAATCTTCTTACAACTTTTCAATACATTGAATTCTCATAATCTGTCACAGTGTTAGTTCTCATACTCATAAGACTAAGTGGTTGTCCACAAAATGCTAAACCGATTTTGATTTTTTTTTCTCAATTCCCGCGAAATCGGTACTAACTCGGGTAAAACTGCAGCTAGTAGATTTATAAAAGGTTACTTTTAGTATAACTCACTTTAAAAATAGTAGTACATATTTCCCTTTGGTTCTTTTAGACAAATATCGTCGTATAAATATCGTACTTTTGTCGCTCAAAAAACAAAATAAATATTAAATTAAAAAATAACCCGACTACTTTAAAAAACCACAAATCTTATTATTATATAATATATAAAAGAAAGTCGTGTTAGTTACACCATTTATAACTCAAGAACGGCTAAATTGATTTGTCTGAAAATTGGTGGGGAGGTAGCTTAGAACCAGGAGAAGGACATAGAATACTTTTAATCCCGCGGGAACTGAAACGGGAACGGGACTTAGGCGGGTGAAACCGCGGGGCGCAGCTAGTAATAAATAATAATGTTACGTTTGTAAGTTCGTTTTTAGTACAAAAAAATACGCATTGATGTTTTTTTTAAATTATTTTTGCCTGAACGATTAAGTTATTGCAGTAAGAAGATCATGGCAAGGGTCAGAGTTTTCAAATTTTATTTTATTTTGCTATTTGTTGTACTTATTACTTTTAGTTTCTTTAGGGCCGCTTTTTCAAATCCCTAAATACAGATATCTGACAAATAAAATGTAACACCACCGAATACAAAATGTCACTACGATATTAAAAAGAAACAAAATTTAAGGGGTTTTTAAATTTGATTCGAATTTATTCGACAGATATTTTTTATCTGAGGAATGAAAAATCGGCACAATGTGATTAATTGGGACTGGGTAGTTTTTTTTCCTTCCTATTTGTTTTTGCTTTTTTTCACAACTAACGGCCGAATACAGAAACGCTACTCAACATTTGAGAACTACTTAAACAAAGAAGCAGCTCTCAAACTCAAAAATTGCCATACTAATTTTGAATTTAGAAACTGCTCAATAATATAAGTAACTCTTAAATTTTAAATGACGTTTCTGTATTCGGCTGTTAGCCAAGTAAGCTTAGTTCTTAGTTCGTAGCAGATGACGTGTATCGTAGCGAAAAGCGCGGGAAACTCTCGAAAGTTATCAAGTTTAGTCGGACCGCCCGCGCCCCGCCCCCTCGTCGTGTCATCTCGCTCCCACAACGTGACTCTCTTTCACACACGCTAGCGGCTAACCGCACGTTCACGCACTAAAGTTACTTGATGCACTTTCAGTTATAGTTGGTAAAACTGCAAATATTTACTTTTTGAAAGGTTTGATGTAAGAATATTGGCCCTTACCATGATCTTTTGCAGGACCCAAATCGTACAGCGAATAAAAAAAAACAAATTAAATTAAAAACCACACAAAAAATTCAAAAACAACCAAAAAAAAATTTAGATAGGTATATTATTTGTGGTTTTTAAAGTAGTTAGGGTATTTTTTAATCAAAATTTATTTTAGTTTTTCAGCGACAAAATAACGAGAAAAGGACGTGAAACGATCATGGCCCATTAAGACAATTATTTGTCTCTCGTGATTGTTATGAAATTTTTTGTACTTAGATATGTTTGTTTTAGTTTTTGGCAACATATTTTATCTAATGTTTACAAACAATTATTGTTGATGCATAAAAATACTTGCCTATAATTTCTTAGGTGTTTTTTTTAATCTTTTGGAAATACAAGTGTTATTAATTAGTACTTTTTTATTAGATGGCATTATAAATTTAAAACAATCAACAATTCGGTATACTTATAATATTTAATGAAGAATCACTGCAAGCACAGTTGTTAGCGCGAGACTACGTTTGTCGAACCCAAACATGAAAATAATAATTTTTCATGAGCTCGTTGATAGGTTTTCGCACCGACCGCGGTTTCCCGCCGCCCCGCGGCCTAATTACCGCCGCTTCGCGATACGTCACCGCTGTGGTTCAAAAAAATTCACCCATCCCACTCCCACCAGCGACCGTCACACGTCGGCATCCCTCTCCCTCGAGCATTTTTATAAAAACGCAGAGACCGACCGCGGCCGTCCCGCTCGTACCCACCGCGTCACCGCATCACCCGTTCCCTTCGTCTCCTTCCCACTTTTTACGAGACGTAGGGGCCGCCACCCGGTGGGGGCGGCGACCGCGCGAACGCAAAATATTGACCATCGGAAAAAGTCGCATCGTATCACAGTCATCAGTCGAAACTGAGTTCTCGCGAGCACGAGTACCTCGGTGTACCTTCGGTGCGCGTCGTGCGTCTTCGGTTGCGGTCTTGACTCGCCCGTTTATTTTTCCCGAGTCCCCGCCCGGCGTCTTTCCGTCGCGCCCAACAAGTGGCGTACACTCGTACAGTATAGACGCAGCCCGCGGCTCGCACACTTCGCCTCTTAAGTCGCCGAGCGCTCCGCGCGCACGCACCTCGTACTTACCCGTAACTCGCGTGTTCACAAACTTTTACTAAACTTCGAGTGAGTGTGGAGCAGTGGCGTGACATAGGACTCTAGGAGCGTGTCAAACAGTGAAGGGTAGACAGAAGTCGATGCACCTACCGCACGCAAACCCCCCAGCCCCCAGCATGGCTGACGTATACTCCCATATCCACGAGTACTATCGGCAGAGTCACGGCGAGCTGGTGCAGACCGGCTCTCCGGCGGTTCTATGCTCAGCTCTGCCGGGACACTGGCGGTCCAACAAGTCGCTACCGGTGGCTTTCAAAGTGGTCGCCTTAGACGACGTTCAGGACGGAACTATGGTCACCATTAAAGCTGGAAACGACGAGAATGTGATGGCAGAATTAAGAAACTACACAGCTGTGATGAAGAACCAAGTGGCGAAGTTCAACGACCTGAGGTTCGTGGGTCGCAGTGGCAGAGGGAAGTCATTCTCGCTGACTATCACCATCAGCACGTATCCCTGCCAAGTTGCGTCCTACACGAAGGCCATTAAAGTCACTGTAGACGGACCTAGGGAACCTAGAACTAAACAAAGTGAGTTCCTTTTATTTTTACTTACCTGCATTAGACATCAACGCGTTCCATTATTAAGAAATATTAAATATAATGTAAGTTTCATAGAGTAAACTAAATACATTGAAATTTATTTTAAAGTAAATTTTTGATTATATCGATTTATATAGAACGATGTATTGTTTTTACTGTTCTATGTCAACAATGTTTATTTTTTACATCTATATCGACTATATTCGGTCGCATAAAAACGCGAAAGATCTGGGAAAATTTTAAATACAAGAAATCGTGTTAGTTTAAAACGTTTAACAACATTATAATCCAAACATCTCTTGTTATTCCGTTCTACGAACACCATACTGAAACAATAAAAAATATAATAGTCTATAAGTACCTACGTCAATCATTTGTATAGAAGTTTTGTATGCGCGCGCGACTTTCTTTGGCGGGATGCCAATCCAATGTGGCCAGGTCGATTTTGCGGAGCCGCAGCATTTAACCACACAGAAAACCTATTTATTGTCTATTTTAAAACTAGTATTGCCCTTCTGATTCAACCGCGTAAGAATCTCGAGTTTTGATAGAGAAAAAGAGAAGTCCATTTTATTTCCAATAATTAAATATCGTCCGTAAACTACGTGCTTATTAAATTGGTTTAGTAGTTAGGCAATTAAAGATAGTCAAAAAACAACACTACTATCTTAAATAATAGTATGAAACATTGCAATATAGTACTTATGTTGTTATTTTCTTTAACACGTTCACAGTCCAGTCTACGCTATCCTGTACACGTGGATGGGTTCAGGCAAGTCCGTGTACTCTATATTGTACACTGATTAACTTTTATGCCAAATAAACTTGTATGTGTAGTTTACGGATATTATTTCCAAAAAACAACAAAACTAGCTATTGAGATATAGAGCTACAAGAAAACGAATGAACATGCCATACAATTATATTTATATTCAACAAAATAAACATAGGTATGAAATGTATTGAACGTACGGGTGATTTAAACCATTAGTATTGGAGACTGTGAACGTGTTAAAGCATTGTATACTTTTGTCAACTTTCATTTAGAACATTACACTCGTCGTTTAGTAGGCACAATTGAAATATGATATAGAAGTTATAACATCTTTATTTTTACATGAGGTCACAATGCAGGAATATAGCTAGAACAACTAGGCTATTCGATTGAAACGTTCGCTAAAAAAATACGTGTGTGCACCCACCGCTGACTGCGAACTGTGAAGTCGTCAATCAAAGCGACATTAATTGCTTTGTTAATCTCACTACTCGAAGAATTAGTGTAAATACTTGCTCCCAAAATAAAACCGATTGTCTGCTTTTACGACAGAAACCGAGAACTGAGCGTTTTGTTTTGACTTTCTTCTTATTAATGGTTATTGGTTTCAATCGGACACGGTTTAATACTTAAGAATTTAACTTTATACCTACTTTGGCTTTTAAAATGAGTTTAAAAGAAGTACTTTAGCCAAATATAGAAGCTTCATGCAACATTTAGCACAAAGATGAGCTAATAAAATTGAAATCTCGCCCAAACAAACTAATAAACCGAATCATACGCAAGAAAACAGATGTGTATCTAATTGAAATGTTACAATTCGAAACTAAATTCATAAAATTTTGACACCACAAATCTATTTTAGATGAAACATCGTTTATCGTTTGACTGTGTAAACTAAACAAACAGTTGCGCCCAAACTTCGGCCAATAATAAAAAGACAGTATGCGGAAAAACTAACATCCTTCGACCGTAAACATCAAAGGCGCTAAGTTAATATATTGATCAATGTTACCGGCTTAATGGCTACATTACAGCGGGCTAATTACTCGTATCTTATATTTAGTACTGACTTCGTTGTATAATTAGTTTTTCAAGGTGGCGTTATATTTAGGTCTTGCTATTAACACATTCTTTGCATGCCAGACACATTTTCGCATTTAGTTAAAGATTAATAGCTTGCAAACGCGCCATAATTTCAATTTAACTCTTTGTTTTGGCGACCGTGGTGATAGGAAAGTCTCATAATTTAGAAGTAATAAATTGTAATGCTTAAATTTTCCGTTTCAAACGTAAATTTTAATAATGTTGAAGCATTTATTTCGGTAATTTATTAATGTCGCGGGCTGTCACCACCCACCGGCTTATCACATTGCGAAGCAGACCTGTCTAGATTTCAATACATAAGCCAGTTCAGCCACTAATAACGAGGGGTTCTAGTTCCACTATCATATTCCTAGCTTCACTGAACACTGGACATCCTCTACTTAACATTCTACATCTTCCAAGATATTGTCTCGATACATCATCAATTACCACCTCGTGAGATAGTGCCGTGTTCTGATTTTCATCTACATGTACCAATTATAGCCTAAAAGAAGTTGATGAAAATAAAATAATATAGCTGAGCATTGGGACCTACTTGCATTACCAGCGGTTACCAAGTTAGCCAGTGCGGCGAGGGCCGGGCACCGCGCACCAGATGTAAACAATCCTCAGGCCCCGTCGTAAACTCCGTTTGATCTGGCCGCTCACTCTCCGCACCCCGCACTTACCCCACAAACTAAAATATGGATTTTATGTTCCTTCTAGTCGCTAAAACACCGCATTCGCAGACCCTCATAACTGGCCTACCCGTCCGTGCCAAGGTTTTTAGAAATGTCGACTTGACCTACTCTGTATGATTATTATGATATCGATTGAAATGTATTTGTGCGAATTCTTACATATACCTACAGGATGAACCATTTCGATGAGCTTTCAGGGGAGTATCCTAAATGGTAGGAGAAAATAAAAAATGCTGAAAGGAGTAGCGTTCCCGATTTTGACAAAATAACACTATAATTATAATATAATATAACTTTGAACCTTGATAAGAGCATTGATGGATATCATTTTGAATAATTGTAGAATCATTTTACACGGTCAAATGAAATATTTGAAAAAAAGACATTTCTGTCGATAACACACTATGTTTGTTCCCAGGATTTGAAAATTTGAGCTAACGAAACCATTAAGTCACATGCTAAACTGATTTTAGATATGTGCCATGCGGAAGATATGACTAGACTAATAAGTGACCATCGGACGAAATCCTTAAAATAATTGATCTTTTAGCAGCAATTTAGTCCAAGTGTAGAATAACATTATAACAGAACATAGAATAACATTGTAGACACACACAAATTGCTAAAACTCAAGACTATCTATCTAGCTTAAAAGTTTTGTGATGTTTTCCTAAACATAACATTAAAAGCTTTCAACAAATAAAGACAGTGAATATTATACACAAATGAACGACAACTGGACTATAAATCAATACAGAGCAGACAATTAAACTAACACACACACCAAGACGTTATAAATGCGTGGTCGACAGTCGCCACCCAGCTCCGTCCGAATTATGAGCCATAACTCTGATTCCATTTGTTCAACTCACGCACTGCTCCTTTACATTAATTTACGAGTGACAACCAGCTCGCATCTCATCTCACCCGAGTTATTTAATGCCTGTTTTGACACTTATGTGTCGTATTCATTAGTTTATTGTTCGAGAGATACCAATTTGGCCGCGACTCTTTTGATTCGAACCACATTCTTAACCCATTGTAAAATTTTGGGTCGACGGTGATTAACTGTCTCAAAAATAACTTTATAGAGCTTTCAACATGGTTCTTGACTAATAAAAAGGAATTCTTCTCCTCTTTGAGTGCAATGTATTTCATTTGAAAGTTTCTATCGATCCGATGCTATATTAAAAGAGGACATTTAAATCGTCAGCCGCCATTGGTTCCATAATGGAAACGATTATTTCAAAGCATTAATAATTTAAAATTAGAGAAGCTTTACTGCGTTAATATTAGAGTCCCGCATACGTTACGTTTCGGGACTGAATTAAATTGAATACTGGCATTAACAAATGGAGCCGGTCGTTTCGGAGAGCATTTAACTTATTATTGCATCGGTATGGAAGCTCCTCGTATCCGCGTGACAGCACAACAGCACATCCATCACCCGCTTAAATTAAAATACCCACGATTTGGAAACCTTCTCAGGGTAGGTACGACGTACGTACTCTCGCTAATCTACACTTAAAAGGGCTTTAAACAAATCCATTGTTTTGTAAACAACTCGCACAAAAGACTCTCAATCAAAATTAGCCTACTTACAACAATAACAAACAAGAGATAAAGAGTTCATAACAAAGTAGTCTAAGTGCCTCGTAAACGATTTAATCTCGCAATAAACGCCGATACCTACCTGATCAAGTTTGAGATTAAAAACGTTGTTAATCGAAAATAGACGGCGTCGCGTCTTCAGTAGTCTATCGATTAAACAAATAAAAATCGTTTCGCTATGAAAGGCGAAAGGCAACGTGACGGTAGGGGTCGTAAAATCGTATGGCACAGAGGAACCGGCTAACTGCAGTAGTAAAACTGCTCGTTTTGTATACAGATCCCTTGTTATAGTCGGCGGGTAAACACGGCCGTGTGTCGCCGCCTTTACGGGGCGGACCTTTGTGACTTTAGTGTTAGTGGACGTGATCAAGTGACACAAGACGTTGCTGACCTCTGCAGACAATCGCTTCCCTATAAACATTTCTCGAGGAAAACTCTTAAACCGACACAAAAGTAACCCAATCACTGCTGGCACTTTAATCGTATATTAAACTTTTTTCTTGTTTGTTCTAGGTTACGGCTACGGTCACCCTGGAGCCTTTAGTCCCTTTCTATTGAACCCCGGCTGGCTCGACGCTGCGTACCTAAACTACGCGTGGGCTGACTACTTCAGGCCACCCCAAATACGAGATCAATCTGCACTAGTCAAAGGTATGTATTGTATTATTTTACGCTAGTCATTCGTATCCCTTATCTTTGTATATCCTATGGAATTAACAAAGTAGTTTTATCAAGCAATTCGGTATTTACTAATTTAAAAATTCCGGATTCAACAAACAGCACTCAAAACATGTTGCTCTGCACGGAGCACCCCTCAAGGCCGAACAACGCAAAGCGGCTCAAATAAAAGGAGCATCTCTTCAGCGCTGCAAAACAACACTGGTTCAACCGAAGCAAAACCACCCGCTGAAGTCCGCCAGGCGCAAGAGGGGGTGTTCACAAAATAGATAAAAAAACGGTACCTTCACGTTCGAGAGAGTGTGGAGTCAATTTTATTCCAATGTAGGCGACCGCGCCACTGGCCACTTTTTGCTTCCGTAGCAGAAACGCGAGGAGAGATGTACTCAAACACCTACCCGGTTTTATTAAACGTACGCTGGCTACGATACCCATCGTATTCTGTTATACCTACATCAACTTCGTTAATTGGACTACATTAGTTTTTTACTTCCATTTTCGATGTTTCAAACGATGAGCGTTGATATTGAAAACTGTTCGAAAATGGGCAAATTTCGTGTGTGTATATTTGATATGTCCAAACTCAATTTTAACTTTAGACATTGATGAGGAATGTAATACGCATTAAATTTGAGAAACGTTAGATTAATTAAAACTAAGCACCATAAAACGTAAGATAGAATCAAATTCAAGTATCAGGAATCACCTCAACCAGGCGCGACGCCGATATTGGCTCCCACCTCACCAAATTACCCCCTAGTTACGACCCTCCTCCACCCTCGTTGCCTTTTAAAGTGGTCTGCGCACTGCCACGGTACTGCTGCAAACAGAAAAAGTACAAAAGTGTAACGAACGTAGCACCACCTCCGAGCTCTTTGTGGCCCAATCTGCGCCTTCATCGTGTCCTTTTTATACGTCAGCTTCTCTTACACGCTATCGAGAATCAAAGCACGGCAAGAACTTTTGGAAACAGCTACTAATGAAAATTTCACGTTTCGAGCTCTCTTTGTCCGTCGTGTTTCCGAGATAGGTGCGCTTCTTATCTCGATGTTGCCGGCTTTGTGAAGCACACGTGTAGTTGCACGTGCCCTGCATCCGTAATGTTTAGACGACACTCGACACATATACGACTGTCGCCCCGAATTACCAAACTCCGGTCCTTCTGCCTAGAAACTATTACGTACAGAAAATAAATATTGCACCCTCACCCTCTCATGTCGCACTAAAAAACATCCCTTTGGTGAAGCCGCCTTTAAACGCCTACAGATTGTACATTATCCTTAGTACGATTATGCACCCCCGTGTACTGGGAATATCGGCGGAGTGCCCGAGCGCCTCGGGACGTCCCCGGAGGCTCGTCTTTCATATTACGTCATGTTCCCAAATCAGACAGCGGTAGCTCTTACCGAATACATTATATTTTAAAGCAAATCCATTAACAAAACGTTTTTCTTTGCCAACAGGTAGCACAGCGCCGATGACTTCCCCTCCGATGCCATTACCGGGTGCGGATTTGTTTCCATTCCCTCCGGCGATGACCAATCTTCCGCCCGGGGGACTACTGCCACCGCCTGGAGCGTTCTTACCTCCGAATGGTCTGCTGCCGTTCCCACCGCATCCTGCTGATTTGACACTCAAATCACTGCCTCCGGAGCTCACGTTAAAGAACGGCATGAACCCCTACGACGCATTGAGACATCTACATACAATGGACACGTCAAGCTCACGATTATCGCCTACAAGCAGTAGACAGAGTGGTAGTCCACGAAGTATGATTAACGCAAGTCCAGACAGATCTAAAGCCGATTCGAAGTCTGAAGTGAACTCTACACACGATGCGACGATCACGGACGAGTCAGACGAGGAACCTATTGAAGTTGTAAAGTCTGCATTCCATCCAACACGGCCGGCGAACGTCGAGCTGCAGGAGATGAAGCGCGTACAGGCTGCCGACTCGACGGTCGTCGACAGGCCGCGGGTACGGAACGAACTCAAGGTTCCTTCACAAAGAACGACACGGGTGCTTTCTACGAGTCCAACTTCTACTAAAATTACGAACGGTTCTATATCAACGCATAAATCAGTGTGGAGGCCATATTGACTTTACAGTTGAACTGTAGTACGAAAATCGTTGAAGCCAATTGAGGCTTCGTCAAAATGTGATACTTAAATGAGCTTGTAAATATTTATTATTAAAACTAAATTGATTTATATTAGATATTTATTATAATAGAAGAACCAAGGATTCTACTAGTGTAAAGCAATTATAAGTAAACAAATGCTAAATGTTAATACATTTTTATTGTTATTTTATTGCAATTGTGTTCAAGCTTGAAGACAAATATTTTAATTTGTATAGTTTTATCTACGTATAAGATATTTTAAAATAAATTAATATTGTATAGTTTATTCCTGAAGATTTCTAATACATACATAGTTAAAAACTGACTGATTACTTTAACCAGTTCTAATCATTAGTTATTAAGATTTGTAAATTGTACATAAGTATGGTAAGAGGTATTTATGAGATTTAATTTAGGTACAAAATATCTATCGTAGTAGTCATTAATATTATATCTTCAATAACTACAATCTACGATGTAAATATTGTATGTATTACATAGACTAGAAAGAAAATCAAAACAGAAAATAAATACAACTTAAAAATATATATTTCTTTTTCCTCCCTTTGCTTACATTATACTGTATAATATGAAAAAGCATTACAGTACTTTAATATCCCTAATTAATTATCCCTTATAATAATAAATTGTACCTCAGTTATACTGCAACAGTAAATCGCAAATATTGCATTCAAGCATTAGCTCAAACAAAATTCTGCATGCGCGCTCACTGACGCAGCAACGTCTGGCCACAGGTTTTTAAAATAGGGTAGCTAAATACAAATGTAGAATATAGTACGTTATTACGAGTGTATGACGGTGTTCATGCTCACCAAAAAGTGAATAGTATCCGACGCCTGGTAGTCGCGAATCAAAGCAGTAATGAGGGGAACTCACATTCTATTCAGAGATATTCAACGCGACAGCGACCCGGATAAAATTTTTGTATAGAAAGGATGTGGCAATTTTAATTTTAGAGATGGAATCTACTTTTTGTCTTTGTAACTGTAAGAAAAAAACAGATTTAGAGAGAAGAAGAGTTAATAGATAAGCTTATATTCTAAAAAAAATACCTACTCTACCTATGTACTACCCAAAGAAAACATAAGCTCTAAATCTGCAAAAAACGTTCCAAGCGTTCTAACTTACGATCGGTAGGTACTGTCGCATGTGTTTAATTAGAACAAAGTATAGTCTAGGTAGTCAAACACATCACTTAGAAGTCCCATCAATAAGTAAAATAATAGTTTCATATCCAAAACTATTATATCGAAGTTCAATTCCAACGCGATGATCAAAATGTAGTAAGAATAAGAACCGAATCCAAAAACGGCGCTTAAAGTTTGAGGGGTACTTACATAATTCAGTAGTTTTTAATATTTACAATGGATCACACGCAAAAGGTCTAACACCCATAAAGTAAAACACGCAAAATTACCTATTCGGCCGTAACCGTCATAAAAATCAATGAAGAACTAAGCACTATACTGGCACCGCCCCTCGGTTTTCCCTCGTGAGTGTCGATCCTGCGGGGATATCGAGATTAAAAGTAGTTTATGTAACTACTCGACAATGTAGAATTTTCTATTGATGAAAGAAGTTTTGAAATCGATTCAGTATAGTTTCAAATCCTATTTACAACAAACAAATCGTTCATCATCATCATCAGCCTGTTGCTGCTGGACATATGCCTCTTCAATTGCACACCACCTAGATCTATTTTTATAACAAATCGTTCCCCTGTATAATATTAGTACAGAAGTGCAAATCGAACACAGAAAAGCCGCTTTAAATTTGAGAAGCACTTAAATAATTGAGCAGCTGTAAAATTCAAAATTCAGAGGGAAATTATTGAGTTTAGAAGCCTCCTAAATAGATTCCAAATAACTGTCACAAAAATCGACGTGGAGACTAGAGAACTATATAGCTTTGTCAAAATAGAGCGCTGTCTATCGTGGTGCCCCGGCAATCAGCTAACCGGATCTGCGCGCAAACAATTGTTACCCGGTATTGATGGGCAAATGTCTCTTTTACTACAGGACTATATGGAATGAACTGACTGTAGCTTTCAAATCATTCAGACGTAGTTTTTTCAGTAAAGTTACATCAGCGTTACTTTTTTTAAAGTAGGAGTTTGAATCCCAGCCGCCCATGTATCAATGTTTTTGTTATAACTCATTTACCTCTCAGTTCAAAATCATGGACAAAAAAAAGATTTTTTCCATTACACAAAATAATTTCCAACACATTTCAAACATACAGGATGTTAATAAAAAAACCAAGAACGCTTTAAAGGTGTCGCAATGCAGGGACAGCGGATTAAGGGAGGTCCCAGCCAGCGGGCCCAGCAAAACACATCGCTATCGATAAGGACGACCCATATGCTTTTATTGTTTCACCCGAGAGCGGAAGACTCGATACATGGCGCCTCACCTCGCCCGCGGCGCAGATCAGCGATATAAAATATATATCGAGCATTCTAAATTGCAATTTTGTGTTCCCATTCATTGCTAGGTTGAATGACCGATATTAGAATAGATAGGTGTTGTTTTCAGAACCTATTTTGGTGAACAAGCTATGCCGAATGGTTACGCCTTTGTAGCTGAAGGATTAAGTACGTTCTCGTTTCAGGAGAAGCATCTCAGTATTTTTTTCGTGTCAGAGTAATGTTGCATCCGAACACCAACACTTCCTAACATTCTATATTAGTAGAATTTTCTAAAGTATTTTCTCAGAGGCATATATGGAACTATAGTCAACTAATTGCACACACAATAAAACGAAACAAAATACGGAAAACGAGTAAATTGTAAATTGTTTATCAATTTATTATCAGAGAACAGCCATAAATTCGTCGTATCACCGCAGTCACAAGTCAAAAGGGGACGTCAGGTCTCGACTGGACAATGGCGCAGAAAGAAATCTCGTTGATAAAATTTTAATGCCTGTATAAAAAGGCTATAAATTTGATTTACGTATCCCGAACCCCCGTAAAACGGGGTAATATCGAAAAATAACATGAGATAATGTTGGCTTACAAAGTGGGGTGGCCGCGCTGCCGTTGGATTAGGCGATATTTGCGCGCAGAATGTATGGAGGTGCGACCGACGGCTATTCCCGTTGTCGCCTCATGTCGCACATAAAATCCTATATCAAACTTTTTCTGATTTAATATCCGATTTTACACGTTTTAAACTGTTTATTTATTGGTTTCATTCGTTGTTTAACTTGGTAATTTGCTCTTCTCTCATTGTTTAAACAGTATTTTATTTCTTTAATTTTCAATTTACAAATGTGGTGAAAGATATATAAAAGTGTTTTGATTGCTGTATAATTTATATTTAACATTCATTTTAGATTCATAATTTATATTTAACTAGCTGCACTCCAAGGTTTCACCCGAATTTCAGGATAAAATGTAGGTAAGCTTTGGTGTTTGTTATTCCAGCTTCATATATTCCAAGTTTTTTTGCTATCGGTTCAGCGGTTTTTTCCTGAAAAATTAACAAAGTTACATACACGACATTAAGAAATAAAAGTAGGTATTCATTAAACAAATAATTAAAACCTAACATCTCTACTTCTAACAATCTTTAGGAATGAATGGATATTGAATAAGTTATTTCTTGCCTGAAACAAACCCCTCACATTTCTACCTTAACTGTAGATATTCTACAAGAACTTTACCGTACTAATTACCGACCCTCCAAAAAATTAAAAAGAAAATATTCAAGCAACCAAAAAATTCACCTCATAAAACACATAAAAAATTCGCAAAGAACGCTCTTTGAAATAATAAATTCCTTATTGGGCCGGTGGAGGAACACAAAATGAGTAGAAGAAGCCACTTAAAAAGATTGGCACTCAGCGAGTCGGCATAATCTATGCAAATTACGTCAAATTAGGAGTCGTCAACACGATGCGCCTCCTCTGCGTAATTTGGAACGCAAACCCTCCTATATTATTAATATTTATTCCGTACCTCCAAACGAATCGAGATTTTTTTGAATTCCTACTTGAATCACTCTGATGGCCTAATGAAACGGATAAACAAGATGGAAATGTTTAAGTTGATTGGAAACGTTTGCTGGATTAGCCAGCTAAGTAAATATAGCACAAATACACTGGTGTTCATTTTTCAGTTAGAATTTTCAAAAATAAATAAAAATTACTTATTTAATTATGATACTCGTACTATCAGTAATAATGAATATTATTAGAACGTTTAAATGTCAGTAAAACTACAAGTAGAACAATAACCTAACTAAATGAATTAATTCTATAACCAACCAAGGTACGCAGATAGTTTGAGATCAGAATTAACACATAGGCTACTTTTTATCCCTACATACGGGATCGGGAATTACGCGTAGAAACCGCGTGGTGCAGCTATAGTTTACACTACCACCATTCATATTACAATACTAATTATGTAGTTTAAATCTAATTGACACTTTGTGCAATGACGCCCAATTTTTTTAATTTTTACTTAGATTCGTGGTTAAATATCATATCTACTAAAACATTAAATACACCGATTCATTTGAACTAACCGTCATGTCCGTTTAAAACAATAGTTTACACGGATACCTCATGGTTTACAGACATAAATATTTAGAAAGTCGGCAAAACTTGTAAAGCAGACGGCAACATTAAAGGCCGAAACGTAATAAAAAATCATAAAATGACCCAAAACATAGTTTCAATAAACAAACCCACGTTTATCTTTATTACTCGACTCTTTTTGGTGAAAGAAGCTACTGTGTAACGTCGTAAGAAACAACCAATTATTTTGCCTGAGTTTTTACAAAAGAGATCTATGTAAGTGTCTACGTGATACAATAAGTTTTATTTGGTGAAATTAAGTGAATGCTAGCCTTTTTAAGAAATGTAGGTAAAAGGCTCGATTGGTTACTATTTTTTTGTACTTTACTCAGATAATTCTTCGGTTTTTGCAATACTGATATGAAATCACTCATTTTGAGAGATCGTGGTCAATAACAGTTTCGTCATCTTTTATTATTTTTAGCACTTTTCGGCACTCCAAGTTTCTAGAATTTTACAAAATCTCCTGATAACGCAAAGCAAGCAACACTATTAAAACCGATTTTTTTTTTCTATTAAAACCGATTAAGAATATGAAAATTAAACCCGATTAATTTTTATATTCTTAAAGTCTTGAAAACAGATTTTCCTATACTTAAATATGAACTATATGAGTATATACGTTGTGGTTGCGTGTAGTTACTTATTTAGTTAGAGCGGTGTTGGTCTAGTGGTAGATGTCCCGACTTTCATTCCGAAAGTCGTGGTTTCGAATCCCGGCCGCGCAATATAGTCTTTAACTTTAAGAAAAAAATATGTGCGCTATTAACATCGCTCTTACGGTGAAGGAAAACCTCGTGAGACAACCCACGATTTAAAATCACACACAAAGGCCCAATAGTAGGGCTAATTGCGGAAACACACAGTTAAAACTTTAACTTTACTTAAATAGTCGCTCAAAGTAGGTAACCCAATGGTACTTATTTAGAACATACATACCTACTTCGAACAGCTACGAATGAAAATAACTGAGACACCGGGAATCAAAAATAGAGCCGAATGTTAAAGTCTGACGAATTTAGCCTTAAAACTTATCCGTACTTACACCCGCCACCTCCCCCTTTACCCCCTAACTCGTCATCCTTAAACTATAGGCCAAAGCGTTGATGACCGACGTCCGTCACCAAATCCACTCTGGTAACCCTCGCATACACAAATTGCACACGCCTAAATGGGTTTCGGGCATCTACAGGGTGTAGTCATTAACTCACGGAAGCGAGGCACAGCAGACCAATTTCCCTAGCAGTCGCCAATTAACAGCATTGGGTGCTTGCTGGCCGGCGAAGGGTTAGCAAGATGTTTATTATGATTTACGGACGAGGGTTAGTTTGAACTTAGGTTGGGTTTGTGGGACGGTTTTCTTCGTAATATCTTTAGTAAGGTTGGGAAATTGAAACACTCTACTGCTTGGAATATTTAAATAAGGTTAAAGAAAAAAAATGATGCAGTATTTTTTGAAACAAAACTTACTCGTATACGAAAGTTGTCACATAGAAATAAAATTCTAAATTATTTATTTTATTAAAAACACAAAAGTTACAGACAGTAATAAAAAAACAAGAAAATACAAAAAAATGCACAAAATGAAGTTTATTAATTTTTATGAAAGTATAATTTTATTGAACTCTATTAGCCCTATCAATAAAAGGGAAGTAAGATCGGAGTAGTTATTCCGCTTTTTGTTTCTGTCAACTTTTAAAGTTCATGTCACGGGAAAAAACGAAGCATGTTCTCACTACATTACTCCATACTATATTAAATTGTTCTTTTGTTTTCACGATGTTGTTTTATATTATGACCTCTATTGTCTATGTTTTCATCGTTTTTATTTTGATAATATTTAACACGAGCATAATAATATTACACTACAGACAGTACCGTACAGTTCTGAATGTGCTGATAATAGTATGTATTGTATTCGACAATAAATAAACTGAATGTGCTGCATTAATTGTAAGAGTTTGGGCTAAAACAATAAAATAATTATAATCTGTAAACAATTACGGATTATAATTATTTCAACAAGATGATTGCTTTAATAATCTTATTAATTGTCATAAAAACTCTATGTGGGAACGACTTTTGAACCTAGACTACACCTACTCACAAATAGAGTTTGCGTCATAATTGTAACAGTTTCAATCTCTCCTGCTAAAGAGAAGGGAGAGAAATGGTAAAAACAATTTCTTGAACCATTAACAACGTATGTAAATCTACGTAAAACTCTCACAAATTTTGCAAATTGTTTCTCTACGGTGTTAAATATTTGCGTCCAAAACTTAACGGTGACTCTATTTTTAACAAATATTTTTATTGTGCAATATAAAAATGTCTTTAAAGAACCGTTGCAAAGTTAGCTATTGCCCTATTTCGGTAAAAAGTAGAACCCAAAAGTGAAGCATTTTTTTAAGCACCTTTCAATTTACGGTTATAATATGTAAATACGCAGCACAAAAACAGTGAAAGAAATGATTGGAGCAAAAAATCGAAAACGGGACTTTGACAATAGATAAAGAAATGCAGTTACGAGTAATTATTTTGTTACTTTTAATGATGTGCAAACAACTGGACTACTTTTTTTTAAGGTTTGTGCAATTTTGAGGAAATTGTAAAAGTTGGTGACGGTGCCAGTAAAGTGTAAAAGGTACCATAAAAAACGACAATCTTATCTCAAAGAAACTGTACGTAAAATGTTAGTTAGTTTTCTTAATCAAAAATTTTATTTTACTATAAATAATGAAACAAATCAAAAGTCAAACAAAAAATCCCTTTGACCATCATCATCATCATCAGCCTGTTGCAGTCCACCGCTGGACATAGGCCTCTCCAAATGCACGCCACCAGATCTATTTTCGGCTTCCCTTTGACCATGGTAATTTTTTTGTTCATAAAACGCATTTCGTTAATTACCTAAGGGTTATCAGTCACTTTAAAAATAAAAATATAGGTACTAAAAATATTTAATAAAAATGCGTCAACAAAAAACTTTTGCCTCTAATTATACTATACTATAACTTTAAAAAATATTAAATAAAACCATGGTCATATATATATGCCTATATTAAAGACAGGTAGGCACCTATTTCATAAACAAGTTCACCACTCCACTCAACCATTCAGGTACTGAAATTATCATAACTTTCCTTTCGGCCCGCATTATTCAATTTGGTAACAGGTGAACGCGCGAATATGAATGAAGCACGGCCGCGGTTCGTCACGTCACTTTGACACTTTTACAACTTTTTTTGCGTTGTTATACTCGCGTCTACGTGTTATTCCAGTTCGGAGGGTGGTCGTATTAGACTGTGCTCATGTTAAACCGCACTGTGGACTGTATTCAGAGTAGGTGGTAGGTTTATATAAGCGGAAAGTTTCATATTTGAGTTATCTTGCTATATAACCACGCTGTGACGTAGAAGATAGATAGATAATAACATTATTTGTACAACATAAAACATTACAACAAAACACAAATATTTACATTACATAAAGTAAAGACAAAGCTTGAACGTAAATTGCACACATGGGCGGCCTTATCGCTGAAAGCGATTTCTTCCTTGCAACCTTGAAGGTTGGGGATTTGATTCCCGCTGGGGACTAGTAAGTTGTATAAGCTACCATATATATCTGTTTCAGGGTCTGAGTTTTTACTATGGATTGTATTCAGACTAGGTGTTAAGTCATAATAGCTATATAGTATCATAATAATATTAAAGCGATCTTTTAGACGGTCTCCGTGGAGGGTCAGGCGATCGCCTTGCTGCGATAGAATTGCGGGTCATATTTGTTCGTTTTTGGATTTTAGAACCTATAGAAATGTAGCTGCATCCCGCAGCTTCACTTGCGTAGGTCCTGATCCCGTGAAAATATCGGTATCAAAAGTATAACGTAGCTTTCTATTGGTGAAAGAATGTTTAAATTCGGTCCAGTCGTTTCGGATATTACCCCCATTATACATACATAACATACGTACATACATGTTACCAACGTTACCTCTTTATAATATTAGTACAGATAGTATAGAAGAGAGATCGATACCAGTTTTTTTAACTCAATATTTACCGACTCTTTTACTATCAAAACTTTCTGACTCGGCCAACGTCCACCACTAACTAAACTAAGTTAACCTAGCTCGCCACTTTTTCAAAGGAGCTTTGCAGTACCTAGATGCACCATTGTGTAAACCTGGGAAGAGTATATAGAGCTACGCCAAATTAACTTAGTTTAGTCATTTCAATCAGGCCGCATTTAATAAATAAATAACAGAATATTTTGTACAAGCAGTATTTATTTATGGAAATGTTAAACTTGAAAAGAGCTCGCTCTAATCCTCATCCCGACATTTTTCGACAGGCGCCTACAAATTGAAATTCATTAGTACCGCCATAGGTACCGCGGGTCCATCGACGGGCGGGTGGTAAGGAGAAACATTAACGAGCCGTAGGTTTATGAATTAACACCCGCGCGCCGAGTCCGTTGAGGTGAGAGTTATTCTGTTTACAAGCCAAGTGATTTGATAACGTTGTCGTGTTGATAAACGTGAAAACTCTGGTTTTTAGTTTGCGTAGTTCGAGTGATCGAACTTTACGGTCGAACCACGTGTCCTGGAGCGTTTTTAAACGGCTCAAACTCATGTCATCTGAGCGATCGGTTGCATTCACAGAGATATAGAGTAGAAATGTTGTATTCAGAATTCTCTATGAAACAACGAGTGTCAAATTGCGGTTGAGTGTGATATTTAAAATCCGTCCACTTTCTATTTTCATTTACAGGTCATTAGCAAAACTGCTTGCTTAGGCCTATATTGACTTTGCTACGTAGTAAAATCAAGAAATTAGTCAAATGTCGTAGTTTAACTACCACAAGCTCTAGTTTAGTAAGGAGGTCCTTACGTCTAAAAGTGTCAGGAGGCCTATCTGATAAAGGCACATGCCTTTATCAGATAGGCCTCCTGACACTCCTGACCTCTTAGTATAATAATATGGTCCGTGGTTTCATCCCTCTCGGAAACCCAGGGTTCACTGTAACCCTAAATGATTTAGGGTCTGCACGGTAGTAAGTCATAGTCATCATTGACCACACCTACTGCATATAGATTTTGCAATATATTTACGGCTCGCCGCGCCGCGTATTTGACACAAAGTATTCTTATTCTTTGGACTAATCAGTTTATCCGAAACGGCGCGGAAGGAATCCAGGGAAGAAAAGTTTACTAGTCTTCTCCAGATTCTCGTTTTCTTTTTTACACACAAACTTTCACCTTTATATTTATTAGTAGGATATCTGTTCGCTCAATTAAGCCATAAACGTTAAACCAGTACCAGAATAGCTGCAAATCAATAATTAACAATTGGTTATTGAGCTAGAAACTGCAATGAGCTTTAAGCTTGAAACCTAGAAAATACAACAACTAGATGATCCATGCCACCTACCATAATATAAATTACATAGTTTCATAATGTAAACCCCGCTTAAGTCACATGTTCACAGAAAGAGGTGTCTTTGTCCTACTAATATATTATTATAAATGTGCAAGTGTGTGTGTTTTGATGTTTTTTACTCAATCACGCAAAAACTACAAAACCGATTGCAATGAAAATTGCAATATAAGTAGAAACACCCCACCACTATAGGATACAAGGAGTAGCACATAGGCTACATTTTTATTCCGATATTCCCGCGGGAACGGGACTTACGCGGCTGAAACCGCGGGGTGCAGCTAGTTAGCTTATATTTAAACACCTTATTATATCGTTAACGAATAAATTCACATGACTCAGTTCTTAGATTACACAATTGTAACATAAACGTAACTAACTTATGTCATACTGTTAAATAAAGAGTCCTTAATCTCAAAATCCTTTCCCAAATAGCTGGAATCCCAGTACAAGCAGGCGAATAAAGACGTCTCGGATTAAGGGCCGACTTGTCTTACTCAACAGCTTAGATTTAAGGGCAGGACAATCTGTTACGGAAACGACAAGTAACTTACCGAGAAACCTTGTAAAAATATTAAGAAAAGGGGAGGATTTCTTCTGACTGTTTTGAATGAAATAATATAGATACTACTCTAGACTTACGTATTTTACTTAGTTCAGAAAATAGAAAAGGTTACAGTAAATCACATACTGTAAAAACACTGATTTTATTTGTTTCCTATGCTTATTCTAAATAGATTCAATTTCTGTCGGGTGCCGAATTTTGGAAAGCATTTTTAACAAAAAAACCCATAAGCACATTGTTGGTTAACTTTAGTTTAATTTTTGTTTTGGGGCTAAGTTTAGATCTAGTTTTGTTTCGTCCGGAAAGATTCACGCAACTACAATTTTTACAATGTAATAAAACAAAAATTAGATAATTATATAATTGTTTCCTTTTTTTCTCGTGAAAGAATATGACTAATAAATGAACCGTCATTGTGAATTACTTATTGTTCCCGTAACAGATAGATAGTATTTAGTTCGAAACAAGAAACTATTTTTGGCTCGTGGTAATACTTATTATATGTAACATAAATAGCTATAAGTTTCTTAAGTAAATAAATAAATCTTACTAATATTATAAACGCGAAAGTTTGTATGTATGTATGTGAGGTTGTTACTCTTTCACGCAAAAACTACTGAACTGATTGCGATGAAACTTGGAATATAGGTAGCTGGGGACCTGGATTAACATATAGGCTACTTTTTATCCTAATATTGCCGCGGGAACGGGACTTACGCGGGTGTGACCGCAGGGCGCAGCTAGTAATTCTATAATTCTTCTTTAGGATCTACCCGATACTACAGCCGATCGTCCATCGCCAACTAAACTAAGCCGAGAAAAGGACACTTACTACTCTCTCTCCATACAAATATAGTCGACCGATTAGCATGATCATGGCAGATTTAGGTTTTATGGCATAAACATGTTTGCTCTAGTATCGAATCTTTATCGAGGGAGGCAACAGTCGACTATTACTCTTCCTCTTAACTTGCTAGTTTATCAAACAGTGAACATTCCTGTGTAGCTCAGTGGTTAGAGCAGTCGCCTTGTAAGCGAAAGGACGCAGGTTCGAATCCTATCATGGGGATTTTTTGGAAATATATTTCCTTGCTAAAAATATCTCAAAGTGAACATAGTTACATTTTGAAGGGTCTTAATCGCGTACTATTTTCAGTCTCCTCGCGACCAAGATCATTGTAACATGATCGAAACGTCGAGGTAAGAAAATCTATACTTATAATAAAATCGTAACTAAGTGGTGTCTGTTTTTGAAAGATATTTTGAGAAAACTATTTTTAGGGGTATGTACTAATGTAACATACCCCATTTCCGTGTTTAACTTTTTGTCTGTTTGTCCGTTTGGATGTTTGTCCGTTTGTCTGTGCGTTTGTGCGCGCTAATCTCGGAAACGGCTGGACCGATTTCAATGAAATTTGGTATTCAGATAGCTTCAAACTTCGATTAACATATAGGCTACTTTTTATTTAAATTGCGAAATTTCGTAGTTTTTGAATAATCGGCATCCATCGTCATCTATCGTCATTCATCGTCATCGATCGTCATCCATCGTCATCATCACTTACTGACATACAAATTTTTCCTAACTTCACCTACCTACTGCAGTGCAAAAATCCACACTTAAACGGACGACCAGGGAAGTCCTGATGATGCCAGGCGCGGTTGCGCCTGGCTTTAACAGTACTTCAATGGGCGACCGTTTAAGTGTGGATTTTTGCATTGCGGTAGGTAGGTGTAAGAACAACGCGGTACCACGACTTGCGCGGGTGATACCGCGGGGCGCAGCTAGTAAATAATAATACGCGATTAAGACCCGGTAAACAAATTGTTAACAAATTAACAAATTGTCGTTTATGTTAACAAAATGTGTGAATTTCAAAAGTTTATCAAGTGAACATAGATGGCACAGTTTCCTGTGGGCGCACATATATGAAAAACTGCCTGGACTATACATAGCTGAGCTAAACTAACTCAGTTTAGTCGCGGTGGACGATCAGTTTATTTGTTCGCAGCCGGTGTTGTCTCAGCCATAATGTCATCAAGTAAGCACAAACACGCCGGTAATCCGTACTAATCTCGACGTCAAACTGGGTAATGTCTGTTTGTACGCGTTTACCTACATAAGTAGGTAAGTATATTAGTAAGGAAAGATTTATTAGGAATCTGTGGAAGTAAAATAAATTTGAATAGACCAAGATTTAAGAAATGGACAGCATGAACCCGTCAACGTCGACCTACTAGGCTTCTATTTTGGTAGGTATGAACTTAAAAATGTCAGCAAAAAAAGATCCGTATTCGGTTTTATTAAATCAAATGATCCGTGATCATGGTCAATATTGACTTATTTTTATTTTGTGGAAAGGATATTGTTACCTACACTTTACGGAAAAATTACTATATGGACTGGTCCTAATGAAACATAAAATTCTACTTTCTTCAAAGGTATTTCAGATCACACCAATTCATCTTTAGCTCAAAAACAACTGCTTCAATTTAACAGTACAATCCTGTTACAAAATTCGTCACAGCAACTAGGAAGTAAAGGCACCCCTTTATGGTGAAAGTGGACAAAAGACGTCCACTTTCTCTATGGCCATTGGCCATCTAACGTTATCCTTTGTATAACAGATACAATAATATTACGGTGTCTTGTGTAATTTAATTATTCATGAAGAAAGGGTTGCTCTAAAATTGTTCTGTTTCCGTTATTCGGTTATTTTATGATCTTGTTTCTAACGGGACGTAGGAATACGACGTTGAGAAGGCATTTCGGGAGATTTTGAAGAATTACAAAGATTAATAACGGGTTATGGTATTTGGAAGGAAAACGACTTTGTTCACTTAAAATCGTATTATTGTTTTTGAAGAACATTTACAGTTCTAATTACAGATGTGGATATCTTTAGTAAAATGTATCAATTGTGAAAACTTGTACGTGTACGGTTTCGTTGTGACAGATCTTGGTACCTTGGAGACTTTTCCTGATAGAAACTAAATACAGTAGGTGTGGTGTGTTTTATTTAGCCATTGTGGTTGTATTCAGCAAGCTAACTTAACCGTTCATTAGCACAGGTAAATCACTGGAAAGTATAGATGGCGTCTCAACCGAGAAAAATGCATATCCTTAAATTCGCTGCTCAAGGTGGTTGCTAGCGTGGCTTAATTGGTTATAGCGCTAGGGTATTGATCGACTTTGACCTAGAGGCGCGAGTTCAAACCACGCCGTGATTGAATTTTTGGAGATGTTTTTTCCTTTAAAATATTTATAACTATCCGTGTTCCGATTTGTAGGTCGGTGTACATTCACTAAGGAAGACGACACTATGTAAGTTGTAGCAAGCTCGTGCAACATTTTAGAACATATTATAACTTACCTTTACCTAAATCAAACGCTCACTAGTATCCAGAAACTATAAGGGTTTCTTGTTGACCACCAAACCCTAAAAAAAATCTAGATCTTTACTTAAATTATACCATTAAAATAATTATCAATCTTAGAAAAGAGACAAAATGCATTTTTCAGGTTCAAAAACTCAAGTTTCATAAAAAATTACAAAAATACCCTATTTTAGTAACTTTTAAAAAGTGTCCTATACCGAATTCCCGAAAAGCATTCTCAGCATCGTACAGCAGTATGACGTCTCTATGACGTAGAAATGTACCGTTCAGTTCAGGATACAGTTAGTGGAGTAATAAAAGAAATGTAAACAATCACAAGCTTTGTGTAACAAGGCGGGAAAGAAAGCCGACCGTATAATAGTCCGCACTTATTGTCCCGTTACTTTCAAATGTACTTGATGTTTGGATGTTTTTGGTTATAATTTTGGGAACGTTGTTGATAATTTCTGATAAGGCAGTTTCAATACACCTAGCCTATATTCTTTATCTAGTCGTAGACAGGCGAATAGTTAAAACGAAGTTAGATTTGAATGTAAATTTCGGTTATTTAATAAAAGTACCTACTACTTAAGTGAAGTAAGTAAAAACGTTCAATGATTTTTATCATTTTTTCATTGATGATTTTATTTTAGACCGTCCCGCCACCCGGCCGAGCTTCGTTGTCCATTGCTCGGCGAGCAGTCGATCGGTCTGTTGCAATCGAGTGGCGGCCGAGCAACAGACAACGAAGCTCGGTCTAATATAAATAATCCCTTAATCAACTTTATCATTTACCTATCTATAGACCTTGACCTTAGTATGGTATGTAAGTATAAACAAATTGAAAAAGTTTAAATCATCCATTCTAGAAACAAATATGGGACAAAACATAACAGTCTAATCAAAAAATATTTAGAAAGTTAAAAGCATAGTAAGTAAGTAAGGTTTTGAATAGATGTCCCAAAATGTTTTTGCGCTCCTAATTTTATTGTCAAACAGCTTCTGTTGTCATAAACAATGTTGTTTTTGGACAGCCACTGGTGTTACTTAATTGTTTGCTTCTTTGTCATATTGGCAATATTACTTTAAGAAAAAATAAACTTGGCCTATTTGATGGCATTGTTCTTAAATATTAGTTAGAAACCCGAGAGGTAAGATCTTGTTTTTGATTTTAGTCGTAGTTGCAATTTAGTTTATGTAATTTGAGACTGAAAAACAATTAATCATTTTTATAATGAGATTAAGGCACTTTTCATGTTATTTTTTGAAAATAAAAATAGCTACGATTACACTGCGGGACACAAAAACTTGAACTAAACGTGATGACTAATACATTGACACCTCAATCCAAACGACAGGTTCCCGTCGTCTCTCATAAACGACCCAATTCTATGCAACTGCAGCCCAATAGCCTCATGTAGGTCCGTGTAATTGTCACACAATACAAACAATAGACTTAACTACATTTAACTTCTTAACAATTAAACAAAGATGACAAAAACATTAAAAACAATGTAACAATGGCTGTATTGGAAGTCAACAATGGCTAATATTCTTTAAAGTTCTCGGTAAACGATACTGGATAAAAGATCTCTTCGTCTAATGACTAAGATGAGACTGGCCGCTTTGTGGGCCATTTATGGCACCCACGCGACACCATAATGGAATTAGTTCCACTATTTTGCCAACAGTGCTCCGCTTCTACGAAAGGGCTGGAAATTGGGACAATTTTTTTGAGATTAAAAAACTGAGAACGCGTGCCTTGGTTGACTTCTAGTAACTACTGGAAGATGATAAAAAAATACGAACTGTTGTGTAGGACTGCTGCACAAAATTGATTTATGTAGGTAACTTTGATATCAACAAAGCGGCTAAAGCAACTGACAACTTGGTTGGTTAACGGATCCAAAGAAGTAATGCAGTTAGGTTTAGAGCATTATACAATTATAATGTACATTCTTGAGCAGCAGTATAATTAAGCAGTACTTAATTCTATACGCGCACTCATAAGTTGTAGTGGAGCCGCGTCGCCGTTGCGTCGCGGCTTCTAAGACTTGACCACAGATTAGATGATAGTCACAATGGAATTGGCGACGCTACGAGGCGATAACGAGCCTCCGCCACAACTTATTAATGTATTTAAAGGTTTAAATATCTTTATATTGTCCGTAAAAAATTTTACTTATTAATGTAATCCCAACGAGCAAGTCAAGTAATAATTTATTTAAAAAATACAAATTCTGTACCTACAATAAACAAACAACACAGACAAAAATAGATAATCCATTGAAACACGAGTAGTAATTGGTGCCGCGATAACCGAGTTTTCCTCCGACACATGGACATCAAAATTCTCCAGTATTGTAATTTGGTCGAGCAATCGTTAACCCCCGAATGTTTGCCGGGTGCCGGCGACGCATGTCGAAAATACTTAGTGGGGCTGAGCCTCATTATAATCCCTGCATCACGCCGCGGCCCCCGCCTCTGCCACGCCGCACCGCGCCGCCGCCGCCGCCGCCGCCGCCCTGCGCTCGATTCGACCGATATATTAACACGTCCACGCACGATGTTGCTTCATATGGATATTCTTATTATTAAGGTTAAACAGGCCAGCAGAATTGTTACTTTAGATTGTAACAAACTGCAAAACTTGCACCCATGTTGTGCACCTACGTGCAAAACTGTGGTACTACCCATAAAACGTAGGATACACATAACTGATGTAGTTCCGTTGTTGCGTTTCGGAAATTAGCATGGTAGCGGATTGTTGACTAATATCTAGTGACAATGTCGAGTACGCAAGAATGGACCACCATCGGCCGATGGAAACAAATGAACAAGCAAGATTGGATTAGTAAATTTCCAATGGCCTCCGGGAATATACGTCAGCGGTTTAGACTATGCGTTGAACCATCAATCAGTCATAGTAAAGCCTTTTATAGTTATATAATGTTTTGATAAATACAACAGTGAAACAAAATATCTGTTCAAACTATTTACCAATCGGCATATCGACTATTCATCGCCGAAATCAGTGAGTGTTAAGAGGGAGGCAGAGCAGTACGCGCGGTGTGCCATTGTTATAATTTTCAATAAGGGGCGCGATAGAGGGGCATCTATCGATCCATTACTTACTAGGGTCACATCAAAATGCATCCAGCTTCCTTTCCGTGGTGTGCATTCAACTATAAAAATCAGTCGTAAAGCAAACTCATCGGCTTTAGAAAGATTGGCAAAAAATCGTAATGTTTTGCCTAAAGGAAGTGTATTTTCATAAAATATCAGCACTAAAAGCGGGATTGATAATGATTCTGAATATATCGAAAGCTAGTTGAAATAATATAAAAATGCTAACCCATTTTTACGAACTAGAGACCAAGCACATAGTTGCATAATAACAATACACTACCAGCAAATTATCCTAATGGTTGAAAATTGTATCAAAATACAGACGCGTAGGTAAAAGAAGTTAGGACCAAACCAGATGTATCTATAAAAAGCAACTAGGTATATTATGTATGAAGCAAAAGTCACTGTTTACATCTTAGCGAAGAATTTATGTTTTGTGTACGCTCAAAAATGGCCCCAGATCAAATCTGAACTAAGCTGCATTTTTTGCAGTAGTTAGTTATGATTCCGATATTAATCTATTAAGTAGCTCTTCAAAACTATCCTAAGGCTACTGTGACCCCTTGCTTTTCCCAACAAATAATGCTAATACCAAAAACAATAGTCAACAGATGCGTATCACTAATACATAGGACCCCATGTTCGTATATCCAACCGCCCGGAGCGCAGCCGAATTCTATTAAAATCCAAACAATGCCCACATCCCCAACTAATATCTGGACTAAATCCCTAATAAGTATGCCATTGTGTGAGAGGGACGTGGCAAAATCGACAAAGAACACGTTATAGCGATCTACCATAGAAGTTAAAAGTGAACTGTTGTATCGAGGATGAAATTGTCATTCGAATTTAAACTTTATTCTTAACTTATCTAGGATAATTTTTCAGTTTGAATTTAGAAGTATTTAAGATGTTAAGGTGTTGAGATATGCGGGAACAGAACACACCGGAGTGTGGTGAGCGCCTGGCCATGGAGGCTCACCAAAGCAGCCGCACTCCCCTACAAACTAGATTTGCAGTCCGGTTATAATGCTGTAGTCATTCATTACGTTCGCACTACTGTTCGATGTTAACTTTAAATTTTTATTGTTATTATTTATTGTAAGTAATTTGTATATAGCGTAGGTAATGACATTTGGAGGTTAAAGGTTTTGGGACTCGAATTGGGTCATCGACGAGCGGGTAAAAATTGGTCCATTAAATTTTTTCAGTGTTTTTTTTTCGTTTATTGGAACGGATTGGTGTAAATTGTACAATTTGTACCTAAATGAAATTAGGATAAAAGGGTAGGTGGGTAGAGAAAATGCACATAAAATGTTAATTTTAGAGTCAAATTGCGAAAATATTTAACAACACTTTTTGTCGTAAAGGATTTTGGGTGGCAATAAATTTGAATACCTATTTATAAAAAAAATAGGCAAATAGTATAAGTATGTATGTGCTCGTTCTTTGGCACCACATTTTAGTTGCTTAGAACCGACCAAGCGCCCTGTTTATTCTACCTGGCGTTGCATATCTATGCAATGTTTAATTCTACATTATTATTAAGATAAAACTAAAACATGCGTCGATTAAGGAAAATGAAAATCAGAAAAACTCATTTGTAGACTAAAGCGAATAGCTATCACGGTTCATGAAACATAGTCTGGTGATGAACAGAGAGATAGTGGAGTTTTTGTAAAAGGGTCTTGTTTTTACCTTTTCAGTACGGAGCCCTAAAAATCAGGGCTAAACATTATTCTTAAACTTTCATATTTTCTTCAATTCCAACTTATGGAAGAAACATACGGACAGGTAAAAACACCATCTAATTTTAATAATAACGTATAGTGTAGTAAAGTTATTATACTAAAATGAACTAATCAGTTTTGGTCTTTTACTCAAACGGTACCCCAACAATTTCCCCCATTTGACCTAATCCTACAGAAGCCTAATCAGTAATTACAAAAGTCCTTTTATTTTTATAGGTGTTTGAAGCAGCAGTCATGGTGTTTATCAGAGACGGAGGGAATCGCAATCGGCGATAAAGTGTTGTGTCAACAACGCTAAGTGTTTCCCGTGGCCCGTCTTTGTGGGGAGACAACTGCAGAACCGACACGACGATTGTTAAAGTGTAGGAGGAGGTATGTGACAAGTTGTCAAATGAAACTTTATAAAATGAAGCTGCGCTCAGTCGTTTAACCCTCGTGCTAATCGCGATTCCGAGGTCTTTATTTATTCAGTACACAAGAAATTTAAATTACATTAAAAACAAGACATAATATAATTTAATCCTACGGTAAGTCTAACCCTATACTGAATTCTCAGCCGACAAACCTCAGGAGAAAGGACAGAACTATAGAGGAAGGTGTAAAGACAAAGGAGAAAAGGAAAAGTACACATGTCATAAATTAAAATTATGGATTAAAGGTCGAATTATGGTCTTTATGGTCTTCTTTATGTATCATATCACTTTCATCACGATGATCGTCACAAAAGAACTACTGGACTAGTTTTTTTTTTATTTTACCTATACATACTCGTTTATAATGCAAATGTATCATTAAAAACTGTTGAAATTGACTCAATAGCCAAGACTAGATTATAGATTAGACTGTCAGATTAAACAATTTTTATCTAATGTAAAACGCGGGAACGCAATTTTATTTCATATTAGTAGGATATTTTTGTGTACCTACATATAAGAAACGATAGTAAATATTTAAAAAAAAATCAAGACTTTTTAAGCTTCTGGCATCCACATATTCGGACATTCGCATAGTACCTTTTAAGTTGTCACACCTCAAACCTTAAAACCATTGAATAGAATTCCTTTAACCTATAGTGCTATAGCTAACCAACAGCTGACATTCAACCTTCAATAAAAGCAATTTTAATAAAAATGTAATCTCAGAATCAAAGTATCGTTTACCGCATCCTAGTTTCAGTGAGCGGTGAACAAAATGCAAGGGTTTAAGACAAAGAGTTTTATATTTACTCTTGAATAGAGATGACGAAAAATAAACATAGGCAGCGGTTTGCAAGGTGACTATTTCAATTTTATCTAAGATTTCCCTAGGAAACAATTAAGGATTGCTACATCAGAAAAATAAATGTCAATAAATTGTGACATTTATTTTTCTGATGTAGCAACACTTTAATGCTTACAGTAGTAATATAGCATAATTAAATGTTAGATCATGAACATAAAACGGCAGTAGATAAGTATTTAATTGACATTAATATCTTTTTATTTATTGAAAACCGTATTTGAGCGATACAAAAGACCTCATTTCCTTGAATTTAAGCATCTTGTGTGTTATCAAATGCATTACCACAGAACGCAGGTACAACGATTGAGATATTATAGACACTTGAAAAGAAATAAAAGATTGACTACAGAATTAAATTTAATGAATTCTGTGAATATTACACAGCGCCGTCTAGCCCCATTTACGGTAACCAAATAACATAAAATACATACTTACATTTATAATAGAGAATTTTAAGAAACTTTCTCTCTATATCTATCTAATGTAAGTATCTTTGAATGCAAGGGTACGAGACAATAGCGGCTAACTACCCCTTTCTTGTAAAACGGGCCGCGGGAGGCGCGGGCCTAACCAAGCATACACTGCGTTTTGGGGCGGCCCAATGCGGGTAATGTTATGAATAAAAGTGATTTCTGTTGACGAATTTGCATTTTTATTTATTTTACTAGCTGCGCCCCGGGGTTTTACCCGCGTAAGTACAGTTCCCGTGGGAATATCGAGATAAAATGTAGCCTATGTATTATTCCCGGTATCCAGCTACCTATATTCTAAGTTCCATCGCAATCGGTTCAATAGTTTTTGCGATTGAGTTTTTAATTTATTATCACAAAAAAAACAATGCGTATAAAAACAAAGGTATTTTAACATCTAAAAAAACACGGATGTTTGAATTGATGTTAGGTATTAATAGTTATAAACAAGTGTTTAATTTTTGGTTTTAACTTATTATCGTTAAATTATACGATACCAAATATGATACGCGTCTTTAGTAGCTATAAAGCTATATAAAGTAAATTACTAAAAATGTTAATAATTAATTCAAAATACAACTGTTTATCATATAACTATTCTTTAGCTATTCTTATTCTATTCATATAACTATTCTTAGTTATATAACTTCATATAACTGTTGAATAATTAATTCAACAGTTATACTGTTTTAATTAAATGGATTTTAGCTTTTGTTGATTTGCTTAGTTATTTTTAATATGATGAGAAATAAAATGAACTACTTACACGATATTGCGACTGCAACAGTAATTAAGATGACATATTTTAAAATAGTTTAAAGCAATTGTTTGTGACTGTACCCGAAACTACTAGTATATGGGGTCCCGCAGACCCACAATGCAGATTCGAAACGAGGGTCGTAACCGGATCTCCAAATTGAAATGTTTTATTTCATCCCCAAAGCATTACGCGGATAATACCGACTTTTAAATTGATAACTCGATGCGCCTGCGCCGCTCACATGACAAATATTGAAACAGTTCCTTTTTTGTTAAACGTTTTGACGAATGTTTGGTTAAAAGTTTAACCGTATCCTCGTTTATTGTGCACTGGCATTTGCATACGTCTCAGATAGCCCCTTTTGCCATTGTTCGATGAATAATTTACATGTTTTGTGAAGATGATGTTTGTTTGTGCCACCGATTTACCCAGAAGTTGGTTTACTATGATTGATAGCCAGTTAGCCGTAGTATTTCGCACTTCATAAAAATAAGATTTCTCTTTTGTGAGTTCTGTGTGTTCGGTCCGAACTTCTAATAGTTTGCTGGTTTGTGTCGATTTCTGAGATAAGGAAAATGTTGTAAAAGTTTCACGTTCTCAATTATGGCCATTTGGAAAGTAGCCAGTGTCAAGTATTATTATTTTTTGCAAGTTATTTGTAATTTGCATTAAACAGTAAAGTCGTCGTTGTGAAAGTCAAGTCAAGGAAGTCATTGTAAATGGTTGGCTCAAAAAAATGGCTCTTACAATGACAGATCACGCAAGTTTTAGAGGCAACGCTAAAGTCCATGTTTTACTCCGATTTTTACTTATATTACACTTGTACACCTTCACGAAACTTAGTTGATTAAAATGCCTCCGAAATTAAACAATTTACACGCTTTTGAACTAGGTTTCACGAAAATGAAAATTTAGGATATCTTCTTAACGCGTTCCCGCCAAAACTCTCTTTAAATATTGTATTCTTCAGAACAGGGCCTGTACTATGATTTGACGAATGAACGAAAAATCTGTTAAATGAATAGGTACTATAATGACAGATTTTCTTTCTGGATGACAGTTTTTTTCCGTTTGTTCGTAGAGTTAGAGTTGAGGTCATGTTCTCAGTGATCTTAGTAAGTAAGACACATTTTGAGTTAAAACAAAGGAATTGCAACTTTATAACTGAGCTAGGTATAACCTCCGAATAAAAAAACAATCATCTTAAATGGACTAGTCGTCTTCGGGTACATACCTACATAAAAAGTACCAAAATGAGTATGTCCTCCTTCGATTTTACGGAAGTCGGTTAAAAACTGTTGACAGATAGGTAGATAGGTATACTTAGTTCTTGAATAAAAAGTTAGAAGGTTTTGATAAATAGGTAAGTATTATAGGACTAGACTTTGTCTATCGTTTGGGACACAAAGTTATCTTTTTAATAAGCTCAGTATATTGTAAGGTCAATCTGAGTTCACGGTTGACCGGCTCAACTGCAGCCGCCATATTTTTGCATAGCCACGTGACGGAACCGCGCGTCGATCGCACAGCCACGTACGGCTCCTATTATCGCAATGATATCGCGATCAATCGAACCAGCAACGGGAGGAGAGGGGAAGGGGAGGTAGACAGTGGCGCAAATAAATGTATCTGCCGGCCGGCGGGTGGATAAATACGCAAATAATACGAAACTACAAAAATCAAAACCCATCCGCCACTCCAATACAGTTGAAACGATTGAAATGTTGCTCTATTACAACCTTAATTAGAAATTGTTATGCGTTTATTTTGTTTTCTGCAGAATGTGTGACGTTTTGAATATATTTAAGTGACATAAAACTATTATTTTTCTACATTAAAACTCAAAATAAACATATTAAAATTGAGATAACTTCAAAAAAATAAAACACAAATCGACATTGTGGTCATGGTTCCCAGTTGAAGTGCAAACGTGGTGTATTCCTGTATTCCTGTAAGTGTCGTGAGTCATAAGACATTTTGGTCTAAAAAATGTCTTCAGTTTTTGCAAAACAAACAAATAGAACTTCTGCCTCTAACTACTTACTCTACTTACTATTATTACTTAACTACTACCACATATCATAATGATCTGTCATCATGAAAATATGTCCCCTATAACGACAAGATAAAACTTCGCAATCGACAGCTTTTAAGTTTTATTTTAAATTATTTTGAATTGCTTCATTTTGTATTTGGAATATAAATTTTCGAAATCAAACGTGATCTAATGATATTTTAATAAAGCAACTTTTTAGATGTTCATACCTCGGATAAAGAAACTTGAAAAAGTAAACTCTAAAACTTAGCTTTTAAAGTATAATATACGAATCGATAAATCTTATTGAACCCTTTGACTGCTGAAACCACACACCTTGTGTTTGCGATTTCGGTTATGATTTAAATTGTGATGATTAGCAATAGTAAGGAACGAAGTAGAGCACCTTTGTCAGCGTAACGCTGACCCGCGAGGCCATTATCAAGCCTATAGCTATGTGCCCGAAAAACAAACTCTCGCGGGATGTGCGCTGAGTGGGATGGGGGGATGAGGTCACAATGCAGCCAACTGCGCGTTCACAGACCCCGTGGCGGCTGGAGGGGGGCATTTGCATTCACGATGCACGGGAGAACGCTCATTTCAGATTAAAATTACATTAAAATACGTACATTGGGATATTATGTACTAGTACTAGAGGTGATGTGTCCCAAACATATTCTATGTTCCTTTTACGCGGAACAAATCTTAAAAACCACTGCATGCAGCGGCACTCAAATATTGATACGTCTATCGTAAAAATGGAATGACAATCGCTGCTCGAAGATACGTTGAAAGCGATGACTAAATTTTCGACCCAAAATTTTCGGGATCTCTTCTACTTTTAAAAAAATCACGTGACTAAATACGATGAAAACTGCTTGTTTGTGATATTGAGGTTTATTAAAACCAATAATATTATTTGAAAGAAAAGAAAAGCCTTTGTCTTGTAATATTACTAACTAAACAATTAACAGTTTTACTAACATGATCATAATCAAAACAAAAGTGGGTATAGTTCAAGGAGATTAAAAAGTAGTTACGGGTGATTTTAAGAGTTACTTCTTAAAAAACAAAGTGTATCAAGATTGCTAGTTGCTATATAACTGGCATCTAATATTCGTACCCAGCTGCTGAGAACGTCCTCTTCTTAACTTAGTTTCTTTCCTAATGAGATATTTGCTTGACAATTGAAAAGTATCGTTGCTTTTCCATTGCTCCAAATCAACATTTTAAAGTCACACGATTCGAACTCATAATTTTTTTTCCCTGGTCATAATCGCCGGAGTGACGTTTGACCGGAACCGGTACATAGGGAACTTTCATATTTTCTTCCTTAGTTTTGCTAACATTAGACCTCGCGAGCACTACAGGTATTTAGTTAGTAGATATAGATAGATACAGGTATTTGACTAAATTCAAAATCAAAAGAAATTCAAGAGCTTATGATGAAAAAGTGGATCCAAAAGTGCTATCCATAATATATTGTAGGTAACGCCTGTTCCGGAATTTGTATGGTGTAGGGATTCTGATTTTGGCATAGTATTTACATAGAAAACCATAATGGAAAGTAGATAAATATATTATCCGATCAGTTGCTTGGCACCTATATCACACGCATTACTTAGTTTAGGGCTAACACTACACAAATTATATTATAAACCATATAGAGTCTAAAACAACGTACCTAACAAAAGCTCAACATAAAGCAGCCGCAGCTAAATAAAACTGTCACTTGGCAATTTGTCTATCAGTGGTTCACGCGGGCCATAGTCGGTTCAGTTATGGACGCGTAAAAACCTGGCTCGAACGATCGCAGCGGCACCGACTCGCACCGATATGACAGCTCACCGGCTTTAACTGCGACGCAGTTTATTGACAACAGTAGAACAAGATTTTGTTAGTAGAGGTAGACTTTACACGCGATTGGATTGAATCGCGTGGATGAATTGGTTACCGCAGCAGGTCCATTTTAGAGGAGAGTTGTTTTAGACAGGAAACAATGGATTGCGCTGGAGGTGGCATTTGTTAATTGACAGACATTCTATAATTATCTAAATAATTTCTTATAAAACACAATGTTAAATTCAGAAATTAATTTTATTAGAACAAGATTTTTTTTTCTTTATAGGGCATGTTTAATGGCCTCATTCAGAAACGATCCTCGGGGCTTTTACCGGGCTAATATCGGGATAAAATGTAGCCTATATGTTATTCCTGGTATCCAACTACTTATATTCCAAGTTTTATCGCAATCAGTTCAGTATTTTTTGCGTGATTGAGTAACAAACATCAAAAACATTCAAACACACACACACTTTCACATTTATTATATTAATAGGAAGTAGGATTAACGTCGTACGTACTTTTCTTGTACTCGCATAGTAGTGTGGCTTACCTACTGTGTCAGAATTTCCAACTCGCCCTAACTGTCAGATGAGAACTGGAATCAAAAGCGTTTTTATTAAGTTAGTGTAGAATAGATAGAAGAGCCATGTTCCGTCTTATTTATACCCTGATTTCGACACATACCAATTTACTTTTATAATATTATGTCTATGTCTACTTTTGCTACATCTTCCACTGCACAAAGTTTATACTGTGGTCACGCAGATAAAAAATATACATCGAGCGTGCAGTCGGAACTACACGCTCTTTCACTCACTGGAATCAAAGAAAAATATTTTAAAATATCTACATATTAAATAGAAATATTTTAAAGGAAAAATTCATAATAAAACACTTTATTTATCCGGTTTTATCGCGTTTTTATTCATTATTTGACCCGAGCTTTCGCCAACTTTACAGTTGGCTTTTTCAAGGTTGACTGAGATGAAAGTAGATAAAGTGTTTTATTATGCAAAATCGCGAAAACCATACAGGAAAAATTCATCTTCAAAAATTCACTTGCGGCGAGATGACGCAAGTAACTTGCGTGGCCGAGCGGTATAGGCACTGGAGTATTGATCCAGGGACGCGAGTTCAAATCTCGCCGCAAGTGAATTTTTGAAGATGAATTTTTCCTTTAAAATATTTCTAGTAAATATGCCTTGAGCAATAAAAACAAATTTACGAAATATTTACATATTAAATGTAACTACATACTGTCTTTTAAATTATGCTTTAATATGTTTTAATGATTATTACGTATCGTTTTCATAAGACGTAAACTTAAGGTAAAATCAGTTTTTACCATTTTCAGATTTAAGGACATATAATATTCGAGGTAAAAATATTTCAACTATTGTCGCTAAATTACCATTTTATACAATGGAAATGGGAAACATACCAATTTTCTAAATAATTTATGTTTGAATTTCAAAAACAAATTACTTAACAAAAAAAACTACCATGAATAACATTTTACTTGTTACTAATATTATAATATATTATTTAAAAGTAGACTTTGTTACTCTTTCACGCTAAAACTACTGAACCGATTGGGATGAAATTTAGAATATAGGTAGGTGGAGATTTGGAATACCACATAGACTACTTTTATCTCGATTTTTCCGCGGGAACGGGATTTACGCGACAGAATCCGCGGGGCGCAGCTAGTAAATATTTTTACCATCAAACCCAGTGTTGCCATCTCTCGGTGACAAGCGCCAACTACTGAATGAGACATCAAACCGATTTCCATACAAATCGATTTGCTACGGTCGCCTCGACCGACACACTTCATAAATCCAGATTTTAATATCACCCCCTAACCCCCTTTGAATTGCATCGCGGATCCAATTATCATATTAATATTTTGTATGACATAATCAAATATTCGTCAAATATTCTGAATCATGTGTATGTGTACTTTTTTCCTTTTAACATTATTATAGACTAGCAGCGTCCCGCGGTTTCATCCGCGTAGATCCGGTTCCTCGATAATGAAGCCTTTGCTGAATGAATTTTTGAAATTTTGTCCAGTAGGTTTGGAGGCTATTCATTACAAACAAACAAACAAATAAATCTTTCCTTTAAATAATACTAGCCCGCAAGTCCCGATTCCGCGAAAATATCGGGAAACAAAGAAGCTTATGTGTTATTTCAAGTTACCAGTTACCTATGTATATTTCAAGTTTCATCGCAATCGGTTCAGTAGTTTTTGCGTAAAAGAGTAACAAAGTCACATACATACCTACATTAATAAAAACTTTTGCGTTTAAAATATTAGTAAGATTAAGTAAGAAAAAGATAATTTTAATATTAGTATTACAGTATGGATTCGCTTACAAAAATGCTACGAAATACTGGCATTTTAAATCTCGTAGCGTTTCGTAGCGGAGCAATTTCGTGGATTCTTTAGGAAAGACGTGGCCGCAACATTGAGATGCCATACATCAAAAACACCCAAGGTGTCGCAGAATGTATTGAGAAAAAAAACCGTCATCATCATCATCATCATCAGCCTGTTGCAGTCCACTGCTGGACATAGGCCTCTCCAATTGCACGCCACCTAGATCTATTTTCGAATTCTCGCAACCAGTTTGTGCCAGCCGTCTTGCGCAAATCGTCGCTCCAACGTGCCTGAGGACGTGCTACACTACGTTTGCCGAGACGCGGCCGTATATGACCCAATCGCAACGACCCTACTCGTTGCCAGTTTGTTTTGCCCAGTACCCAAACAAATCACCACAGCTAGTTTCTGTATACCTTTTGTATATATCCATTATTTTGACCCCTAATATAAATGAGTATTCTAAAACATTGCACACAACCCTAGCTAGCCCCGCTTCTTGTAATATAGGACCCAGATCCAGGAAATAATAATTAAATTTTTTTTTAGAAAAATTGACTAGGTACTAATTTTAGAAACGATGCTGTATTATAGATCAGTATATTTTTGTTTCTACGGCTAAAATCGAACCTACAACCTTCAATGTTGCTAGCAGTCGTCATACCTCAATCATAAACCATTTTTTTAACAAAAGGATTATTTTAGAACACCAAATAACTCTCTGTTATCAATATCTAAATACACCTAGTCCTGAGGAGGGAGTCTGGAAAAACCTTGAAACGTATAAAATCAACGAAATTAAAGCGAAAGAATGAGTATAATGTCTATCCAACATCGCGAAATCAGGGAGGAATTTTTTAGCACTAGTAGCTGCGCCCCGCGGCTTCACCCGCGCAAGTCGCGATCCCGCGTTGTTTGAACACCTACCTACCGCAGTGCAAAAATCCACACTTAAACGGACGACCAGTGAAGTACTGATGATGCCAGGTGCGTATGATGATGACGATGACGATGGATGACGATAGATGACAATGAATGACGATGATGGTGCCACACTACATCACTTACCCTGTGTCGATTTTCATACAGTTCTATCTCGATTTGTTAAATAATTATCAAAATCAAAAGTCATCATCCTATGTTACTCTTCATCAATTAAACTATACACATGAAAATTGTCACCCAAATCGGTCGAACCGTTTGACCGTGAGGAACAAACAAATATATAAACTTTCGGATTAATAATATTAGGAAGGATAAACATATTTTGTTTTGTATAGTTCTTCCTTTCTTGCTGATCCAACAAAAGCGCAGATTTCGAGTTCATAAACATCTTTCCACAATAGATATAAATCTAAGACAGCCGTTTAAAAACTGCTTATATCCAGCCACCCCAGTCGATTCCGCGCGGAAAACCATCGCATCCAGCATTACAGATAAGGTGCCTGCGGAAAACCCGATTCGATCTTGTTCAAAGACGATAAAACCAGTTGACTACTGGTTTTATAAGTAAGTATTCCGCGCTAACGAAAATTGTACGTCTTTTTAGTAGCTCTCTCGTACAAAAACGACCAATCTAAAAGAATCTAGGTAGTACTTATAGATAAGTAATGCATGGGCTAATCACAAACAACCTTTTTAATAAACATAGAATAAGGTCGGATTAGTGAAAACATGCTTTGCCTTTTTCCGTAACAAGAACTTTCAAAGCTGACGGACAGAAACAAAAAGTGGTAAATCTAATCCTACTTCATTCCACATTTAGTAAGGGAGCATAAAGTTTGATTATTATCTCACCCCTGCTCGCAACGGTGATCTGTGCTTTATAGAAAAAATTGATAGATAAAAAATTGGCCCACGGGATCAGGACTTACGCGGGTGAAAGCGCAGGACGCATCCAGTACATCATAAGACAAGAAAACAAAACACCAACACATAAAGTAAAGACAAAGCTTAAAATGTATGTAACACAAATGGTCGGTTTTATCACTAAAAGCGATTTCTACCAGACAAAATTTATTTTAAAAAAAATAGAGTGTGCCTGAACGGCAGAAGTGAAGAATTTATTGGCAATCGGAATCCCGAGCGGTGGTCCCGAGTTATCTCGATCGAGCTTTTCGCCTTCGAGCTTGAAGAATTAGGCAACTTTTTACGTACGGAAAAATCTGTGTGGCAAAAGAAGTTTTCACTTCAAAAATCGCGGTATGAGCAGTCATTTGACTTTATGGTCTTTGTTCCCGTTCTATCTCCGCCTTATTGCTATGTAAATAACCTCCATTGAGCCGCTCAGATCGGAGATACCCGCCGATGTGGCAGCGGGTTTATAGCGCTCTCATTATTGTCCTGTGAGACTATAAACCACCGCTTCATTTGTGTTTATAGGTAAACATAAATGTAAATAAACGTAAATATAATAAAATGGTTGGAATTGATTGTTTTGATTATGCAAACTTATTCTTGTTTGTTTTCTTCTTAGTCGTATATTATATCTCAGTACTTTGTTAATATTTATAACGGGTAGCTTCAGTTGTATGGACTGTCAGACTAGCGAGCACAAGCTTTTTTGCAAGGATCAAATATCATTGATTGAATACTCTTTCAGGCACTATTTTAAAATAGTGAATATCAAACGCCAAGGCAAGGTAAACCTGCGTCATCTCCGTTAAATTTTTAGATTAGTAGCAATTAAACTTATGAAATCGTTAAATCATATGGTTAAGAAAATGTACAAAAATCAAACTATTTGTTTACTAACAAACCAAAACAAACAAAGTCGCTTCGCTTCCTAACTCAGTAAATGAAGAACTTGACTTGAAAAAAATACCGTTATAAATAAATAAATATTCTATGATATTTCTAAAAAATCGAAACGATTACATGTAAAACAGCTTACCTACAGCTAGTTGATGATTATCAATGAAAGTTTTTTTGCCAACCAAACTCTCAAGTTACATCCTACCTGGCATTTTGACCAGTCCAGTCCAAATTCCTATCTAAAAATCTGTAAACACAGTCATTACAAAGTAAAATGAGGACGATTATTCAACATCTGATACGAATCATAGATTCCCGATGATAAAACCGTATCATTTGCTTAAAATACCCCATAAAATTAAACAAACGCAACAATAACCCGGAATAGTGATGACAAAAAATACAGTCAAGTAAGAGTCGGACTCGCGAGGGTTCTGTACAATTAAATAGAAAATAGTTAGCTAATTACCGCAAGACTAACCTAGGATCATCAAGAACCAAGGAACAATGATGCGATAATTAAGATACATTTCACGCAAAGTTAAAATAACTTGATAAAAACGAAACGGGAAACAGAAAGTGGCATCGCAGCGCAGGAAGAAAATTAAAATGTCATGCCTTGTAGTAAGACAGAGCAGATTCCATTATAAAAAATGAATTAGTGAGTGAATGAAATAGTTGTTCCAACCTTTTCTGTAAGTATATTGTAATATTTAATTTTCCCCAACCATAGACAGGGTTCTCGAAAGAACGGATACCATTTGTTTATCTCTTTCGGCGTAGAACCCTAAAAATTCGTATACAATAGTATGCGTTTTTTCCCGTTCGCATTATAGGATGATCCGTCAGTGCCCTGGGCACGCAGATGGCACTGATAAGTAGGCGCATCGCTTTATTAAAATAATACGACCAACTTCTTTTGACCCCTCACTACTAACAATATCTACTAACGTCCCTTCCTCTTGTTGATTTTATTTAAGGGTACGGTAGATCTACGTATGCTGGGACGGTTGTATTACATCACTATCGCCCTGTACAATCTCAGACTCATTCAGTACGAGATGTGCACTGATTCGAGATATTTAATACCTTCCCACGAGTGTTTAGGGCACACGCGCATAAAATTGTTTGTCGTGGGAAGTATAGTAATACCTGTCTCTAAAAGAACCCTAATTTAGGTGATTAGAGTCAAGTTTTAGCAAGATGAGTAGATGATATCGTCAAAATTGATAATTAGACTTGGATTAGGGTGGCACAGGATCGTAAGGGACGGCACTGACAAACAAGCTATGGATGAATAAATAAAAATAAGTAAATAAATCCTGTGACGAACACACAGCGCCATCTAGCCCCGTGGTAAGCTACTAAGCTTGTGTTACAGTGTCTAGACAACGGATATACTACTTATATTTATTTTTCTTTTGTAAATACATACATATTATACAACGAAATACGCCCAGACCAGATACAAATATTTATTTTTAAGCACAAATATTTGCAAATAGCGGGAATCGAACCCGCAACCTTCTGCATTGCAGCCAAGCGTTCGCCCGACGCGCCACAGAGGTCGTCAAATCGTCAGGAGGTCGTTGTCGAGGTCGTCGGATAGTGATGAAGATGATAAAGAAGTCATTCATGTGTCGGTTTTACATCCAAAGATCGGTTTATGGTCATAAGACTCTTCCGGACTCTCCCGCTATAAAAACTGCCTCCGCTGCGCTCGCGGTTAAAATACGTCTATAGGTTTCTCATTTATTTCTTCCTCCTATTCTAAAGTCGAGTAAAAGCCCTTATTATCCGAGACACACATGTTAAATATTACATACTTACTGGGAGTGCGTATGTCATATTTAACATTCATGATAATAATTTAACATGAAGACCATTACGTGGCATTACGTTGTTAATCTAGACATGTACAGTATGCGCCTTTCTTTTATTAAAAGGGAAATTTATTGAACATGGATTATACGTTAAAGTTCAAACACGTAAAGTGTCATGTATTGTAAGTTTTTGCAAAAATTAAAAAAAGTATACCCATACCCACATTAATTAGGTTATTATTTATTATTATTATTTATTTATATAACAAACACTTTCAGACTTACAGCATTTAAACACCAAAACGTCTGAAAGCCATTTTACCATAATTACAAATAATTATTAAAAATATTTTTTTAATCACATAAATTACATTTAACTAAAACTAGGTAGGCATCCAAAACAATCAGCTAATACTAGAATAGTTATCGTAATGTAAAACAATGAAATTGTCTGATTCATTTTCCCCTAGCCTTATCATCTAATTTTAGATAAATTATACAACACCAGCAACTTTAATACATGCTGTTTATGACCTTTGAAAAGAAAGTCGAGATATCTACCACAAGACCAACACCGCTCATAGGACTCATATTGTTTGAATATTTACCTTCTTAATAGTTCCAATTTCAGGCGACCAATACCTACAATAACTCGGCAAATAACCAAACATTTTAATTATCAAAGTTTTTACTTGAAACGTATAAGATTCAAATTGATATTTCGAAACATACCGTATACACCTTTTCGTACATCACAAAGTATCACGCTCTTCGAACATTTATTAAAAGTTACAGGGGATGTAGGGAAGCCGCATGAAGCCTAATTAAGCCTCTTTTTACAAAAAGCCCGATGCGTTGGGTTAAAAAGGAGCCCTTTTTACCCTTCTGACTCCTTAATGAGGTAATGGCCGCCTAGTGTGGATTTGAAGGGACAAAAACCTTTGTTTTGATATCGTGCGGTGAGCGGTACCCGAAATTTTTGCAACAGTAATGTGCGGGAATGGTATCAATTAATGAATAAGTAGCGGGTTTTTTACGGAGAGTTCTATTTTATAATTCCGAGCATCGCGACTATAAAATTCTTTGTTCGGACTGCTAGGGAATGGAATCGGTTGCCTGAGTATGTCTTCCCGGTAGTATACAACTTGGGGGTCTTCAAGTCTCGAGTGAATAGGTTTCTTCTAGGTAAGCGTGCTACATCTAAGACCACATCGTCGCTTTCCATCAGGTGAGATAGTGGTCTAGCGTTTACCTATCAACCAATAAAAATAAATAAAAAAAATGAAAAAAAATGCCGATTACGTTTTTTTTCATCTTGTTTTGCTAATTTAGGCGAAATTATCGCGACTGCAACTACTCCAAGTAACTGAACACGTAATAATAACAGTAATTGGCCTTTTTATCAAATTTTTAGATGATTTATACAGCGCAAGCAACTTTTAATCCATGCTATTTTATGGCGCTGTTTGCCCGGGACGTTGTTTGATTGAGTAGGCTTGCCATACTTAACTGAACACGTAGATACAATATGACTAAGCCTACCGCCACGCCACATTGTACTCGTCGTAAATATCTCAGATCCAAAAGTGAAGTCTTGGGCTAAGTACTATAGGTACACTTATAATGAAATCACGTCGAATTTCTTTCACATAAACACAGAATATGCGATAGTCAAAAAAGCGGTGTTGGTCTAGTGGTACCCTGACTTTCATTCCGAAGGTCGTGGTTTTAAATCTCGGCCGCGCACCAATTTGTTTTTCTTTTAGAAAAAATTATGTGCGCTATTAACATCGATCTTACGATGAAGAAAAACATTGTGAGAAAACCCACGGTTTAAAATCACGCACAAAGGTCCAATAGTAGGGCTGATTGCGGAAACAAACAAGTTAAAACTTTAACTTTAACTTTAGTCAAAAAGGCAACGCGCCTATACCAAACGTTATCAGTGCGTTAGATATGCCACCTAAGTTTAGAAAACATAAAGTATCTAAGTACCTATGTCGTCGGTCCGATTCATTTTCGGGACATTTCAAAATAAAACATTGAGTTAAACCGTGAGTGAATTGGAAAATAAAAATCCTACCATTCTGCATACTTATCTTAAGGTATGGAATGTGTTCCAATAAGGACTCCGATCGACGCCGCCGTCGATATGATATGTCCGTAATAAACTCTTCGTCCTAAAGTGCGTCAGACCATAGACTAACCTGTTTTACATCACCAATTCCAAATTATCGGGGTCCTCTGACATGCTCAAAGGCTCTTCTCTGTTTGGTTTCGGTAAGGGATCAGTTTAATTGCGTCGGTCTCAGGGCGCCATAGCCACCGCCGGCCAAACATCGAGGATTAACTTGCGTCCATCTTGCAATTATTTGTTTCGTGCTCAACAATAGATTATGTTTGTAGGCCTGGGGTGGACTAAGTAAACGGAGATTTTGTGTGGCTTTGTAACTGTATGTATAAAGACAGTTTACTTCATAGTTAGTGAGCCTCGCCGCTCTTTAACAGAGTTAGCAAGCAGGTTTACTTTACCAAAAAAATATTTTCGGACACATATATATATAACGTTAGCATAGCCCTAATTATATATCAATATTTTAACTTGATCACTTAAATAGAAAAAGTTACCCGCTGGCTAGAGGAATTTTTGAAAAAATTCGATAACTCTGAAAATAATACGGAACAAATTCCAGTTGTTTCAAAAGTGGTAGCCCTAATTATAAAGATCTATATTGCGGTAAGAGCTTTATTAAATTACATAGCGTTCCCGCTGAATATATACATACATACGTTACCTACTATAATGACAGGTTTTCTTTCTGAATGACAGATTTTCTTCCTTTACTACTTCCCCAAATAGATTTGACAATATTTTTACGGGCAACTGGTTACCTAACACTACTCTCGTAGGGACCAAGACGATTATCCGCCACCGCGCGGAAGAACTCTTATTTTGCTCTTATTTTGCCCTTAGTCGTTTTTACGACACTCACGCAACGGAAAGAGATGAGGTAGCCCTATTCAATGTCGGAACTACACTGCCTCCTTGAACGTGGTTAAATACCTATGTTAATTAATATCCTTTCAACAGAGGTCTACTGTTTTCAGAACTACAAGTATATAACAAAACAGAATATTTTCAGGGTTTAACTGGCGTTTTCTTTATAAAAGCATTTTTACAGTGGTACCTGTACGTTGGTACAGCACTATAAAATTGCTGTTATAAATAAAACGTCAGTTAAACCGTAAAATACTGTGTTTTATAACAATGCAAAATAACCAAAACAGAAGATAAAACTACTACAAGTTTACCTCAGACTATAAAATAATTTGGTCTGAGTAGTTTACTTTGTAAACAGAACTCAGTATAGTTACAAAACGTTACATTTCTGACCGACTATCTAAAAATTTCAATTTTCTACTCGTAAAGAAATAGTTTAAGAACCAAAAGGGTTTTTTCTAAAACATGCTTGGAAATTTGAGCATTATTTTGACAACCTTCTTCGAGATAAATCAAACTTGCTGTACTAGTCCAGCAGCGGCCGGCAAAAGTTGTATGAAAATCCCAAGAAAATCCATATCTGTCGTGTTTAGCGGCCAAATAAATTACTATGTAAAATCCTATTTTTAGTTTAGTTTAAAAATGGAACGATCTTCTACTCCGCAAAATGGCGAACAAAGAGGTAACTTATCAAAGGTTTAATTTTTTCGAACTGGCTTGCACATAGAAAGCTGTTTAGTGAAAAAAATACTTTGGAGCGTAAAAAACTTGAAAAAACTATTGTAATCAGTTATTCGTCAACTTCGTCATTGGTTTTAAAGTTCTGAATGGTACTACTTAGTTTAATTTCCGCGCATTATTTGAGAAAAGTACTATACAAGCCTTGGCCGCAACTAGGCATTGATGGACTTAGGTATGTATGCCTCGGCTTCGCCTCGGCCCACATTCAAACGTTCATCCATCAATGCCTCTCTTGCCGGCTGCTGCAGTTAACGCAGATGGTTTGAGTGTCCGTAAATATGGTAACACAACGATACCGCGATCTAACAGTACGGCATCGCCATCTATTGGTCGATGACGGTTAATTAAAATTTTCATAATGCCGAAGCGTAGACGTTTTATCCCAAAATAAGAACAATAGGTCAAGTACGAATTTAGCTAATTCGCCAAAGTTACCGCACATATTTTGCTCTTAGATGAGAAAAAATAGCGGTTGTTTACAAATTCAGGGCTCAAGTACACTTTTTAAAATGCCACACATTACTTATACCCAAGTAATATTAATAAGAGTCGAGTCAAAATAGCAGGGTAAAGTTGGGGAATTCCGTAACACCTTGCAAGAAAGGGGTGGGTATCAAACGTCTTGCCCCCACGCGGGTGAATGTGGCCAAATTGGACGACCGGAAGCCGAGAGCCGCCCGCGACTTGACCGGAACTGTGCGCCGCCCGCCCACAAGCCTTGCCCGCCTTGCGATCTGTTTCCATTGTTTTTAACCTTATTTAAATATTTTTTTTTGTAGGATTTTTAAAGCTCCTCGATACACATATGGAGAAGCCAAGAAGAAAATCATGGGGGTTCTCACTGTGCTTGGAAATTTTAAATAATCACATTAATTACATCAATTTTAAATTTACATTACTTTATCCAAAAAACATACTAAGTCCTACAACAATAGCTATTGTTGTAGGACTTAGTATGTTGTATCGTGAGCTCACGATATCTTGTGGTCTAGCAGCTGTGGTCGGCTGGGCCTGGAGTTTAAGGTCCCAGACAGGTGGCACTTTCCAGCCATCTATCCTATTGAAATTATTAGCGTTTTTCTGAATTTCAACAGCCTCCCGAAGCACCCGGTAAATATTGTGTTTCATTATGCAAAATCGCGAAAACCTAAGACTAAAAAATGAGTTTTATTTTAACAAAAGATGTTATCGTGTGTGTGTACAATGAGAACGCACCAAACACCCCGAGCTACGGTCTACGATGGCAGTTTACTCAGGTGAAGTAACCGAGTTTACTCGACAAGGCTTACCTTATTGAGGTAGGGCGCACGTTGCGGCCGTAATCGTCGAGGATATGCCGCCTTGCATGCTACGCTGGTTGCCTAGTCGAGGTAAATTAAATTAAATCTCAGTTTGTTTAAATTATGGTTAAGAAGAATATTTTCCTAGTATATGCTCTAGAAATATTTTAACCGAAAATTTACACGCGTCGAGGTTTGAATTGGCGCTTCCGGATCAGTACTGGACGTGAAGGACGTCCTCAGGCACGTTGGAGCGACGATTTGCGCAAGACGGCTGGCACAAACTGGATGCGAGAAGCCGAAAATAGATCTAGGTGGCGTGCAATTGGAGAGGCCTATGTCTAGCAGTGGACTGCAACAGGCTGATGATGATGATGATGATCAGTACTTCGGTGCCTTTACCAACTAGTCTAGTCGTCAAAAATGCCTTGAGCAATAAAAAAACAAAGTCCATAAAGTTATCATAAGTAATAAAACATATGGTAACTTTAGAATGGTCTCTATTTACCCGACTGCGCGACGCAAAGGAGGGTAATGTGTTTATCGGTCTATGTATGTATGTTTGTATGTATGTTTCTATTTGGCGTTCTAGAGGCTAAACGCGTGGACCGATTTTGATGATTCTTACGTCAATCGATTCATCTTAATCTGGCAAGTGTTACTAAAGACATGACAGTAATCCAAATTAATTTTTGTCACAACCAGACGCCATTTTGTCAAAATTAAAAAATCCAAAATCGTCAAAGTCTATCAAAATGAGTATCTTTAAATAGGTTTTTAAAAATAAATGTCAGGTTTACTATTTTTCATTTCAAATAACAGTTTAGGAAATAGAACGGTTTAAAGTTAATTAACAGTTAGGTATTCTGCTTTTTATTACTAACGAACAAGTTTTTATTTATCATCACACTATAAGGTACCAAAACTTGAATTCGAAATAAATCTAAAGTGGAAAGTCTAAACAAAGGATGGTAGTAAATGGGCAACGAATCCAGGCGTCCATTGGTCGGCGCACGATCCTGGCAGATGTATGACCACGTCATTGTAATGGCCTTTTGTACCGGTATCTTGAGCTATTGAAGTATTGACTACCGTCGTTGGTTGCCCTCTACGCTAAGCTTGATTTATATCGGCGATCGTTTCATCGGTTCTGTTGTGTTTTAATTTGTTAAGAGCGAGAACAGATCTTGGGTATATTATGAAGATAAACATATCTTAATTCTTATCTTCTTGATTAGGCTATAAAAATGTAAGTAACTTGAAGATATAAAATAATAAATAGACTTAAGTTTAGACGACTTGTTGCTACCACTACAGAAAGCATATTTATTATAGAAATACATAGAAACCTGTAATGTCGTAGCGACATGAAATCTGGTGTTGCGGTTGCGTTCTGTAATGGTACTAAAATAGATATATCGAAGTACATAGTTATTAAGTCTCAACGTATTTAAACAAGTAAAAAGATACTCTTTTTAAACTTACACGATCTCATATTATTTGTAAAATACTAGTCTAGATCGCGTTGTAGATAAACATTCTTTTTAATTACCAATAGACGTTGCGGCAAACGGAATACACCGGCCATGGTTTCGAAAAAACAACGCGACCTAAACTCTTTTTTTTAATCATGAAGTTAAAAGATATATTCAGGTCAAAGATGAATAAGTGACTTACTATGACGAGCCATCTAAGCTAGATGCACAATGATGGTAAATATGTCGGAAAACCTTTACTCATCTTCGAACTCATAAATTCTACTGACCTGAACTACGCGCATACCAAAATTCATGAAGATCGGAGCTACGATACTCAAGTTATCGTCGAACAAACATACAAACATACAAAGTTACAAAGATACAAGCGCCAGGCCCGTCTACACTAAAACACAAAAAACTCCTCCGTATCAACACAAAAGCGCCTCATCAAACGTCCATCTCCCTCCGAATTTGCATCTTCGTTTTTTCGCGCCAAGCGTCGGGTGCAAGCTGCAAAAAGGCTAAGAGTATGTGCTGACCCGATCATTAAATAGATTGATGGCACCTGGGCGCAAGGCTCGAGCGATAAATAGTGGCGATTCGGGTAATCCTCCCAGCGGCCGATGCCTGCCGATGGGCGGCATCCATTCTCTTTATTGCACCGTGCTTTATGCAGCCATGCAGCTCTGTCGCCTTGATGCGCTGCGGAGGTGCGCCTAACGTATAACCTATGAGACCAGCTATACATATGGACACACTACGGTCACCTTTACATTGCCCCTCTTTAAACATTGAACAATTCGGTACTTTTTGTACCGAGTGTTAAAAACCCAACCAGGAGCAATTCTTTTGCATTTTTGAACTTTTTTCCGCATGCAAAACCTTAATATCGACATAGAAATAAATATGAGCTTTTTTATGCGACTTTAAGTTTAAATTATTCCTAAACTAGCTGCGCTCCGCGGTTTCACACGCGTTAGTCCCGTTGCCACGGGACTATCAAGATAAAAAGTAGCCTATGTGTTATTTCCGATATCCACCTACCTATATATCCACCTACCTATATGAAACCCAAGTTTCATCGCAATCGGTTAAGTAGTTTTTGCGTGATTGAGTAACAAACACACATTCACACATGCATTCATACACACATACTCCCAAACTTGCAGCTTGATAATATTAGTAGGAGTAGGATACGCCTTCAAATCCCAGGTAGAACGTTCAAACCCTGCCAATTTACCACATGACACTCTCCTATCACAAACAAACCAATGATAAATCCACACCGCCTTATCTCCATTTCGGTGCACCCAATTCGACACAGTTGAATCAATTAACGTGCCCTTAAATATAAAAAAGCTTATCTATTTTATGGTTTCACCATAAAAAAGGTGGCGTCAGTAAGAAAACAATGGCAAATTAGCAATGACGGGTAAAAATGACGTCGAATGTGATAGACGGCTGTAAAATTCGACAAACTTATTTCAAAAGCTCAGGTGTGGCGCTAGTATCTTTGTGAAAATTCAGATTGGTTTGTTGTAATTCTAGTTCAGTAGAATTCCGTATTAGTGATAAGTTGGTTGTAGGTGGTAGAGTCGAGTGAAGACGCGACGAGCCGGCGCGGACAGCGACTGATTCATTAATTACTTGCCAATGTTTATAGACGACTGACAACATTTTATTACGGAAATTTAATGTGTGCCAAAAAGTTTAAATAATATCGTAAGCAGTATACAAACTAAACTTACCTGTTCTTGCTCCACTGTGGAGTTATAACAAAAATACAAAAGTTTTAGTAGGTAGGTCTGATACATTGACGCATGCATTTCGATAGATTTCGAAACAAAGTAGTTTACGGTTACAATCAGGTAAAAAAGCGTAAGTTTCAATAGCACCAGGAATATATAAATTTGGAAAGGCATTTTCAACACCAAAATTTTTTTTCCAACTTCGTAATCTTGTTCGATCCCGCCCACCATGTATTAATACTTTTTTCAGTGTTGGTCTTAGAGTATACATTTAATAAGCAAACTATAGAGCGCGCCTATGGGTATTTGCCTACTGCGCAAAGTGTAAGCAGATGCTCTTTACATAGATATTCAAATGTTGAGGTTGAATAGTGATCCGCGAATCATTTTTACACCGCGGCACTAAACATTTCACCATAATTATTACTAGAATAAATTCTAACGAGAGAAACAGTCAATTCCCGTAACCCTAGGTGACTGATGACATCGTTTTAGTAATTTTCGACTGTTCATACCGGTGCTTACAGTTCATACTCGCATACGAGCGCTCTGTAGCTTGCTTATGTATACTCAAAGGTATTGGTTTTATACTTTACTATATGTTTTATTTATTGACTAGCTGCGCCCCGCGGTTTCACCCGCGTAAGTAAAATTTGAATAAAAGTATTCTGTGTGTTATTGACCTAGAATAACTACCTATATTCCTCATCATCGCAATCGATTTGGAAGTTTTACGTCATTGAGTAACAAACATACATACTCACAAACTTTCAGCTATGTAATATAAGTAGCATTTTTTTAGCACAATAAAGAACTGAAAACACTCAGCAAGTCTTCTGATAAAACACACATAAAAATAACTTAGCTTGAATAAGCACTTCATAACGTCCGTGTTAATTAATGACCATCGCAAACAGTGGGTTGCGGAGATCGCACGGAGATACCGCTCTGCAGACATCAGACATCAGACCCCGACATCTTGTAACCTAATGGATGGCTTGTCGACTACTGTATCCTAATGAGTTTCGTTTCCTTTTTAAACCTGCTTGTTTTCTTTTTAACGATAGCTAGGTTGTAAGTGAGACTTCAGAGTGACTGCTTAATTAGGTGCTTTTTAACCAGATTGATTTGTTAAAAACTCCGATGTATATAGATTAATATAGAAATATATATATACAAACAACAAATATTAAGTATATCGATATACCAATAGATATCTATGCATTCATTTAATTTTCAGTTTGAAATGGTTTGATTTCTAAAATAAGTTGTTTAAAATAACAAAGATAGTTTTTTAAGGCTCCTTTACGAGCTAATCTGAAAATCCCTGTCAAATTCATCTAAAATTGTTGAACTCGCTTTAAGGGGTGGACCCTAAACAATCGATCATTTTGTGTTTTTTTTAGATAAAATTGATATTACACGATGAAAAGAAAAGTCGCTTACCGCTGTCTGTCTGTCTGTGTGTATGTATGCCTAGATATTTAAAACTACGCAACGGATTTTGATGCGGTTTTTTTGGTAAATAGAGTGATTCAATACGAAGGTTTTCTTCGTGTAGTGGTGTGGCTCACCTAGTATTGGAGTTTTAAGGTCGCCTTAAGGCCTCTAACTTGACATAACGACTGCTATCAGAGATAACAACCGGGACCAACTAAATAACGTTCATTCCAAAGCATTTCATATTGTTCGATATTAGCAGAGACGTTGCTTAAAATAACAGTACGCCATACTAAAAAAGGACCTTTGTATAAAATGCAATGGGATTATGGAATGTCAACTATCGAATTCCATCATGTTCAGAAAAGACAGGTTAGATTATTCAAAAGCCTAAAAAACGGATGATAGCCGAAACAACGCGGCTTTATGATCGCCATTCTCTTGTAAAAAATCCCGATCGCGGTCAAAATAGTACCGTGCAAGTTTCAAAGCTGGCACTAGAATACATATTTTATAAGTTAGCTTCGATTGTTCTGACGTGGTTTTAACTTTATATTCGTTTTTCGCGTATCATACACGGCATCCGTCGATGCGTTCATATCGACACATGGCTCACATGTTTTTCTTGTTTTAGAAATACTAGCTGAATTGTTTTACCCGGTTCATCTTTACATATAGACGTGGTTGTTATCGACTAGGTATCTGAAAAATTATATCTGAGTTGAGTCGCATCGGTTGGAACAGCTTTTGTCGTCGTTTAGCTAATTTATTTCGAGACGCGCTCTGTTGCGACTTATGAATGCGCGTTGAGCCTTATTTGATTGTATCCTTAGTTTCTAATTCTGATTGGTAACTTTTCTGGAGGCATAGTACCTTCTCAGTGTTTATCGAATCATCTCAGTAAACGATACGTGTCATTGTAATACCATCTTAATGTACTTTTTTTAGTTACATTTATAATTTGAGAGTATAGTTGGTATCCCAGTATAGGTATCAATTTATGGCAAAAAATAACAATGTGTGGATATCGATGGCAAGATATCGCTCCGGGCGTCGATCCCGAGTATAAAGGGCGTCGAGCGTTGCACCGGAAGCTCTTCCTTCTCACACGGCATTCAAGCACCAAACAAAGCCATACAGTTTCATGACAAATTCGACACGGCCGATTGTCGCACTCGTACCATTCAACCGACGGCGACGGCTATTGTCCGCATATCATTTAATAAAATTTATTAACATCTATATTTTGCGCATTCCGACATCGCGGAGGAAGTTTTTACGATTGTTTACTTTAGGTCCCGCACACAAAGACTAAATCCGGCTTTTGTTGCGTTCGCGATGCAAGAGCGAGATATTAAAAGCACGTGTGGCCAAACAAAGGTTGCGTTATGCGGCGGATTATTTGCCAATTTATGGCGCTTTTTGTAAATTCTGTTGAAAGCAACGCGCCGGATATTTGGCTCCATTTCAACAAAATGATATTTAAACTATAAATATTAGGGGTTAAAGTATGAAATTGCCGATTTGTACTGAAAATCTTAATTGTTTATTTTTTAAATTTTTAACAAATTTATTTAATCAAAATAGTTGCCATTATTATCTATACATTGCTGCCATCTAATGGGAAGGTTATTAATGCCTTTGCGATTGAACTCCGACGATCTAGACTGCACAAACTGTGTGAAAGCATTTTGTACTGCCTCCTGGGAAGAAAACTTCTTGTCACGTAGATAATTGTCCAAATCACGAAAAAAAAGGTAGTCCGTTGGAGCAAGGACTGGTGAATACGGAGGATGACGAATGGTTTCTAAGTGCAGTTCCTGAAGGGTCAAAATGGTTTCTCGTGCTGTGTGAGGTCTCGCGTTGTCGTGGAGCAATAATGGTGAAGATCGATTCATGAGTCGGGGCTGTTTTACTGCTAGTTTTGTCAACATGGTTCGGAGTTCGGCACAATAGACATCTGCCGTAATTGCTTGACCAGATCGAAGAAAACTATAGTGAATAACACCATGCTGAGACCACCAAACAGTTACCATTACCTTTTTATTGGTAAGTTTTGCTTTAGGACACTGTTGTGGCATTTGACCTGGGGTCAGCCATTGCATTTTTCTTTTCCGGTTATCATAAAGAATCCACTTTTCATCACATGTTACAATTCGATCCAATATTCCTTCATTTCTGTACCGGTTCAACAAGGCAACACAAGTTTCAACACGCGTTTCTTTCTGCAGATCAGTCAAATCATGAGGCACCCATTTTTCGTATTTTTTTATTTTATTGATTTGACGCAAGTGAGTCAATAAAGTGGGTAAGGTAACGTTAAACCATGCCGCTAATTCCTGGGTAGTTTGACTAGGATCGGCTTCCACTATCTCTCTTAATTCATCGTTATTCACCTGTGTGGGCGGTCTTCCTCGTGGCTCGTTCTTTAAGTCGAAATTTCCATCACGAAAGCGTTTAAACCAAAATCGCACGGTGCGTTCATTAGTAGACCCCTCTCCAAACGCAGCATTGATATTGCGGGCTGTTTCTGCCGCGTTAGTTCCGCGTCGGAACTCGTATTCAAAAATCACTCGAATTTTCGCAGTATCCATCTTTCTTGTCTAAATTGAATAACAAAAACAATTGAAAGTCGATATTCAAATGTTTCACATTTTTTAAAAAAAGAACATCACAGAAACCATTTGAAAAAAGTCATTCGAAAACCTCAAACCATGAAGATTCTATGTCAATTCAAAGAACCTATTGCAATAAAACGGCAATTTCATACTTTAACCCCTATTATTAAGCATCTATGTGTGCTTCACAAATGAACATATATGAATGTTTTGGTGTCACCTGATTTCAGGTTTTTTTCCCTGGAAAGATTTTCCCTTATTAAGACCATCAGACCGCTCTCGGGGGAGAGCGGTCCGGTGAATGGGTGTCCCCCCTGGTCTTGATGGTGTGTGCCAGGGGTATACCCACTAAAAACCCAGGGTGTCGTTCACTCCGCTGTGCCAAAGCATCGCCAGAAACTACAAGCAGTAGGTACCTACATCGGCTAGCTCATACAAAAATGCCATGATAACAATATCATTGCAGTATAATTAAATTAAATGATTATTTGGTATTTAATAGGTTTTATTTCATTAAGGTGCTATTTTTTTTTTTAATCTGTATATTATCTTTCCTTAGGTATTAAAATACTTACCTAAATTTCAGTTTAATAAAAACCTGTAAAATATATTTTTTAACCGACTTCAATAAGTGAGGAGGTTCTCAATTCGTCGCGTATATATTTTTCGTTTTTGAATATCTCAATAAATTTATTTATGTATTTATAGTACGTTCAACCAAAAGAGATACAATTCTATCTACAAATCAATACAGATATTCATTAGAGGTGATAAAATTTTACGAGTGTTTTCCACTTTGCCGCATCATATAATAATAATACGTGAACTGGGCTGAACTGGGCCACCGTTTAGTTAAGCTCAGTTTATATGACGATGCTGATTATTAATCATCATCAAAGAAAATAAGTGTAAATAATTATTTATGAACAGTTCATGTCATAAATTATTCTAATAAATTTATCTCGTCCAATGACGCACTAGTAGAAATGTACTTAAACACATCGCAATCGGTTATGTAGTTTTTGCGTGATTGAGTAACAAACTTACAGACATATAATACAAACTTTCGCATTTATGATATGAGTAAGATAAGATAGGAATTAGTAGGATACACGTAATCAGCCGTGTTTTCACTACGAAAGTAGTGTCGCGAAAGCTATAGTCAACTTCTCAATAAAGTTGCTCGGCACTAGTTTTATCAAAAAATCGCTAGTGCTACGCATTTTTTTGCAAAGGTGACTATAACTGTCGCAATATTAGTTTCGTAATGAAAACATTGCTTAAGGTAAAGTCAAAGTCAAAATAGTTTATTTCCTTTAGATTCTGTATTGATTTTAGTGTAAAGGTCGGTCACTATGAGAGCGGGGCGTGGAGCTTCCTTAGCGTAACATAGTGACAGGTAACATAGCGAGGCGGAAGTGCGTTTTCCGCTGCAGTTTTCCCTCCTGCACTCGCTTCCCCTGCGAAACGTCAAGAATGTACTAGAAACGGTGTTCATTCCTGTTCAATATGTCTATGAATTCGTTTTTATTATTTCTACCTACAAATAACTTAATCCGCCCGACTATGATGTCTTTCTTATAAGTCAGCGCGAATCGCCGCGTTGTCGTTCAGCTAAAAAAAAATTCAAACAAATAAAATAAACTAAAAATTTATATAAATTACCTATATGTGGTTTTAAAAGTAGTCGGGGTATTTTTTATTTAAAATTTAATTTATATTTTTGAGCGACAAAAGGACGACAAAGCAACGACAAACGATCGCGTTTGTCGTTGTTTTGCGATCGTTTTTCTTATGTTTTTATTGTTCAACGCATATATACTTAGAAATATTTTTGCAAGGAGATATATTAGAAATATTTTTAAAGGAAAAATTCATCTTTAAAAATTTGAATTTGATTTGAACTCGCGTCCCTGGATCAATATTCCAGTGCCTATACCGCTCGGCCACGCAAGTTCCCAAGGAGATATATTTTCAAAAATATCCCAAATCCCTCGTGACCCTCTCCCTCTCGACAGGATTATTTACAATATTTCATAAGTACCTAATATTACAATATTTAAAATTCGGATAATTGATAAGCACTTATTATGTTCTTTAAATAAACGTGTACAGTATTAGTTACTAAATAACTTTATTATTCGATCTGTAACTGTATCTTATTCGAAAATCACTAGGTAAGTGAAAATATAAACAGAGTATATTAGATATTCATGTACCCCGAGCTTTATTCCTTCTAATTTTAGACTTTTTCTATTAATATCGAATTGAGTCGTTCGCTCCACTTAATTACTTCTGTTCTCGTCGTACTTAAATCCATTTAAATGTCTTTATTCTCACAAATAGCTACGGTGTGGTCTAAATTAAGATCTGTTTGATCATTAATTATGAATTTTAGCAAGAGATAATGCAGAAAATTGCCCTCGACATACCTACATACAACATTACCTCTTTGTATATTAGTACAGATTAATAAAACCAGAATCCTACTTGTTCAACCCCACAAAAGTTTTATGACAAATCCGATCATACACCGACTAAAAGTCAGGTACAAATTAATCAATAGGCAATTACGAGCGATGCTTACTGACAGCTATTGTAGTCTTCAACTTTCTCATCGTACACTTTGCTGATATCTCTATTTACGTCCTCTGACATTACTCACACTTGCAACTCGCTTTGTCAACTGTGACGTTTACGAGAAATGTACAAAAAAGTCCTCAGTCGGTGACACCCCCCGCTGCAAAGCCTTTGCGGTCGCAAAACGTCTCAATCTTGTATAAAAACTGGATATTTATCACTTACTTTTGCGTTACGTCCACCGTTCCTATCAGCGATACCTGCTGTGATGAATATTACGTCCTATTTCTACCAATTATGAGCGTAATGGAATTAAGTTTTCAAATGTTTAAGGTTTTAGAATATCAATTTCGATCTTCTTCTTTTTCTTTTCGCGTAGTGTGTCTCACCTAGTGTTAGAGTTTTCAGATGCTCCGCGTTACCATGATCGTTTGTCGTTGCTATGTCGTCCTTTTGTCGTTTAAAAAATAAAGTAAATTTTAAATAAAAAATACCCCGACTACATTTAAAAACCAAAGACAATTTTAAAAAATCTTTTTTTTTTTGAAGTTTTGTTTTTCTTTTTTTTTAATTATTTGATGTGTTTTTAATTTTATTTATTTTAGCTGAACGACAACGCGACGACTTACAAGACATCATGGTAGAGCCCAATATCTCTTACATCGATTGCTATCAGATTTAACAACTGTGACCAAGAGCTGGTTAGCACGCCATCCGAAGCACCAACTTCGATTGTGATTTGGCATAGTTTGAAAGTTAAATAAAAAGTCACATCTAGGATAAAAATGTGTAGCTGCTACTTGATTTTACACTTGTGTTTTATTAGAAATTGATATTTTACATTATCAAACCTTCTCGGCTAAGTTTAATAGTATCATCGAAGGCGCATCGAAGGGTAAAGTAAGTATCCACAACTATTAAAACTTTACCTAAGTTTTTCTTTTGACAAAAAAGACCGTAACCTATCCTTAAAGATATTTGCAAACATTTTAGAAAGTTTTATTAAGCAAACCTCTTTCTTCGATTGACAAAAGAGTTTACCGTTTTTTATTTTGCTAAATTATTTTGCAATTTCACATTTTGCGAAAAAATTGTATTTAACAAAAGAATCTTGCAAAAATGAGATTTCTGTTTTTTACCCATACCCTGGCAATTATGAAGGGGTAGTCGGTAAAAGAAAGTCACCGGTAATAAAAATAAACCTTTCGGCAGCAAACGCGCCGCCCCAACGCCACCGAAGGGTTGACTATTTATTTCTATTAGACGACGAACTTAAAATGACACGTTTTTTATTAGAATTACAGAGTAAAAAACTCTATCTGAAAACGGACGGGTAATCTCAACTTAGAACAGACGTTCCATAACGCAGTTGTAAACTACATTGACAAAAAGTTGCAATTGAAAACACGCTCGTAAAGTAATTTGCACAAATTCGCAAAAGGGTAAAAATTCTGCAATAAAGCAAAACTTTTATTTTAAACACCCTTTATGAAAAAAAAAGATAATAAAAGTGTTGTGTTGTTCATTTTTAGTTTTATAACTCGTTTCTGAGTACCAACACTTATATTTTGATGTTTCATCCACCTTTAAAAATACTATAAAGATAATGAAAATAAATTAAAACACAATCTTAATTCGATATACAGCGCTTATACGTCCAAATGAAGGTTTAGGAGGATTAATTCGACATAATTAGAGGGTGGTTAAGTACCGTCATGAAAAGAAATAAACCGTTTTATAACTCGAATTTCTTTACCCTACGTAAAGCCTCCCGTAAAACTCATAGGAAGATCGGATCGGCGATATGAGGCGGAAATAAATCGCCATTTAAAATCAATTTGTGTAAAGGGTGTTCGGCTAAGTAGTTGGCGAGGCGGGTCAGAGTGTGGGCGCAGCGGTCACGCGCTCTCTCACCAATTGCCTTCATCCAGCCAACCTTTGTTACGATATCGGCCAAGAATCGAAGGGGCCGGCTGGCTTTAGGTTAAGAAAACATTACCTCTTACACGATTAAGCTGTCGAATCTCAATCGATGATTCAAATCGGTGATATCCGAAATTGAAACTGATGTCGATCTCTTTATTTAGGTAATATTGGCCATGGTTTTTCACTCAATAGTTTAGCTATATTACATTTTTCATTTATATATGAGTCAAGTAAAGAATCGCTGTCACATGGTTAATGAAAAGTCAGACACGTCCACGTCGTTTTCAAGCAAAAGAGGCGAGAAAGCGTACGACTCGTTTATTTAACACATCGAGGGATATCGGTAGGTGAACTCAAGGGGGTTACGCGGCTTAAGCTAGTACTGCTGTGCGCCGCGTCTCGTATTGGGGCTTACCGTGATTTACTCGTTACGTCGCCTCGCGACCCGCTCTGGCCTTCGTTTTTTTCTGTTTACTTAACGGATCAGGGGTTACCCTTTATTGGGTAAAGTCGGAAAACTGATATTCCACGCGACATAAACTTAGACGCGACTTTATTGGCGGCGCGAGATTTGTATTGGATTTATTTGGAATGCAATATAGCGGAATGCGATCGGTGATCCGATCTATCGGTGAACGGCTGCGTGTCTCATTTTTGTATGCTGAATAAAAATGTATTTGAAACGTTTGACGTAAACGCAGTATGCCCATATATGGGCAATTTATTTATTACAGTCTAAATATTTTTAAATGACGGGGTATTTACCATGTTTCAATTCAATTTTAACAGAGCTCGATATTTTGCCAGTAATTTCAATTGTCTTGTCCACGGAACTTTAATAATATTTGTAGTGAAAACAACCATGTTAGTTTATAATCGTATACTTATTATACTCTTCTTTAAATTCATCTTCAATGAGTTTTATTTTCATTTGTGTGTTTGCCCAAAAATGCCTAAAATTTTTGCACCTAGTTAGATTAACAATGAACAAGATCATTAATCAAATATTGAATAAGTTTTGGCGTAAGAACCGAGACACAACACGTCATTTTTCATCGGCTTCTTAAATACCCCGTAAATGGCCACAATCCCTTTATTGCCAGCGTTAAATCTTTGAAATCTCAACAATTATGTTCACACGATTCTAGCTAAGTCCCGGTCACACAAAGGTGTGAATAAATCAAAGTTTGAACAAGATATTAAGGACCGTGGCAGTGACAAAACTATCGAAGGTGTTTTGGAATTGTGGTCGTGACATTTACGTCCCTTTCTGCGGCCAGTGACATTAAAGTTTACGTAGTATATATGTGGATTAGGTCCGGTGACTCTAAATAGCTCTGAATAGTTTTCAATCTAATGCCAGACTTGTTTTTTTGCAAGATGAAAGCGATGGAAAATATGGAAATCCAAGTTTTAATGAAGCTTACTTTCGGATTAAATTTATGTAATCAAGTAAAATGTTGAGGTAGATATAGAAATCATTAAAGCCAATTAACGTAGCTTGGCTTCACATAGTTGAACCAGTTTTTTAAATATGACGTGGTCTCCACCATAAACTAGGTACTCAGCTATGTTTTCTTGATTAAGAAAGTGGCGAGCTAAGTTAAACACTATTCTGTGCCTTAACTTATAGCCTTATTAATGAGCTTCAAATAATTTCGGAAAATATGCTTTGCCTTTTTCTGTGATAAGATCTTTTTTTTTTTGAAGTTTGTCAACTTTCAAAGTTGACAAACAGAAACTTAAAAAATAGTCCTACCTTATTCCATATTTATTTTAAGGCTAACTTTGTAAGTACAGTGACGGAAGACGATCGGATTTTTGAGTTCTTTCGAAGGTTTCGATCGATTTTTGGTGGTGGTCAATAGGTCAAATAGTTAGTATAGGCGGAATAATAATTATTAGAATTATTAAAAAAAAGGAGGACGATCTCGAGGGACGTCAGGTAACACTGGAATGAAAAGGATAGTTAGAAAATCTTAGCATCTGATTTCAACTATTAAATAATGTGCTGTTGACTGCAATGCAGAAGGCTGCCGGTTCGATTCCCGTCGGATGCAAATATTTATGCTTACGAGTAAAAATAAATATTTGTATCTGATCTGGGTGTCTTTCTATGTATAATGTGTATGTATTTACAAAAAAAAAGTATAATATGTAGTATATCCGTTGTCTAGTACAGATAGTACAAGCCTAGTGCTTAGTTTGGGGCTAGATTGCGCTGTGTGTAATGTAGTGAAATATTTATTATTTATTTATTTATTTAATTCGTCGCGTTTTTAGGGATGTTCACCGATTACTCGAAGATGGCATGACCAATTGAGATGGTTCTTTTTTAATGAAAAAAGGTGGGAGCTCCGAGATGGTCTGCAATTCGGTGAGGATCTGATGAGTATATCTTCATAGGATAGCATACCAGAATGCAGTATATTACTCATTTTAGCATTTTTACCAAAAAAATCGGGCCCTAAAGAACGAGGTACAAATTGATGGAATACCACTACCTCTCCTCAGACAAATCCTTAATAATGAAAATTACGGTTACAATTTTTTCTTGATTATTATTATTAATGGCAGTCGATAGTAGGTAAGGGTGAAATAAAAAAAAAACTAATAAATTAAAAACCGGCATTAAAAAAAGGAAAAAATAACCTCTACAACTTCCGTTGACTGATATTTCATACTTCTTTATGTGTATAATGGGCTAATAAAATTTAAATAAAATGATGTCTTATACGTCAATTACCTAATTAAAAAAAAGAAAAACAAACTTCAAAAAAATTGAAGATTTTTTATATTGCCTGTGTTTTGAAGACAGGGTATTTTTTTTTTTAAATTTACTTTACTATATATTTTTGAACGACAAAAGGACGACATAGCAATGACAAACGATCATGGTAGCGCGGAATATTAATTTCGAGTTTTAACCCCCAATGGAAAAAGAGAGGTGTCTTATATGAGTACCTACTTTTGAGATGTCTATGAATCTGTGTCGCTGTGTGTCTGTCTGTTGCGATGTAGCTCCCATACGGATGAAGCGCTTTTTAGGCTTTTTTTTTGTTTGATAAGTGACTTAAGAAGTTTTTGGTTTGGATGTCACTTTTAGTTTTTTTATTACATTAAATATCTAAGCCTTTCTATCTTAATTATAATCCATAAAACGCATCCATCGCTGACTCCAGCGCCCCTGCGAGCCTCTGTTTGCACACAAGGTGCCCCGCGGCGTTATTTTTTACAATTCAATGAACCGTGCGCACCTCTACTTTGACAAAAAGGAACAACATGCCTCTAAGTGGATTATGTTTTCGCATAGAGTGATTTCACGTCACATTTACAAACATTGTCCCTAATCAACAATACATCGTTATCGTTACGTAGGTGTTTGTTACCAATCAATTGTTAAACCGTTTTTTATCGAATTTAAGAGGCTTTTAAAAAGTGAGATAAAGTTTTGGACATCTGTCTCAGTATTGTGGAATCTGCGAGGCCAAAGGATCTTTATCTGTAAGACGGTTAGTAAAAAGAGCAATGTTTTTAAGGATTAAAAAAGGAGATTGGTAGGTGCCCACTTACTTACATTTAAATTTTTTTGTTAATAATGTGTAGCTACTGCTTAGGTACATGATATGTTGAGTATTTTATATTATATAAATAAATAAATATTATAAAATACGCGCACGCCGCCGCCAGATTTCGCTGGATTGTTCGGGTTTTAGACCTCCTTATTAGAAGTCGATCAAAAGGGCTTAGTATTATTAGCTTTATTAATTATACTTTAAACTAATGTTAGACACCTATAATGGCCGTTCATTTTCTACATGGGAACTTTAAAAATAAGGAATAATACCTAATTTATAACATAAGCTCCAAATATTCTTAGTCCAAAAAAATAAGTACTAATAAAAGAATTACTTTGATACGTTAATTCGTTTCCGATTTATGGAAGTAAACGTGCAATGCGAACTCGGGTGTGACGTCACGTCACACACGCCCAGTCCACTCGCGCTCTATGCGTCGATGTCACAATACATGTCGTCTAACGTTTTGATTAGCGGAGCGTTGTTAATGACGTCACGTGATTGTTGGCGAAACTCAATATTTATAGTAAGTTTGAATGCCTGTAAAATCAAAACTAATAGATATTTTTTACGTTTAGTGGCACAAGGCCGAGGTTCAGGCATAGAGCGCTGAGGGCATCAATCGCTACGAAGTGCGCAAGACCACCAAATTCCTACTTTCGTAGGAACATATTATTCGTATTGTTCGTTCGTGTTTGTTGTTCGTATTGTTCATATTGTTCGTTATTTATGCTACGGCTACTGTAGCAGCTACGGTGACTGTAACAACAAGACAACAAGCGATCGTAACGGAGAAGGCCGAACATCCACCGCCGACTATACAAGATGTAACAGGTAAGCCCTTTTAATCCGAAAGTCCGTTCTAGACGTCTAGGCGAATACCTTTTGTTCTACGACTTTTGAAAATTCGATCTTTTTTTTTGAAAATTTTGAGATTATGTTTCACTGGAAAAACAGCTGTTTTTGAAAATAAAGGTAATTGAAGGTTTGATTGTAGTAGACCAAACTAAATGAAAGAACAACATAAGGTCAATGACCTCGAACTCTAAGAAACAGCTGATTTTCAAGTAAACTTTACACCTAAATTTTTCGAATAGTACTTCGAATTTTCAAAAGTCGTAGAACAAAAGTTGTTCGCCTAAACGTCTAGAACAACCCCCTTTCGGATTAAAATGGCTTACCCGTTACATCTTGTATATATCTACTAAGTTAGTTTAGCTTAGCTCCACATCATTAAGTCACTTTTAAACTGCTGTAAACTTATATAAATACAATATTTTCTTAAAATTTACAACATTTCAAAAATACAAAATGTATTAGGTAAGTATATGTATAAAATCTTTGTAGAAAAAATATTTTTCTCTGTAAACAATTCTCTGCTTTTTTATCAAAAAATATATTCGCGACATTTTTTATCCCATTCAAATAAAAATGTTGGTTTTCCGAAACGACACCAAAGATATTCCTTGAATTATCGAATTCTTCTTTTAAGAATAGAACTATAGATTTTATTCAAAGGTTACCCCATAGTTAAACCGAACGATTTCATTCATTTACTTTGATTCATGGAGTTAGCTCTTCAGGCCTTCGACAGGAGGCGTTTCTGAACAAACACGTGCAAAACAAAATCAGTTTTCGCGGCGAATGTCTATAAATCAAGTATTATTATAAAAGGGCATGTTCGAGTGGCCGTATTGTCGCTTTATGGATGTTATGCCATTCATTACAGGCCATTAAACGTATTATAACACGACGTCCAGTCAATTGAGACCCGTGATGGGACAACCTTTCGGTAGAAAGTGGATTTTAAAAAGATGTAGTACATAGAAGCTAAGATGTCTAGTTTTGGTGGCCGGGTCATACCTCAGGAAGCTTTGTTTGGGCGCGATGCGACAAGCTTTGATCTAAGATAATATATAGCTAGTGTTGATAGAGCCCCCAAACGATGGTTACAATAAATGTCTTTAACCAAGTTCAAGAGTGTGCATTCTATTGTTCTTGTCACAGTATGTTCACATGAACCTTCAACTGTATCGATCTACACATATTTATAAAATCCAAAATCTGCACTGAGTCAGTTATAGGTAGGCATAAATACAAACTTGCTGTGCTCCGCGGTTTCACCCGCGTAAATGCCAATCCCGTAGGAATAACGAGATAAAATAGCGTATGTGTTATTCCAGGTCTCCATATATCTTCATTCTTAGTTTCATCGCAATCAGTTTTAGCGGTGTTTGCGTGGGAGAGTAACAAAGTTACAGACTATCAATAGACACGTGATTTTTTTTTATTTCTGCTCACTCACAAGTAGAACTATTTCAATTTTTAGTTCTTAAATAAGTTGTATTTTGACGTTAATAATTTTTTGGATGATAGGACATGATGATTCCCTCGACTTGACTTTAACTATGATGACTTGACTGTTTCGATGCAATGCAAATAAAAACTTCCATAAATTAATAATACTTGACACTGGCAAATGTCCAAATGGATTAAGCCATATATAAACGAAGATGATAGGACATGGATAGGACTATTTCATGACATTTATTTAATTTTCTATGTCATTGACATTTTCGTATTGGTACTGTAAAATCAATTTGTATTTGTTTGTCTGGATGCTGTACGTGTGCTTGTCTGTTTGACACCATCTCAGCAATAATTAGTTAGTATGCTATTTTTGACACCGATATCAATAATTTAAATTAAAATTTTCTAACATTATTCACGTGCCTAACTATGGCAAAATAGACGCACAATTTTTGTTTTGTAAGACCTAATTATTATTTATCTATTTTGTGTGAATCAATAAATGATTATGATTATGATTACACAATGACATCGATAAATGATCAAAATAGAAATAAATGACAGTCGCCCATGGCCACGGAATTCCATTACATTTTATCCTATACTACTATCTCCTATTTTTAACAAAAACGCAAAAGTTTGTAAGTATGTACTATTATGAATTTGTTACTCTTTCCCGTAAAAACTTCTAAGCCGTTTTCTATGAAGCTTCGGAAATAGCCGGCTATTTAGAGTTAAAAAAGGAGTACAATAACACATAGACTAAATCAATCTCAATATTGCAACGTGGTACTACTGGATAGCTAGTCGTACCTAAATAGTTGCATGCGTCGTAAATAGTTGCATGCACATAACGAACGATTTTATACGAAGATCATAAAGAGTAAGAAGTAGATTAGGTGAGAAAGACGTCAGTTTGTCTGCAAAACCAAACAAAAGCCTTGGTACTTTTTTAACTCATTATTATATAGGTAGATACTACACATCGATAGATATAAAAACGTTATCCCAAATAAGACATCAACTTTTCCCATCTGCTATAAAAGTCATTCATCGAGGAAAGATTAATAGTTAGTAGCAAACCATTACATTCCTTTTATCATAAAAGTAGAACTTTTAGAAAATTTTATGGCGTGGAAATAACAATTTGCAGTTTTGGTCGGGTTCCAGAGTTTTTATTGTGTCACATAGAGGGCGTGACCGCGTTGCGAATGAGAAAAAAATGTTTTATTCAAAAATATTATGAAGCGGACTATCCAAATATTTACTTAACGAGAATCTTTTATTCATAGCAATGTAGTTTCTTTTATTTGGAATTTTATAAGTTAGGCAGGTACCTATTGAAAGAGAAAAAAACTATTTCTAATTTTTAATTGTTGCTTTACTCGACTAGCTCTACTTGAGCTGGTAACAGTTCATTTTATAATCTTTAGAAACTTTAGAAACCCTTACTTTTTATGTAAATAGGTACCAAACCTTGGAAGTTAAAATTTTTACTCAGTCTACGGAGAAAGCCCGCCATTTAAAGACAGTTCGTATCTGCATGACAGTAACGTAAATCCAAGCAAATTTATAAATATGTTGTATACCATAGCTGGCCTCCGCGGTTTCCCGCGCGTAAGGCCTGATCCCCCGGGAATATCGGGATACTAATATCCTAAGTTACCCATTTTAGTGCTAATTATGTTATAATAATTATGCTAATAACTGTCTGGATAGCATACCAAGTTTCATCGTTGGTTTAGGAGTTTTTGCGAAAGTACTCTTTCACGTCTAAGTACCCTACTGAACTTAAGCCTTAAGTAATGCCTTAAGTTTTTACTCAGGTACACAAAAACATTAAATTATTAGCTAGATGATCGTGAAATTAAGTTACTGAATGAAATGTCTACTGTTGTGAAAACTGGAATTATCTTTTAAGAAAACTTTAATTTTATTATGTAGGCCTAGTAAAAACGCTAGTAACGCCATCTATATAAAACTTAACCAACAATTTGATATACGTCATCTGGCGAGACTTGCTAGAACTAAGTGGTTCAAGTATTTGGCATTCAACTTACACAAGTTGTTATAACCTTGACGTAGTTATGAACAGTGCCGCTAGATGGCACTTTTATAGTTTAACTTTATGAAGATTAGATGGCGTTAGTTTACGAGAAAAACGGCCAAAAAAAACCCAACGAAGACTTACTACCAACATGGAATTTCGGTTTTGATTGAGGACAAAACTGTGCCACAACAGCCGGCACAACTAAAATTTCTCAACTCGAAAACCGATTCAGCAATTAGCGAAAAGACGTATCATTCTGCACAGCCATTTTCTGCACTGAAACTTTTATTAGGTACCAATGACTTAAATTAGGCTTCCATTTGATTATTCGACATTTTGGAATCTTCTAAGGTACCCTGCTCGGGAAATCTTTCCAATATCTTACTGAAAGGCTATGAATAATCCCGCTGGTCCTGCTCCATAGTAAGTAACTACTTAATTTATGTCTTACCATGATCTCTTATAAGTCGTCGCTAAGTTGCCGCTATACTATTGTTCAACTAAAAAAAACTAAAAAAATCAAATAATTAAAACACAACTTAAAAAAATAATAATTATTATCTGTGGTTTTTTAAAGTAGTTATGGTATTCGTGTTTTTTAATTTATTTTATTTTTTGCGCGACAAAGCAACGACAAAAGGACGAGAAAAGATCATGGTACGGACAATCATCTCTACACACCCCCTGCCCTGCCTGTAGTATTTATATGGCCTGTTTCTATAATCTCATTGACCAGTCCGCCCAGCAACCAGTCGCCTTCGTCGTCGTGGCAGTTCATTAGCAGTTTTGTAAACCGATTAGTAGGTAGATTATTGTGGAATAATTACAAGGGACGTTCCGCCGACTTGCCGACAGACGGTAATTAAACTTGAGTTTATTTTAAAAGAACCTGGTAGAAAATCGTGGTGTAATATTTAAAAAAAAAATGTATTCAATATTTAAAAAAAAAAAAAAATTAATAGGCTACTTTTTGTCCTGATAACTGTTTCCTGCTTTCGCCTTCATAAGTCCCGATCCAGGGAAAACCTCGGGGCGCTGCTAGTTCTGTAATATTTCGAAAGATTTATGGAGATGCATTTTACCTTGTAAAATATTTTTTATCTTTGATTTAGATCTTTGTACTTATCATTTGTATCTTTGAAAAAGGTCCAGTATTTTCGGAGTTTATTCGTTACAAACAAACAAACAAACAATAATTTGTCTTCATAATATTAGTAGGTATATCTAAACAGGTGAACATCAAGGTAAGCACTATAGGTATGTAACTAGTGCTTAAACGCTTGCCTATCAATAGTAACAAAAAAGTAAAAAAATATACCTAGAAATTAACATATTAGACCTAGAGAGGGAAATCCAAAGTAAACGCGAGTCATAAATTAATTTTATTCACGTCAAACACAAGCTCGAGCACTGTTTTGTTTGTCATTGTACCTAGGTACCTATCTACAGTTGAATTTGTGATTCACAATTTACAATAAGCAGGAATAAATTGTGTATCCTTTTAGGGAAAAATGATTCATTCAAATAAGTAATTTATTTAATTACTTTTCAGTTTTTGAAAACAAAGGGAATTGTCTTTTATTATTTTCTAGCTGACCCGGCGCACCTCGTATCGCCATCGGTCGTATCTTATTATTTTACAAATGTGAAAGTTTGTGTGTTAGTAATTTCAAACCTTGAAATAAGATTTAATTTAATTTCGTAGGTAAATGAGTAGGTACCTATGTATATATTAACTTCTTTAAGCAAAAATTAAAAATTTAATAAAATAAAAAAATGTAATTCCCATTCCCTTTCCATTTATAATATGAGTGTGATTTTGAAAACTTTAACTTGTACGAATAAGTAAACTGAATTCGCTGAAATCCGACGTACTTATTGATTGTGCCGGCTGCGGTCTCACCATCTCTCACAGCCGACACCCACAAAAATTTACGATCCTGCGGTCACGAATCGTGGCTCGCACGATTGATTACGCGACGAAAGAATAATACTTACCTAAGTTACTTCCCGACTGAATGTCTAGTAACAGTAATATGGTAAGTTACTTCCAGACTGAATGTCTAGTAACAATAATATGGTAAGTTACTTTCAGACTGAATGTCTAGTAACAGTAACATAGTAAGTTATTTCCCGACAGAATGTCTAGTATCAGTAAGATGGTAGGTTACTTCCCGACTGAATGTCTAGTAACAGTAACATAGTAAGTTATTTCCCGACAGAATGTCTAGTAACAGTAAGATGGTAAGTTACTCCCCGACTGAATGTCTAGTAATAGTTAAATGGACAGTTATTTCCCGAATGAATGTTTAGTAACATTAATGTGGTAAGTTATTTCCCGACTGAATGTCTAGTAACAGTAAGATGGTAGGTTACTTCCCGACTAAATGTCTAGTAACAGTAAGATGAACAGTTATTTCCCGAATGAATGTTTAGTAACATTAACATGGTAAGTTATTTCCCGACTAAATGTCTAGTAACAGTAAGATGGTAAGTTACTTCACGACTGAAAGTCTAGTAACAGTAACATAATAAGTTATTTCCCGACTGAATGTCTAGTAACAGTAACATGGTAAGTTATTTCCCGGACTCAATGTCTAGTAACAGTAAGATGGTAAGTTACTTCACGACTAATTGTCTAGTAACAGTATCATGGTAAGTTATTTCCCGACTCAATGTCTAGTAACAGTAAGATGGTAAGTTACTTCACGACTGAATGTCTAGTAACAGTAACAAGTTATTTCCCAACTTAATGTCTAGTAACAGTAAAACGGTAAGTAACTTCACGACTGAATGTCTAGTGATAATAAGATTTTTAGAGCACCTTCTTTTTATACCCTGTTATATTTGTTCCGGTGACGGAATGAATGTTTTTTTTCAAATTATATTATTCTTCCTAATAACTAGTCCTGTTGAAATTTCCAACGGAATTTTTCCGTTGAATAAGGGTAGTAAACTGTCAAAAAACAGTAAAAGATCTAAACAGAAATACTTTCTATAATCCTCACATTCTTGAAAAGGTTTTTTTTTTCATGAAAACATTGTGAATACTACCTCAAAATATTTTCACTTAAGTTTAATTCAATATTGACTGATGTGCGAAGTTTTATACACTTACAGGTTTTCACAATTTCCTAATACAGAAGGAAATATTATGCTCAAAACATGCAAATTTTACGATAGGATACAAAATACGATCGGAACTGAAACAAGATTTTAAAAACTACGTCATTATGCTGACATAGGATAATTATAATCAATCATCAATCAAAATACTTGGGTATAATAAAATTGTAACTTAGCGGTGTCTGTTTTTGATAGATATTTTGAAAAAACTATTTTTAGGGGTACGTACTAACGTAACAGACCCCATTTCCGTGTTTAAATTTTTGTCTGTTTGTCTGTGCGTTTGTTCGCGCTAATCTCGGAAACGGCTAGACCGATTTCAATGAAATTTGGTATGCAGATAGCTTAAGACTTCTATTAACATATAGGCTTTATCCGGATATCAAGTCCGGATATCCGGATAATAAATAAAAAATGCGTAATATCGTTGTTTTTTAATTATCGTCATCGATCGTCATCAACAAAATTTGCCTTACTTCACACTTAAACGGACGATTAGGGAAGTACTGATGATGCCAGGGGCGGCAGCGCCTGGCTTTTTGCGTGGATTTTTGCATTGCGGTAAGAACAACGCTGAATCGCAACTTCCCCTTTTGAAACCGCGGGGCGCAGCTAGTATCTAACTAAAGCTTTGCGAAGCCTCTACAGTCGTTCCATAGAGGGGATCAACAAGTGAGTCGCGCGTCCCGCTTCGCACGTAGTAGGCTTAAGTCTAAGCAGAAGAAAAATATTGTTTGTTGCGAAGCATATTCTGCATCAGCCACAAGTTTGGCGAATGTGAAATTCAAATACATGTTTTATTGAACCTTCTTCTAAGGTCTGCAAATAACAGAATCACGATTCATTAAGTTTTGTTCGATACTTTTTTACTTTGAAAATTGTGCTGTATTTTCTATATTTTACTCTTTTCTTCTCTATTATACTATATATCGAAACAATTTTTTATTTAATACAAAGGAAATAATCAATACTTTAAACTGCTTATGTGATGATTTTTAATATTGCTTAATTTCCGTAAAATTATTGAAAAATGATTTGAGACTTACGCCTTTTCAGTTTCGTGTTAAAAGCATGAAAACCTTCAATCTAAAATCAACTGTATTACAACGCATCTAAGTAGACGTTGCGCCAACCTCAGTCCGCCGTCTGGCGCCGTCGAAGGTGGACCTATGTCAGTTTTCGCTCCCAAATAATTACGTAATCTATTTTAAATTATATTTCGTATAGATTCGAACTTTTTACATTTTTTCCGGCCAATATGAAAATAATTGTTATGTTATGACAGTCATGTCAAATCATACCTACTGTCATAAAACTGTCTAGCATTGTTGTGATTGTTGGTAAAACGTAGTGATTATTTATCTTTGATATTTGATTGTTGTTGTACTAAAAAAAGAAAGACTAAATAATTACACAAGAAATAAATACTACAAAGATAATAAACTATATAAATAATCTAAGGTGAATGACCATTGAGTCCAAAAATGCCCATCACACTGGTGGCATTACCCCGTTGAATCGCCAACGATACTATTTGTACTTAGTGTTGCAATCAGAGTAACTGTATTTACTAGCAATTTGCAATAAAAAAAGCTTTTTCCAAACGAAAGCTTGCTAAAACATCAAAAAGAAATCTAAATATCGTAAGAGAGGCGAAAAAATAAATCTATTTACCTTTTCCATTGTCAAAATGAAAATTGAGATAGGTACTTACCTACAAGGATTTTGCGGAATTAATATAATAAGTATCTACACTTCATCAAGGTAATGCAAGCTAATAATCGACCATTACAAATGAGAAAGTAACTCTACCAGGCTGTGGTTCATTTTCTCGCCCAAGCCGCTAAACCGATTTTGATAAATTTCGATTCAAAGATAGATGGTACTTTGGCAAAGGTTACTTTTGAAATTGATATTCCCGCGGGTTCGGGACTTACACGTGTGGAACCGAAAGGCGCAGCTAGTACTTACATACCTACTAATCTATACTTCTGTAATCTATCTATATCTATAAAACTCTTTGTCCTGACTGACTTACTCACTGACTGAACCGCTGGTAGAGAGAGATGAAATTTGGAAGGTGTGTTCTTTGTGATCTAGGCATCTGATAATAATATTATTACAAGTGATTCAACGAACAGTGGACCTCGTGGGAACTAATTATTGAAAGGGCTCTTTATATCATCATAATAGAGCAGAAAAATCGGATCACATAATGTTTAGATATCTAGTACATCCTTTTGTGGGGGAACTACCCCAAAAATTAAAATCCCCCACAACAAATAAAATCTATTTACTCATAGAACTTGTATACCTTTCATTAAAATCGGATCTCATAGTGCGGAGATAGCTGTTACCGCTTTTAGTGGGAGAATCACCCCACCAATCAAAAAACCCCCACGACAAAAATAGTAAGTTTACACATCTACGGCTCAACAAAGTAATTTTACACACCTACTGCTCTACAAAGTAATTTTATTTGACCACTAGCTGCGCCCCGCGGTTTCACCCGCGGAAGTGAACGCGTTATCACGGGCGCGGGCGGCCAAGCGGTTGCACTTTTTCGTTCATACTCGGATTCTACTAATTGGATGTCGATGCAAAGTATACCACGACCTTCCTCGAAAATTGAACTATCCAATATTGAAAACCAGATTTCAATCGGATCAGTAGTTTTTAATTGTATAAGAAACAAAGAAACAAACAGACAGACATGAATTTTAAAAATTATATAATTTTGTTCTATTATTTTTCCTAAGTCCACTAGACCACTTTTTTTTTAAATTACTTCCAAGTACAGACTTTTTGTTCTCTCTTTCTTTATTATAAGTATAGATAGATATAGATAAGAAAAGGTCAACGTAAAGCGAGCCTTTATTCCCTAGGTGCATAAAGTGCCATTATACACCTAAGTAGAGCATAATAGTAGTATATGCACCGAGGTACTAAAGCCCTGTCTTATATAGCGGGCGTCATGTTGAATCCAAAGCGTACGTATCTTGAGCGAAGCGAAGGAGTTATGTACCTAGAGTCCTGAGTGAAGCGTGGGATTCAAGCGCCCAAGATAAAGACAGGCTTTATTACCGAGGTGAATATTCTACTTTACACATCTACTGCGAGACAATAAAGAGGCTACAAAAATAAGAATTTAATTAACAACAAAATAATAGATTAATGCTACGTGTATGAAATATATTTACAGCTCTATTTTAGCAATATTTTAAAGGACAAATTTTTCTTCAAAAATTCACTCGCGACGAGATTTGAACTCGCGTCTCTACGTGAGTGAATTTTTGAAGATAAATTTTCCCTTTAAAATATTTCTAGTAGATATGCCTTGTGCAATAAAAACAAATTATGAAATAGCTCTATATTAATTAAATTTAACAATGATACATCAAAATGACAAAACCAAGCATCGGCTTTAGTCGATGAAATAAGTTGGGGCTTTATATTAACTAAAACTTTTTGCCTTACCCTTCCGTCGAAATAAAAATAGAAGAATAATAGCCCAGTTTTTATTTTTTTATGTGTTATGTCTAGGTGGCCAGTTCCAAGTGGACGTATGCTACCTGAACCTTAGTTCTAAATTTAAATTACTTTATGCCCTAGGTGTATAATATCGCTTTACGCTGACCTTTTTGGTCAAATAAAGTAACTTTGTTGAGCAGTTATAGGTGTGTAAAATAATTTAAATTTGGAACTAAGGTTCTGGTAGCATACGGCCATTTTGAACTGGCCACCTAGACAAAACACATAAAAAAATAAAAACTGGGCTATTTTTCTTCTATTTTATTTCGACGGAAGGGTAAGGCAAAAGTTTTAGTTAATATAAAGTAAAGTAGAGTATTCACCTCGGTAATTAAGCCTTTATCTTGAAAAAGATAAAGACAGGCTTAATTAATTAATAAGTGCGCTTGATTCCCACGCTTCACTCAGGACTCTAGGTACATAACTCCTTCGCTTCGCTCAGAAGTAAGTTTTTGAAACCCTCGCTGCGCTTGGGAGTTAACTCTAGAGTCTTTCGTATGCTTTGGATTCAATATGACGCCCGGAATATAAGACAGGGCTTTAGTACCTCGGTGCATAAACTAATATTATTTGACCAAAGAGGTCAACGTAAAACGAGTAATGACTCGCTAAATATCTAATGTGATATCTGGGATGTAAAATGCGCGTTTAAGCCCTAGGGAATAAAGTAATTTTTTGGAACATTAACATTTGCTTGTATTACAGGTATTTAATAATAAAAATCAGACTGGTACATTCAGGCTCTGGGCCAAATGCACATTGCAAACAAAAATAATTGTCTTTTGGCCGCATGGTAAGGTGATAATAAAATGAAAATAGAAATACCGGAAAAAGACGATCAATTTTGGAAAAAAGAGATGGAACCGAAGTTAACAAGTTTTTACATGGAATGCTTACTGCCTGAGTTGATAGATCCACGCCATCCCAGAAAAAGAACAATTCTCGATCCAGATTACAAACCCGTCAAAAAGAGTGTTTGTCAAACCTCTTAATCTGAAATTCCATCGAGAAAACGACTACTTTCGCCTATTGATAACCATTCAATAATTGTTACACCACCAGTTCAACGTAGGAAATTGGAATTTCATGAAATGTAAATACTTAATTATTTGTAAATAAAAAGGAGTCAGATTTGTTTACAAATGAAACTTTTAATGCAAGAGTAAATAGTAATAATATTAAAAACCTATTTGTGAAAACTGTAAAATGAAAAAAATAAGAATAACTCCATAGTTTTTCTGTTCGTTGCGCTGATATTTTTGTATCACAACATTTTTGATGAAGTTGCAACAAAACCAATTTTTCATCTCTCCCGTTCGGAAAGTTTAATTTTCATGGGTAGATATCCGGGTTGAAAGTAGCTCATTTCATCCCTAGGGTGGAAATATAAAAATAATTTTTAATTATTGCAACTATTTGACAAATTTTAAGGGGTATTTAAATAATTAAGTAGCTCTCAAATTTTGAAAGGCCTCAAATTTAAAGTAGATTTAAAATTGATTAAAATTTGAGGCCACTTAAAATTTGAGGGAAACTTAAATTATTAAGTAGCTTTTAAATTTTGAATGGCCTCAAATTTGAATTGGATTAAAAATTGATTAAAATTTGAGGCCACTTAAAATTTGAGGGAAACTTAAATAATTAAGTAGCTTTTAAATTTTGAATGGCCTCAAATTTGAATTGGATTTAAAACTGATTAAAATTTGAGGCCACTTAAGACTTGAGGGCTACTTAAATAATAAAGTAGCTCTCAAATTATAAATATGAGGCGCCTTCTATTTTCTCATAGAGGGTAATAAAAAGTAGAGTGTATCACACTACTCTAGAATCCCTCACTTCGCTCTGGATTCAAAAAACCACCCTCACCGTAAAAATATTATTTTGCTTCATTGTAATACAATCTACTAACTATTCTGATAGTGGGCGATGAATATTTTTCATTCGAAAATAGTATTCGCTCCCGAGGTAGACATTCTAGTATTACGGTATGAATCGCGTTTGTTGCCTCAGATGAGGGAGGCCGGAAGGGCTCCGAAACGTCGGGCTTGTATTATAAAGCCAACAAAACAAACGCGATTCAAACCGAAACACAGTTTCAGCACGCTAGCTAATTGGAAAGTGTATCAAATTGAATTTGCAAGATTACGCCCGGACTCCGGACAGACAAACTAACAAGAAAAGTGAGAATGGCACGACAATGGTCAAGTCTGTAATAAGTCAAATAGGTAATTGGTCAAGTCCACTATCGACAAGTTATGAATTTTTCCAAACATGCCATTAGCCTGGTCCACACTGTACGATCCACATGCTCCAGAATCTTTTATCCTATTTTCTCCCTCTCCGCTGCTTGAGCGCGAATAAGATAAAATATTCTTTAGCGCGGGGATCGTCCGGTGTGGATGCGGCCGATTATTCCCAGCTGTCCCCTCTAGCCCTGTCCCCGGGGTGACAATTCGTGGCGACTGTCCCCTTTGAAAGCTGGCTAAAGGGGACAAATGGAATTATGTTTCTCAGTTGTCACGGTGGGGGGGGGGGGACAGATGGGAATCTGTTCTCCCATTTCTACCCCGCATGTGTGTTATAATAAAACTAGCTGCGCCCCGCGGTTTCACCCGTGTTCGTAATAAGTACCCTAATGTACCATTATTATTTTAATGAACTTTATAAACGCATACCACTTGCATTCATAGTACAAAATATTACTATGAATGCAAGTCGTAAGGGGTTCGTCGGTTAGGGGTGAAGTTTGTAATGAAGATCTCGAGAAGCTCTATAACTTATGCTAAGAAACTAGTGGTCTAGTGTCAATAGTTTCCGAGATATTGACGGCTCAAGTTTGACAGCTGTCAACCAAACTGATGATCTCGAGGAGCTCTATAACTTAGGCTGAGAAACTAGTGGTCTAGTGTCAATAGTTTCGGAGTTAGGTTAGATCGTTTTTTGTTTTTACTTCGATCGTCTTTTGTTTTCCACTAATCTCTTCTATTAACTTTTTTTTCCCAAAAATATACAAAGTCTTTTTAGTATCTTAGTGGGACTACTTCACCTCTAGAGTATATTAATATGTATGTAGTCGACTCGTCCCAATGTCTAAACTACCGTCCCTGGTCCCAGTTTCGAAGGGGACGACTTCACCCCTAATCCAAAATATTGCTATAAATGCAAGTCGTATGCGTTTATAAAGTTCATTAAAATAATAATGGTACATTAGGGTACTTATTACGAACACGGATGAAACCGCTGGGCGCAGCTAGTTCTATTATAACACCAACATGCGGGGTAGAAATGGGAGAACAGATTCCTATCTGTCCCCCCCGCCCGCCGTGACAACTGAGAAACATAATTCCCATTTGTCCCCTTTAGCCAGCTTTCAAAGGGACAGTCGCCACGAATTGTCGCCCCGGGGACAACTGGGGAAAAATTCCTAGTTGTCCCTCCGGGGAACAGGGCTAGAGGGGACAACTAGGAATAATCGGACGATACAAGTTTTGAAGATACAAAACAAACAACTTGCAAATTATTAAATAAAAATTATTGCACGACATATACACACAGCGCAATCTAGCTCCAAACTAAGCACTGGGCTTGTACTAGGGGTATTAGACCACGAATATAATACATATTATACCTCTTTTTTTTTGTAAATACATACATATTAAACATAAAAAGACACCCAGATCAGATACAAATATTTATTTTTAAGCATAAATATTTGCACCCGACGGGAATCGAATCCGCAGCCTTCCGTATTGCAGCCAGGCCCGCTAGGAGTAATAGTGTTCCGTGAGCCAGGCGGTCGCCCGACGCACCAATGAGGTCGTATTATAAAATACTTGACACTGGCTACTTTCCAAACGACCATAATCGGTTTACAACCTATGAAAAAATAAATAACAGTTTTGATTTCGCGCGCTTGGGCGCTAGATCAAAAAAGTTGCGATGTTCGAAAGTGCATACGTGTGCGTGTGACTCGTGGATGTAGGGGTAAGTGGGCGGGCCGTTCATGACATATTTTTTATTGGAGCTTCGTCTTAACTGCGCGGCGTGTGCTGCATTTTTCAGGCCGCGCGTCTTCGCGACACTGGGCGGATCGCCCCGCCCACCCGACACCACGCCCACTTACCGTCTTGAACCAAACTTACCCGGTCTTATCAAGGTAGCAAATGGTATGGGTACTTGCTCTCATTCGTCCCATATTTCCCACGAAGTTTAAAAGTAGCTATTCATGTTTATCGACTCTGTGAACATGATACGGTACGGTAGCGATCACAACTCATTAGTGTTATCTGTTTGTAGGTACAGTACACTGTCAAACAATCTAAATGTTAATGCAAATCATATGCGGTCAAGTTTTTTGTCCATACAGGTTGATAATCCAGTTGTCTATTTGGTTAGGTAGGAAATATCAAAATCTATGTCTAGTTTAAAATTTTCTTCCGAACAATGGAACTAAACAAAAATATTTAATGACACAAAACTTTCGAGCGTCCCGCTCGCACCCGAGCCCTGAGTCAATCGAGTGAGCAAGAGGACAGGGCAACACATTTTCCCAACAAATGAAGCGTGGCCAAACCGCAGATTGACCGCAGAGAGTGGAGGCAGCGAGTGACAGCATGGCGGCGGTTCAGTAGTAGAGGGACTCGCGAGCGGTAAACACGCACGCAGCCTCCGTCGCGTGACTCATCATCAGAGGTGGACGGACGTCATAGTTGTGAGTCGGGGCATCACCATCGCGAGTAAAAACAACGTTTACATAATCGCGCCGGCCGCCGTGACCACACTCAGTCACCGTTCTGACCGTTCTCTCGTGACGCGCGGGAAAACATCTTATTTGATTACACCAGCTGATGTTGACACAACGTGCGTCGTACGTACTTTACGACGCTCAGTGACTAGCTTCTTCCATTCTCCGGAACTTCAAATGGTTGCTAAGAATTCGACAATTCTCCCAGTTTACTCGTGACTCATCTAAAATGACGAAAGTGAAGTTGAAGAAACCAAGGCCCGTGTAAACTTTGAACTAAGTTAGAGAATTTATAATTGAGAACTAAAACATAGAGTTCGAAACGAGGAAAGAATTATTTTAATGTTCGATTGCAACAAATAACAAGGACAATTAGTGTTGATAATTGGTAGTTAATGAACACACTTTGTTATTAAAATTTAGTTTAGATCGACACTTGTATCGAAAAGTAACAACAAACAGAGACTGAATAGTAATAGAATCCAAAGAACAGCTAATTTTTTAAGTTATCAAGTGATTAAGAGTTCAACAACAAGAAAATAAAACTTTAAACAGGAACTTGTAAACACCATTGACATTTTTTGGAAGTGAGCCAACTAAATGAATAAAAAATATAATCGAATCTATCTACCTACGTATCAAAGACAGTGAGTGACCTTGACCCGACGGTTTCGATAAGTGTGGTGTCCATCGAAGGATTAGTGAGAGAGTGTGCTAGGTCTCTGGCCGCGAGTGATGCAGTGAACGATGCATTTGCCATACGAATCTCGGAGCCGCCGGCGACGGGAGATGACGGACTTGGAGCCCTGGTGGCAGCAGTCCTTGATCGAAGAAACACTTGTGGAATACCCCGATCTTGGTGAGGATAGAACACTGTATACTAGAGACACAGGTTTTAATTAAGCAATTAGCTAATTGATGTAGGTATTTGTGAAATGGTAATTACTTCCGGATCCTTGCATAACTCCGACTCTTCTTATTATTACATTTATCTATCTACCTGTGTTTTAGCATTTTACCTAAGCCTCGCACTTAAACTTGCGTGGCCTAGCTTATCTAAGTACATAATCATTTACATAAATTCTATTTGCTAAATAATAATCGTTCCAATTAATTATTAAAAAAAAACAATGTTAACAAAATTATAAAGCGAAAGTTTGCATTGTTACTCAATCACGCAAGAACTCCTAAACCGATTGCGATGATACTTGGAACATCAGTAGCTGGAGTCCTGAAATAACATCTAGGGTACTTTTTATCCTAATAATCCCGTGGGAACGGGACTTACATGAGTGAAACCGCGGGGCGCAGCCAGTACATTATATTTCCGAAAAATATTATTATTTTCGATAAAACTTTTAATGGATAACATTTAACAACTTAAAAAAAATCCTTATCAAAACTTAAGTAGAGCCAATCGCTTAAATGCTGTGCTTAAATGCAACCGGCACAAAAGACGCATATTTCATAGATTGGTCCATATTTCTATCTTACTTATTACTAATATTATAAACGCGAAAGTATGTAAGTATGTATGTATGTGAGTTTGTTACTCTTTCACGCAAAAACTACTTAACCGATTGCAATGAAACTTAGAATATAGGCAGCTGGGGACTTGGATTAACACATAGGCTACTTTTTATCCCGAATTCCCGCGGAAACCGGACTTACGCGGGTGAAACCGCGAGGCGCAGCTAGTATTATTATAGTTTAGTTATGAGTCAAGACATTAGAATAACTTAGAATATAGGTATCTGAATACCAAGATAACCCAGGCTACTTTTTGTCCCGATATTCCCGCGGGAACTGGACTTATGTGGGTGAAACCGCGGGGCGCAGCTAGTCTACTTATAGTTCATGTATTTGGAGACTGTTTAATTTGTTCTTTCCATTGGCTTTAATGAAACAAACTTTGCTTATATTCAAAGAAAGCTTGACTTAAAAAAAACAGATCTGAAAGTTAATTTAATTAATATCATTAGATAAATAAGATATTAATTTATAACTAATTAGTTAGGTCCCGCGATTTTAACCGCGTAGGGCCCGAACCCGTGGGAATTTCGAAACCTATTATAATAAAGACAAATTTCAATGCCTACTCTACTATTAACGGTTTAGACTGTGCATTGATCCATCAATAGGTCAGAACAAAGCTTTTGACAGATATAGAAAAAAATATTCAGAGATTTATCTTCTTTTAGTTTAATTTCTTCTATGGTTTTCGCGATTTTGCGACTCTATAGTCTGCGTAAACTGGAACGTTTTGTTACAAATAATTATAAGGCGGTAGTATACTGTAACTTTTTAGAATTTTAAAATAGACAAATTACATCTCAGTCAACCTTGAAAAAGCCAACTGTAAAGTTGGCGAAAGCTCGGTTCGTTTAAAACCATGAATAAAACGCGATTCAACCCAATAAATAAAGTGTTGTTTTAGTTTAATTATACTAGGTACCTACTTAGGTATCCAATCCTAAAAAAAACACTACAATTTAAACTTTTAAAGTAGACGTGAAGTAAATTAATATTGTATAATTTTATACAATGACAGGTATATCTAGTATTTTTTTTATTTTCATCAATATTTGTACTCAAATAAAAGACATCAACGGGAGCTCGGAGAAAGTCGCACGCCACTTGTAAAGAAGGCTTTACTTATCCTATCCTAAAACACTTTCCCCCTTACTTATAAACGCTAATTAATGAGCTGCATGACCATGCATCGTTTGTCTTTTACTGTCACATGAAGTTTCAAAGTTGACAGACAGAGACAAACGTCATAGTCCTGTGTAAATAATATTTTATAAGTAAGGGCGTTTATTTATTGGGCTGAACCGCGTTTTATTCTTGGTTTTAAACTTTACAGTTGTCGAAAACCATGAATATAACGCGATTCAACCCGATAAATAAAGTGTTTTATTATGCAAAATCGCGAAAACCATAGAAGAAATGATTATCCTATCCTACTAATATTATAAAGCTGAAAGTTTGTGAGTATGTGTGGATTGTGTGTTTGTTAATCAATCACGCAAAAACTACTGAACCGATTGCGATAAAACTTGGAATATGGGTAGCTGGGGACCTGGATTAACACATAGTTTTTATCCCGATATTCCCGCGGGAACGGGACATACGCGGGTGGAACCGCAGGGCGCAGCTAGTCTCGAATATTTTGTGTACAATTTATTACCTAAACACAGACAACTTACTTTCTTATTTGGTAAAAGACTTGATGCGTCCCGCGATTTCACCCGCGTAAGTCCCCATCCCGTGGGATTTTCAGGATAAAAAGTAGCCAATGTGTTATTCCAGGTTTCCAGCTACTTATGTTCCAAGTTTCATGATAATCGGCTCAGCGGTTTTTACGTGATTGAGTAACATACACACATACTCACAAACTTTCAGCTTTATAATATTAGTAGGATAATACTTAAAGTCTCTTTAATCCTCATAATATAGTATTTATAAAAAAATATACAAACCTTATTTTTTAAGGTTAAAGTTTAGCCTCCCACACACTAAACTATTGTTTTTTATTTTTATTGTACAAAAAATTGTACTCGGCCGATTTCGAACCCGCGACTGCTGGTAATTCGAATCAGCTCATTAGACGACTTCGCCACCAAGAGGTACCTACTGGTACCGACTCGCAATTTTTTATTTTCAAGCAATAGAGGCATTATTTTGTAAGACATCATTTTGGAAAGTGTTTCGTTGGAAAACCTTGTCGGATTAAGACTTACGCGGGCGAAACCGCAGGACAAGGCTAGTTATACATACATATGTATATATATAAATAGGTAATAATCGTGGCGATGGAGGCAACTAAAGAGTTGTATTGATAACGGCCTTGGTGGTAGTAAATTGTGAAATATTTAACTGGGTGGGTTAATATGGTTTTCCCAGTTGGGGAATACAGAGTTTTTGATAATTTGCTTAACATTTAACGAGTAGGTTGTTGACTAAGTTAAACATAAAAAAATATGTTGAGCGCTATAACTAAATAGTCAATGCTTTTGTAAATTTTAGTTAAATTCTTCTTAATCACGAAACGGATATCCAACCGAGCTTCGTTGTCCATTGCTCGGCCTCCACGCGGTTGCAACAGCCCGATTGACTGCTCGCCGAGCAATGGGCAACGAAGCTGGGACCCGGCACGGCCTGGTGACGGTCTAATATGATTAATCCTTTACCCGCTGGAATAAGGAACCGCCAGGTCTCGTATCACGTCTCGACAAGACGCGCCGACAACTATAAAAAAGATGGACACAAAAGATAATCAGGATAGAAACAAAAGGACAAGTTTAAATATTTTGCTTGAGATGTAGGAGCTTAAACTTCAATTTGGAAAACTTTTTAATAAATCATAAAATTGGATATAATTATTTGGTCTTCGCGATGTTGATATTTAATAGAACTTATTTTTAGGGCATCGTAGTGTTATTTATGTTTTAACTTTTATGCTTTCATAAATTTTTGAACATTTCGATCAAAACCGAAAAAAAATAGTTTTTTCGTTCGTAGATTTAAGTCAGTTAATACATTGGCAATTCATAAACGCCACTCAACTATCGGTTTCTGAATCTCGACTGTGCATGTGAGACAACTAAAGCTAAATCCCACGAAACACCCCCAAAGAGCTTTGTTGCCATAGAGTAATAAAAACAAACCAAAGCGAATCTAAACAAAACAGAATAGACACTGGACAGTGGGCTGCTATTACAATCACCGATTACAGTTTATGTCTAGTGCAGGGCTGCCGCACGATGGGCCCGTGTTAAGCATTCATAGTAATGAGATCGTTGAATGCGACCTAATGAGGTCAGGGGTGCCACACAATATGGCTAAGCGTTAATACAGGTTAATACGTTTAACGTGTTCAATTTGGGGAAAAGAGTGACACGTTTTTACCATACTAGTATGGAATTGTAAAATTTCAGTAAATTTATATTACTAACGTCCTGTGATTTCGATCGCGTAGTTCTAGTTTCTACGGAGAATTCACGTTTTGCACATAGTTTTATTATAAAAAGAAAACCATTAATAAACTTTTCATCACCAAATTCACACATTTCTTGAGACACTATTAGCCGTATTCACAACCGACCCTTTTCTGCTTTGTCTTGCTCATGTGAGTGACAATCAACGTCAGTGAAAACGTGACAAAAGTCGAATTCATGCATAGTTTGTAAATACGAGCCGATGTTTACCATAAGTCATCATCTCCACTTTTGAAGTAAGCAAAATAACCATGCATATTAAAATATTTTTTCATCTCTCCTGTTCGGAAAGGTTAACTTTCATGGGTAGATACCCGGGTGTGAAAGTGGCTCATTTCATCCCTAGGGTGGAAAGGACACTTCATTTTTTAATTAATGCAACCTTTTGATACTTCTTTCTATAGAAAAATTGTGATACACAAGGAACCAAAACGTCAGATTACAGTCTGAAATTAAAATACGCCTAATTTTTTTTTCGTTCGACTACGATAATTGAATTGAAACCTACTCTTCTATTCTGCCACTTGCTATAATGCTATGACTGCTTACTACTTTTTTTTTCTCGTGTCGGTATGGCCGCTTAAATGAAGTTCGTCATGACCAACTCGATTATACTATTGTAGCCAATAGATATAAGTTTTTAGAAAAAAATCTAATGTTGGCAGTAAGTGTATGTTTTACCTTTTTTTAAATCTAGGTATTAAAAACAATTGAATTTAGATTCTACAAGTTGTACTAAATTTACTTGATATTTTAATTGATTTTCAACATACCTGTTTTATTAAATGTGCGAGTAGGTAGTATTTTAATTTCCTCACAGTCGAAATGAAAAGTAAAGAGCTTAGCTCGGGTGAATGTCACGCATTTCACCCTCGAACTATTGGCGCTCGAACGAAGACTTTCAGCCTTTGTATAACAATCTACTATTTCGCGCAGCTCGATATTTCAATATGGAGAGAGCTATACTAAGAGTTTCCCTGAGTGATAAAATCCAAAATACGGAAACCCGTAGAGAAATCAAACGACATAGCCCTCAAAACTAGCAGATTGAAGTGTCAGTAGGCAGCTGGAAAGACTAATAACCGTTGGGAAGTAAAAGTCCTCGTCGTGTGGCGACCACGATACAATGCGAAACGGAGTGTTGAAAAACCACAGTGAACAACCACCTACTCAGTGGACCGACGACATTGTAGCGGTCGCGGTGAGTCGTTGGATGGAGGTGGCTCAAGAACGCTATTTGTGGCTTCGTATGGGGGAGCCCCATGTTCAGCAGATGGCTGATAAGAGCTGAGATGATGTTGATTATGACTATCGGGTTTAAATAATCCTAGTAAATTAGCCTTCCACGAATAATCAGTTATGGAATATCACACATAGAGATTGTAATTAAATTACTAATCATCTTAGTATTAGCTTCGGGTGACAAAAGGGCTGGCAGCTACTTTGGCCAATGAATTGGTATAGCAATTCAAAGACGCAATGCAGCCAGCCTTTTGGGTACCTTACGTAGGAATGCATTTTTGCATTTTTTATTTTAATTAATTTTATTTATATATAAGTATATTATGTTTGTATTAGATTAAACCTACAATAATTCTAATCATGTAGTAATCATTTAAAGTCACATTACAAAATATTTGTCATATTTTTTGACTAAATAATTAATATAGTCAAAATATTATACAAGACAAACCAAACAAATTAAAATTAAAAACATTCAATAAAAATAAAAATAATAGATTCTTGTATTGAATTGTAATTAAAATCAAATTATATGTGCAAATAATGAATTCTTAAACGAATGTAGTTTGACCGCATTCATTATAAAACGAGTTTCATTAATTAATTACAAATTTGAATTTTCAATTGGACACATTTCCGATAAAAGTAAAATGTAAAATAGATAGTACCTACCTGTGTAATGGAGGTAGGTATTATCTGTGGTTGGTTGATCCAAAAATCCTACAGTACAAATAGTATTTTACACAAATATATGATATAACTAGCTGCGCCCCGCGGTTTCACCCGCATAAGTCCTGTTCCCGCGGGAATAACGGGATAAAAAGTAGCCTATGTGTTAATCCAGGTCCCCAACTATCCATATTCCAAGTTTCATGGCAATCGGTTCAGTAGTTTTTGCGTGAAAGAGTAACAACCTCACATACATACATGTTTCGGTTAGTCATAATTTAGTTTACGAAAACTCTCTTATAATCATAGTTAAAGTTTTCAAAATGCTTCACATCACTGCACAATTAAGATTGGATAAGGCACGCTACACACCGCACCTCGTGGCTCTAAACCCTTCCAACCACACCTCCTCAGTCGCTCCCCGCTACATACCTAGCTACTTGTGGTAATTTCCGTACAACTTCCGTAAATAGAGAAACCACATTTACTATTAAAGTTTTTTTACGATTTCACCGACCGTTACGCGGTTATTCTTAAATCTCAAGTTTTTAAATCGTGAAACCGCATCTTTAATTGTGTGACACTTTTATTTATGAGGAATAGTTTAATAAGAACTGCTGTATTACTCTGAGCTCTAAATATCATGTGTAGTTTTTAAGTATGATCAACTGATTAAAACCCGGAATTGTTGTGCATTATTCAAATATTAGGTTCTTACTAATTTACTTCAAAATATTAGTGATTTTTGATGTTTGTAATGTTATTGAACGAGCAAGCGAAGCGTCTACATTAAGTCAGGCAAAAGTTCTACTGTTCACATAACTAAAATTTGAAACAGTTTAAAAAAATCTAAGGTTAGGACTTGCAAGAAAACCTAAGCCCATCTTTGCTTCGAATAGATAATTTCAATAAATGATATACTATAAATATATGTAAATATGCCTAGAGCAATAAAAACAGATTACGAAAAATTAAAGCAAATTGTCAGGTAATTAATAGTCTCGATGTAACTTTTTTTAATGTACCAAATATACTAAGCAATAATACAATTTTAACGGACATTTTTGCCTGTGACCATGACAAAGTTGAAAGTCGTCGGAACTCCACATGTTAACTATAACCAAAATAAACGTAAGCAATTATTCAAATGGATTTATTAGGAGGTTATCCCAGATACAACTCTCCCCAGACACCGACTCTCCCCAGCTGATAAATCTAGGTATGTGGGAGACATGCTGCAGAACTCCCCATTGTATCTGAGTTACATTACAATAATGTAATAAATATGACGTTACAGATAGATAATTCTATTCCAAATCTTACTAAATGTCATTACTTTATTAATTTCCTATTTGTTTGTTCATAGTAAGAACGGGGAGCCCAGACTACATGTGCTCGATGCTGCCCACCCACTGGCGGTCCAACAAGACGCTGCCCGGGGGGTTCAAGGTGGTCGCGTTGGGGGAGGTCCTCGACGGAACGCTGGTCACCGTCCGCGCGGGGAACGATGAGAACTGTTCCGCTGAGCTGAGGAACAACTCTGCAGTTATGAAGAATAGGGTCGCCAAGTTTAATGATTTGAGATTCGTTGGGAGGAGCGGGAGAGGTGAGTTTATTAATATTATATGCGGTTTTACCCGCGTTGATAGCTGGGCCACGCGGTTTTAACCACGTAAGTCCCGATCCCGTGGGAATGGCTGGAACAAAAGTAGCATATAATCTTTCTGTATAATTGGACTATCAAACACAAAAATTTTGCAATTCGGACCAGTAGCTCCTGAGATTAGCGCGTTAAACCAACCAAACAAAAAAACAAACCCATCATCTGTATAATATTAGTATAGATTACTTAGATTAGTTTAGTGAAGCATTTGACCACTATCTCACCTGGATAATACTTGATGATAATGGTCTAATGATGTATCACGCTCGTCTAGAAGGAGGAAGACGGTAGTGGAATAAGATCCGACCTGTCTTCCACTATTTCTTAGCTCTCAAAGAAACTCTTGTCTTTTTAATTTTGTCTTGGTCTTTGACTTTCAGTGACGCATTTTAATACTAGTAAATAAAAAAATATTTAAAAAAATACAAAAGCCGACTGCTGTTTTAACAGAAAAGTGAAAAACAAGATGCTTCTAGTAGCTTTAGGAATGGTGGATGCAGTCGGGCGGGACTCCAAATAACATAAAGATAGTATACCTAATTATATAACACTAAGTATTTGGTGTTATTAAACTTATTCACCTTTTATTTGAAGTCCCACCCGACTGCATCCACCATTCCTAAAGCTACTAGAAGCATCTTGTTTTTCACTTTTCTGTTAAAACAGCAGTCGGGTTTTTTATTTTTTTAAATATTTTTTTATTTATCGCTTTTTAGTTTTTAGAGATCAGATTTAATTACACCAGAAGAAAATTATTAATTCTAGAGGTATATACTCCAGTAGCGAGGACGTGCATTGCTTGTTTTTGCTTTCCTATCCAGCGCGGGATTGCCGCCAGCATCTTGGGCGCAATGCCTCGGGTTGTTGTTGCTGACAACTTATTTTAGCTTTCTAATTTTAGATTATTACTTAGGTATTGTTTTCTTCTTCTTTAAAAATGGCTTTTCCTTTCGGACATTTGCCAGTGTCAAGTATTATCAATATTTGCAAGTTATTTGCATTGAACAAAACAGTCAAGTCGTCATAGTTAAAGTCAAGTCGAGGGAACCATTGTAAAAAGGGGGCCATTTTTTACAATGTTTGTTTACGGAGCTTTGGAGAAAACACTAAGCTAAAGTACATGTTTTGCACCGGTTTTCACTTTTATTTACACTTGTACACCTTCACGAAACTAAATTGATTAATATGCCCCCCAAATTAAACATTTTACACGCATTTGAACTAAGTTTCACAAAAATGAAAATTTAGCAACACATCTCCTTAACGCATTCCCGCCAAAACTCGTATTGTTTTCTTTGAAAAACAAAGTGGTTATTTAAGTCCACAGACTAGTAAGAAGATACTTAAGTATTTTATGTCATGTCATCTCTGCCAATTCCTTCAAACTCGGCGTCAAAGTCAAATCCATAGATGAGATATTTATACGAGTCAAATCGAAAAGTTTTTAATTAACGTTCCGTTGTTCTTGCGAAAATTACCTGCGTAATCATAATGTCATGTAGTAGCAACATAACTTTCGAAGATTAACCATTAGAATTACTATTAGAACACATTATTTATACGCGGATTGTTTTCGCATGCGAATATTGAATTTCTTTGCGAGAATTCAAAAATCCCAATCCAGAGGTAGTGCCAAGCCATAAATTGAAGTAAGTAAAAATAATATATAAACGTCATTAAAGACAAGACAAGAGCCGAAGGCAAGTGACATATTAATGAAGACAACCTACTTAAACGACTTCCGATAATTTTATAATTAATTATTTTAAAACTTAATTGTAAAACTTTACAAGCAATACTTTTCAAATGTAAATTTACGAAAGAATAAAACATATCGTTTGAGTGAACAATGTTACGCGTTTTCTCTGTTTTTTATGGTCTTTACAAATCTTGGTTAATGCGTTTGAATTTAACACCTTTTTTAATAAAACACAATATTTACCGGGTTTTACTCGCGTCTTATTAAATAACGGCGGTATTACAAAAGCTTTCGCTAACTTTACAGTAAGCTTTATCAAGGTTGACTGAGATGTAATTCGTGTATTTTAACATTCTAAAAACAGTTATTGTAAACTACCCCCTCACAATTATTTGTATTAAAACGTTTAAAATAATTATTTAATTATTATTATTATATTATTAATTATGTTTACATTAACTTTTTTGAATGTTAAAAAAGACGAATCACATCTCGGTCAACCTTGAACAAGCTAACTGTAAAGTTAGCAAAAGCTCTGTACATTGTAACAATGCCATTTAAATAAAAAGCGAATACAACCCGGTAAATATTGTGTTTCATTAATCTAGGTAGTACCTACTATTTTTTACCAACTACCCACAGTCCATGTTAACGATAAACGACTTTATCGTACAAAAACTCCTTTTGCAAAACACACTACCTGATCTTAGTACGAAGTACCAAACACGGCATACAGTAGGCTGTCATTAGATGTTTGCACACTAATCATATCTCGGCTCGGCGCAGGCGGCAGATTAACCAATTATTATCCTCGAGCTCTAATGGGTTAACTCTACTACACAACACCAAATACATGTGTATATAATCTATACGTCATACTAGCTTCTGTCCGTCCGCGGCTTTGCCCGCGAGTCCTACAGGAAACAGGATTTGAATAGGTTTGGCAAACGATTAGAATTCCCGCCCTCTAAACTCTGTTAGCCTATCACTTTTCGATCCTATTTGTCAACTTTGGAAGTTCTTTGGAAAAAGACAAAGCATCTCACTACTCAGAGAGATGATGAGCTGATGATGATGATGAAGGTGTCATCATCATCTCAGCCCTTGACCGTCTACTGCTTCTCCATCCAACGACTCCCCGCGACCGCCACAATGTCGTCGGTCCACCGAGTGGTAGGTCTTCCAACACTCCGTTTCGCATTACATCGTGGTCGTCACTCGAGGACTTTTACTTCGACCTTACTTCACGTATATGGCTATGTATGAGTACTACTTTTCCTTTCTATCGTTTAAGAGAACAAAAGTTTAATACAAAACATAACACTTCCTTTGGCAGTCGTGTAAAAATGGCCCCACCCCTCCTTTCTTCTCCTAGGGGTTGCTTTTCGGTATACCCTTTCTTGGTAAACCTACACACCACAAACAAAACATTCTTCATTTTTCGTGTTTCTAGGACTAGCGGTTTGGGTCCTGCGTTGATATCTTACTTCTTACTAATATTATAAATGCGATAATTTGTATGTATGTATGTATGTATGTGAGGTTGTTACTCTTTCACGCAAAAACTACTGAACCGATTGCGATGAAACTTGGAATATAGGCAGCTGGGGACTTGGATTAACACATAGGCTACTTTTTATCCCGAATTCCCGCGGAAACCGGACTTACGCGGGTGAAACCGCGGGGCGCAGCTAGTATTATTATAGTTTAGTTATGAGTCAAGACATTGAATTTATACGTATATAGATTGCAAGTAATTTTGTCTAATTGTGAAGATCATCCATTCAACTTTATGAATGTAGTTGAAGACTGGAACCGGAAAGAAGATTAGAACTCAATTGAATTAGGAATTGGTGGACGGTTTTTATGAATGGCGGTATCTTTAAGGAGTTGTACGATACGCACATGGTATCATTTAGCTAGCTCAAACTCGACAATTAGGAACATAACATTAATGGATGTCATACAGTAGAAAACAAACATAAATTACTTATAACTAGCATCGCCATGCGGGTTCATCCGCATAAGTTCCTTGGAGAGATCGGTAGTTTAGAAATTTTCTTCTATATTGGTTTAATTATTTTTCTCAAACTTGCTTGGAAATTTGAGCATTATTTTGACAACCTTCTTCGAAATAAATCGAACTTGCTGTACTAGTCGCGCAGCGGCCGGCTATTATATAGTTGTATGAAAATCGATATTTGTCGTGTTTGTTTAGCGGCCAAATAAATAAACTATGTAACATCATATTTGTTGTGTAATTTAAAAATGGAACGAGCTTCTACTCCGCAAAATGGCGACCAAAGAGGTAAATTATTAAAATTTTAATTTAAATTTCGAACTGGCTTGCACATAGAAAGCTGTTTAGTGAAAAAAAAAACTTAAATTTTAAGAATTGTACATTCAATAATTGTAAATTATAAAAGTTCTGAATTGTACTACTTAGTTTAATTGCCACGCATTATTTGAGAAAAGTACTATACAAGCCTTGGCCGCAACTAGACATTGATGGACTTACGTATGTGTGCTTCGGCCTCTTTTGCCGGCCGCTGCAGTAATGTACTATAGCGTAAAGAAACGTAGGCAACATCATACATGTCTGAGGTGTGTTAAACTGTAACTGGACCAAAACGTCGTTCTTGGTGGAAGGCTTCGACCGTTGCCTGTTTCCACCCACCGTAAGTCGTAGCGCCAAGCTGAGTCTTCAGTGTTCCGATACTTACCATCCGAGTCGAATCTAGTTTCACTAGCTTTTCTTTTTCTTTACTGCACTTTTCTTTCTTCTTCTAAGTCTTAAACCATTCCATCACGGGTGAGATAGTGGTTAACCACGGTGTTGACCGTGGTTCATCTATCGTGTGTAAAAAATAACTTACGTTCCACAATACATTTATCATGCATTTAATTTATTACTAGACATTTGATAAGTAATATAAAATCATTATTTACTGAGTACGTCGGTCTCACAAATTATACCTACCTAAATATCGATAAAGTATTATGTAAAATCACGTAATGAGTATCCGATGCGCCTACACACTTTTTACTCAGGTTTTTATTTACTTGACCTTGCGTGTAATCAAAATCAATATAACGCCTTATTATAGAAAAACTGTTAAATCTCAACAGATAACCTAACTGGTTTTCTATCGACCGATCGATGTTTTTGCATCCAATAAACATAATAGGTACCACAGTTTACTTAGGAGTTGGTACCTTACAGCTCATCTTTCCTACAAATTTGTTTGTTCTTAGAAGGGCCGCATAAGGTTTAGGAAAATGAAATATTGAAATATGATTTGTCAAAGCCCGTTTTTAGGAAACAGGCAAATTTGCTTACCATTAACTTCGTTAAACTTTAATGATACGAACTATTACAAAAAAAATGATAGAAATTAGTGTTTTCTATGTATGTTGCATACATATTTACAAAAGAAAATTATTGTAAGTGGTATAGTATATATCCGTTGTCTAGTACCCATAATACAAATCTAGTGCTTAATTTGGGGCTTGATTGCGCTGTGTGTGTAATGTGAAGCAATTTATTTATTCTATCAGCCGATTGAATATAAATTTAGTCTGTAAAAGTCCTTGTAGGAAAACACATGCGATACAAAAAACTATAGGCAGTATAGTCAATTGACGACGTCACTAAAATGGAAAATGTATTGATGACGAAGCCAGGATCTTTTAACTCACGAACTGGTTTTCCTATGGCGTCATTAAGATGTTTAAATGGCAAGGTCTAGTGATTTAAGGTGTTTTTTTACGTCTATTCTACTTTAAATATTTTAAGGTTAACTATTTTTAAACTGTACCTACCGAACGCTTTCATTAAGGAATTTGGAATTTAAAAGATTTTTTCTTTTTATTTATTTTTTGTTTTTATTGCTCAAGGCATTTTAAACCCCTGTCTCCTGTCATGGGGATTTTTTGGAAATATATTTCCTTGCTAAAAATATTTCTATGATTTTTTTTTGTCAAAATGCAGTCCCTGGCAGGATTTAAACCTACGTCCTGTTCAATCGTACACCGCCAATCAAGTCACTTTATCGAAGCTTCCCATAGTTGAGCCAGTTTCTTAGGCACTCTAAGGCGTCTAACTTGACCTAACGATTGTAATCGGAGATAACATTCAGTCTTCTGAAACACAGGGGACCTCGAGATGATGTTGTTTTGCCACCCAAATTATCGTTCATCCATCCAAGTACTTAAGGGGCCGTAGTAGGCCAGAACAGATGTTTCTAGGATGAATTACTACAAAAGTTATTTTTAATTAAAAGTTTTTGAAACCATATTTAATTTTATTAAAGTCGAGGATATTTACTAACATGCAAATGACGTGAAAACACGATTCCTAAAAATTTTCTCGATAGAAAAAAATCCAAACTTTCCTCTAAATTGTACAAATAAGTGATATTACTCAGTCAATATTGTACGAAAACTAATAAAACTTTGTATAAGAACTGAATACAGGCAGTGAATGTTTTGAATTTCGATATTAAAGTTTAGTTATCTAGAAACTAGCAATTGTTTGATTTTACGCAATAAAATTTTGCAAAGTCGCATCTTACGTCCTTCACTTACACATCTGAAATTCGCTAGCTTTATCCCTGTCACGCTATTAGGGTTATATAGGCCCTTAACCCGCACGATTTCACAAGATCAGCGATACTTTGTTGTAAGAAAGAGCAACAAGTATCTAATATAAGTAATATTGAATGAAACCTAAGTGACATCGCTATTAAGGCCCGTCCCACGTTTCCCCCTTCTCGTAAACGAAATAATCGTTTGTGGTGAGGAAAGATGCATTTTCTAAATCACGAATTTGAAAACTTGCGTCGACTTCCCCGTTATTTCATGTCGTGAAGTTGTTAAGTGAAAATCATTAGCGTATTAGAGAAAATAGAAATCTTTTATAGCTAGTTTATACTTTTTATGGGACATTTATATACGATGTGTATTTTCCAGTTAAGTTACTATGCCAATCTAGAATCCTAGTAAAAAACCGAAGGGTTCTGTACCTGTACATTTTTTATGAACATTAAAAAAAACATCTTATTAATAAAAAGTACTAGTAAACCATAATTAATGTGGTATTAGTACTTGACACTCACTTACCACCATAATGACCACCATTGTCGCCACCTTATGTCATACATAATGTCACCATAATAAAAAAGTAACATTTATTGTAGAAGAGCCCTACTTAATAGTAGTTTATGCACCGAGGTACTAAAGCCCTGTCTTATATAGCGGGCGTCATATTGAATCTAAAGCGTACGTAGGGCTCTAGAGAGCTAACTCCCGAGCGCAGCGAAGCTGTTAAAAACTTAAACCTAGAGTCATGAGTGAAGCGTGGGATTCAAGCGCCCAAGATACATAAGACATATAGACAGGCTTTATTACCGAGGTGAATACTTTACCCTACACATCTACTGCGAGACAATAAAAAAGCTACAAAAATAAGCATTTAACTATCAACAAAACAATAGATTAATGCAACGTGTTTGAATATATAAACAGCTCGACATTAATTAGATTTCACAATCTTACAACAAAATGACGAAACCAAACATCGGCCTTAGCCGATGAAAAAAAAAAGTTGGGGCTTCATATTAACTAAAACTGTTTGCCTTACCCTTCCGTCGACATAAAAATTGAAGAAAAATAGCTCAGTTTTATTTTTTTTATGTGTTACGTCTAGGTGGCCAGCTCGAAATGGCCGTATGCTACCAGAACCTTAGTTCCAAATTTAAATTACTTTATGCCCTAGGGTTGTAATGAGCACTTTATGCACCTAGGGAATAAAGACTCGCTTTTCGTTGACCTTTTTGGCCAAATAAAGTAACTTTGTAGAGCAGTAGGTGTGTAAACATTAATTTTATTCTGTTTTAATTATTCGTTTTACATAATTTGTGAAAATAGCTAACTAGCGTAGATATAGTCTGGTGACAGACAGATAGACGGACCGTCGGCTCTTAGTAAAAAGGGTTCCGTTTTTACTACCCTTTAGGGACGGGACCATCGTCACGTTGGAGAGTTCCACTTCGTTGTAATGTCAGATCGACACAGTTCCAGTCATTTTGGTGTTATCTTACTAGCATGAGTTGGGAAAAGATACTGCATAATGGTCCATAGAGTCTTATCGAGCGGGCGGAGTGTCTTATCTACCGTCAGTCAATCCTTAGAATTTTATAAAGTAACAGGCAATTTCATTAAACAAATATAAAAAATATAAATATAAATATTGCACGACTTTACACACTGCGCAATCTAGCCCCAAACTAAGCACTAGGCTTGTACTATGGGTGCTAGACAACGGATATACTACATAATAATATTATACTTTTTTTAATGTAAATTTATACCTACTTTAGACACATAGAAAGACACCTGTTTTAATTTAAAATAAAAGACTTTATTTTTCCATTGACTTAAAATTCCGTATAATAAAATACTTTGTACGTCATCAATGCAAATTTATTAAGTTGCTTTGAATAAATACAAGTATATTATTATATGGAGATCAATGACGCTGTAGTTCGTCAGCAAACCGGTTTCACGGTCGATATTTATAGATTCATATTTGCTTGTAAAAATAGAGGTTTAGTATTTTTATTTATTAACGTAACTTGCTTTACCTACTTATAAGATATTTATGTAAATGTATCTATAGCAGAATCTGTAGGATATTCTATTATCAAAATAATTTAGCGATATTTTGACAGTACTGGTCTAGTCGTAAAGAAATTGCTGACTCTAAGACAACATAGTCGAGACAACATAATCGAAGTAAAATATTATAAAAAAACTAATAACACCCGAAACAAATGTAACTAATTTGTATACGAATCGTGTTAGTCGTGTGACAATGAGACAGTAACACAACTTACAGTTAAGAAATACATATCCTGTGGGAAATAATAATTAATATAATTAATTTTTTTTAATTTCAAGCAAATATTAAACCTACTGCCCCCTTGGTTTCCCTCCGCTACTTCGAATTATATTCAAGTCTAACTGTTTGTTCCGAAGTTTAACCCGCTTAAGTCTTCATTTAGTAAAACGCTTTATTGTTTGCCCTATAGGTACCATGATTGGAAAGAACATAATACTTTCGAAATTTCAGCTCTCGACATCGGCGGTTTAGGCGATGCGTATTTCCATCAGTCACTAATAAAATTAGACATTTGGTTTTCCATTATTTTCACAACATCCAAACCGTAGATCTCATAATAGAATAGTTTAACACGTTTCCGTCGATGAGATTTCTCCACAAATATGCCGGTATTTCTCCGTTCGCATCAAATCGCGACGTATCAACGTCAAGTCGATTTTAATTTCCAAACCGCAGGGAAACATAAATGACGCTTACACTTTACTGTTCCATTGTGTTGGTGCTGGCCATTATCGACCCACATGCAGCTTGCAGCTGTTAAATCAAACGATTTTCTGGCCCGACTTACATAGAAAGACTAGCGGTGCCAAGCGGTTTCATCCGAGTAAATCCCGAGACAATATCTGCAAGGTCAACTGAGGGGGGGGGAGGGGTCAATACGTAGAAATCCCCCTATCATGATTGCTCTATCAGAGCTCATGTGTTCTTCAGGAGTCAAAAAACCATGGATATCAATCGCAAAAAAAAAATTCGCCATGTTTTTCAATAAATCGTTAATAGGTATATGACATAAATCTCACGCGCTCAAGATTCACCCTCCAGGTCTCCAGCTCTCACACGCCGACTTTCAGCGTAATCGGTCACGACATTTTGACGTATAGCGATTTTGAAAATCTGAATGTGGTCAGCTAATAAAAAATCTCAATTTCCGTGACTGCCATACTGGTCGTAGCCGGGCGAAGGTTGCTCTCGCTTTGGCTATCCTCGAAATGATGTCCTCTTCGGTTCCTCCAGTTTCTTACTAAGTAAATTTGTGGACTCGGAAATTGACGCGAAGAGTTAAGCTCAAAATATTTCGGTCAAACTTTTATCCGTTCTGCTACACGGGTGTGAGACTTGGAAGGTAACAAGTGACATTACGCGAAATATCCAAGTGGTTGTGAACCGTTGCCTGCGCCATATACTACAAATTTACTGGCCAGATAAAATTACGAACGAAGATCTGTTGAGACGCTGTAATGAAATCCAAAAATCAAACGCCGAAAACGGAGCTGGATCGGCCACACCCTACGTAGAGGTCCCAACCACATCCCTAGACAAGCGCTATACTGGAACCCTCAAGGTAAAAGGAAATGTGGACGACCCAAACAAACCTGGCGGCGAACGGTGGTAGCGGAAGCGAAAAGCATCGGCAAAACTTGGAGCGAGATTAAGCGTGTGGCTCAAAATAGAACACGATGGCGGTGCACTGTGGATGCCCTCTGCCCCACATAGGAAATTAATCATCAATAAAAAATCTGCAAAACATAAGCAGAGATAGTATGTGCTATATTAAACTACTAGTGATTATTTTCCTGTACCTAGTATTTTGACCTACAGACGTCAGAAATATCTTATCAAGTAGGTATTTTGATATTAATAGATAGAAAACGACTTTTTTTATGCATGATTTAAAAATAATTTTGTTATAAAATAAATTAGGAATTCCCATTAATTTAAATAGACGTCAATGCTCTATTTTTAGCTTAAGTAGGTAGGTATGTATTAAAATAACAAAACTTGATAAATAATATATTTATTTTTATATTTCTTAGTCTGTAATATCAATCAAATTAACATTTCATTCTTTCTTCTATGGTTTTCGCGATTTTGTATAATAAAACACTTTATTTACCGGGTTTAATCGCGCGTAAAATATGAAACGCGATTAAACCCGGTAAATAAAGTGTTTTATTATTTCATTCTTTGTTTGAGATAAACATAATTATATTTAATTTATGTTATTATCTCATGCCTTTTCCGTCCACTGCCGCACATGGGTTTACGACAATACGACCCCACAAACAGCGATTCCTAGCCACCTCTATTCAACGACTCCCCGCGACTGCTACAATGTTGTCGGTCCACCGATAAGGTGGTAAAGTTGTAAGAGAAGGTTTATTTGAACATCTTATTAGAAAAAAAAGTTTTAAACTAACACGATTGGAACTCATAATTTCATATTTTCCCGGGTCTTAATCGCGTGGTTTTTAATTTTCATACCTCGAAGTTTCGATCATGTTACAATGATCTAGCTCGCGAGGGGGCTGAAAAATCACGTGATGACAAATACTCAGGAAATTATGAAATTAGATGTTCTTTTTAATATAAAAATGTTTTCTAAGATATTGTATAAAAACATTGAGCATTGAACCAAAAAAATAAAAAAGTTATTGACGCCGGTATGTGAAACTTGATACTATAGGTCTGCTGTGAACTACTACAGTGACGTGCTCATCAAAATATTGAAAGTAATTTGATTTGATTAGATTTCGGATAAGAATGGACTTATACGTCAACTTCTTTATAATGGTTACTATCTGCGCACCGCGGTTTCACATAATGTCCCGTTCATTTGGGAATATCGGGATAAATCGTAGTCTATGTGTTAATCCAGATCTCCAGCTTTCCGCATATATACCACGTTCAATTGCTAGCGGTTCTATACCTAGTATTTGCGTGAAGAAGTATCACACATTGTTACATACTATAACCTTTTACAAAAACATAGATCAAAAATTTAAACATAGAGAACTGTCAATTATCTAAGGAAAAAGTACACAAAGACCTGTTACTTTCAATCAAATATATGAGTTTTCTGTTTACCTTTTTGATCTATGTTTCTATAAAAGGGTTAATATATAGGTATTACTTACTCACAAACATTCACCTTTATTACATTCATTGAATTATTAGAAATGATTTCGACAAATCTACGTATATGGCAAATCGCTTATTATTGTTTTAATTATTTAGGTTTCAGTGGAATCAATCTTCGGACTACAAACTTTCAGACTATAATGGACCTATCAAATTAAATATTTTTTTACAAAATGTCGGTAAATAATTATTTCTAACGTAAATTTGAATTTTCTTTTCCAAACTTTATTCCCTTTGTGGCCATCAGATAGACGATAATTAGGGCCAGTGAGTAACAAAACTCGGACTTTCTTGACAAAATCATGTGATTATTTGATGACTGTATAAATGCTACAAATACTATAGACTTTTTCTTTTTCTCTGCTTTAGAGAGATTTTGATGATTACGAAATGTCACACGACAATGGTTACTACATCTAGATGCTTAAAATTAGATACATAACTTATAAAAATCTAGATCAAAATTATCTATATTCAAATAATCCCCAGACATAATTCGGTAAGATAAAAATATGTATTTATCAATTTCACATTTTGCAAAACGTTTTATTACATTTCACAAAATGTGATAAAACGTTTTGCAAAAAAAGTGTTGAATCCTAAAATGTTGAAAAACACTTATAAAAGTTAAGCGTCAATTGTAATTTGGCCGTTTTAAGCCTATATTAAGTCAGCATACACAGCTATAAATAAGGTGTCCTATCTAATCATTTTTACGAAAAGATCCCCCTTAATCATCATCTCCCGAACTGGTTTACGCTCTCCTTCTCCGAACTAGCATGGTGACTTCCTCAATCATACCTCACGTAGTTAGTTAATTCAAAAACATGAATGAATAGGTAGTAGAAAATAACCTTTGCCTGATCATGGCGCGGTAATATTGTACGTGGTTCATTGATAAATGGTAGAGTGAATCAGGTTTTTGTCTTCCTACGAGTAGGTCATTTTAGAGCGGAAGTCGTCGATGTAATTTTGGGAAGGCTTTATAGTCAACTAAGCCGCGACCGTAGCTTCGCCCCCATAAGTTCCGATTTCACTTGAATATGTGGATCAAAAGTCTATAAATCCTTTCCCAAAATTCCTTCGATCTCTCAAAATAAATTCAACACAATCGGTTTAGCAGCTTAGGCTTGAAAACAGACAGACAGAATTACCTTTGCCTGATTATTAAAGATTTGTTTAATAAGCTTATAGTATAGACTGTTCAAGATTTAGGTCCCTATCGTTTGGTTACTGTCCTAACAAATTGCAATCGTCCTACATATTATTATAAAGCCGTGTTCCCAACGCGAACAGAGCGCAGCCGTTAATGTATTAATTTCACATCCAACGATCGTTTTCATAGCGCGAACCTGTCCGAAAGAGTTTCATAAGTACGAATAGGATTAAATGATTTTCATCCGCTTAGTCATTTCTAGCTAATTCTTAACTCATTCCTCCGGCTTTAGGGATGCAATCTTATTTAGAAATACATATTACTAAACATTATACTAAATTCATATTTGTACTTTAATAAGCTTTCAACGCTACAATTGGATACTTCTTGACACTGCCTCTCATACATAACGCGATACAAAACAGTTTTTACATTTCGTTGCGCCAATTCTATCAGACCATACGGCAGTTCATACACTACGCCGGCAATAGGAATGTGACCGCAAGCGATTTTCACGAAAATCATGTTAAGACTTTGAATATGAAGCGGCGCACGATTCCTCTACTCTCACAAATGTCACTAAGGATTTACGTTCTGTCGTAAATCAAGATGGCTGCCATAGCCCGCTGTTGGTACCTATACCCACCTGCGCTGCGCCGGCGCAGAATAATTGAATATTTCACGCATCTCCCTCAACACCTCCCTATGTCGTTTCGTTACAATGTTGTTTAACAACCTCTCGCGTATTGTGTTAGCCTCTAAACTTGATGACTGATCATGAAATACATTAAGGTTAACGGCGGTTTTAAACGCAATATATCACGTTGTTCAGGGGTCTTACTCTCAGTTCTAAAATGCAGAAGCTGAAGCTAACGCGTGCAAATCGTAACAATCTAAGCATTTATTTTATATTTAATAAAAACAACTAGCAACGCCGCCGCCGCCGCCGTTTCTCGGATACCGTAGAAAGCCTTTGTGAGTAGCCTATGTTGTTTTCTAAGTCTATACATACCAAGTAAAATCGTAATCGGTTTAGCAATTTATGCGTAAAGAACCAACAAACACGCTTACCAACTTTCACCCTTATATTGTGTGAATTTAAAAATTAATACATTACATTCTAAACAACAAAAATCATTTAGATTTTTTGTTGTATTAATACTAGTTACGTTGGTATTTGCATATTGAAAAGTTTTATCAAGCCAAACATTTCAAATGCAGAACTTAATCAGAATTGCACGAGTTATTTAGAACTGAGAGTAAGACCCCAGGACGCGGGTTTTGGTGTTTAGCGTCAAAGGTTTTATGATGATTTGTTTCCATATTGAAAATTGAGATATTTCATAGTGATTCTCTTAAAGGTGTATCATCATTTCTTTTTACCCAAACGACCTCACGGTCATTGACTTCCAGCAATCCTCACAAATTTTCTAATAATTTTGAAATATTAATCCTTTATAAGAAAAAAATCTGAACTTTCAGTTAAAACCGCTTTCATAAACGAATTAACAGAATAGACCGATTTCATGTAGGTATCTGTTAACAGATGACTAAGTTATGTAATGTTTGTTTTTGTATGACAACTTTAAATATTAATGTAGAGTTATTTATAATTATAAGATAAGACAAAAAATAAAATGTTTGAAATTGTTTTTGCTGAATGCGAGAAGCCGAAAATAGATCTAGGTGGCGTGCAATTGTAGAGGCCTTTGTCCAGCAGTGGACTGCAACAAGCTGATGACGATGATGATCATCAAGTCGTTTTTTATTTCATACCTACCGACCTACTTTCGGCTGCCACTAAAAATCAACAAAATTGTAACCGTAATTTTAATAATTAAGAAGTTTGCTGGTTTTAAGTATGTACTCCGTTAATCTGGACCTAATTCTTTAGAAGCTGATTATTTTTTGGAGAGGGCCAAAAATGAGTTATTTACTGATATCTGCGATTTTCACCAATTTTTTATGTGACTAGGTACCTTGAACCTCCTATTAAAAAAAACCTTCTCAATCGGTTAAGCCATATTCAAGTAATCGCTGAACTTAAAAAAAAATATACTGGGTAATGGAGAAAGTCGACTTAGATCCTTTGAGGGGTTGTAGGTTACACCATTTCTGACTGGTTTCACTATGAAATCGACCCAAGTTTTTTTGGGTTCCTATCTTCTGATTTACACATGTTTACTATTTTTTTATAGGGGACAATTTGTTTTATTAAAATCAACACTAAAATTTCAGATACATAAACCGACTTGGTTGTAGTAGACGGTTGATTGTCATAAATTTGGATAAATCCGTATTAGGTTTATCTTTTTCTCTAGGTATCCCTTCACATCACCTATAGGTACAGAATCTTCGCAAAATAAATAGAAACAATTTCAGTACATAAACAGATACATTTACATATAAGTACCCACAACTGCACTGATAACAATGTTTCAAGTCTTAACAAGTCATAGGAATTTGTGAGGATGTGTTCATATATTTTATAGATTATTTATCGTGAGAAACCACACAATGACACAATGTGGTTAACCTTGACAAATACAATTATTATTTACCTAAACCCTAGATAATGTTAAAAACAATAACATCTATTTTGTTTTTATGAACTTCGAATTTATCCCTTTTAATTTGACGTTTAGTCCTGAACTGTGAAATAGTCAACTTAAGTAAAAAAAAAAGAAATTACATGATTTTTTTGATTCGTTTTGCAAATACCAATTTAGGATGTGTGTTTTCGGATAGCCAAAGTAAGTAAAAAAGGAGCCATCTAACGATACCCCACACGATGGGGTAAACCAGAAAAAAATATGATCCCACAATTTACATGTAGGGGAGGTACCGTTAAAAAAGTTATTTTTTTATCATACCATTTTCTTGCCGTGGTCAATATGTATACTCGTGCTAAATTACAGCTTCCTAGCTTAGTACTAGCTAGCTATCTCTGAGCTAAGCCGCGGACGGACAAACGGACATGAAGAAACTTTAGGGGTGTCTTGTTGACTACGAAACACTTAAAATGAGACTAGGCCCATGTTCTGTATCCAATATAACCCCTAGCATCACACCCCCTTTCACGCATATTTGTTGATCTACTTACTAAATAACCTAACCTAACCTGACTTATATTACTAATTTAAAAACATACTAGCTGTGCCCCGCGGTTTCACCCGCATAAATTATCCCGTAACGTATGTGACGCATCACGTATGTCATACCAAACGTTGCTCAACCCGTATGATTATTCAAAGTACCCTATATCTTATTTCATCCACTAAACTATCCCTGTACCAAATTTCATTCAAATCGGTTTAACCGTCATTTTTACCTATCACGTATGTCAAATATGTTTAAATTTAAATACTTTAAATTTAATGACTCACGTATTTATTTAGATAAGGATTAATATCATATTTACAATATTACCTTCGGGAACAATGCATTGTTCTACAACAAATTTGATTACTATAAAAAATGTTATATTGAGTCAACCTTAAGAGATAGACAAATGCTGTCGCAGACTATTTATTAGATCCTTTCTAGAGGAAGAATTCTGTCATACATGGTTTTTATGTAACTCTGACCGTTTACTCAGCGCACGCGACAGAATCTAGGAAAATAGGCAATTTTTTCCCGTTTCTACAACATTTTTTAAGGATGCTCCGCTCCTATTAGTCGTAGCGTGATGTTATATAACCTTCCTCGATAAATGGACTATCAAACGCATTTTTTTTTTAATTTGGACCAGTAGTTCTTGAGATTAGCGCGTTCAAACAAATAAACAAACAAACAATCAAACAAACTCTTTAGCTTTATAATATTAGAAGAAGAAGAAGATAGATAAGTAGGTATATTAGTATAGTATAGATTTGAATAAACGTATGAATACATTATCTATTATACACACCAAATATTACAACACGATAAACAAACACAACTTAAAAATAAGTGGCACAATGGGCGGCCTTATCGCTTAAAGCGATCTCGTCCAGGCAACTTTTGGATGGACAAAAGAAGTCAAGATAGGTAAAGGTAGGGTGTTTACACAGGAAAATGGTAAGTGAATTATAACTAAATACAATTAAACCTAAAACACAATAAAAACAAGTCTGTTTATGCCTTTTATAGTCGAACACGTTTGCCTACCTACCGAAAAAAAAAACGAACTCCCATTCTACATCCAATCATCAAGGATACAAGTATACATATTTTGTTTATATACCAACTAAACTACCACAATAAAATTATTTATATTACTAATTTATAGACATAATTGACTGAAATCAGTCATTTTATAGTGCACCGTGTGCTGAACACACAAATTATCTGCATTAGACATGTTAATCCATTCATTTTATGTGTAATTTTATTCTGTATTTATCGGTGCATTCATTACTAGTGACCGCAAATCGGGCGCCCAAAAAGCTCGCTATTTTCCACAATTCAGGGATCGGATAGTACTTAGTTAGAGTGCGCATATATTTTATTATAGACCCTTTGTTAAAGACTCTAGATATTTTGTTAATACAGCTGCGAGAAATAGTGATTTATGCAGAGAATTGTTGTTCATTGCTTATCCAATTTGGTCGAATCCGTCGGTTTCGTTTCTCTATTTAATAGAGAAACGAAACCTAACCAGGGACATATTTTCTCATATTATTTCTAATATTGTATTTTTACACAATAGACTCTGTTATGTATATAATGTACCTAAGAAGAAGTGCAACGAGTTTCAAAACCTAGGTACATGTTGTTTTTTATAGCGCTAACGTTTATCCTACGTATGCATTATAAAGGTAACTTGTTTGTGATTTGATTAAGTTTGTTACTCCTTCACGCTAACCGATTGCGATAAATCTCGGTATGTAGATAGTTGGAGGCCTGAAATAACACATAAGACTTCTTATTCTAAAATTCCTATACAATAAGCATGATTTTTATTTTGTTTCAGGGAAAAGTTTTTCGTTAACCATTACGGTATCCACGAACCCACCCCAAGTAGCCACATACCAAAAAGCTATCAAAGTCACCGTCGACGGACCGAGGGAACCTCGATCTAAAACAAGTAAGTCCATAAATAAGATAATTAGTCATTTACTTCGGAAGTCACGTTAAGCAGGTTGATCCTTGTTGATATCCCTGATAGCATTCGTTAGGTCAAGTTAGAGGCCTTAGTAGAGCGACCTGAAAACTCTAACACGTATGTTAGAGTACCACAACTCTAACACGTGTGTTAGAGTACCACAACTCTAACACGTGTGTTAGAGTACCACAACTCTAACACGTGTGTTAGAGTTTTACGTTAATGCCAATACTACGACCTACAACGCTTGTTTTTAAACGAAATCAACCAAATCGAACCATATTATAACGGTCAAGCGCATCGCAAACCTAATTAGTTATAATTTGTCTGCAAACCGCAGTAGGTACAGGGGACGAGTTCAATTCAATTAAAATATTTATTGTTATAAACATGATTCTATTTTTATCGTAAAAGTTACGAAATGCGATGTGCGGTGCGACTGTGACCGCGATATCGACTCGATGATAAGCGATTCTTCCCACGGGACTCCCGATGTGATAGTTCCTATCTGCATGTAAAGGTCGCTCGTGTTTGTTATACCAAGTAGGTAATTATAAACGAATAGGTATTTATTCTTTTTTTTATTTGAGGGGTCTCGACTAGTGTTAGTTTTCAGGTGTCCCTAAGGGACCGTCTCTACGAGCGTTAGAATCGCGGCGGCTTATTTGTATACAACGCACCGCGCCGTGTGGAGACACGTTCATAAAGATTGTATAGATATAAGTGGCTCGACGATAATATCGCCGCGATTCTGACGCTCGTGGAGACGGTCCTTATAGAGGTCATATCTTGACCAAACGACTGCTATCAGAAATACCGACCGGGACCAACGAACGTGCGTTTGAAGCACATGTGAATGTTTTTCCTATATGAGATAGGCTAGCATTTGACTTCATCTTACCTGATGGGATGCTACGATCAGGTCGACCATGAAACTATTCTTGTCTAGAAATCACCTATTCACTCTAGACTCTAAGTTTTATTATGTTTGAAATGTAGGTACCTATACTATCATTAAAACTGAATCGTTAAAATTGAAAATAGGACCTTGATCGGGGGTATCACACGACACAGGCGAGGAGAGCCTTCAGCCCAACAATATAGGTGAGACCAAGCTGAGGGTAATGATAATAATACTATTACCATCAAATAATGTTACGATTATAGAATACTTCAAAATTTAATAAATCAGGACCGTTTAAACTCCTAAAGTGTTTAGAAATTACTCTCTACAACGGCCTTTCATAATAAATGTATTTAATGATCACGTTCATTTATAAGTGGATATATTATGTATATATTTTAATTATATGTGTAGTTATATGTTTGTATAAATTATAGCAATTATTGTATTTAGTTTTATGTATTTCACTTATCTTTTTCCTGGGTAAGCACCCTACCTCTCACCTATCTTGACTTCTTGGCCATCCAAAGGTTGCCTGGAAGAAATCGCTTTAAGCGATAAGGCCATCCATTGTGCCACCTATTTTTAAGTTGTGTTTGTTTTCTTTGTACCTATTTGTCAATATTTGGTGCCTATAATTAATAAATTTATTCATTCTTCATTTATTAATTCATTCAAACATTTCTTCTCGCTATAATGAAAATACGCTTATTTGAAAAGCCCTACGCTTTGCTTGCTTGCGGTAATTTAAACCAAAAAATAATTTCAATCATTATTTTAATAAAAAACGAAAGGTTTATTCTGTCGTTTTAAAAAATAAAAATTAAACGTCTATCGCCACAAACGGCATCGAACAGACATTCACAAACAACGTTAATATTTTCGCTGAACTTTCATTTAAATAAAACCAACCCCCGTTTGAACTGAGAACTAATTAATAACATAAAACATCGTCTTCCGGCCTTCGAAAGTCCACAGTCACGCAAAACTGAGTAGTTACATATCACAAAAGGAGTTGGGACTATCGACAAAATTGGCTGACAGGCGAAAAAAACACGTTACGAGTAGGTACGCCATATGGAGCGGCAGAGCCGGGAGGCAAACAATAGTGAAATTATATCTGTAATAAGTTGAAAACACGCACAGTGGCAACTGCTCGGCAAGGACCTTTCTGTTGTATGACATTCGCAGATATACATGGTTCCTTATAAATTAGTTGACTAGCTGCTTTCTGCCGTTTCACCCGTTATTTTATCGATCTCAAAGTAAATCTGAAAACATATAAGCCTTAGGTAAATAAAATAAATAAATATTGCACGACATTACAGCACAATCTAGCCCCAAACTAAGCACTAAGCTTGTACTTTGGATAGTGCACTTAACAGGATTACGGGATCGATTTTCCTGTTATAATCTTATAGCGATTATTGTAAAGTTGTACCTTTTGTCTAAAAGAATATTACAGTAAGATCAGCCATCCATAAGTAACAAGTATTTCCATGGAGTCATTATGGTTGAGATTTTAACAGTATTAGAGTAGGGCTAAACCAAACTTCAAAAACGAAAAATAGGTACGTAGATATTTAACCTACCTATTTTTCGATACCTACTTTAAACAAGTTTTTTTCATTTTTTATTTAATTTCTCTTTTGTTTTTTTTTTCGATCGGTTGTTAAGGGCGAATCTAATCGCGAAATTGACAAATTAAGCTTATAACTTGAATTATTTGAATTGTATCTACCAAATCATTACAAATACTCCTTTTTTTAATTCTAGACTACCATCTGACGTTTTCGTTCTTTGTGTTTGACTTTTTTTCTGTACGATACGTCAAATCGTAGCCTTCAATTAAAAAAACCGAAGTATAAGTAGGTAGTACTAAACATCATACGAAACACAAACGTCGGTCGAAAAAATTACAACTCAAAGCATAACAACGAAAATCCCGTTTATTATAAACCGTAGACATAAACAAAGAGAATAAAGGGCCAAAACAAAAGGTTCGTACTTAACGAATAAGCCCCGAACTCTGGGGGACAAGAAAGGAAGATCTCGCGTGCGACTGGACTTAAAAGTTTGACTTAATAGACTTAATTTGTAGGTGCTCGGAACGTAAGCCGCTTCAGAGTGACCCTTGTCGATTGGGTTGTGCCTGTTACTAGTGTTGGACAAGCTATCGATAATGTCTAAGTACTTACTTACCATCGAATATTAGTATCGATAGCTATAATAATAATAATAAATATTAATCTCTTGTATAGTTTTCGCGATTTCGCATAAAAAAACACTTTATTGACCGGGTTTAATCGCGTTTTATTACAATTAAACCCGGTAAATACATTGTTTTATTAATAACTAGCTGCGCCCCGCGGTTTTACCCGCGTAAGTTCCTTTCCCGTGCCCGCGGGAATATCGGGATAAAAAGTCCTATGTCCTTCTCCTGGTTCTAAGCTACCTCCCCACCAATTTTCAGACAAATCGATTTAGCCGTTCTTGAGTTATAAATGGTGTAACTAACACGACTTTCTTTTATATATAGAGAAGAGATAAATATTGCACAATATTAGACACGGCGCTATCTAGCCCCAAACTAAGCACTAGGCTTGTATACTATAAATACTAGACAACGGATAAACTACAGTTGTTTTTTTTGTAAATACATAGGTACTTACATTTTATGCTATATAGAAACAAACAATAATAGCTAAAAGTAGCATATATTCTTACAATGGGGCGAGTAATTTACAGAATGAAGAAATACATTATGTGATAATTTTTAACTGTTTAGCTTTCACGGTTCATGTGATACAGCTGGTGACAGACACAGATAGACCCGTTTCGACTCGATTTAGCCACATTTCCGATTTTACTCTGTGTGTACGGAACCCTAAAAACGGTTAATTTTCATTAACGAACTACGAAACTTACGAATGTTACGTCACTAAGGTGACTACTACGAAAATATTTTAATGTGTACCTACCTACTGTTGTATTAAGTATTTCTAAATCAGGTAGGTATCAATATTATAGTATTACTATTAGTTACTATCAAGTGTGATGACCTAAACCTAACACTAATAATAAATGAAAACTAAATGACCATCTAAGTGAAAACTTAAATTAAAACTATAATTATAAAACTAAACATTACCTATAAATACCTACTTATCTTTATTTAATTAAACACACACACATTAAAAAAAAACAATTTAAAATATAAATAAAAATTTAAATGATGATAATGTTATAATATCATAATATTTTTGTTGCATTTAGTAGTGAACTAGTAAACTTTTAATAATAATCGAATCGATATTTGTCAGCGATAACCAACCCCATCCCTATTTTTATTTTGGGCATAACGAATAATTAAGTCTAAGCAGAAGAAAAATATTGTTTGTTGCGAAGCATATTCTGCATCAGCCACAAGTTTGGCTAATGTGAAATTCAAATACATGTTTTATTGAACCTTCTTCTAAGGTCTGCAAATAACAGAATCACGATTCATTAAGTTTTGTTCGATACTTTTTTACTTTGAAAATTGTGCTGTATTTTCTATATTTTACTCTTTTCTTCTCTATTATACTATATATCGAAACAATTTTTTATTTAATACAAAGGAAATAATCAATACTTTAAACTGCTTATGTGATGATTTTTAATATTGCTTAATTTCCGTAAAATTATCGAAAAATGATTTGAGACTTACGCCTTTTTAGTTTCGTGTTAAAAGCATGAAAACCTTCAATCTAAAATCAACTGTATTACAACGCATCTAAGTAGACGTTGCGCCAACCTCAGTCCGCCGTCTGGCGCCGTCGAAGGTGGACCTATGTCAGTTTTCGCTCCCAAATAATTACGTAATCTATTTTAAATTATATTTCGTATAGATTCGAACTTTTTACATTTTTTCCGGCCAATATGAAAATAATTGTTATGTTATGACAGTCATGTCAAATCATACCTACTGTCATAAAACTGTCTAGCATTGTTGTGATTGTTGGTAAAACGTAGTGATTATTTATCTTTGATATTTGATTGTTGTTGTACTAAAAAAAGAAAGACTAAATAATTACACAAGAAATAAATACTACAAAGATAATAAAAAATATAAATAATCTAAGGTGAATGTCCATTGAGTCCAAAAATGCCCATCACACTGGTGGCATTACCCCGTTGAATCGCCAACGATACTATTTGTACTTAGTGTTGCAATCAGAGTAACTGTATTTACTAGCAATTTGCAATAAAAAAAGCTTTTTCCAAATGAAAGCTTGCTAAAACATCAAAAAGAAATCTAAATATCGTAAGAGAGGCGAAAAAATAAATCTATTTACCTTTTCCATTGTCAAAATGAAAATTGAGATAGGTACTTACCTACAAGGATTTTGCGGAATTAATATAATAAGTATCTACACTTCATCAAGGTAATGCAAGCTACTAATCGACCATTACAAATGAGAAAGTAACTCTACCAGGCTGTGGTTCATTTTCTCGCCCAAGCCGCTAAACCGATTTTGATAAATTTCGATTCAAAGATAGATGGTACTTTGGCAAAGGTTACTTTTGAAATTGATATTCCCGCGGGTTCGGGACTTACACGTGTGGAACCGAAGGGCGCAGCCAGTACTTACATACCTACTAATCTATATCTATTACCTATACTTCTGTAATCTATCTATATCTATAAAACTCTTTGTCCTGACTGACTTACTCACTGACTGAACCGCTGGTAGAGAGAGATGAAATTTGGAAGGTGTGTTCTTTGTGATCTAGGCATCTGATAATAATATTATTACAAGTGATTCAATGAACAGTGGACCTCGTGGGAACTAATTATTGAAAGGGCTCTTTATATCATCATAATAGAGCAGAAAAATCGGATCACATAATGTTTAGATATCTAGTACATCCTTTTGTGGGGGAACTACCCCAAAAATTAAAATCCCTCACAACAAATAAAATCTATTTACTCATAGAACTTGTATACCTTTCATTAAAATCGGATCTCATAGTGCGGAGATAGCTGTTACCGCTTTTAGTGGGAGAATCACCCCACCAATCAAAAAACCCCCACGACAAAAATAGTAAGTTTACACATCTACGGCTCAACAAAGTAATTTTACACACCTACTGCTCTACAAAGTAATTTTATTTGACCACTAGCTGCGCCCCGCGGTTTCACCCGCGGAAGTGAACGCGTTATCACGGGCGCGGGCGGCCAAGCGGTTGCACTTTTTCGTTCATACTCGGATTCTACTAATTGGATGTCGATGCAAAGTATACCACGACCTTCCTCGAAAATTGAACTATCCAATATTGAAAACCAGATTTCAATCGGATCAGTAGTTTTTAATTGTATAAGAAACAAAGAAACAAACAGACAGACATAAATTTTAAAAATTATATAATTTTGTTCTATTATTTTTCCTAAGTCCACTAGACCACTTTTTTTTTAAATTACTTCCAAGTACAGACTTTTTGTTCTCTCTTTCTTTATTATAAGTATAGATAGATATAGATAAGAAAAGGTCAACGTAAAGCGAGTCTTCATGTTGAATCCAAAGCGTACGTATCTTGAGCGAAGCGAAGGAGTTATGTACCTAGAGTCCTGAGTGAAGCGTGGGATTCAAGCGCCCAAGATAAAGACAGGCTTAATTAATTAATAAGTGCGCTTGAATCCCACGCTTCACTCAGGACTCTAGGTACATAACTCCTTCGCTTCGCTCAGAAGTAAGTTTTTGAAACCCTCGCTGCGCTTGGGAGTTAACTCTAGAGTCTTTCGTATGCTTTGGATTCAATATGACGCCCGGTATATAAGACGGCTTTAGTACCTCGGTGCATAAACTAATATTATTTGACCAAAGAGGTCAACGTAAAACGAGTAATGACTCGCTAAATATCTAATGTGATATCTGGGAAGTAAAATGCGAGTTTAAGCCCTAGGGAATAAAGTAATTTAAATTTGGAACATTAACATTTGCTTGTATTACAGGTATTTAATAATAAAAATCAGACTGGTACATTCAGGCTCTGGGCCAAATGCACATTGCAAACAAAAATAATTGTCTTTTGGCCGCATGGTAAGGTGATAATAAAATGAAAATAGAAATACCGGAAAAAGACGATCAATTTTGGAAAAAAGAGATGGAACCGAAGTTAACAAGTTTTTACATGGAATGCTTACTGCCTGAGTTGATAGATCCACGCCATCCCAGAAAAAGAACAATTCTCGATCCAGATTACATAACCGTCAAAAAGAGTGTTTGTCAAACCTCTTAATCTGAAATTCCATCGAGAAAACGACTACTTCCGCCTATTGAAAACCATTCAATAATTGTTACACCACCAGTTCAACGTAGGAAATTGGAATTTCATGAAATGTAAATACTTAATTATTTGTAAATAAAAAGGAGTCAGTTTTGTTTACAAATGAAACTTTTAATGCAAGAGTAAATAGTAATAATATTAAAAACCTATTTGTGAAAACTGTAAAATGAAAAAAATAAGAATAACTCCATAGTTTTTCTGTTCGTTGCGCTGATATTTTTGTATCACAACATTTTTGATGAAGTTGCAACAAAACCAATTTTTCATCTCTCCCGTTCGGAAAGTTTAATTTTCATGGGTAGATATCCGGGTTGAAAGTAGCTCATTTCATCCCTAGGGTGGAAATTTAAAAATATTTTTTAATTATTGCAACTATTTGACAAATTTTAAGGGGTATTTAAATAATAAAGTAGCTCTCAAATTTTGAAAGGCCTCAAATTTAAAGTAGATTTAAAATTGATTAAAATTTGAGGCCACTTAAAATATGAGGGAAACTTAAATAATTAAGTAGCTTTTAAATTTTGAATGGCCTCAAATTTGAATTGGATTTAAAATTGATTAAAATTTGAGGCCACTTAAGACTTGAGGGCTACTTAAATAATAAAGTAGCTCTCAAATTATAAATATGAGGCGCCTTCTATTTTCTCATAGAGGGTAATAAAAAGTAGAGTGTATCACACTACTCTAGAATCCTTCACTTCGCTCTGGATTCAAAAAACCACCCTCACCGTAAAAATATTATTTTGCTTCATTGTAATACAATCTACTAACTATTCTCATAGTGGGCGATGAATATTTTTCATTCGAAAAATAGTATTCGCTCCCGAGGTAGACATTCTAGTATTACGGTATGAATCGCGTTTGTTGCCTCAGATGAGGGAGGCCGGAAGGGCTCCGAAACGTCGGGCTTGTATTATAAAGCCAACAAAACAAACGCGATTCAAACCGAAACACAGTTTCAGCACGCTAGCTAATTGGAAAGTGTATCAAATTGAATTTGCAAGATTCCGCCCGGACTCCGGACAGACAAACTAACAAGAAAAGTGAGAATGGCACGACAATGGTCAAGTCTGTAATAAGTCAAATAGGTAATTGGTCAAGTCCACTATCGACAAGTTATGAATTTTTCCAAACATGCCATTAGCCTGGTCCACACTGTACGATCCACATGCTCCAGAATCTTTTATCCTATTTTCTCCCTCTCCGCTGCTTGAGCGCGAATAAGATAAAATATTCTTTAGCGCGGGGATCGTCCGGTGTGGATGCGGCCGATTATTCCCAGCTGTCCCCTCTAGCCCTGTCCCCGGGGTGACAATTCGTGGTGACTGTCCCCTTTGAAAGCTGGCTAAAGGGGACAAATGGAATTATGTTTCTCAGTTGTCACGGTGGGGGGGGGGACAGATGGGAATCTGTTCTCCCATTTCTACCCCGCATGTGTGTGTTATAATAAAACTAGCTGCGCCCCGCGGTTTCACCCGTGTTCGTAATAAGTACCCTAATGTACCATTATTATTTTAATGAACTTACGCATACCACTTGCATTCATAGTACAAAATATTACTATGAATGCAAGTCGTAAGGGGTTCGTCGGTTAGGGGTGAAGTTTGTAATGAAGATCTCGAGAAGCTCTATAACTTATGCTAAGAAACTAGTGGTCTAGTGTCAATAGTTTCCGAGATATTGACGGCTCAAGTTTGACAGCTGTCAACCAAACTGATGATCTCGAGGAGCTATATAACTTAGGCTGAGAAACTAGTGGTCTAGTGTCAATAGTTTCGGAGTTAGGTTAGATCGTTTTTTGTTTTTACTTCGATCGTCTTTTGTTTTCCACTAATCTCTTCTATTAACTTTTTTTTCCCAAAAATTTACAAAGTCTTTTTAGTATCTTCTTAGTGGGACTACTTCACCTCTAGAGTATATTAATATGTATGTAGTCGACTCGTCCCAATGTCTAAACTACCGTCCCTGGTCCCAGTTTCGAAGGGGACGACTTCACCCCTAATCCAAAATATTGCTATAAATGCAAGTCGTATGCGTTTATAAAGTTCATTAAAATAATAATGGTACATTAGGGTACTTATTACGAACACGGATGAAACCGCTGGGCGCAGCTAGTTCTATTATAACACCAACATGCGGGGTAGAAATGGGAGAACAGATTCCCATCTGTCCCCCCCGCCCGCCGTGACAACTGAGAAACATAATTCCCATTTGTCCCCTTTAGCCAGCTTTCAAAGGGACAGTCGCCACGAATTGTCGCCCCGGGGACAACTGGGGAAAAATTCCTAGTTGTCCCTCCGGGGAACAGGGCTAGAGGGGACAACTAGGAATAATCGGACGATACAAGTTTTGAAGATACAAAACAAACAACTTGCAAATTATTAAATAAATATTATTGCACGACATATACAGACAGCGCAATCTAGCTCCAAACTAAGCACTGGGCTTGTACTAGGGGTATTAGACCACGAATATAATACATATTATACCTCTTTTTTTTTTGTAAATACATACATATTATACATAGAAAGACACCCAGATCAGATACAAATATTTATTTTTAAGCATAAATATTTGCACCCGACGGGAATCGAATCCGCAGCCTTCCGTATTGCAGCCAGGCCCGCTAGGAGTAATAGTGTTCCGTGAGCCAGGCGGTCGCCCGACGCACCAATGAGGTCGTATTATAAAATACTTGACACTGGCTACTTTCCAAACGACCATAATCGGTTTACAACCTATGAAAAAATAAATAACAGTTTTGATTTCGCGCGCTTGGGCGCTAGATCAAAAAAGTTGCGATGTTCGAAAGTGCATACGTGTGCGTGTGACTCGTGGATGTAGGGGTAAGTGGGCGGGCCGTTCATGACATATTTTTTATTGGAGCTTCGTCTTAACTAAACTGCATTTGTTTGAATCCAAACATAATTGTAGTATCTAAACATTTCGTGCATTGTGTAAACTTATATAAACTAATTATGTAATTTTTGGGCAATTTTGGCGGTGCCTTTACAAACGAACCATGTCTAATTTCACTATTATTTGGGCAAAAACGACCACCGTCCTAATAAGGTGATTGACACTTTGAATAAGCGATGTGCATGCCGGTAACCTTGTAGTAAAATCATTCTAGTGTTTTTTCTATGATAGTTAGGAACATTTTTACATTAAAATAAATAATAATAAGAGATTGGACCCGTAAAAAGGTAACATGTATGAACGGGAGAAACGGTTGTAATTTAAACAGTTTATTAGTTTTAGAGAAATAAGTATGTATTTTATAATTTTATGAATGTACCTTTCACGAATAATCAAACCACTTCAAACAAAAAAGCGGACCCTGAGCTCCCGATCAGACCCAGGCTCTTGAGAAAAACGCAACCGGGAACACCATCCGAAAGATGATGATGAAACGAAAACACTACAATCGCATTCCTACATAGTTACACCTTGTCCCAGCCATTAATACAAAAACAATCTTGCATGTATATTCACCCCCTGTACCTACCAGACGCCATATCATATAGTAATTCCATCTCTTTCATTCTGCTCCAGGTACAAACACATCGACGCACCAGATCCGATCGTTCGCGTTCCAGAGATCACTGATCTGCGATGGCGCGTCACTAGCTCACGGCATCAGAGACATGGAGTTCAAGAGTCCTCCGAGGAGTCTCCGGTCTCTATCGCACGAGGAGCGAGAGTACAAGACTAATGCTAACATTCCTACTGGTGGTAAGTTATTTATTCAGAACCTTAGGTACTAGACAGGTGGACCGACGACTTGTTTTTGAATCGTTGGTTGCACTTCAGACGATTTAGATAATTCGATATCTGCTGATTTTTGTTCGTTATCGGAATCCTGCGCGGCTGTTTAAACCACTCATTGCTGTCGAGCGATTCACATAGAAAATTCGCAGAAATCGAACGAAAATTAGTAGAACTCGAATTATCTTAATCGTTCGAAGTGGAGCAAGTAATTCAAAAATAAAGTCGCAGAGAGTCGCTGGATATAGAGTGCATGCGAAATGGATCTCTATGGGAATAAAGGCGAATGTTCAGCGGTTGACATCCTGCTACTAAAAATACGATAGTGGGCGGCCTTATTCTTTAAGGGAAATCTCTTTTAGGCAACCGACGGAAGTTTTATCTAAGGATTTACGATAAGCTAAATGTTTAATTCAAAAGTTATTTTAAATATCTGTAAAGAAAATACGGTTCCGGTGTCGACGACGGCGGTTTAGTTCAAAACGTAAATCTAATTTAACTTTAACTGTAAAAAGTATAAACAATTGTATACCTAGTTTAATAATATCGTAGCTCATTACAGCGGCTATACTAAGCTCAGACAGAATCATAGACTAACTGACTGTTGATTACTGTCTTATTTGCCGACAACGTACCAACACTCTAGTAGACCTTCCTAGGTATCTTTAATATCAGCAATGGTTTTTAAACAACTTGAAAATACAATTACTCTAAGATTTTGATCACCTTATCACTTTCTTTTAACTTTGATATAGGTAGTTAACTAGTTAATATAGTTTTTATAGAACAAAAATAAGTTTAGACTGTGATCATCATTATCCCCGTCATATTTCTTTTGCAAAAATTAGATCTTACGAGTATTTATTTGAAACTCAATATTTTAACTTGTCACATTTCTTAAATTATTTGTTGATAGCTATCTCACACACAAGATTTATGTAGTAACAATGTTTTTAAAATTGAAAAACATTTGTGCCTCCACCCTGAAGATATAGAGAAGACAAATTAGACATAAATGGAATGACTTATGAATACCTTGGTGGCTGCACTGACCCATCGGAACTCAGACTTAAGCCGGCCAGACTCTATGGCTTAGGCCGGAGTTATGTAACAACCTCAAAGCCTGGTAAAAAATGAGGGCTTCATAAATAATTGATCAGCTTCTAAATTCAAAATTTTCTAGTTAAAGAGCTGCTTATATTTGTTTAAGTAGCCCTCAAACTTTGAAGACAGTTTCAGTATTTGGCCGTAAAACGTAAATTAGTCTGAAACATCTAATAAACTAAACATGCCTGTGATGCCTGGTACTACAAAATTCTAGTTCATCACAGTGAAGAAAATAAATGTAAAATAGACGTGAAATCTGCCACTTGTTAGTATAATTTCGTTTCGTTTACGCGGCAATCCCGTGTTTCATCAGCTTTGCAATCTGCGCGTGCGCCTCTAATCACGCGCAGCCATTACCACGCTATTAACGAACGCTGACACTGTCAACTGCGAGGCTCGTTTGTTGTTGCTGTTTCAAGAAGGTTTCTTTTTGATATCTCACAATTTTCTGGTTACTCTCTCTCAGATACATTCTTCCCTTTAGGCCCTAGGTCACAAAAAATGAGGCGGTAATTTACCAGTAACTTTTTAGAACATTACAATTGACGAATCACAACTCAGTCTACCCTGATGAAACCGACTGTAAAGTCAATGAAAGGTTAGTACAGCATCGTAAAAATGCTGTTAATAAATACAACGCGAGTTAAACCGGAAAATATTGACTGATTGATTGATTAACACTTTATTGTACCAAGAAAAAACTAAAATGAAATTATTTTTTGGTTGAATTTTTTAATTTCAGAATTGTTGCAATGCCGCTTCTACGTTTCTAAACGCGATTAATACCGAAAAATTGAGTTTATTTCAATACAAAATCGCGAAAACAGCAGAAAAATCTATAACTTTATATTAATTTACAAACACTTATTTGAAATTGGTTCCCAAACTCGAGACAAGCATAACAATAAACAATCGATACAACAAGAATCGTTCGGTAATCGATTCGGTGCCGACAATCGATGTTTTGCTCGGCATGTAATTTCGGTGTAGATGCGGAGGCTAGGGACTGGCAATCGGAACTGAGCAATTATCATAACTGATGGTCGACAGGTCGACGGAACACCTTGCGTTGCAGAGTTGTGGCACGCGTACGACACGAATATTGCCTTCTAATCTACGATATTGTGATAGGCGATAGCTTTCCTACATAATATATTATATATTGTTTGTTTGTTTTGGACTAAATAATGTATATGCATAACAGTGCATAATGGTTTTGACCGAATCATGTGATACCTAAACCACTCAGACACAGACTTCCGCAGACAAAGTAACACATTTACATTATGTTTTTGTAACCTACTAGCCGCGCTAGTACAAGTTCCGATGCGAAAATATTAGGATCAGAAGTAGCCTTTCTGAAAGGTTCCATATCTTCCGTTATGCTTTTTTTTCAAAACAACCTATTTAGATGAATTTTGGTAACGTTTCACGTCTAAACCGAATACATAATAAACAGACAGGCCCATTAACTTTGCATTTATAATATTAGTAGGAACAAAACAAAACAATATATATAAGCGAAATCGTTCAATTTGTTAAAGAAAATCATCTTCATCTTTTTAATGAATTCGATGAAAATAGAAGGCATAGGGGAGATCTTCGCACTATTACACGCAAGACTCGTTTGATGAGCATTAGTGTGTTCTGTATGGCTCCTACAATATACAATAAGATTCCAATTTCATTACGGATGATAGAATCTCCCTGGGAATTTAAGCGGGCTGTCAACAATTACCTTATGGACAAAGTGTATTATTCGATTGAGGAATTTCTTAATGACAAGCATGATATTAAATAATATGTAATTTCCAATTTGACTCTGAATTTGACATTCCTTTTCTTTTTGTTTTAATATTAAGTTAGTAATTTATTCACACATGACATTATTTTAATTAAATTATTCCGAATATGACTTATATGAATTTGACATGGTATTTATATTATTATTTTTTCTTATTTTTTATTTGACATTGTATTACATTTGAAATTTCACATTTTTAATTTAAAATTTAATTATTATTATCCTATTGTTGACGTTATGTTTATTTAGATTAATATTAATAATTCTCAATAACTGTGTACTTAATTTTGTAATTAGATTCAAAATATATAATTTTGTAATTAAATTCAAAAATCTTAAAAACGACATTTGCATACCAAGTTTAGTGCTGGTGAAATATGTTGGAATATTATTTATGTGACATCTCTGTAACCATATTTCGAGCAAATAAATGACAATCATTCATTCATTCATTCATTCAATGTTAATCTAGGTCTTGTATAGACATCTGCTTTGTGTATATGGACATATATACATATATGATTTGTCCATATAGGTACGTTACTTGAAATATAATTAAAAAAATATATGTTGTTGCAATATGCATATATAGCAACAGCCGAATACAAAAAAGCTACTTAGGATGTGAGAGCGGCTTAAACAATTAAGCAGCACCTAACCAAAAAAAATCCCATACTAATTTAAATTTTACTCAATTATTTACATAATGTTATAACATTTTAAGTAGCGTATTTATAATCTGCAGTAATACTTACAAACAAAGTTTAAATCAGAAATATCAAGCTTTAAGATGTCTTCAGTTCATTCAAAGATGCTGGAAAGTACAATGACCTGAGAAGTGAGGAGAAAAATAATAACAATAACTTCAAACACGAGGCAAAGAAAAAACCGACGCCGACGCTTGGGCACAGTGTCATTACGGCAACCATAGACCTAGGAATATACTTGCAGATAGAAATGAAACTGGATTTCCACAGATGTCACTTTACGTCTCTATGTGTGCAGAAAGGATTTTTTGTTAATTTTGATTCCAATTTACTCCCCAGAAAGCTCCTTAAAATTTATATCAATAGGATCACCATAAATATATTCCTCGGTTTTCGCGATTTTCGGTAACTAAGGCTACGCGTGTAAGTCTCGATCCAGCTCCAGCTGTATAAGTTCTAAGTTTCATCGCAATCGATCAGTAGTTTTTTGCATGAAAGAGTAACAAAGTGACATAGGTACCTGCAGACACACTTGCAAACTATCGCGTTTATAATATCAGTAGGATAGGATTAAAAACATTATATTTTTTTATATGTCTACTTAATGTTACTCTTTATAATGTCTGCATGTATTATGGCTTTTAACGTCTTGTGATTTAACATGCACATTACTCGAGCACGGTATCTAATTTATACGAGAACTGTTGAAAATTGGTTACCTACAAAGATGTCTTTATCGGCAACCCACAATAATGTCTTGATTTTCTTAAATCCAAAAAATATATCGGATCAAAATATTACAACCGCATCGACATTTTACACCTTGAACAGATAATAAATCTAATTTACAAAAAAATACACAATGAATCCCATAGGCAGTCAGCACATTATATCGTATTGTTTCATCTTATTTCCGGTTGATTTTCGATTTGATAGATCAATTTCGATGATCAATATCTCGAACCGTGATGGGCTACCGATCCGCTACCTACTCACAATGTATACCTCCATTATTTCACTCTACATCGTCTTTAATTCTCACAAGCAGTCGTCGAGACGCCTCATCGACGAATCGATGTGCATCGAACTTTGAAATTGTGTAGGCTGTTGATTCGACGCGTAGAGTTGCGGTCATACTTACACAAATAAAGTCAATTTTGATACGTATTCTTGATGTTTGGACCCTCACGTTCGTGTGAAAATTTGATAACGAATGCTGACGATAGATCGATGGGCTAGAGAAATCTGTGGGCGAAGTTGCGGTTTCAATCGGTGCGCTACTGTGGGATGTAATAAGCGATGAGATTAGCCTACGACCGCTGCCCGGTCACCGCTCATGTCGCCGGCACGCGACATTTACATGCACCTTCTAACCACCCAATGTGGCATGACCTTGGTGTTCTATTTTTGAATTGATACAAGTATATAGGTAAATGTAAACCTTATCTAATGTATGTCTACAATAACGCAAACTAAATATACGGTCTAAGATGTAGAAGATAATTTGCACTCAAGTCTGATGTAGCATGGCACCCAGGGACTTATTTTTTATCTCACTTATTTTTTTTCCGCAATTATAATTATTTTTTTTATTTTTTTTCTGAAAACATACAGCACAAGAAACATTATTAAAGTAATTATAGACAAAAAAGGCCAATTACATTTTTTTACTGTTATGACTTATGTAAAATATGTGCTTTAATTACGTGCTAAGATTTAAGAACTCATTGTTATACAAAAATATAGTAAAGAGCAATAGTCAAACAAGTTGTAAATCAAAGAAAAATAATAAACTGAAAACATAAATTAAGCTTTGCTTAAAATAGTTACGTCTATGAAGTAGTTGATATCTACCTACAAACATATTTCGCCTACATTTAATCTGCAAAAAGCGGTCTAGAGCCTAAAAGTGTAGCAAATGTGTATATAAAGTCTACCTATAAATAATATCTTTAAATAACTCAATTCCACTACATCTCAAAAGAAGTAAAAAAAACTCTGGACATAAATTTCCAAAAACTAATCAAATTTCAACAAATTATAGACCGTCGGTCTCCAAAAAATAAGTCACGTAGTAGATACGTAGCATAAAAATGACGTCTTTACAAAATAAATAGAGAGAAATCACAAAAAATTTATATGTTCCTTATAGATTCCTTAGGATACTTAAATAATAGCCCGATGCGTTCATTCAAGAAATCATATTATTTTAAATTTGGACTGAATTGGTATTTTTGTCTAAACTAGTTTTGACTTAGATATTGAGTCATTTCGTTTTGCTCTTAAAACTTTATAGATGGTTACACTTTATCCATAGTCTATCAACGGGGTAATGCTGCAAGTGTGATGGGCACTTTTGGACTCAATGGTCATTCACCTTAGATTATTTATATTGTTTATTTATCTTTGTAGTATTTATTTCTTGTGTAAGTATTTTTAGATAGATAATTTTCGAATAGATAATAAAATCCATAGTCTTAATGCTAGTTTCATTATCCAACAGTAAATGTCAAAGTAACAAGTAAAGTCTTATCTTCAAGTAATTTTTACGTAAATTCCATTTAGAAGTAATTTATAGCAGTTATTTTGCCTTCACTATCGATAAAGAAACTGCGTTACACTTTTTCATTCATCCATCTCATTTATTGATGCAGTACCACAAAACTACAGTCGTCCGAAAGTCTAATAAAAGTTGGAACAGTATAACCCACCTATACCTATTTATGAAAGATACCATTATGATTCCTATAAAACTTTTTTTAATATGATATAGAGCTACTGTAGATAAATGGCATAAGCTACTATAGCAACATTAAAACTATTAAAATGTATGGGGGCGTACCTTTGCGGGAGGAACGATGCTCGTCCACCACAAAACCACAAGTCTTCGTCTTGGACAGTTAGCTGATGCCCGGTATTATCGATATATCAGTTTTATAATTGGACTATTTTTAACCGGTAGTTCTTTGAAATTCTTCTACTATTATGAAAAGAATGCGTAGCACTGTGAATTCTGATGAGCGTCTTGATGTTTTATTTCCTGACTGCGTACTATGATTTCACCCGATGTGACCGTGGTTGCATCAGTTCCGATCCTGAGGCTAATTTTAGGGCTAAAATTGATTACATGTTTATAATGATTATAGCTATCTAGTTTTGTCTTAAATTAATGCGATTTTGCATAATGAAACACAATATTTACCGGGTTATACTCTCGTTTTATTTATTAACGGCATTGTTATAATGTACCGAGCTTTCTTTAAATAACAGTTAGCTTTTTTTACAGAAAGCTATACTAAGTTTCATCATAATCGGTTCAACAGTTTTTTGCTAACGACAATATTTTTAAAGTATTTTTTTACCTACCTACATAGATACACACTTACCCCCTTACTTGTAAACAATAATGAACAGATTTATAAGCTATGTATCGTTTGTGTTTCGTTGTGAGTTTCAAAGTTGACAGACAGAGAGTAACAAGGGATCATAACTTGGTCAAATAACGAGGTTTTTTTTTACAAAACAATACGGAAAATTGAACTAAAATGGAAGCCAATAAAAAGTAAATCTATGTACGTAAAGTACTTCACAAATCAGCCGCGTCAACGTCTGTCTGATACCAACATGGCATCCCTAACCACATCACTAAAACGCTAAAATGTTTTCCTAAACTTTTCCCGCCAGTTGTCCATTATTGATCTCATTATCGGCTACTATTTTCCATTGTCTACATTTTCTTGCATTCACAATGAGCGTAAGTGCTGTACCAAATGCTGAAACCACAGTTAATTTTCGTGGTTGGTAAAACTGAAATATTTTCGTATGTGTATGGTGGGGAAAGTTTATTTATTTAACCAATTTCATCTCTTGGACTCATCAAAAGCCTATACTTTTGCAAACCGTTTCTGAACAGCGTCCGTGACTTCAAAATTGGTAGTAGCAAGCAAGTGATTTAAAGTGATTTTATTGTACAAAAGTGTCTGATAGTGGTGAAGCATGAAGGTAACGCGAGCACGTACCGCGGATGAAGCATTGCTCCCTATCTCGCGGGTCAGGTGGCTCAGTCCTCGCTCAGCCAACGTAATGTCTCGCATTTGCGGTCGCCCGCGCCGGCAGGATACGCGCTTGTTCTATAATGAGCAACACATAACGAAGCCTTACAAATAATTCAACCCACGAAAAAAACACCGAATCACGTACTCGTATCCTTCGAAGGAAAACGCGTATCAGATAGCCCCGACGCATTCTCTTTTTATCTCACTCTGAACTAAGAAGTATAAACGAGACGCAATATAAATATGTTTTCTTGATACACTTTTTGAGGTGTCGGACAGGCTCAATACAATCAATTATTGCTCTACGTGTTCGACGGCTACCTTCTGTCGGTAAATGGTAATATATTTAACGTTTGTTACAAAAACGTACAAAATTGTTCTGGTAATTTGCGTAAAGTTCGAGAAGGAATCGGGTTGCAATTTAGTAGTGTATAATTTGTTAGGGGATTATCCTGGATGATCTGAGTTGAAGGATATGTCGAGTATTTTAGAGGTAAATGAGTGCAATGTCTTTTGAGGCGGTAATGATTTGATTATTCCATTGAAAGAGCACGTTCGTTGCACAAAGCTTGAAGCTCGGTGTTGTAGTTAAGACTCCTGTAGAAAACTATTCAGTTGTCTAACAAACAGTCCGTTTGTAATAGATTTTCCTGGTCTACCTCTCTCATTTACTTTCCAATAAAAATATTGGAAGGTAAAAGTTTGTGTGTGTATTTGTTTGAATGTGAGTGGCACTTCCGTTTAACTTTACACCACCTTGTTTAACTAATAAATAAAATCCTGTGACAACACACAGCGTCATCTAGCCCCATGGTAAGCTGCTAAGCTTGTGTTACGGTGAACGGATGTACCTACTGCATAAATTTATTTTACTTTGGTAATACCTACATATTATACTTAGAAATACACCCAGTATAACTAATAAATAAGTGTTCTTCTTATTGTATCATATGTTTTCTTTTTCTTGCCCGTATTTAATTATATTTCAAATAATTTGGTAATATAGGTAATTCTTCATTGACAAAACTTGGGACCATACATCCGCTAACGCACGGTCAGAACTCCAGATTGACGAGTCTCTCCCTAAATGCCTTTAACATCATTCACGGCGTAGGTTGCCCCTATTATAGAACAGGGGCTAATAGTTGTGTATAGGCGTGTATTCTATTATAAATCTAAATCGTATAAATATCAGAAGTATTGCCTACATAGTAGCAAATCAACGAGATGTGATAGGTAATGCTAGCCCTCGGGCTCGGATCGCGTGTACGTTGTATTATATTACGCGACTGGTCGGCTGTATCAACGATCGTCAATCGCCCGGATCCATTCCTTGTAACAATACCTCTGTTGGCCATGAGAGTAGCGGAAGCATGGGCGCAGTAGCGGGAGCGATAATTGAATTGGGAATAGAGGGTACAGTCGAGAAAACTATAGCAAAGGATTGTTACATATAAACGACCGCAACGCCATAAATCTGCACTAGCCTGAGTTTTTATTAGCAAACTCTGGAAGTTAATGTTTAACCTAGCCTGGCGTAAACTGCCTTAAGGCGAGGTTCTCGTTGGAATTTCCGAAATCGACCTGTGTTTGTCGTAATTCAAGAAACCTAATGAGGGGAAACAATTGGTTAATAACCCTTTCCTTGCAGCTGGGTAAAACACAATAAAAGCAACTTCGCTTCGCTTCGATAAAAAAATCTCAGAAAACTGTTAATTTTTTAGTATTTTTTCGTCTGTATTTAGAGCATATTTTACTTTTATTTATAAAAAATAAGAATAATCGTTGATATTTATAAATATCATTTCAAAATTATAAATACATTTATAAATGATGTGTTTGGTTAAAAATTCTAAACTATAAAATATGTTTAACAATTTCCATCAAGTATTCTCGCATGCTGCCTGGCGTGTTGTCCAAGGCAAAGAAATTTTACTCCATACTGCAACAGGCCCTTAAACTTGAAGTTTATACATTTTTCGTATGAACTTTTTGTAGTCTCTTTTTTCTTACTTTTGCTTTTGTTGCAGTTATTTCTGCTCTCTATTTTTTTTAAGTATTGTTTTTGAAAAAATGTGAAAGTAAACTCCACCAATAGGAACCTAATTTCCTAAATAAATTAATAAAAACATTAATATCAAAAATAAATAAGATGTTTTTCGGTTTACGCAATGCCGTTATAAAATAAAACACATTTTTCGGTTTGCATGCTTTTTTATTAATGCAACGCGACGGCAAACGCGCACGATGAAACCGAAAAATATATTTTATAAACTCTCCAGATTTAGACTCGCTTGTGCTATGGCCCGATACCATCTAATCTGAGCAACTTACATTACCTACAGTGAACGTGTCTTAAGAATCAAACGCATTCAACTGGACAATGTTACCGTTTGTATCAAACCTTTGTCTATAGGTAGGTACTTGTATTGAAATTTATGTATAGTCACATTTTCTTATTAATTAGGTGCCAATCATTCCTAGATTTCAACTACGTTCCTACCTTATAATGTAGTTTTTTTGCGTAAGCAAAAAGTACCTATAAGTACTATAGGTAATTAATAATTATACTAAATGTAGAGTAATGTCAATAATAATCTAATTATTACAAGCATTTCCAGTTCTACTGCTGGGCAAACCCATTCTCTTATTATCCTGACTATCTCTGTAATTCTATGGTAGGTAATATTAATCTAATTAAAAACTAATAAATAGATAAAACAGAAAATTATATCAAAGCAAAAATTTCACAATTATTCATTGTGCAATTTGTGCTTTTATAATAATTCATTTTCTTTTTATATATAAAAATGAATGTCTATTTCGCATGGTCACGGTATCACGCGGTAACGACTGGACCACAGACTAGCAAGAAGATACTAAAGTATGGCTGGACCGATTTCGATAATTCTGTTTGTGTTGTGTTTGTTATAGTCAGAAGGTTCAAAGAAAAATATCAAAATTCGATTTTAGCCTCGGCTATAGTAATATTATAAAATAACAATTGAGAAGGTACATTTTTATAACAATACCTTATATATGAGGAAAGGAGAATAATTATAAACTTACCGTATTTAATCAGCTATTGCCATAATGGGTTATTTTAAATTAAAGTTTCCATTTAGAGTAAATTACCTACCTATTTAGATTGGAATTCAGTCAGTGAGGTGCCAAGTTTAGTTTTAGCCTTCCTTCCCTAAATTAAAATTATAAGTTACAGAGGAAATCGTTTAAACTTCCTGCGTTATTACCCAGGTAGATTCCTAATTACCTATATTTTTGCACTAACATCATTAAAATTAAATTCAAATTGCATACAAGATGTAATGATAATACAAGACACAAGATGTATCCATGTAAACCAAAAGGGGGTTGGTCTAGACGTCTAGGCGAACTACTATTGTTCTACAGCTTTTGGAAATTCAAAGTAGTTTTCGATAATTTTAAGTTCAAAGTTTACTTTTACAATCAGCTGTGTCTTAGAGTTACAGGTCATTGATCTTAAATTGTCCTTTAATTAGTGTGGTCTACTACAATCAAAACTTTAATTGGCTTTATTTTTAAAAACAGCTTTTATTTCAGTGGAACAAAAAATCAAATTTTTTAAAATTCGATTTTCCAAAAGTCGTAGAACAAAAGTTGTTCGCGTAGACGTCTAGAATAACCTTCTTTGCTCGTTACACCTTGCAATAAGTATGCACTCTTAGTTTTATTAATTGCTGCGACCACGGTATAACCCACGTAAGTCCATTTCGTATATTATTATGTGGGATATGTAGCCTATGTGTTATTTCAATTCTCCAGCTATCTGCAAACCCAGTTTCAACGTAATGGGTTGAGTAGTTTTTGGCATACCTAAATGTATAACAAACATACTCGCTCTTTATACGTTTACTAAAGAGACTAAGCTCTTGCACCTCTTTCGCGTTTTTAATTAAAAAACATACAAACAACGTTCACATAGCGCTAAGAGGGCACATATAAACACAATTTGACGTATCTCTGAAAGAGTCATTTATCTTTAGGGATGGAACGCGGCTTACTTTCAGATCTATATGATATTGATATTATTTTCTATCTGCGAGTTTAATAGAATTGTTCAAAGAAATCGCTTTATCTAAGTATTGTTTCGAACCATGATCGATACAATATCGTCAGGGCAGTGTTGAATGGCCGTCAAACACAGGATGTCTCAAATTACCCTACTCTCGCTGTAAGTGATCACCAACAAGAACAAAACTCAAAGAGGGGTGAGAAATTCTTATGGGAGAACTCAGTTTTAAGTAACCAAGTTATAAAGCTTCAGATGAGAATGCGATTTTAAATTTGAACAACTTTCATCCGCAATCTTTCGATGTTTAACAAGAAGTTTTTCTACAAAGTTTTGTACTTTTATATATGAAAGATATTGAACGCTTGTATGAAATGGCTTGTATAACGATTCTTAAAAACAGTAAAATCGGCCAATTGCGAATTGGACCCGTGCACCGAAGGTTCCGTATCATTATCAAAAAAAACACATTTGTTGAATGGAAGCTCCACTCAAATATTTATTTTATTGTATTCACAGAAAAAGCTCCTAAACATGTCGAAGTGTCAATAAGATTACTCAGATAAAATCATTTCTTACATTTCAACTAAGACGATAAAACCACTTGACTGCTCAATACAGCGTTTTTTTTCTACATAACACATATCACCTTTGCGGGTAGGGGGTGAGGTAATAATCAAACTTTGTGATTAGCCTTTGCGTTACCTATCTATACTTAGACTCTTTGTGATTGGCCGATGCGTTAGCTATCTGTACTCTTTGAAATGGACCGTTCTTCCATGAGAGTGCTACTAAAAAGGCGTATTACTTTCGTGAATGAGAAATCACCTGGTTTTATCGTCTTTGCATTTCAATTATAGATTTAACTTTTTTTATATGATGTCGTGCTTTTAAGAAACAGTATATTTGGTTTAAAAAATCCATTCAAGCACTAAGTTGAGTTCGTAAGTCTACCTAACCTACTAACCATTGCTTTACGAAAGTTACCTAATAACTTACAAAGTGTAAATCAATTACAGCACTAATAATTACAGTTTGAGGATGTTGGGAGCGTGTAACAAGAACACGTCATAGGTGTTTGATCAAAGGATGCTCATTAAGTACCTATAACCTACGAGTACCTATATACTATGAACAACCTAATCAACGCTATTGATTGACTTAATCATAGTGCAGACGACATCTAAACGAGCTTGCAGACAGTTTTAAGCAAACATAACTTTTCACAGAGAAATCGACTGGGTGTTGTTTAAAAATTTAATTCAGGTTTTATTGACAACTATGATATACCTGGTCTGGTCTGGTCTGGGTGTATTTATATGTATAATATGTATGTATTTACAAATGAAAAATAAAATATAAATTGTAAATCCGTTGTCTAGTCACCGTAACACAAGCTTAGCAGCTTAGCACGGGGCTAGATAGCGCTGTGTGTTGGTACTAAAAAGACAGCACCAAAATCCGCTGGTTGTTTTCAAGATCTAAGCATATGTACACAACACACAAACACAAACAATATACAAACAGACAAATAGCACGCGACTTTTTTTTATACTATGCAATGGTGATTTGTATGAAAATTACTACGAAACACATTCACCTAAATAAATTAAATCTGTTCAATCAAATATTTCCATATTGATATAAGCTACGACCAGCCTACCTTTGTAATTGAACAAGGTAACCGATATATTTCACAACAGTTTTAAAATGCCGGTATATTTTCTTTACCGACATTTGTTAAACAGTTGGGTGTGTTTTGACAGTTGCAGCGAGGGTGTTAATGTGACATTACCAGAGGGTAGGTGCGGGTGGGGGGGCAGGGGACCGGTAATTATCTCACGTCACCGACAGACCTAGGTTTCCCGTCAACACCTAGCTGTGTAGGCTGTAGGCGACACTGTTACAGTAAACAGTAGAATGTTTTATAGAGCTGAGATAAATTTCAGCTAGGCTGAAATGCTAGGATGAAATGGATATCATGCTGAAAATAAGATGGAATCTGGATTTTTGATGTTGATGTTGATTGAAGGGTTGATGAAAGTTGCCCTTTTGGCGTGTTTTTTTCTCTTGTTGTTATCTTTACATTGTACTTAGATATATCTTTTAACTCATTGACATTGCTGCCGTTGAAATGGCAAATCAAAATCGCAAATCGCTGACTTAACACAACAATTTGTGTGTTTTCGGCAGTCAAAAGAAAAGGTTCAGTTTCAAGACGAAAACGAGACCTAAATTCCATGTGTCTTCAAGATCCACATTTTAATGTGTAGAATCAAAAATTTGTCCAAGTATTTAACTTCACCTAATTTTAGGCATGATTACTGTCAATTTAATGATTAAACATTGCCTAATTCGTGAAATCATCGTCGAAACACACAGCCAGCGCGGTTTTTCCACCAACTAGTTCGACACAATTTTACATTGCAACACAGTTGGGACCGCAGAAGCGGACGCGTCGAGCGCTTTTATTTAGACACCTAATTAAATATTTATTAACTCCATATCTCATTTAAACATAAAACCGATTTTAATTTCATGTACGAACGAACAAAATTAGGAACGGTGAACGGTTGGACCGCAAAATGAAGTGGATTCGTTCGTTGTTCAGGCGCGCACCCGAGTTGAGTGTTATACATACCTAGTTTCACCTAACTAGGTAGCTATAAATATGCACTGCTGAAAATCATTATCGAACACTTTTGGTTCATAAACTGATTGGAATTACGGTAGTTCAGAGCTCTATAATGCACTATTTGTTAGAAGTAACTAAGCATTTGTTTCTCAAACGTCCGTATTGAGGTGCAGCTCTGTTTTGTTTTTGCATGACGATAACTGAATTTAAAAGATAGGTACGACGTTCTAGTCACTGTACTTTTTAGACTCACGGAGATACAGATAGACACATCAAGCGTATACCGAACACCCTTCTTCCGACGACGGAAGTTAAAAATGGAGACAGACAAAAACGCAAATTTCTCATCCCAAACGTGTATAGGTACGTTTACGTGGCTGTGGAGAGTAAAAACACAAAATGATTGTTTCTTGTGTTCATCTCTACTCTTGCCTTACGACTTGGTGCCTACAACGATCTCTCTCTCTCTCTGCTAACCACAAAGAATGTTCAAAATGAAATACCAACCAAATATTAATGGATTAGTTCGATGGTAGACTACTGAAACATGACTCAAAATTTGAGGGCTATTCAAATAAATAAAAACCTTCTAAATATAAAATTAGTGTGAGCTTTTTAGAAGCTGCTAAGTTGTTTAAGAAGGCCTCAAATTTTGAGTAGTAGTAGTGTATTTGACCGTAAGTATTTAAAAACTTGCCTACAAATATATGACTTGAGTTTGCCCGTTAAAATAAGGCATAGTTTTATACCTCAGTAGCCTGTGACGTCAAGAATGAATTAATGAAAATCAATGAATATCCTTATACGTAAAGCCATAGTTCTAGTTTCTTAGTTTACCTACGCTTGATGTACGTACAGACAGACCTAAACACTGCATAAAATGTGCAAACCAGTTTTGAAAAGTCGCAAATGATCGTCACAGAGTGAATCACGCGCAGATAGAGACAATTGCGTAAATCGTAAACCTAACTAGCTATGACATGCTTATTAGAAATAACTGTTGATATGCCTATACCTTTTAACGAAGTCAATTTTATTATTAAAAGAAATTAAAAAAAAAATTGTTCGATTTTTAAAACCGGTCAAGTGCCAGTCGAACTCGCGTATACTTACCGCCAAAATAAAAAATAGAAATAACAGAAATAGTTCATCTGTGAAAATTTCAACTGTCTAGCTATCACGGTTTTAGTGATACAGACAGGTAACAGACATACAGATGAATAGTATTTGCGATGTACACCAGGTGCATATTTTAAAATTCTATTTTTTTCTCAATAACGGTTCATTAATATTTGTTAATGTCATTCTGCATCTAATAACTAACACTTCGGAAGCTTTAGTAATATCAAGCAGAATAATCAACAATTTTTAAACCGTTATTGAAAAAATTGAAACTTAAAATATGCACCTGGTACGACTTGAGGTACCTAGTCCTATTCAGACTGTACCAATATAGAGAGAAATTGTCGTCGGTCCAATAAAGTTCTTGAAAAAAATGTAAAGGTACTATAAATTTTCCGGCAGCATATTCATATTTAGGGTCGTTATCGGTGACATGTTAGTACTATAATACAAGAGGCAACAATGTGAGAGGCTTAAGAATGGTCTGAATCAGAATTAGACCTTCCATAGAAGAATAACAACAATCTTTATGACGCAAATAAATGGCCGTGACGATTCTTGGTAATTTCCAACTTGCCCTTCTTCTAGATATACATAATTAAGTAGTTTTATGTCTATTATTAACAATCAGGGAAATGGATAAATAATTAAACCTATATGATAAACTTTACATCCACTAGGTAGGTATATTTTTTTGCATTTAGATTTATTTTTCCAAAATTCAATGCTTCCTGCGGCACTGGAACTCACGACCTCCCGTTCTCTAGCCGGGCGCGCTAATCAATTCTTCCTAATGAGCTCGACCAAGCAGTTTACCCGCCACTGCGCGGGGAGACTTCCAAGTTTGCTTGTCAGACACAGCCACACATTCCTTAATGTTTTTTAGCGACACCCAACACTAAGAGAGATGGGGTATAGACTCTCATTAGAACTGGACGTGGATGAGCCGGGGATCACCCGTGGGAGTATCACGCGATACATGTGAACGTGGAATACGTCCCATTCTAATAAGAATCATCCCTTATTCTATCATCTAGACTACACCATCGCCCACTATGAAACAGTGAAGTATTCTAATCAAATATGTCAGCTTATTTTGAATATCCTCTGCCATATGACACCATAAAACAACAATGCTACAATAATTATAATAACGTAGGTAGGTAGGTATAGGTACCTCATAAGACTGTGTGTACGTGCCTCAACTCGTGTACAACTGTTCTTATAAAACGTAATGCATTTTATGAATAACGTAGCAGACTCCTGCGGTTTTACCCGCGTAAATCCCGATTCCACAACCCTTAGTACCTCACACAACAAAGAACAACCTCAAAATTGCCTGTGTCTGTCCAACCTGTAGTTTAAAATTACGCTACGCATTGATATTATTATTACTTTAGTCATTCAATCAGGACTTGAAATGAGCTCTGCCCTAAGGTTTTACGTAAGTCCCGTTCCCGTGGGAATATCGGGACAAAAGTTGCTGCCACAAGGCGAAGTACATGCTGCTGAAGCTGGATTAAAAAACGAGAGCTTTAGCTGCAAAGTTAATAAAATTAAGTTGTTTGATGTTAGAACTTAACATGGAGTCAGCACTATTCAACAGGCACGCGACAATATTTCAATGCTAATAAAATACTCAGTTCACGTATCGGAAACACCCTTTATAAATACTTAACACATGCATTTTGATTGCTATCGCCAAGATTGTGTGTTTGATTTATTGTTTACTAGCTGCGCCCCGCGGATTCTTTTTTTGGCGAGAGCCATGAAATTTGGAGGTAGAGTTCTTAAGAATACACCCTCCTTTTCATGTGTCTAGTGGTTTAGGCTGTGCTTTGACTGATTTGCCAGTCTATCAAACAGTCAGTCTATCTATCCAACAGTCAGGACTTTGAATTTTTATGAACCTATAGAGCTAGACAGAATGTTTGGAGTTCCCGTGGGATGGGATTTCATCATCATCATCAGCCTGTCGGTCGTAATCCACTGCTGGACATAGGCCTCTTTTGAGAGGCCAGGTGGCCCTTTGGGAACTCCAGGTGGCGTGCAACCAATTGCGCGCCACCTGGATCTATTTTCGGATTCTCGCATCCAGCTTATGCCAGCCGTTTGGCGAAAATCATCACTCCAACGTGCCTGAGGACTTCCTACACTAAATCTTTTTTTTGTTTTTGCTATGTGATTGGACTTACGGGGGTTTAAACACAACTTACATTCAAGTTCGGTAAAAAGATTGAAATCAACAGTGAATTACTAAGTTTCCAAGACTTAGTAAATCGGCTAAATATTACTTACTTAAATAATATTTCAACAGGGAAAAATAAAACAAAGAGAATGACTCCTTCGTTCTTTAATTCCATGAATCATGGCGTTATGCCAAAACAAGGTTTATGATTAAAGTTGTTACTTTCACCGAATTTACATTGAATCACTCGTGTAAACGTGCTTGTTGCGAATATTTGGACACAAAATGTTATAAAAAAACCTGTCTTTATTACCTATGCACTAGCTGACCCGACGCACTTCGTATCGCCATCGGTTATCACCGGCGATAAAAACTCATAACACTTTCCAGTGTCGTGTCAGTAGCACTGTCTTGTCTCACATGACGAAAAAGAAAAAAACTTAAATATGCGTTGATTTCTTAACTTACAGATAAATTTAACAGTCAAATAAAATGATACGCTATCACATTACGAAACCTGTTAAAGTTTGATTTCCTATTAAATATTGAGACGCTTTTATTTGTAATAATTTTCTATCACTAGATTCCCTAAAAAAACTGAAAATGTTGGAAAAGTCGTCCGTTCACACGATGTTTTTACATCATTTGATTTGCATAGGAGTTTGGATACTACATTGTTAGTTGAATTTTAATAGCGGATTCACCTGCCGAAATCTATTAACTAATCTGTTAAAGATGACCCAGTTATTTTCATGGTCGAACTAACCTTTAGCGTGATTCATTCGGCATCGGCAATCCCAGGCTAAGTTCCGGACTCGTGACCTCCATACTAAATGTCGCCTATTCTATGTATATTTGAACACATAATTTATTAACACTGTGTTAATAAGAAGAATATACTGTAAAGAATAAACAGCAATAGTGATAAATCGATTCCTTTTCGGAAATTCTATGACTGTAAAATTATTTATTTAGTATAATTATTTGCAAGTCACGGATTAAATCCTGTCGTTTTGGAAATACCAATTTGGCTTGCTTGATCCGAGTTTTGTAATGAACTGTAGTTAAATAATGCATAAGCGAAATAGACTAGGCTGTGATAAAGGCAAATGTCACAATATATCTTTCCAAGTCCAGATAATTATAATTACAAACAAAATTAAAAGTATTAAAGTTGTACCTACAATACCTAGTAAAAGTTCAACAGTGGATATGTGGACCTTTAGAAATTTTCAATTGTCAATTTTTAAGATGTTTTAACTTCGCTTTGACAGTCTTGCTTAAATTTAGATTCCTCGCTTTAACATAAAACATTCTAATCTCCTTCTTTTTGTAAGTATAATGTGGTGTGGTATACCTCACTTAGTGTAAGAGTTACACTAGGATACCATTTGGCATAGTGCATCATAAAGTATTATTTAAGCTTAATGAAACCTTAAGCTTAATCTAACAGCTACTATTAGATGTAGCAACCAAGATTAAATGCCGTGCCTTCCGAAGCAGCAGAGGACTTCGAGAAAATTATTTACTACACACCCACATATTATCCTTCACTCATTGAAGTGATCGCACCACGCGTTGCTTACACAAAATCTGCGGACACAGCTACACCATCGACCTCTTCCATTCTATTCCTCATTTTCTAATAACGACTCGAATCTGTATACGAATGGTGTCGACTGTTGACGAGCAGTTCTTAAATAAGTGTTGCTCTAAATAACTTCTATATCTCTTTCTTCGTTTTAATTTCAGAATCGAGTGGCAACATCCTCGGTGCGAGCGATTGGAACACGGGGTATCCGTCGACGACGCCCATGTATTCTACCTACGGACCTTTGCAGCCACCTTACTACAAGCCTGATCCCACCATACATATACCTACTGGTAAGTTTGGTGTCATCTAATTTCCCCCACTGTAGAGTAAGAAAGAAACACCTTCCTTTAAAGGGGTTAGGCAGTTATGTGCCACGGCAACCTAAAGATCCTCCATTGGTGATGTACTATGCCATCGGGCCGTGATGAGTCCTAGGACATGTCGGTTTCATGTTGTTTTCCTTTATTGTAAGAACGATGTCTAAACGCCACAGCGCGCTGTATGTAGAGGTCGTCTAAATACAAAAAGCATACATATAATTCTGGCGTTAGTTTGTTGTAATCAAAATCTATCTACGCCGCCGGGTACTTTAATAAAAGACACTCGAAAACACCCGTCGTAAGACTCTTCAAAATAGATTAGGAATTTATGCAGTCAGTATATTATTATTATGCATTTACCTCAATGCGTTATCGATTAAACAGCCATAAGTCAAATAAGGTAAAAAATAGCGTTTAACCCATCATGACCTATTTGTTTTCAATATAAAGCGTCACAACTTTATTAATTTTGATAACAAACTTCCTCCATTCATATCCATAACCACGGTAATGGAGCGGTTTACCACATCATAGGTACCGAATTGTAGGTAGGTAACTATGTACTGCGTATGGGCTATCTAAATAATTGCTGCACATTATTGCGATTTAATTTGAAACTGTTTCAAAAAATGTTATTCTAGATGTTAGGTAAACAAATAATTGATTGGTATTGCACTATCTATTAATAACATGTATGGGAAGAGAAAGGGTAGTTTTTCGATCACTGCTTCTTTGCATGTTCATGAAACCCCTTCAAGAACTTACATGACCATCTAACATGTCACATCTTCCATTACAGACGAGATTTCGATTCAAAGTTATTAATTGATTTCGAACAAAACTTCTATTATAAATCCTACTAATATTATAAATGTGAAAGTGTGTGTGTTTGGATGTTTGTTACTCAATCACGCAAAAACTACTGAACCGATTGTGATGAAACTTAGCATATAAGTAGTTGGATACCGGGAATAATACATAGGCTACTTTTTATCCCGATAATCCCGCGGGAACGGGACTTACGCGAGTGAAACCGCGGAGCGCAGCTAGTAGATAATAAATAAATAAATTCTGTGACCAACACACAGCGCTATCTAGCCCTCATGGTAAGCTGCTAAGCTTGTGTTACGGTGACTAGACAACGGATATACTACATATTATACTTTTTTTTGTAAATACATACACATTATACATAGAAAGACACCCAGATCAGATACTAATATTTATTTTTACTCGTAAGCATAAATATTTGCATCCGACGGGAATCGAACCGGCAGCCTTCTGCATTGCAGTCAACAGCACATTATTTAATAGTTGAAATCAGATGCTAAGATTTTCTAACTATCCTTTTCATTCCAGTGTTACCTGACGTCCCTCTCGGACCAGATTACAGCGGGTTCCAGACCAGCACACCTGGCTACGTGAAAGGCAATACGTCGGGCACAAGCGCCTCCCTCACCGATCTAAACACTTCTGCCGTCCCCCCGCAGCGATACGACCCTAACTACTACAACTCGTGGCCTGGCAACACTTACAACTACAACAACTACCAGTACAACAATATAAACAACAATCCAGCTTGCATACAGTCACACGCACCTTACATCAATCCGAATCCACAAATGATTCTACCGAATCTATATTCGACAGTCAACCAGAATCAGATTCACGTCCATTTACACACGCCATCGGATAAGCACAACTTGGAGCAGTATCCGAGTGAGATTAAGATAAGCGATATAGATGGCGGAATATCTATAACTACGGAATTACAAGGTACGGGACAATGTACGGGGGAACCCAGTGGATTAGTCCAGACATGTGATAGTGAAGATGCCAAACATGAACAAGAAGTATGGAGACCTTACACCCTACCCTATTGACAAATAGCTCCAACGGATAATACCCAATGTTCCGTTGTACATATTGTGATATAAAATGATTTTATAAATAGACTATTCTCAATTATGTATCTATTTAGAAATATATTTATAACTTAATCTAATAAGGAGTTGAATTAATGTTGAACATTAATTAGGTATTACCTACTCATGTTATTAGTGTTTAGAGTGCGTAATTTAAGATAGAGGCCTAACAAGAAAATAAAATGTAAAATAGAAATTACGGAAGTGTTTTAATGAAAAGTCATATCAGAAGTTAATTTTCAAAAGTAGTCTACTCCAAATTCCGCAGTTTCACATTAATATGCCAGACGTCTCTACTGAAAACTCGTGACGAAATACTTCAGTTTGTTTAAATATAGATTTGACCAATAATGAAAATTACCTCCTGATATATGCTCCAAAACATAATACCTGCGATGGCACACTTACATTCGTTTTCATAAAAAGAACTAATAATAATTATGTATTATATTAATTATTAGTAAGATAGTCCAGTTGTCAAAATCTAGAGCTATTCACAATGACTCAACTTTATTCAATAAAACAATAAAAAAAACTTAATAGCTAAAATTAAAACTAATTATAAAACTAAATTTCAAGGCTAGCAACGTTTCCCCTCTGGATTGCCAAACTAATCCTTTGAGTGAAAAAGTGAAAAATTCACAATGTAGGTGCTAACATGGGAATGTAAAGAATAAAAAGAACCGTTATCGTAGGTCAGTAAGCGGTCGTCGGTATCTTATCAGATTTTTCAAGGTTTTATGTCCAATCTACACGAAGTAGTCCAAGATAACTCGCGGCTTTCTCTATGTATGGCAGAACGGGTGCTTGTTACCGATAAAACAAACAAAATACAATTAAACAAACACTTAACTAAAAAAGAAGAAGCCATCGTCGACGCCTTCACGAGGCACAGTTCCCAAGATGCTGGCAGCATTCCCTCTCTGTATAGCGAGACTATCTCCCTGAGAAAGGAACCCGCCAGCTCTGGGATCACCGGTCGCCTCGATCAGACGTCGCGACAACTCCCTCAAAAACCTAATAGCAGTGGGACCCCAACAACCCAAAGTCTCAAAACCCACTGGGGTGCAAGTGTAACAGCCGGGAATGTCCACATACTTCCTAGCCTTCAAAGTCTCTGCACCAGTCGCCGCCACACCCGCCAGCACTCGGGTAGCCTGGAGATGGGAAAAAGCCAAAGTGTCCACGCAGGTGGCGTCCCATACCAGACACATTCCATGCTCCCAAGGAATGAGCGTCACACCGTCGGGCCTCTTGCCATCAGAACGAACAATACCGTTTGGACACTTCAAACACTTCATCATTAGGTACCTATGCACACGATTAGGTTAGAAAAATAATCTGAGAACAACGCTAGTTGTTGTAGTAGTACTTAGAAGTTTTTTTGTTTTTTTTTTTCAAAATAATTTGGGGGATAGGTATTCAAATATACGTACTAGCAGTCATAGTTTATTAAGTTGAAGTGTATCGTTTTGTAACTAAATTGTATTTTTTTAAAGCCCATTAAAGTATAGAAACATTTATTTTTTTGTAAATCGCGCATTACAATAACGCGCGCTAAGATAACAAGCTCGTCAATAGTTGTGCATCATGATAAATTAATTTAATTATCTTAGATTGCATATATTAGGTTTACCGCGACGCTGATCCCTCGAAATGTTAGTCGTTGAAACAGGATGTTCCGACGATGACCGTTTAAGCCGAAAGGGGGTTGTTCTAGACATCTAGGCGAACAACTTTTGTTCTACGACTTATGAAAGATAGAACTTTTTTTTTAAATGTTGAGTTTTTGTATCACTGAATTAAACTGAAAGGGTGTTGCCCTTTCGTCTAAAATGGTCATCGTAAAAACACCCTGTATATAACTAACGCAACACATCTATTAAAATATTATCTTATCTGGAATTATTAGTAATCTTAAGTATAGACCAGCCATACTCAAAGTGTCATCCACCAGAGCCCTGCATGAGGCTCCGCAGAGGGCTCTCCCTGGCACGGAAGTCCGAGAAAATATTATATTAGAATCAATGGATAAAATCAATGAAATAGTTAACGATAAAAAACGATAAACAATCATGGTTAATATAACTTTACTTTGGTTCAGAATGTAAAGAGATAGTGTTTTTTTGCGATTTGCAAGTTTATGATACTACTTATTCTTTAGGGTTCTGTCAAATATTTGGCGTTCCAAAAGGGTTCCGTAAACGAAAAAGTTTGAGAAACGCAGGTATAGATAATTAATTATTAAAGTGCATATAAAAATGCATTGTCTAGTGAACATTTCATTTATGTACAAAATACAGAATAAATAATTGTACCTATACTACGTATACGTACCTTACAAAATGGACGTACTGTAAGTTCAATGAAATTACCAGAGATATGTAAAATCTTCGAAATTACAAAAAACATTTAAAGCATTGTTCTACATTCAAAATTATACATACTATTAAGTGGTCCTTAAGCATGCTGTGGCGGGATTTTTTTAAAGATCGAATTTCTATCCGCGATAACCTTCGCGGGTTCGCACTTGGACCGCGATGTGCCCAAGAGCGAACCCGCGAGTATCACGTACTTGTTTTAGTGATGCACTTACAACACCGAAAAGAACAGACTATATAGAGTGGGAAGAGTACTTCATGGCTGTAGCCCTACTTACAGCCAAAAGGAGCAAAGATCCACGCACTCAAGTAGGTGCATGTATTGTTAACAAGGACAACATTATTGTTGGTGTTGGGTAAGTTCTCTTCTTTCTGCTCTTTCTAATTATTAGCGGTCGGCAAAGTAGCGATAGCCTAAGTACTTGCGTCTTCAAAAAGTTATAAATTATTCAATTGACTGTAAATGTAGGCTTATAATATGAAATATGTTGCTGTTTAAAATCCAGTAAACCTCGCCTTAATGGGCACTTAGCACACAACTTTATTAGGTACTGTTAGGTACATATTTACTATTTAACGTAAAATACCATTCCTTTCCTCTTCTTCCATGCTCCTTTATTAGCCATCTTGTGGTTCACATCCATCTCTTTCATATCAGTCACACAGGGTCACAACCACTTTCTCTTTTCATACTCACTCATTTCATTACATATCCATAGAAGCTCAAACATTACCCCTTTTAAATCAATCGTTTGCTCATAATATAGGTTGGACCAAGTGAAATTGCAAATGTCTGCCCTTCTATAATATATTTTCCAGTAAGACTAAATTTGAAGCCATTACCCATCGAAGAATTAATATTAAGGTAATGTTAAGGTATAAGTTTGTATTATAGTTTAAACTAGCTGCGCCCCGCGGTTTCACCCGCGCAAGTCGCGATCCCGCGTTGTTCCTACACCTTACTTCACCTACCTACTTCACCTACTTTTGCCTTACTTCACCTACCTACTGCAATGCAAAAATCCACACTTAAACGGTCGCCCATCCCCTGGTCGTCTATTTAAGTGTGGATTAGCACTGCAGTAGGTAGGTGAAGTAAGGCAAAATTTGTATGTCAGTAAGTGATGATGACGATCAATGACGATGGATATAAAAATTGCGTAATTTCGTGGTTTTTACACGACTGCCAAAGGAAGTGTTATGTTTTTGAACCATCGGCTTCAAAAATTACGAAATTACGCAATTTTTATATTTTATAAAAAGGTTATCCGGATATCCGGATAAAAGTAGCCTATTATTATATGTCAATCGAAGTCTTAAGCTATCTGCATACCATATTTTATTGAAATCGGTTCAACCGTTTCCGAGATTGGCGCGCACAAACGCACAGACAAACGGACAAACAGACAAAAAGTTAAACACGGAAATGGGGTATGTTACATTAGTACGTACCCCTAAAAATAGTTTTTTTCATAATATCTTTCAAAAACAGACACCGCGAAGTTACGATTTTATTATAGATAATTATATTATAAAGATAAACAAACGATTACGACGTTATAAGTGACATTACAGTATATAGATGAAATCAATAATTTACAGGTACAATAGCATGCCTAAATGCGACAATAATGACGAAAAATTCCCATGGGCAAGAAAGGGACCACCTCTTAAAACAAAGTCTAACTATGGTAAGAAATAATTGCATTATCCCTGAAACCCTGAGCGAATATACTTATCAATATTTCGAAAGCCAGAAAAAAGTGAATACCTACCACCTGAAGCCTTAGTATGAGTTTTGATAGTTTATCGTCTCGATGAAACTGGCAGTTTACTTCATACATTTTCCATCAGCGCCCCTAGCGGTAACTATTATGAACTAAAATAATGAAGCGATCGATCGAATGCTCACCTGGGGTTTTGGCGGGAATGCGTGGAGGAGATGTGTTGCTAAATTTTCATTTTTGTGAAACTTAGTTCAAATGCGTGTAAATTATTTAATTTCGGGGGCATATTAATCAATTTAGTTTCGTGAAGGTGTACAAGTGTAAATAAAAGTGAAAATCGGTGCAAAACATGGACTTTAGCTTAGTGTTCTCTCCAAAGCTCCGTGAACCAACATTGTAAAAAATGGCCCCCTTTTTACAATGATTCCCTCGACTTGACTTTAACTATGACGACTTGACTGTATCATTCGATGCAAATAACCTGCAAATATTGATAATACTTGACACTGGCAAATGTCCGAAAGGAAAAGCCATTTTAAAGAAGAAGAAGAAGAATGCTCACCTGAAGGCAATACATGAAAAACATGCTATATTATTTATATAATCCAATGAAAGAATGCTGGATAATGAAGTGCAAGCCGTAGGCGTTTGGGCGTAGGAGATTGGTTTGGCTGCCAACACACTTTTAAGAGCTGCAGTTTTTTTAAATTAAATAGGCCTGATTGGTCAACCAACATTCGATAGAAGTGGAACAAGAAGAAGATGATGATTTACATGATGATGAATATACATTCGAGTACATTGATTTTTCCTTTCAGTGTGCCACGCAGAATTGAATGCCATAGTGCATCCTATGAACAAAGTTGTAAAAGATTGCACCATTTATGTCACCCTGTTTCCATGTCAGGAATGTGCTAAGATAATAATTCAATCAGGCATTAAAAAAGTCGTACACATGGGGAGAATCAGAGATGGAGATACGTACAGGGCTGCAGAGAGGATGTTTCAGACTGTTGGGGTTGAATTCAGGTAAGTACATAAATAAAATAAGTAGATACCTATGCATAAACTGTATACATGCTTAAGTCATTTTTATCTGCCCATCTGAGCGATGTTTCCAGTGGCATTCCTCTAGGGAGCCCAGGGACGCTAAAATCCTAAATTATTTGGGGTCAGCACAATAAGCAAGCCATCAATGAACACACATACTGTAAATAGATTTTGCAATATTTTTATGGCCTTCTTACTTTCTTTAGTGAATTTTACAAGAATCAAGAGAGTTTTTGTTTAAGTGATGTAAGGGTACCTACCTACTTCGCGGTGTTTTTGTTAACATTTAATTGTTTTTTATCAGGCGTTGGAACATTTTCTTTTTCAGGCAATACGACAGAATAAGACATGACAGAATTGAGATAAGTTTGACCGATTAAGTAGGGCCAAAAGCTGTGAGCCGAACACTAAGTAGGTATACTTATAGTCAATTAGAAATAAATATTTTGAACTACTGATTTACCTACTTATTTCTTATTTTAGTTAAAATAAATAAAACCTACTCAGTGACTATATTATTAAATTTACCTTACCCTCCCTGGTACTGTATTCGAACTAAGGAGGTATACCTATGGTATCTGTACTGTACCCTACCCTATGGTACCTATACTTAATGTATTCTGTGGCCGTGATGGCTTAATTTAACTGGACCTAAACAGCACTGATACCTACGCTAACACCAGACCGTAATGAGATGCAACTCAAAATACTGTTTGGAAATTGGGACAGCCACTTTTTAGAAAATTGCGATCACAGATCACACCGTCCCTGTAGCCCTCGAAGGCCAGGGTGTGTACAAACCTACAAACTTCTACCTCATTTAATAAAAAAAATGGCTTCGGGGTACAGTTGTGGTGGGCTAGTTCAGAGGATCTTGGGTTCTTTGTCCCCGCCAGCCGAGGTGTTACATCTCTCGGAGGCTGTGGAGCGTTGGAAGACAATCAGTGGGTGTGAGTTGCCTTCGGTGCTGCATTCCCAGAGGTCTTGGGATGAGCCTTTGTGCCGGGTTGTGCAGGACAGACTGATGGCCGACAGCCCAACTTCCGTGGATCGAGCCCGTCTATTGGCTTGTTTCGAGAGGGAGTCCGGTTTATGGTTGAATGCGGTCCCGTGTGCCAGCCTGGGGACTCTTCTTGACAGGCATACCTTGGCTTTAGCGGTTGGCCTTCGGTTGGGTCTTGGGATTGTTCAGCCCCACCAGTGTGTTTGTGGTTCTATGGTGAACAAATACGGCCATCACGGGCTTTCTTGTCAGAGGAGTGCAGGCCGTATTTCCCGCCATTACTCCCTGAACGTCGTCATTCGTCGGGCTCTTGCCTCAGCGAACATTCCGGCAATGTTGGAACCTAACGGTATTGTTCGTTCTGACGGCAGGAGACCTGACGGTGTGACGCTTGTTCCTTGGGAGCGGGGTAAATGTGTGGTGTGGGACGTCACCTGCGTAGACACGCTGGCTCCCTCTCATTTGCAGGCCACTGCATTTTCGCCGTGTGCGGCTGCGGCAAGTGCTGAGGCCCTGAAGGTTCGCAAGTATGCGGACATCCCTGGCTGTTATTTGTTCACTCCTTTGGGCTTTGAGACTGTTGGATGTTGGGGACCTTGTAGTAGGAATTTTCTCAGGGAGTTGTCGGCGCGTCTTGTCGAGGCTTCGGGTGATCCTAGGGCTGGTGGTTTCTTGTCCCAGCGGATTAGCCTTGCTATCCAGCGCGGGAACGCTGCCAGTATTTTGGGTACCATGCCGCGGGAGGGTGGCGTCGACAGCTTACTGTTAATTTAGTTTCTAGTTTTATTTTTATTAGTATGTAACTTTTCAAATGTAAATTTCTTATCTGTGTTAATTAAATGTTTTTATATATCAAAAAAAAAAAAAAAAAAAAAAAAAAAAAAAGTTCTCAACATAACCATAACACTATTTTAAAGGGACAGAACGTAACTTATGGAGCTAAGCTAAGGAGTAAGTCCTCCGCGGTACTAAGCGGTAGCCATCTACACCTACATCACATTCTCACATTAGCACAGACTAGTATTAAGATTCGTTAGTTTATTGGATTATCCTGCAGGCTGCAGCATAACACTCTAGCTTTCACACAATATAGCTCGATCGTTAAACATTTTAAACTCACACGATTTGAACTCTCATTCGCGTATCGCTAAAAAGACCCGGGAAAAATAATTATTAGCTCGATTGTTTCTATTCACGCACTTGGTAGATAAGACAGACTTTCATGAGTATTTTTAACTATTTTTATGCATCATGCATGCACTCTTTTCATATTCATCACCAAAGTTCATATTCATTTTTTCCTGGCCAAAATTTTCCGCCCTCTACCGCAGCGCGGGATAAGTTTTGGCGTTAACTTCTTTCCGTTTCACTTCCAAATATATAGTATTAAAATATATATGAGGACTATAGCCAAATTGTGTAATGTATATTACTATTTAAATACATATTATATTTATTAACTTACCGCAATACTGATTTAAATCTTGCAATTCCATAACATTCTGATAAAAAGATATTTAAAAACCCTCCGCTCGATCTGGATGTTTTTCGATAGGATCCTACAGATGGCGCCAACCGTTGTGATAGTCGTTCAGATAATCTTGAGTTACTTTTAAATGCTAGATTTTCGATACCAAATAAATAAAAACAAAAAAAAATAGTTTAAAACTAAGCTGTAATTATTGTTTGGAGGTAGAACTAGATATATTTTAATTAATTTGCAATTATTCAACACTTCCGCCGCCGATATTCGATGGATACTAAACGACAAATCAACTAGTTGGCGGGTAAATACCAAATAATTTAAAAATTCTATATTCAAATCATTACACTAGTAAGAAGATACTAAAGTATCAAAGCTGATTTACATTAGGTCAGTGATAGAAGTCAGTGCCTAAGAATTTTCGTGGTCAGTCACTGACTTGGTCGAAATTGTATGGCACTGACTTCTGTCACTGACTCAATGTAAATCTGCTCTCACATTAAACCGCGAGCGGGAACCCACACATCGCCGTCTGTCTAAAAGACAACTGTTTATGGCGTTACAAAACGTAATTCATAGATGACGCTATAATCATTTTCATTTTAGTTTCTATCATTTGGTCTAGAATTCTAGATGGTAGAGGTACTTAATTCAATTTTATTTAGGTAGTTTCTTTAAGTTTTTGTAAAGATATGAGAACTTAATTTTTAATTGAAGACTACGATTTCACACTTTTTTCCATAGAAAAAAACCCAAATAGAATCTATTCTATTCTATTCTATTATCTCTACAGTCTGAAATTTAAAAAAAACGTACCATAGATGGCATATATATAATCAAATGAATGTAAAAACCATTAAAAACTGAGGTAAAAACGGTAATTTCCGAAGACAATTGTTCTGTGGAGGTGGTCCATTATTGTTAAATTGCCATGATGTGAAATATTTCCCAAAACTGAGTTATTTCTCAAAGACAACACTAGCATAAGTGGTGTGTGTTGTACTTATAAACATGAACAAATATTATGTTTATGTTTATGTTACTTCTATTCTACACACGCACGAATTACTAAGTAGTTTTTAAAAAATCGTTAGTGATAATAAATGATAATATTTAAAAACCAATTTATCTAAGTTAGGGAAACGTTTTACACAAACTGGCCACACCATAGTGCGACGTGATAAAATGGCGTCTAGAGTGTGTCGTTTGATGACCTCGTAAAATTTATAAATTGTGATAAACTATCAGTTTCGTTTAGGTATTCTTTTAAATTAAAGTGCAACATAGTATTAGTAATTTTAAACCGTAAGTATGAACGAAAATGACTTATTAGTCGAAATAATTTGATGAAACATTCAGCTTCTGATAACGGTGGACAAAATGCAAATGTATTCCGTTCTAGAACGTAACTGTGTTTGTTTGATTACAGTCAAGAAGGTGTTGTTAAAGGTGTTAGCCAGAGTGCAATGTCCGAGGATAGCGAACGGCATGGCGAGCTGGCGAGCGAAGGTAGCGGAGTCACCAAAGCAGTTCGCGTGTTGTTGACCCCGCACCAAATAGACGCCGCCTCGGCAGACTCACTGCGCTCCGCGTGGAGAACACAGGACTTGTACATTGACCATCTCGAATCGTTGAACAAACAATTGGAAGGTATATAAACCGGCTTGGTAGCGCCTTACCGGGCTCTCGATTCGCGGGATTGTTACCTATTTGATCGACAATGCTTTAACTAAAATTAGTGATACTGTTTTTGACAAATATATTGTTGATGTGATGTTGTTTGTTAGTATTATGTGATATGAGGTGTATCTAGGTGCGGGAAGATATAGAAATGTGAAGATGTGGTGTTTAGCCGTGCCAGTGTTCAGTGGAAGTGTTAACTCGGGAGTCAGTGCAATGGTGCCCCGCTCCATTATCTGTGTTCAGTGCAGTTCCAGTTTGTATCCTTGTTACCTGTATGAGGGTACAGAATCCAGCGCCCATTCTCTCAAAGTAAATATATTTTCTTCACTTATTTTGCTGTAATAGTAAGATTTTGTTTTGTAATTGCTTTTTTTTTTCTAAACTGTATTTACTGATTTATTTAAAAAATGTATGTATTGTTAAGAAGTAAGTACCTATAAATCTTTAACTGATTGCCTGTTGACAACAGAAATAATAGATCACTCAAAACAAATTCTTGGTTTGTGATTGAATTCGTTGTAAATTTAGTTTAATTTGAAAGTTTGTAATTCGAGCTGATCTATTTTTTCAGTAATGGTGATGGTATTTCTTCCAATTTTTCTCTCCTTGCTTGTCATTTAAAGTATAATTTAAAATATTGATCAGGAGCTATGGTTAATGAATCCATGATTATTGGTTACTATTCATTTTTACAATAAATGTTTCTATTGGGTTCAGATCTCCAGTTTCGAATGATATTTAAAATAAAAACAATCTCGAACAATTCCTCAAAATTCATTTGATACAATGGTGAACCCTGAAGGGAGAGTTTTAAAATATTTTCGACAAGATTTTATAACTAACTTAGCTAAATGGTTTAAGCTTACCCGTTAAGGTCACAATCCTGTAGAAATAGCAGGACAAAAAGTAACCTATGTCCTTGTCCGAGATAAAAATTTATCAAAATCAGAGCCAGCAGATTTGGCATGAAAATGTTACAAACAGAAAGAAAGAGTGAATTTTGTATTTGTAATATTGTTAAGGAAAGATTATTCAAGTAGGTATTAAAAAGCTACCTGCATAGTTCTATCTAAGCATGTTATTACTATTCAGTTCTACTTATTGTATGTCCTACTTATCATAATCCTCCACAATTATACCTCCACCTACATATTTGCTTAACCAAAGATGAGGATAGAGCAGGATATCAATATTATATTAAGTCAATTTTTACATACTTAAGCTGTGAATTTCAGGGTAAACTAGTTGTATTCTTATATTGTATACCAAAAATAACACCAAGTCAATAAAATATGAGAGCAGGCAACAATATTATACCCACTTGTATAACAATGTACATATAAGTACAAGTAATACATGTAAAAGTATTGGTGTTGGTCTAGTGGTAGATACTTCAACTTATATTCCGAAAGTCGTGGTTTCGAATCCCGACACGCACCAACGTCATTTTCTTAAAGAAAAATATGGGCGCTATAAATATTGCTCTTACGGTGAAGGAAAACATTGTGAGGAACCCCACAGCTTAAAATCACGCACAAAGGCCCAATAGTAGGGCTAATTGCGGAAACACAGTTATATAAACTTTAACATGTATAATTAATTACACAAAAAAGTAATTACGCATTACAAAACTACACTAAAATGGTAACTTTAAGATGTTTAAAAATATCTTGTATTGATATACTTTGACTTAAAGCTAGCACATCTTTACAATCATGTTATTGTTAAACTATTTGATCTCACCTATTTTGTGACTTGCAAGACTGTTTTTGGCATATACTATAATTTCCAATATATGAACTTAATTTTGTAATTATAAACAGATAATTGTAATTTTTTGTAAGTTGTAATAGCTGAAACAAATACTACAACCAAGATAGCTAAAAAGTAAACAGTATTCATAGTTTAGTTAAGGTGTTGTCGATTGAAATCTATTGTATCAATCTTATTATTTTGTTATTAGATATTAGAACATTGTATTTCGGTTGTCTGAGTTAACAGATTTCAGATGATACCAAATCTTCTGTTTCAACCTCAGTTTTAGCCTATTTATTGAGTAATTTAATCTTGTCAGTATTTTAATTAAAAAATCGCGGATCCATGAGATGCAGGCTAGTGACAGACAGTGGAGTCTTAGGCTGAAATCAATAGTCCTTACTTTGTATTAGCTCAGACTTACCTTAGCTTAAGCTAAGCAACAACTTTGACTTAGACAGTTTTGGTATTTATAACGCTATATTTGCTTTGCTTAAGCCATAATCTCAGAAAATATTAACCTAAGTAGCGATATTTGTCATTTCTACCATAATTAAAATTTGGCAGCTACTTAATTATTTATGTTGCCCTCAAGTTTTAAGTGGCCTCAAATTTTAATAAAATAATCGCCACTTCAAATTTCAGGCGTCTTAAAGTTCGTGAGCTACTTAATTATTTAAGTAGCTCTCAAATTTCAAATGCCTTCAGAATTGAAGTGACGATTTAAATTTGAGGTTACTTAAAACTTGAAAGCTACTTAAATAATTAGGTAGCTCTCAAATTTTTAGTAGCGATTTAAAATTTGATTTAAATTTGAGGTTATTAAAACTTGACGACTACTTAAATAATTAAGTAGCTACCAAAATTCTTAGTATGGTGGAAATGAGAAAAATATCGCTACTTAGGTTAATATTTTCTGAGACGATGCTAAGCTTGAGCAAAGCAAGTTGCAAAGATCGCGTTATCATTATCAAAATTGTCCTAAGTCAAAGTTTTTGCTTAGCTCAAGCTTAGGTAAGTGTGAGCTAAGACAAAGTACGGACTATAGATTTCAGTCTTAGTAAAAGGGCAATATGACCCTTTTACACCATAAAAACATGTTAAAAATTTCTGAATAAAATAAAATAATGTTTGTTTAACGTTGGTTTGTATGAAATAAATTTAAACTATGTTTTGGTTGTGGTTGAAGCTATGGTTGTCACTGAAGCTTTGGTGAGTTACTGATTTCTCATACTACTTATAATATTTGTACTTAACTAAAGCCTTATACTCATCAAACAGATTTATACGTTTAAAATTAACTTTTAGTGTGAAAAATAAGATTGATAAATTGTGTAAAGCCTTTCATAATGAGAATGGGGCTGTTTAAAATTATTTTTGACGAATGTAGTTCAAAATAAGTTCTTGTATGTGTGCAGGAAATCTGGAAAAGACGAAAGAGGTAGAAGATAAAATTAAACAACAATATGCTGAGTCTCAACACAGAGAGAAGGTTCTAGTTAGGCGGCTTGCAGCTAAAGAGCAAGAAATACAGGATTATGTTGTAAGTTGTTATAATTATAACTCTTGTTTTATTTTACTTTAATATAATAACATTAGAACGGTAAAAGGATCTTCGTACTATAAAAATGGGCCACAAGTCAATTTCCTTACGTCGGTGGCTAGCTTCAAGTGGCGGCTTGTTTATTCTCTTTTGTGCACTGACATCATCATCCAAGCGATATTCCCGGTTGTATCCCTCAGGAGCCCGCGGTCCGCTTTCGTACTTTTGCGACACTACAGCATTCCGTGTAGTGAGGCTATTTACACGCATAAAAGCCCTAACGACACCAAACCAGCATTTCTTGGGTCTTCCCAATCTGCCGCGGTCGGGCGGAGACGCCAATACAAGACATTTGCGAAACTAGCCGGTTTTCGTAAGATATGACCTGTACACCGTAAGCGACATTCTAGCAATCTGCAATGCAATGTCTCGGACATTTAGTACGGCCTGCCCCAGACGCAGGAGTTCCTGAAGCAGTATTTTCGAGACACTCCACACATCTAGATTGGCATCTTCATCTACGTGACACGCAGCTCCAGCTCCTGCTTATGTCGCTCAAGCACTGGCCACGCCTCACTACCATATACCTAAAACACTGACACATAGTGCGTGACACAAAATATATCGTGCATCTTGTCTCGTTCCTCCAAAAATAATCAGAACATGGTCTAGCTAGAGTATAAATACTGCTATTTTATATTAAACATTTGCTTTCCACTTTTCAGAGTCAAATAACTGAATTGAAATCATCACATGCAAGTTTAAATGGACGACCCACACTTCTAGATCCAGCTGTAAACGTACTCGTACAGAGGTTAAAACAAGAGCTTACATCAACAAAGGCGAGATTAGAAGAGACACAGAATGAATTATCAGCGTGGAAATTCACACCAGACTCGAATACAGGAAAGAAATTGATGGCTAAATGTAGGTTACTTCATCAGGAGAATGAAGACTTGGGTCGTATGACGTCTAGTGGGCGCATAGCTAAGTTAGAGGGCGATCTTGCCCTGCAGAAGAGCTTTAGTGAAGAAGTTAAGAAGTCACAATCAGGTAAGACTTAAACAAACTACATAGGTACTTATAGGCTATACAATAATAGCGTCATAATGGATATACCTTTCATCTGTTAACGGCATCATCAAGTTTTTAAACACCCAACTGGGAAGCTGAATTTTCAAACCATCCCACTAATATTATAAAGCTGAAAGTTTGCGAGTGTGTATGTTACACGATTCGTAAAAACCGCTTTACCGATAAAACTTGAGCCCTGGAATAACACGTGGACTACTTTTGTGCAGCTAATATTTACATGAATGTATTTCTTTTCAGAACTGGACGAAATACTCCAAGAGTTAGATGAAGATGTGGAAGGCATGCAGAGCACAGTATTGTTCCTACAACAGGAGTTGAGGGCGTCGCATGCGAGTGTGAACGGAAACCGGTCTTCACCGAGTGAGAAGCGAGCCTATTCCACCAGCCCGGGCAGCCCCCCGCCCGCAGGCGGCAAGCGTCGCCGAGCCTCAGTCCTGTCTCTAGACTACAACGAGGATGACGAGCCTCTCACTGTAGCCAACGGTGACGTCGACTAGCCCAGGACCACTCGGTTCACCTACCGAACCAAATACTTTCACATCTCAAAACTATCCTATCTCCGTGAGTGACACGATAACATTTATCATTTAACATAGAGGTGACGCTGATTCGGTGTAGATCACTCGCGTGCTTCATGTATTAGCGCATAAAGTGTAAGACATTATAATGTACTTTTAGAAGACAAAACGTTACAGACGAGTAATGTGTCATTTGCATCGGTGATGATTGTGGATATAAACGTGAAAATGAGACTAATAAAACATTTGGTAAGAGTATTCTTTGCGTTTTATGCACAACAGTGGACCACGTGATCAGATTAATAGTGAATCGTTTTTGACATTGTTTTATGAATGAGAAAATATTGAGAAAACAAGACACTCGGTTGACAATTTTATAATTTATTTATGGATAAGTGGATTAATTGTGATATATTAGAAGTCCGATTTGTAAATGAGCAATGCAATTGAGTTTTGTTGCGGAAAACTTTGTTTGTGTCGTTTGTTTTGATTGAAATTTTGCCCGAGGTGACGGCACCTTGATCTTAGGTGACAAGATACATGTAGCAATAATATCAACACTAAGCCTAAATAATTGTCTCATTTTTAATAAATTTATGTGAAATTCTACATGTTTCTATTTGCAGTTACGATGAATGTATATAGAGTTATGTTAATAAACATATTACAGGCACTTGTTTTGTATTATTTTGAATATTCTGTACGTATAACACTTAAAGCAGCAATAAAACCGACATAGCTATAAAAAGTCAAACCAAACGTTACACTAAGTTTTGAGTGTAAATGGCATAAAATGCGATATAACATTTTTATCTCGTAAGTTAATATATGTTCATATTTTTTTGCTATTTTCATAACATTTGTTAAACATACTTAAAGAAATGCTTTCCAAAAATTTCGAGTGCGAAATTTTTTAGCATTTCTTTAAGTATAGTTATCCAAGTGTAGGAAACACTTTAAAATATAACAAAAATTTGTTAAAAAGTTTAAAAATATTCCTAGCTTTTTCTTGCTGTTGAGCATTATTTCGGAATCAAATGTCAACGCAACACAGTACAATCGTGCGCAGGTGTGGAGAACAAATTTAAAAGGACCCAATGATATACTAATTTTGAGAAAACTCATTGATAATAATGGTTAGTTTATTTATAATACTAGCACCACCCCGATTTTGCATAAATTCTGATTCAGTTTTAATATACGCGTGTTATGATTTCATGCTTAAAATAATTACTAGGTCAGTCTTTTTTTTTTTTTAATTTATTTGGAAGTGACTTTAAATACGTCGAGTGTTCTTACAACTATTACTCTAGTGTGGCTTCGGAACGCGCCCTCCGATGAGAAGAAGCCAGAAGAAACTAATGGGGTTTTTTTGTGATCATGTTTTTATTTACAATCGTCAAAATACATATATTTTTTATTTAAACATTTTTTACAATGATCTTAATATGATTCACATTGTCGCATATTTATGGCTATATAGTGGAACCGGAGCAATATTCTACTATACCTATAGTATAACCGAATTTGAGAATCTTTTTAAAACACTTCTGCGTCCCGCGCTTTCACTTGCTTAAGTCCCGATTCTGTGGGAATATTGGAGTCAAAAGTAGCGTAACTTCTCGATAATGTAACTTTCTATTGGTAAAAGAATTCATTACAATAAGATATTTCCTCTTTATTATATAGCTTGCTGCTACCCGTAGTTTCATGCGAGTAAGGGATCGAAAGTAAGGCTACTTTTGATAATGTAGTAGCTTTCTATTGTAACATTTTTGAAATCGGTTCAGTAGTTTGGATCCTATTCATAACAAAACAAAAGCGCCCTCTACAATTTACCAACGGATGTCGAGAGAACTATATCCTCTGTTCGAAATAACCAACAGTTATCTCAACATGGAGTTTAACACCCACTAGAGCAGACTTCCTAGTAAAGTACAAAGACAAACTCCACGTCAACAAGCAACTGAGCTCTAGGAACATTAACCACACAGTGTTGATATTGGATGTGGAAAAACGGATGGACGTTTTAAAGCCGGAAGAGGTTTCGTGGACTAAAAGATCGCAAAGAATTGGTGAGTAAAAACATGCGATAGACGAATTGAGAACCTCCTTGTTTTCGAAGTCGGTTAAAAATACTGTATTTTGCACTTTTACTTACTCGCTCGCTCGTCCAGTTGGGCTAATCTGGGCCCTTATTCTCTAAAAATATAGCAGGCGGGATGCATGAGCATTGCAAAGTCGATTTGTTGCAGGAGTAAAAATAATAGCTATTTTATAACTTCTTTTAATACTGATTGGCTGAGGAACAAGGGGTCCTTTCGTTTATAGGTAGGTACTACCCTCCCTGAAAAACACTGCAAAAATCAACTGTTCTCCGTTAATTTTAATTGAATTTTCTTAAAGGTCACAGATTAAACTGGAATCAATACCCAACACCGGCTCTTGTCGAAGAATATTTCAGCTATTTGTCTGATAAATTCCCTTCAATTTGTAAACTGCGAAGTCTCGGACGTACAGCAGAAAATAATGAAATTAGGGTGAGTAGGTACTTATAAGCGAACACTCGCCTGCGACACGGAAGGGATTCGATTCCTGCCGGAGACTATGTATTTATGTTGACCATAGATGTATCTCGCCTAGTGTTAGTTTTCAGGTCGCCCTAATGCCTCTAACTTGACGAAACGACTGCTATAGGAGACAACAACCGGGATCAACTGTTTGCGCCTTCTGAAGCATGGAGGAGCTGGAAGAAGTCCTTTTTAGCGACACAAATTATCGTTGCTTGTAAATCAATGCTCTTTTATTCGTTAGGAAAATATAATTAATCTAATAAAATAGACCTTTTGAAGAGGCGGTACCTACTTTCTTTGGTAGCTATGTGCTTAACAATTTTAGATGATAACTATATCAAATGGGAACCCTGATAATAAGGAAATACTAGTAACATCTGGACTACACGGTATGGAATGGGCGGCAATCACTTCGGCATTATACGTCACAGACTTTATCGTGTCTAGATTCGATACATTGCCAGAGCACGTAAAAAAATGTGATTGGTAAGTGATATAGGATACCTACGTAAGAATTTACCGTAGGTAATATTGTTTGTTACTGAGACCGACTGACGTTACCTATAATAATATCTAAGTAAATATGTGGGTACCTACATATAAGTGTAGGCTCCATCTCTTACTGTGCATGTCGTAAAAGGCGACAATGGAGTTGGGGGAGACTAGTCGACCTGGAGTTATGGGTACAGAATACTTATAGTGTTTAACTGTTCTTAAAAATCTCTAGAAACAATAGTCTTCGATATTGCACGTAAAACACACACCTTTTTAACCAAACGAGGCATAACAATCAAGCGGCTCTGCTCTAGGAGCCTTAAAAAATCTTTTTTAAAGACTTTCGTTTTAGGCTCATAATACCAGTTGTGAACCCAGATGGGTTCGAATATTCATATAAACATGACAGATTATGGAGGAAAAATCGACGACCGTTGAAGAAATGTGTAGGTGTTGATATTAATAAGAATTTTGGGTAAGTTGATCTTAAAAAGTGATGGCTTTATTTTTTTAGCCTACCAATTAGGTACGACAGGGTTTATGCGGTTAAATATATTAGAAATAATTGCATTTTCAAATACCTAACGTAACAACCCACCCACTCTAAAATAAGTTATTTAAAATATATATTAAAGTATTTTTTGTAAAGATGAGGTCCTACTGTGTCCCTTGTGGAACTTCCGTTGTTTTAATTAAGTTTTTGACCAAGCCTTCTCATGATTGTTTTAGACACGATTGGAGTGTCGATGCATTTACAGTTACAAATGAATGCATGGATCGATATGCTGGTACAAATTCATTTTCTGAAGCCGAATCCATTGCGATATTCGTAAGATTTTCTACGCTTTTTTTTCTTTTTAATATCAGCAAATGTAGGTTCATTTATAGGTAAGTACATCATATTGTAATATTGAAATCCCAAATGATGATAGATAAGGATAACAGAAGATTATTTTAAGTTTGTATGTCTATCCGTAGTAATTAATTTGTGACCTCGTTTCTCTGAAGTAAACTAATTTGAGAACGGGTTTTACTTCGCTGAATTTTTGTTCATGCTTTGTCTAAGTTATGCGTTTTCAGTCTGGTAGTCATACAAATGCTAATGTGACCAGACCAGATTAAAAAAAAATAAGTATACAAATTTATACTTCCTACCTAGACAATTTTCCATACACATGGTAGGTACTTATCTTAGATTGTATTTTTGTTAGTGTGGAAATCAACCAACTAAGGATTACAGGTATAGTTTTTTTTTCAGGAATTATTGGCTAACCGTACGAAAATGCCAAGCGCAGTTGTAGACCTCCATATGTATGGTCAAATGATTTTATACCCTTGGACGTCAAATGAACTAGTGACAAAGGAGAGAGATCTACATAAAGACATTGCAGAAGGAATGATCTGGGTAAAATACTTATTTTTAAGTTTGTTTAACTTATTTCTAGCCAGAACTTCGATAATTAGGCTGGTAGATATATTATAGGTATCTAGACTATATACAGGGTGTTCCGATGATGGCCATTTAAGCCGATAGGGGTCTTATCCTAGACGTCTAGGCGAATAAGTTTTGTTCTACAACTTTTAGAAATTCGGACTTTTCTTTTCGAAAATTTTGGTTTTTGAAGTTTCTAAGCTGTTTTTGAAAATATAGGCAATTAAAGTTTTGATTGTTGACTGTAGTAGACCAAACTAAATTATAACTTATAATAATATAATAATAATATAATAACTTATTATAACTTATAAATTATAAGGTCAAATAATAACATAATAATAATATAATAACTTATTATAACTTATAAATTATAAGGTCAATGACCTCTAACTCAGCTGATTAAAGTTGTTCGTCTAGATGTTTAGAATCTAAACAACTTTAGGACTCTAGAACAACCGCATTTCGGCTTAAATGGTCATCCTCGGAACACCTGTATAAATCGATCGATAAAACGATCCTAGCAGTTGCATATTAAAATAAAAAACGTTTAGCCGTGCGGTTAGTCGCTGTAAGGCGACATCAAGTGGCGGCTATGCCGTCAGTCGCCCCCGCGGTTTAATGGATCGTTCGTAAGAGAAATTAATATCACTGATTTTTGTTATTCGATGTAGGTTTAAAGCTAGGTAGGTTTGTTTTTGCAGTGATAAAGATTCGTGACTAAAATATTTTTACTGAAGCATAAAACAATAATGATAGAGATTCAATGATAGTTGGATTAATGGAGCTCGGAGTTCCATGATTGAGGTCATGATTATTAATGAATATTTTTATAGGCTGCAAGCTGCACAATCTTTATGTTTATTAGTAACATACCATAATGTCACCTGTAACAATTACTCATGAAAGCAATCAATAAATAAATACCTACCTACATTGTATTACATAGGTAGTCATAGAAACATTATTTAATCGTTGCGACAATTATGACGTTGATACTGTCGATACTAGTAATTATCGAGTGAGCAAAATAAGTCAGGTACTAAAGGATATTCTAATAGGTACTCCGACTAATATCCATCCTCAACAAATTTCACAGGCAATACAAAACAAAACAGGTATAAAATACACGTCAGGAACTGGCTACCAAATGATGTACCCCGTTACAGGCTCCTTACTAGACTGGTTCTACGCCGCCGGAGTGCCCCTAACGTTTATGATAGAAACTCAAAACATAGGGAACTATGGGTACTTAATGTCGCCGAAAGACATCGCACCAGCAGGTAAAGATGTCCTCGTCGCGCTTAGTTATTTAGCGGAACGTGTGGGGCAAAGTGTTGCGAAGGGAAAAGCGCTTTTTTCTTGTTGTATCTAACTGCAAGAGCGGTGTAATTGGTCTAGTGGTACCGGCTTTCATTCCGAGGTTCGATCCGGTGTACCACTATTTTGAACTGGTACCACGGATTTGAATCCAGACCGCAAAATGTCTTTTCCTTTAAGAAAAAGTTATGTGCGCAAATACCATCGCTCTTAAGGTAAAGGAAAACATCGTGAGGAAACCGACATGTCCTAGGACTCATCACGGTCCAAAGACATTATGGGGCATTCGCCAATCCGGGGTAGGCTCCTATGGCGTCTAAATGCCTAACCCCTCTTAGAGGAGGCCCTTGCCCTGCAGAGGGTCAAATTAACGGGCTGATAAAAAAAACTAACTGCATTATAACGTGGAATAAAACAAAAATATACACAAATAATCTTATATTTACTAATCAATGTCAATAAGCTAAAAGGCACAGACACAACTGCACTTTCGGTGCGTTCAAACCTTAAAACAGCTTAAAATAAGCTTTTAAAAACGTGACTTACACTAACTTCATAAACAACTAAAATAATTTGACTAGAAAATAGATTTTTCGTCTGTTTTTGCAACTTTGTTGGAATAAAACTCATTTCCGGTTTTAATTTAGACTAAATGTAGACAACGTTGAAAATGAGACAGAAAAGGCTCTGAAACGTCGGAACAGCATTGCATGCAACAATGCTGATAAAAGAAACGCGATTCAAACCGGAAAATGAGTTTTATTTCACTAGACAATTTAAACAGGAACCTTAACCTTTGGAGAATCAATAAATTTTAGGTAAAATTATAGCATACGTCACAGCTACGTCATGTGATTGATAAGATATGAAATGGTAATAGATAATTACGACGTACTTTACATAAATACGTATAAAAACTAAACTAGACCACCTACCTTCTTTTTGTAAAAATATCGTAATTATGAATGTTTTTTCTGTTACTTGGTAATATATTTGAGATTTAGTAAGCAGTAAATAATTATTTATTTACTTTGAAGTAAAAAAATTCTCCCAACTTCCGACTTTCTCTACTTCCGACTTTCTTTACGAAGCTTGTTTCACAATGACTGTAATCTAGTCCTAGGTCAATTATTGTAAAAAGTGTCCATTACAGTCTACCGATCACCATAAAATAACTTTTACATATAGCTACCATAGGAAAATAATAAATAATTCAAGTTGAAATAAAAGTACCGGAAGTATACTTCCGGTATTCCTACCAAACTACATTCCATTGTGACCCTTATGTTCATGACGCTAGAGCTCAACCAAACACGAATTTTACGTATTTTATCGAGCGGTTTTCTGACTCGTAAAAAAGTGTTTCTACAAAGAAAATCGATATATTGATACAATACATACCAAAAGACTGAACCAAATAAACTTATTAACACTAGTTGTCCACTAAAATCACCCACTTATCACTATTTGAAACAATTAATTATCACTTTCACCCGCACGGCATAAAAAAATGGCGAAACTGAAAAAATCTGACAGCAAAAATTTGCAAATCCAATTATTTATTTTTTTTCAACTGGCATTTATTTTACTGTCAATGCCAAATGACGTAAAATATATCAGAGTTGCCAATGAACAAAACTTGTTCTAACAAAAATCCACTCTATTTCGATATGTTAGAGTTTCAAGTGGTCTGGGTAGGATGTGCCACCGGGGGGACATCGACGCTCGAGTGCGGTTTTGAGTTTTTATGAGCGTGTCACCCCGGTGGGACATCGACGCCGGACGAGTTAAGACCTGTGCGCAATAGACCCTTATTTTCCGCTCGGTCATTAACCTTTGGTATATTGGTTGCATTAGTTACATTAAAGCGAGCGTACACCATGCGACAACATTAATTTCCATCGAGGTCCAAAGTAAATTCACATAATATATACCCGCGGTATGACGTGTGATGGATGTTTTTAGGTACAGGCGTAAATACGTTGGTAAATTGGTCGTACCTATTTTACCGTCTGTTGCGCCGATGTGCGCTTTCCCTAATGCGGTAAACAACAAATATTACAGGGTGGCGTGACCGGATTATATTTCAAATAAAATGTTGATTTTATTTAGTCGCAGAAAGATTTTAAAATATGTGCGCATTAAATCTAATTATTATTTGTATTCCATTGTATACTAAATAGACAACCGACATCACAACAATTTCTACTTAACTAGGCACTCGAGAACACTTCAAAGTCTTTTTATGTATTTTAAGTATTTTACTTAATTATCTTTACTATCTTTTAGCTAATCATAAATTCATGGTCCCAATATCACGGTTGACAATCTCTAACAACAAGAGGCGTATTTAAAATCTTTCATCCTAAAGTTGGATGGCTTTTTGGCTGGATATCTAAAAACTGACGCATCAGCGGTTGAACCGCAGGAGTGTTTGATATGACATTTCGCCTGCTCCCGCGGTTTAACCGCTAGTGCGTAGGAGCCCTAAATAAAATCGACTGCCTTTTTTTGCAAAAGGAAAATCTGATCCCTTAGTATGAGTTTTGATAGTTTATCGTCTCGATGAAACTGGCAGTTTACTTCATACATTTTCCATCAGCGCCCCTAGCGGTAACTATCATGAACTAAAATAATGTATGGAAGTAAACTGCCAGTTTCATCGAGACGACAAACTATCAAAACTCATACTAAGGGCTCAGAACGAGCAAACAGATTCTGACAAGTCGTAAGTAGGTAAAGTAAATGAAAAGTAGGATAAGTAAATAAATACGCCACTCTAGAGTAAGCCTCAATAGTACAAAATACAATACATACACTGCCGACAATCACAAACACGAAGCGTAAATTGTATTTCATTGTTTTTCTATTAATGTCTGTTGTGAAACCTCCATTTTCACAATTTTCTAATCACATTTTCTGTTATTTAATCACATTATTCATCATAATCAAAAATACTTTTAAAAAATTAAATTAAATTCATTTAGAATTTGTATGAACTAAGCGATGTTAGTGAAACCTTAACAATTACTTATAGACCACTTAGAAATTCACTCACAAATGTAAGCACTACAAAAATAATATTTAAAATAAATAAATAATATTGCACGGCATTACACACAGCGCAATCTAGCCCCTAAACTAAGCACTAGGCTTGTACTATGGGTACTAGACAAAGGGTATCCTACTAAATTGTAAAGCTGAAAGTTTGTGAGTATATGTGTATGTGTGTTTGTTACTCACGAAAAAACCGCTGAACCGATTACCATGAAACTCGGTATGTAGATTGCTGGAGACTTGGAATAACTTTTTATCCCGATATTCCCGCGGGAACGAGATTTACGCGGGTGAAACCGCGGGGCGCAGCTAGTACTACATATTATACTTCTTTTTTGTAAATCCATACATAATTAAACTCGTATATACATAGAGAGACACCCAGACCAGATACAAATATATATTTTTAAGCATAAATATTTGCACCAGATGAAAATTGAACCCGCAGCCTTCTGCCCGACGCGCCGTGGCCGTCAAATCACGAGATAAAATAAATATCTTAGGAACTAACGAGTTTCTCTCTTATTCCTTACATTAGGATGACTAGGGTTGTCACCTCCAGCGTGAACTTCGACCTCTTTGAAATTAGCGTGGAACCTCATTAGTTTGTCTTCAGCAGCCCTGACTCGCTCTTGAAGTATTTCAACCGTTCTATTCAGAAGTTTAATCTCTTCTTGCAAGGGATATATTTGCATGTTCATTTGCATTAGCTCCTTTTCGTGGGCGACTTGAAGCGTGTGCAGCTGTTGAAAAAAATCACCGTCTGTATGGAAACTAAGTCATACCACTAGTTTTGTAATGTAAATCTTAGGCTTAAGGTGAAGAACGCAGGTACATTTCAGTTTTGGAAAATATTCAACGTCCGCTAAATGTGACAATGCGTTCCTTAACATGTGCTTAATCTATGGATTAAACCCGCCATGTGACAATGTAAGAGATCATTTGCGTGTCAAATCACATTTTCGTAGAATGAAATATAGCAATATTATGGTTTAAGATCAAATTTTGCGCGCACCAAACACTATTTTGATTTATTTAAAAAAAAACAATTTTGTTTTGAAGATTTTCCAAAATTCACGTAATGTTACTAAATACAATTTTTAAGGCCAATGACATATTGATCTAGAAATACAAGAAACGTTGTTTGTTCTATTTTTTCGAACCATTGCATGACATACTTCTACATTTGTGATACGAAACAAGTTTTCATCTTTGCATAAAAAACTTGAAAAATATTCTTAATTATGAGTGATTTTTAATTTTAGTTATAGGTACCTACTTTTATTATTTGTTTCACTTTTTTCACACAGGTATTTTAAATCGGTTTCCGCGTCTGGGTTTCTACCATCCGCTATTTTTTACAACAATTTAGAATTTTATTCCGGAAGATTTTAATATATTATCCAAGAACGGGGATTTATAATAAAAAAAAACCAGCCAAATACGAACCGGACTCGCGCACCTATCATTGTCATAAAAAATCGCGTTTGTTTTACTGAACCCTACAATATTTATTTTATTCTGTTAATATTTATTGTTATAGCGTAATAGGCACACATAAATCTGTCTGGCTATTACAGTGACAGACAGATGAACAGGTAAATCTTAGTAAAAGGGTTCCGTTTCTTACCATTTATGTACGGAACCCTAAAAAAAGATGATTGATTTATTGAACTTACAACTTAGGGAGTTTTGGCAGGAACGCGTTGAGATGTGTTGCTAAATTTTAATTTCTGTGAAACCTAGTTCAGATGCGTGTAAATTGTTGAATTTCGGAGGCATATTAATTAATTAGTTTCGTGAAGGTATGCAAGTGTACAAGAAAGTGAAAATCGGTGCAAAGCATGGACTTTAGCGTTGTCTCCAATGCTCCTTGAACAATCATTGTAAAAAATGGCCCCCGTTTTACAATGATTCCCTCGACTTGATTTTAACTCTGACGACTTGACTGTTTCGATGCAAATAACTTGAAAATATTAATAATACTTAACACTGGCTAATGTCCAAATGGAATAAGCCATATAGAAGAAGAAGAAGAACTTACATCTTGAATCCGCTTCTTCTTCAAAAGTATAAACTCTTCATTTGTCCGTTTCAAAGAATCGAGTAAGCTATTTCTCTCCTGAACAAGGCACTCCTTTTGCTGCCTTACTTCTGTCAATTCAGCGTCCATTTCGTTATTTATTCTCATCAATATATTTTCAGAAGATTTCGCTTGTTTGCTACCTATTTTCTTTTGAGGGTTTAGATTTAATAACACTGAAATAAAAACCAAAGAAATTTTAATAACTAGAAAAAGGTACTTGATCTAATAATCCTACAGTATGATGTTCCAACGCTAAGTAGCTCGAAAAGGCCTCAGGCGATGTAAATTATACAATAAAATTATTGTGCTCACCTTCTTTTTCCTTTTGCAAATTACGTAAATTCTTTCTAAGTTCTTCTGTTTCTCTATTGATTTTAGCAATAGTTCGCGTCTTCACAGTCAATTCAGCCTGCAACCCTTTAATAGTTGCTACCAAATAGCTATCTTCCTTCAACTTATTCAATAACAAAGCAGAGTTTTGCGATAATCTGCTGACAGCCGATGTTGCTCTATCAGGTTTTATAAATGTTTGTGTTGTGGTAGTATGTAAAGATTTAGGCACAGTTTGGACGGCAGTATCAGTTAAATTAGTTTTATTCAACTTATTTTTTAGTTCAGTGTTTACTTTACGTTCTTCCATCAGCTGTCTTTCCACATCTATTATGTGGTTTTCGTATTTTTGTTTCATTTCACCAAATTTTTCTTGTAGAGTTAGTAATATACCTTGAAAATGATTTTCTTTGTCTTTCAATTCTTGTTCTTGTCGTGCAATACGTTCTTCAAGTAACTTTTTCTTATTGTCTTCTACTGTCGATGATTTTGAGGCCACTGAAAAATTAAAACATTTCATTTATCGATTTAATATAATCCTAGTTTGTTTTGACGTTAAAGATCATTTAAAGTTGTTTAGTTTACCTATTAATGCTGAAACTGAATCCGGATGTTTTCTTCTCAAAATCATCTCCATTTCCTTCACTTGTCTGTTTAAATCTTGTATGACGACGGCATCTTTCTCGTGCTGCATAGACAAGTTTCTCCTATCATTTCGTTCCTTCGTTATTTCAGCCAATAACTTATTTTCATTTTCCTTTATCGTTTTTAACTCTGTATTTCTATTATCATACTCTTTGCCCAATCTACTTATGAATTTCTCACATTCAACCAACTTTAAATCGACTATATGCTTTTCCTCATTCACTTGATCCAATTTCTTCTTTAATACTCTATTATCTTCTAGTAGCTGTACATTTTGTAGTTCCAGTCCCTTCGCCCTTTCGTTCGTATCTTTTAGTTCTTCAATAAAGTTGTCGTGTTTACAGGCAGTTTTTTTAGGCGAATTGGAAGTAACTTTGGATTGTTTAAGCGACTCTCTTTTCTTCGAATCGATAACGCCAGCGGAGAAAGGCCTCGACTTAGGTTTGCGGCGTGTTTCAAAGTTTTCCTTGCCATTTTGTTTAGCATACTGGTTTACCTAAAAGCATAGATTAGCTTAGTTGGCACTCTATTGTAAATTAATTTAGTACAGGGCTGTTAAATTATTTAGACGCTTTATATTTTATTTTTACTGACGTGCCTATTTAATTATGCACAGAGAGCGTAAATAACAGGTTCGTAAAGATACCTAATCTACTTAAATACCAATTGAAAGTTTTAAGAGTAGCCAGAAGCCATCAACGATTAGATAAATGGATCGTTAAAAACGTGTTTACAGGTATCTGTTGGTACTTAGGTATATACATAAATTGTCATCAGTGTTACACGCATAACTGCAACTGATGGCAATGACCGGTCGAGGCGCCCCAACACCATGAAGAAGGTTGTTAGTCTGGTTCCAAAACAAACGCAAATCAAATGTGAACTCGGCTTGAGAATATTTTCTGCAATAATGCAAACATCGATTCAAGAATTTTTGGCTGCTTAAGCGGCTTCCTATAAGTTAGTTTAAAGTTTGACATTATTAATTATAAGTAATTATGTAAAATAGTTTTAGGATTAAAGTCAATAAATGTAATAGGTACCTAATGTAGAATTTTTTCGATTAATTGTAACTTCGATACCTACCCAAATGAAAAACACTAATAACAGGGTGATTTCCCGTTTTGATTTTCTTTTATTCAAATTTAATAAAAATATTTACGTACATACTAAAGTAATTGTCTAATTGAAATCATTTCACATGAAATCATAATAACAACAAAATTTTAAATATTTGGATCTGTAAATGTGTGGAAAAATGAATTCGGCAGGCCTTATAAAAAATGAGGTTGATTTTGATATATCAAATCATAATAATCCACGGCTCATTCACGGTCACGGTCTTCTTTCCAATTTTAGCAAAGTCATTTAAGTCCGTCATTCTCAGTGAGTATACACTATTCGAGTAAAAGCTGAAAAACTCTCTCAGTATCTGCAATAAATCGGTCAACACGAAGAGTCGTAACACAAAAAAGACCAAGTCGGTCAAGTCGTAATTAATAAAGCAACAAACGTACTTTAACGTGAAAACCTCTTCAGTCTTTAATGTTAGGCTATGTACTAAATAGAAGTAGTACGGCGAACTTAAAAACGATATCGACATGAGAATCCTCTCAAACACAAAGTTACTGAATCAATTTATAGGTATAGATTACACACGTAAGATAACTTAGGATGCGAGCTTATAAGGGGCAGCCGTGGTGGCTTGCATCAGTGCGGTGACCAGAGGCCGAGGTAGAGCTTCGCCAGTCGTCATGGGGTCATTGACGGGAACAGTCGTGTTGCTGCTAGTTTCACCGGTACTAACCACACCGCTGATTAACGAGTTACAGCCTGGACAGGGTGAGTATCTACCAAGATACAGATTAGAAATATTTTACAAAAAATGCACCGTTAAAAAATCCTGTTACGGGAGAATTTTTGTGATGCGTTTTTTGCGATGCAATATTTCTAGTAGACTAAATAGCCAAATGTGTTTACTTGCGAATTTATATTGAATGAGAAATATAAGGAAATAGTTTAGGGTTCTTCGGTTTTTTTATTGTAAATAATTTGAATCGTTTACCGCTACGGTATAATTCATAGTACAATCAGTAGGTAGGTATACCTACCTATCGAATAAAATGCAAATCGGGTTTATATTGCGGGAGTGTAAACTGGCTGGTACGTTCGATATTGATTTATTGACCTTGCTGTAATAGAATCAAGAAAGCTCTATAAATTATACTGAATAATAATTCAGTATAATTTATAGAGCTTTCTTGATAATAAGTAAGAAAAATTGAGTTAATATCTGTTATTTCATTATCCCTACATATTATAAAACAAAGTCCTCTGCCGTGTTTGTCTGTTAGCGGATAAACTCAAAAACTACCGAACGGATTTTCATCAATAGATAGAGTGACTTAAAAGGAAGGTTTTGGTATATAATACACTTAATTAGTCAAGTTTTATGTAGGTAAGTTAGAATGTAACCACAAAACAAATTAGGTACTCAAAACCAAGTGCAATGTCTAGACCTAGAAATACAAACCGGAAACAAATTCTTGAAACGCTCAATCGCCACTCAATATCGTTTTCAAATTCATCGCGATTCTCACAATGCTAAGTATCACCTTGACTCTACGTGAGTGTAATCAAACATCGAAAGTAGCGGAAAATTTGTACTATACAAATTCAAAACAATATAATTAGCATAATAGGACCTTATTTAAACGTGATAGCGGTCAAAAATTTACTTATAGTTTACTTTTTGGAACAAGATCAGTCTCGAATGGAAACGAGCATCGGTCAGAGAAAGTCATTAGACATGTGACAGTAGGCACGAGGTTTGCATATCAATTCACAGCATTCAAGAGCTGATAATCAAAACAATGGCCAGGTGCCTCGGTCATAAATTATGTGATTTCCTAAACGTCTTATGAATACAGTAATACTAGTTAGGTATTTTAATTTAATTCTTTGTGTTTTGTTGATTTAATTTTTTTTTGTATTTAGATTTAATTTATTTGTATTTAGTTTTGATTTATTTGTATTTAGTTTTAATTTATTTGTATTTTAATGTAATTTATCCAATAAATAAATAAGGTTAGGTACATGTTACATTAATCTTTAAAAAGTGTAGAAAACACTTGAAAATACATCCTACATGTTATATTTTTATAAAGGTATCTTGCTTACCTATTAAAATTATCATCAATCGCAAATTCACAATTATTCTGGATGCGATTAAAGCTTGCAAAATAAGCTTAGATAATTATTTATGATAACCTGATTGTTATTATAATAAGAGGTGTGGTAACAAATAAATAATCACTGGTGCGCTGCAAACACAACACAAAACTGGGACAATATGTGATTATATCAACGTGCGAAACTATTATAGAAAATCACTGAGCGCAACCCATAAAATCCAACAAAACAATATTATTTTGCACTAACATAGGAAACATGACCACGTATTTAGTTGTAGATAAGTAGCTACGTAAATACTTAGTTATACACTTCTGTACTTTTCCGGAGGACTATGTTCCTAGAGGAACGAAGGAATAGGACTTCTATCCTAAACATAGATTTTGTGTTAATCAAGCTAGTGTGCAATTATGTACTAAAATATGTGGCTTTGAATAATTTTAATAATAAAATTGTAGCTGCCAAATATAATTTATCAACCGTGTGCGGCTAAATCCAGTATTATTAAACTAAACTAACTTTCAGAATGGCCAAAACGACAGTCTGTCAAACAGCCGTACCACGAAGATGTTATCAAAATAAACAAAGAAGTTGTAGATGAAGTATCTACGGAAGGCCTCATACCAGAAGTTGAGACAGATACAGATGATCCTATTATTTTTGAAGAAGATTTAGTCAAAAGTCTTAAAGCAGGGCCGACTGGTAAAGAGTCGGCCAAAGTAGACTATACAGGAGCACAATTATGGAAAGTTAAAACTGACAAAAATGGAGTAAAATCCACTATTGTAAGATTACGTCGCAGAAACCGTAAGTATTTATTAACACCTAATAAAAAACATTGAACTTCATCCAAATTAGATACAAAATAAAGTTTAAAAATTTCAGTTCTATCAACATGGGGAGGAAACCAAACATATCTTGACATATTAGTTAAACCACACGCCATTAATAACGTCACGCGAGTTTTTAAAAGAGATAACATTTCTTACGATGTTGTGATAGAAGATTTGCAAAGAATGATCAATACTGAGAATCCGCCGCTGGACGAAAATGAATTAGAACTTCAAGATAGGAGAGGTTCGTATTTGAGATAATATAATTATATTCGAAATATTCATTTTCATCCATGATTCAAGAGTTACCATTTCAATAAATGACAAAACGATATTATCGTTTTGTTGCAGCAAGAGCTTACCATTTTTGGCGTTACAGGGCTCACCCTCGCCGAATAGGTTTAATGAATGCTTACATGGGCTACAATTCATTAGACTTACCCATGGAATATTGGCCAAATGCGAATTGGGGTTCGTTGTTGAAATTCGGCACCGAATCTAACCAAATCACTCGTGAATAAATCATACCCTTCGACATTTTTTTGCTATGTCGATGCTTAACACTTTAGAAAATGTATGTTGGATGAATTAACATAATTTGTGTTTTACATAGTAACTAACGATATTAGAGGTTTTGGAACAATTTTGTTGGTGGTCATTTTGTTACTAATTTTACAATGTTAAGCATTTTAACATTTTCTGACCGTAGTTGTTATTTTTAGGTCATCGCATGACTTGGAAACAATATCATAGACTGGAAGATATACATGGTTTCTTGGATTATCTAAGTAAAGCTTATCCCAGCATAGTAAGCGTAAGATCTATCGGGAAATCTCACGAAGGGCGTGATTTAAAGGTAAATTAAATTAAGAAGCAAGGAAGAGTCTCAATTTTTATACCAAGCTAAAAACCTATTAATAAATTTCCCAGTTGCTAAGAATATCAAATGGGCAACCAAAGAACAAAGCCGTATTCATTGATGGTGGCATTCATGCGAGGGAATGGATCAGTCCTGCTACAGTCACGTTTTTCATAAATCAGTTTGCTGAGAACTTTGACGTGGAATCTGATGACGTTAGAAATATAGACTGGTAAGAATTCATTTATTCTACTGTTACTATATAATTAATTATCGTGGTGTGCCTGAATGAGGCTTCTGGCGTCCGGAGAGCTGGCAGCTTTTACGCTTAGAGTGACAGTTTGCCCTTTCAGAGAAATATAGCCAGCCTTCTGGGTAAGATGTCTCGGTAACTATTTTATTTATTTTATTATGTAATAATTCATAAATCTTGACATTTAGTTGAAGTTTTAGTAGTAAAGCGTATTTGAATACTTTATAATTTTTAAAACACAATATTTACCGGATTTTACTGGCATTTCATTTAACAACGGCATTATTTCTTTATAATTTTTATTATTCTCAGGTACTTCCTGCCAGTGGTCAACCCTGACGGTTATGAATTCACGCACATAACCGACCGACTATGGAGAAAGAATAGGAAACCTGGATACACTCAGAGATGTACCGGCACTGACCTTAATAGGAACTTCGGGTATGTCATATAAAAAAACCTTTGGGTACCTATTGAAAACTTAAGCTTATGATAATGAGATTAGACCTATAAGAAAAATTGACAAAGCAACCGTAGCTAAGTACCCTTAAGGTGTTCCCTCAACATGGGTTTATTGGACTGTATTGGTACTCTTTAAACGTACACCAAAAAGTTGTGGCGGAAGCACATACTTTGTTACTATCACCTATTTGCTACGGCGATGCGTCTTCGCTAAGACTTATCAATGCGGGTAATGCTTAGAACTGCGTATGACGGCGCCAGAAAAATCATCATATAACTGCAGTTGCTCGGGGCAAGGAGATCGCTTTACGTCATCATTATGTTTCATTGGGTTTAAATGCTCGTGATGGAGCACTTTTAGATAGGTTACGTAGGTCAACAAATCCTGTGATTCGTCTTGCACTGATATTGTTTTGTAAAGTTAGCACTGAGCTAGCTCACTAGCCCAGGGCTAAGTATAGCAGCGCAAATGGGCCTTTGGAATGTTTGAGTAAGTCCCTAAATCATCAAATTTAAAATGCTATTCTACTATCGAACCTACATTTTAGAGTACCTAAGCTCGCGTCGAACGAAAATATGAGTTAACTTTTTTTATCTTTACCTAATTTATTTTAGTTATCGTTGGGGAGGAAGAGGGGCATCAAATAACCCTTGCAGCGAAATCTATAGAGGAGCTAGGGCGTTTTCTGAGCCCGAGACAAAAGCAATAGAGGTAAGTTTTAACTAGGTAGCTAGCTGCAGAGACATAAATAGCTGCAACAAATTAGTCAATAGTCAAAAGTGAATGTAAATGGTACAAAGAATTAAATATAATATTCTTATTGTTACTGCAACATTCTTGTGCCTAAACACCCTTACGCACATGCGGTTCAACCGCGCGGGCAATAAGCATTTCCATTTTAATATGCAATGTGAGATTGTAATTGATTTAAATGAGATTCATGTTGAAAATAAACCACGCGGCCAGTCAGATGCCCTCGCGGTTCAACCGCTAGTGCGTACGAGTATTTACTTAATATAAAAATATATTAAAAATTGAACAATTAATAATTTACGACTGAATACTTAATGTAAATAATTTAAGTGTCTAGTTGGTACTGACTACTCCCACACTTTAACAATCTTCTTTTTACTTTTTTCAAGGACTTTTTCAAGACTACTGCAACTAATTTCTCGGCTTACCTAACATACCATAGCTACGGTCAGTACTTATTGTACCCGTGGGGATATGAGAATGCTTTGCCACCAGACCATGCAGATTTGGACTCACTTGGAAAGAGAATGGCTCAGGTAAATAAAATAAAATAAATAAATAAATATTGCATGACATTGCACACAGCACAATTCAATAGAGAGTATGGTTAAGTAGGATATACCATGTTTTATCAAATTTATCAATTAGTGTTTATAAATGACAGACAGACAACCATAAAGACGAGAGTCAGACGGACAGTGAAGTCACAGTAAAGGATCCGGGGATCTCAGAAAGGGTTTGGGACCCTAATAAGAGGGTTAATTTTAACCAGTTCAAAAAAATGTTTTCAATTGTACCTACCACTTTTTTAATTTACAAAAATGAACAAGTTCAAGAATTTTATAAAAAAAATATGAGCAGAGCAAAAAAAAAAATCCCATTAATGATTATTTGATTTATTGAATGATTTATTGTTTAGACTAACTTACAAGTAACAAGTACAACACATACACATACCAACATCTACGGTACTTGAAAGCTACTGGCATACAAGAAGCTGTCCTTTGGGGTAGGCAGCAGCTTGCACTGTGTAAAACGAATCCTACTAAAAAGCCGAAAGCTTGTGAGTATGTATGTATGATTGTTACTGAATCACGCAAAAACGGTACAGAAACGATTGTGATGAAACTCAGAATATAGGTAGCTGGAGACCTGGAATAACACATGCTACTTTATATACAGATATACCCGCGGGAACGGTACTTACGCGGGTGAAAACGCGGAGCGCTGCTAGTCAAGAATATTTGAACAAATAAATATTAAATTATAATAAAATAATTGTTTTTTGAACAAATTCAAATCATAATTTAATTTACAGGTAATACAACAAACAGGAGGATCTCAATACAGTGTTGGTTCTTCGAGTGGCCTTCTCTACCCCGCATCAGGTGGCTCAGACGATTGGGCCAAGTCTTTAGACATTAAATATACATACACTGTGGAACTGAGTGATACGGGCCGATATGGCTTCGTCCTACCTACTTCGTTCATTGAACCAGTGGCGAGAGAGTCTTTGGCTGGCCTCCGAGTGTTGGCGAAGGAAGTACATTTGTCAAAAACTTAAATAATTATTTCTATAGTAGGTTAAGGATAAGAGTCAATGAGAACAATTATTTGTAAGATAAAATTTTATAGAAGTCTGTACTTAGGTATAAGAAACTGCTGCTGCATTTTGGAGAGAGAAAGAGATGGTTTTGCTCTACCAATTCCAAGCCATGGAGTAGGTATAATATTGTTTCTTAATTTTTGAAATATATCAAATGGAACTTTTTTACACATATTTAAGTTGGTAATGTATGTTAACTTATCCAATTGCCTCCCATTAAACTATCCAACTTGTGTCTTAATTAAATTACATTAGGTTAGTTTATTTTTTGTACTGACCACATACATGAGCAAAGACTTTATTTTAAGCAAAGAATTTTATTTAATCTTACCTTAGCACTTCCTTTTCCTTTATCCTCAATCTCTACATCAGCTCTTGTTACTTTTATTTCTGGAATCTTAATGTTCTCCTGAGAATTCTTTACTCCATTTACGTGAGCAAAAGGGGCAGTGATGGGATGAGATTTTAACAAGTTCTCAGTTTCCAGGCCCAGTTCTTCTGCCTTTTTCAATATCAGCTCTACATCCTCAACATCGTCAGATATCACATTATCATTTACGTTATGGCTGGATAATTTTTTTATTTCATTAAATATCAACTTTAATTCTTCGTCACTGTCCTTATAATTCTCACACACCTTTTCGAAATTCAAGAATTCTTTCGTAGATGCACTGTTTTCGTTTGAGCCTGGTAAATCTTGCGTATTCATGACTGCTGTGCCCACCATGAAACAGTTCACTGTAAATAACTAATTCTATCTGTTTTATAGATCTTGCTAATAAACTAACAAAACACAAAGAATATCTCTTAGCTTTTATCTTTTTGATGGAAATACAGTGGAAATACTACATTTTCAAACAACAAAATATCGTTGCTAGGCAACTGTAGGCAACCTTTTAGGGAAGACTACTTCCGAAATAGTTCTTATCGGTTTCAAAAAAGTGCTATTTTAAGTGGCTTATTTTATGTGGCTTATAGTAAGTACTTACTATAAGCCACACAGAAAGATCCAACAATTGTTAAGACCAGTCAAGTGTAAGATACCCCTGGAGGAAGCAGGCATTTACAAGATCGATTGTGAGTGTGGCGCCTGTTACATAGGGCAAACCCAACGAAGTGTTGCCACTCGTCTAAGAGAGCACATGGCTGATGTGAAGCACAGGCGGTATCAGAAGTCTGCAGTTTGTGAACACACGCTGGACAAGTCTAACCATTTCCTTCGCTTCGATAAAGCACAGGTACTGGCTACAGAGAAGCGGTATGTACCCAGGATGCTTCGGGAAGCTATTGAAATTCAGAAACACCCTAATAATTTCAATAGGGAAGATGGCTGGAAAGTGCCACCTGTCTGGGACCCTGTACTTCATTTGATCAAGTCCCAGGCCCAGCCAACAACAGCTGCAAGACCACAAGATACCGTTAGCCATTTTTGTAGGACTTAGTATTATTTGTTATTTAGATTTTTTTTTTTTTTTTAAATTCTTAGTTCGATGTAAAAATTGATTTTTAAATTTCTGAGCCAAAGAGAACCCCCATGAGTTTCTTCGTGGCTTCTTCTCATGTGAGGGCGCGTTCCGAAGCCATGGTAGTTTTTAGAGCTAGTTAGGGATAAAAATAATTATAATTTAAATTGAAAACTATTACAATAACTCTATAGTCTGCGTACACTGGAACGTTTTTATTGCAAATAATTATGAGGCGGTAGTTTACTGTAACTTTTTAGAATGTTAAAAATAGACAAATTACATCTCAGTCAACCTTGAAAAAGCCAACTGTAAAGTTGGCGAAAGCTCGGGTCAAATAATGAATAAAAACGCGATAAAACCGGATAAATAAAGTGTTTTATTATGCAAAATCGCGAAAACCATAGAAGAAATTAAGTGCTATTTTGATACAAAAATCGGAAAACTCCGAATAATTTACACCTCTCTTTTTAATCTGTTGGAATTTGAATGAACCAAGGAATGAACCGAGAATGGTTATTTTTAGTCTGTACTCAAATATAATATTGCCAAGTTTAAATCCTACCTTGGTTTTTGGCAGGAATGCGTTGAGGAGATGTGTTGCTAAATTTTCATTTTTGTGAAACTTAGTTCAAGTGCGTGTAAATTGTTTAATTTCGGGGGCATATTAATCAATTTAGTTTCGTGAAGGTGTACAAGTGTAAATAAAAGTGAAAATCGGTGCAAAACATGGACTTTAGCTTAGTGTTCTCTCCAAAGCTCCGTGAACAAACATTGTAAAAATGGCCCCCTTTTTACAATGATTTCCTCGACTTGACTTTAACTATGACGACTTGACTGTCTTGTTCAATGCAAATAACCTGCAAATACTGATAATACTTGACACTGGCAAATGTCCGAAAGGAAAAGCCATTTTAAAGAAGAAGTTTAAGTCCTACCTTGGTTTTTGGCGGGAATGCGTTGAGGTGATGTGTTGCTAAATTTTCATTTTTGTGAAACTTAGTTCAAGTGCGTGTAAATTGTTTAATTTCGGGGGCATATTAATCAATTTAGTTTCGTGAAGGTGTACAAGTGTAAATAAAAGTGAAAATCGGTGCAAAACATGGACTTTAGCTTAGTGTTCTCTCCAAAGCTCCGTGAACAAACATTGTAAAAATGGCCCCCTTTTTACAATGATTTCCTCGACTTGACTTTGACTGTGACGACTTGACTGTTTCGTTCAATGCAAATAACCTGCAAATATTGATAATACTTGACACTGGCAAATGTCCGAAAGGAAAAGCCATTTTAAAGAAGAAGAAGAAGAAATCCTACCTTAAATTCTGAAAAATAATTGCTTTCAGTTCATATTTAATCAGGACATATTTCGAGAAGTTTTATTAATTCCATTTATATTAGAGTACCTAAATAAATCTGTTTTGACATTCTAACTAACAAACTATAGAAGAAATATGATCTGGAATTCTGAATTACGAATATCGGTTTTTAAAAACTTTGTCCTGTGGTAAAAATGCTTGATTTTGTGTGGATCCGCTTCCGGAATCCCGATTTAGTGAATAAACACCATTTCGAAGAAACCGTAAATTCCGTTCTGAAAATTGATCTAAGGCTATCCTTGCACCACCCGATTTGTGGCTCACGAAATACCACACAATATTTAACGAAGTTCGTGGACACATCTATATTTTATTTCGATGTGTGCTGTAGGTGTGGTCTGTCTGGCCCGACAAATCGGATCGTGTATTAATAGTCTAAGATTAAATTATTGAATTTAGTAAAAAGATTATATTATTACGGTGAAATTAAGTATTGTTGAACTGGTTACACTTTTTGTTCATATTTTTGAATGAAGAGCTTGTTTTTAATCTGTTTTTAACAGAACTAACAAAAAAAAAACACAAAGTTGACGAATTTAGACAAAACATCTACATAGGTATAATTTTCTGAAAATTGTGTAAAATTGGATGCGTAAAGTGTGGTCAAGCAATTAAAACACCATGTCTGTGCCTCCTCAAGCTTTCGTGAATAAAAACAAGAAGCATTTTCTCGGTATACCTGCTCCCCTAGGTTATGTGGCGGGAGTCGGCAGAGGGTAAGTTTTGTTTATATTCTTTACGTACATTATTTTCCTATAAATTTACTTCATACCTACATTTAGACGCTATATCTTGTATTATTTTTTTCAGTGCTACCGGATTCACAACTCGTTCTGATATTGGACCTGCAAGAGACGCAAACGACGTATCGTAAGTATTGCAATTTCCTCTACGAATAATGACTAAATTTTAATGAACTGAGAGCTCATCCTCTTGACTCTTGGACCAAAACCTTCTCAGTTCCTCTATCCCATGTATTTTAAGTTAAAAACATCCCAAAGTTGCTTACAGGTAACATTTTTTCAAAAGTTTCCCCGAGTCAATATCTTGACTATCATTTCAGTTATTTATTCTTACTTCATGATGCCGTTGTAGTAGTATACTACTTGTTTTTAACTAATAATTATTGATGGGACTTGATTGACTTTTTTCGACTCAATTCGCTCACTTCTGCAATGCAAGTAACTCAAGTTACACTCAAGTAAAATGAAAATCACTTGGGGCCTGCGAAAGTTGTTGCAACTCGAGTGAACATAGATTCACCGAATGTGTCGAGCAGTTTGGATAAGAAGTTTTGAGGAGTTAACTCCAAGTCACTCGCAAATCGAGCCGTACAAAACACAGTTTGATTTGTGAGTGATTGTTGTAACCAATTTAACAATGTGACAGTTGTGTTTATTATAAAAACAAAAAATATACAAAAAAACATTTTTTGTATGGAATACAATATAAATAATTAAATATCCATACTAATACTAGTAAAGTAAGTATTAGGAGATACTGTATTTGTCAATAATTCTGAAAGCACGGACCAACCAGGTACAAATCCATCGTAAACTTTAACCATCATCACACAAACTATTAACACAACCAGTAGCATACCATCATCATTATTCTCTTAACATGGGGCAATGAGCATCTCTTTTCCCGTGGGTTACGGGACGGGGTGCATTTATACCGGGTCAAACCGAGAGGAGAAAACTCCACATCTAATACTAGGTACATACATAAAATAAAAAGATAAATTATCCTACTTATAATATTATAAATGTGAAAGTGTGTGTGTTTGGATGTTTGTTACTCAATCATGCAAAAACTACTGAACCGATTTAGATGAAACTTGGAATATAGATAGCTAGAGACTTGAAATAACACATAGGCAAAATTTTATCCTGATATTCCCGCGGGAACGGGACTTACGAGGGTGTAATCGCGGGGTGCAGCTAGTTACACATATAAATTAAATAACAAATTGTCACAGAAATCACAAATTGATTTTTTTCCCCACCCAAAAATATGCACTATGCTACAAATAAAAAATGTCATCAAGGGGGTTCGCACATGGCACCATCCCCAAAAGGCTGGCAACATGTCCCCTCCATATGGCCAAGCTGACCCTCTGAGTGACAAATTTAACTGATCCAATCACATTGTATTATTGTTTCTAGAGATGACCGCCATGCCCCACCAGCAGCGAAACGTAAGAAAACAGAGGAAGAAGATGATGATGAAGACCTTAATGACTCCAATTACGATGAGTTTTCTGGATACAGTGGATCACTATTCTCTAAAGTAAGACTCCAAAAAACTTGGTCAAAATATTTGTAACCCCATATGCCCAAAATGCTTCAGTTCAGTTGACATACCACCATTGTGACATCATTGAGTCAAAGTCAAAAAATTTGGCTTCAGTTAGAGTAATATTTAATCTAAGTTAGTTTGATGTAGCTGTGCAAGCCTGTCTTACAGACCCAAAGGTGGGATTAGTTGCAACAATTATTTGATTGTAACCTAGAATAATGTAAAGTTTATTATTCCCATTATTGGTTTAAGTAATATAGTTTGAGTATAATTGACGCATGTCAAAACCTTCTATTGAATTCTTCATACATAATACAAAATAACACCATATTATGAAAAGTGACTGCAATGCAACCTCATATTCACAGGCATAACTCATAGAAAATTGTAATTAAGTATTTCAATTTATCTTTTAAAATATAAAATCTATTTAAGGTAAGTATGTTTGTTGTAAAACATAAACATAACATTTAAAATATTACATCGGTTCATTATCTTATTTTCGTTTTAGGATCCCTATGACAAAGATGATGCCGAAGCGGATGCAATTTATGAATCAATTGACAAAAGAATGGATGAAAAGAGAAAAGAATACAGAGAAAAACGGCTCAAAGAAGATTTGGAAAGATATCGACAAGAAAGGTATGATGAATATAATACTTGTTGCATTTGAACTGGCTTTTTGTGATAACTGGCATTGGAAGGAGTTACCTATTAAGATTTCAATAATTAATTTTTTTTCGAATAAAGATCAAATATCCACATTATTCTGCCCCTTAGGTGTGAAAATATTATAAATTATAAGCTGCCTCTGCGGTTTCACCCGCGTAAGTCCCGTTCCCGCGGAAATTTCGGAATAAAAAGTAGCCTATGTGTTAATCCAGGTCCTTAGCTACCTATATTCCAAGTTTCATTACAATCGGTTCAGCGGTTTTTTCGTGATTGAGTAACAAACACACATACATACAAATTTTCGCGTTTATAATTTTAGTAAGATTAACGAATTGATGAAAGAACAAATGAATGATAATTTTGTTCTAGTACTGACTGATTTAAGCTGTAGTTTTTAGTTTCACCCTAAATTAGTTTCACTAATTGCGCCTTATAGTCTCACCTCTGGAAGCCCAGACCCATGGGTTCTGTACAATACATAGGTATTGTACAGAACCCATGGGTCTGTACATATAGATGTATCTGAATAGTTTCAAAGTCACCACAGCGGAAATATCCCACCGAAAAATTCCTAATTTTAAAAAGTATAAGTAATATGCAATATAAAAGCAATATTCTTTACCTACATCCTACAAAACTTGACTGACTTCAACATGTCATAAATAGATAGAAGCTCATTGCAATAAAAAATAACATTAACATTTCAGACCAAAAATCCAACAACAATTCTCCGACTTAAAACGTGAACTGAAATCAGTCTCCGAAGAGGAATGGTCAGCTATACCGGAAGTAGGGGATGCTCGTAACAGGAAACAGAGGAACCCTCGAGCTGAGAAGTTCACTCCACTGCCAGATAGTGTGCTGTCGAGGAACTTGGGAGGAGAGTCAACATCCTCGTTAGACCCTGGGTCGGGGCTGGCTTCTATGATGCCTGGGGTTATGACACCGGGGATGTTAACTCCGTCTGGTAAGTACGAAATTATCTAAAGACCTAAATGGCTCAGTCAATACACTCTTGAAAGGTTCAAAAGGTTATAAGTATGATTCTTGCCGTGGAACAAATAATAGTTATTTGTTATGCAAGGCAGCAAAGTTGATTTTTGCTGCGAGTACTTGGATTGAAACCTGAGTAAACGTGGGATTTTAGAATAAATATTGAATAAACATTGAGTAAAGCGCAGGTTTCAAAGGTACGAGATGCAAAAAAACCTTTGCTGCCGAGTGAAACACACAATTTTTCACCTCACTACAGCGAGGAAAACGCTAGGTGCTAAACGCTTTTATACAGTCCATCCAGTTATGTGGCTAGATGACAGATATAGTACTAACATTTATTTTTCTTTTGTACATCTTACATCTTTTTTTTTTGTGATAATTACTTGTAGCTGAATAATAATAACAACGCAAAAATCGCTGAACAGATTGTGATGAAACTTGTTCTATCGATAGCACTCGTGCTGGAGCAGCACACATAGGCTACTTTTAATATTCTCGTGAGATCGGGACTTACGCAAAAGAAACCGTGTATTAACTAGCGCAGTACTCAGTTAATCTTACAATAAATCATCTTTTTTTTTCCCAGGTGACCTCGACCTAAGAAAGATCGGACAAGCCCGTAACACACTGATGACTGTAAAACTGTCACAAGTGTCAGATTCTGTGACAGGACAAACTGTCGTAGACCCCAAAGGTTACTTGACCGATCTGCAGTCGATGATACCGACCTACGGTGGAGATATCAACGATATCAAGAAGGCTAGATTGCTGTTGAAGTCTGTGAGGGAAACCAATCCTAATCATCCGCCTGCATGGATTGCTAGTGCCAGATTAGAAGAAGTTACAGGTAAATAAATCTATACTATCCAGTGAACGGATATAAGCATGGAAAAAGCTTTTCCATACTAACTCACCTCAAATAATAGCACCAAAACTTACTCAAATACGAAGTATGTATACACAAACTATACACCACGCTACTAGCTAAGCAATTGGACCTTTGTTTATATTTTCATCAATTGTGTGTTGACAACGAGAATGGCCAGGCGGGAATACGTTAAACGTACGAAAACAATAATTTTCCAAAACGACAATTCCAATAATTACAACAATGCCTAATTTATATGAGTCCCGCAACCTCTACAATGTAATATAACTTTTTTACCTGTGTTTATCCCAGGCAAGATCCAGTCGGCGCGCAACCTGATAATGAAGGGGTGCGAAGTGAACCCGCTGAGCGAGGAGCTGTGGCTGGAGGCGGCGCGCCTGCAGCCGCCGGACACGGCGCGCGCCGTCGTCGCGCACGCCGCGCGCTCGCTGCCGCACTCCGTGCGCGTCTGGGTCAAGGCCGCCGAACTAGAGACCGAGATCAAGGTACCTATAGCTGTGGCTGGAGGCGGCGCGCTCGCTGCCGCACTCCGTGCGCGTCTGGGTCAAGGCCGCCGAACTAGAGACCGAGATCAAGGTACCTATAGCTGTGGCTGGAGGCGGCGCGCTCGCTGCCGCACTCCGTGCGCGTCTGGGTCAAGGCCGCCGAACTAGAGACCGAGATCAAGGTACCTATAGCTGTGGCTGGAGGCGGCGCGCTCGCTGCCGCACTCCGTGCGCGTCTGGGTCAAGGCCGCCGAACTAGAGACCGAGATCAAGGTACCTATAGCTGTGGCTGGAGGCGGCGCGCTCGCTGCCGCACTCCGTGCGCGTCTGGGTCAAGGCCGCCGAACTAGAGACCGAGATCAAGGTACCTATAGCTGTGGCTGGAGGCGGCGCGCTCGCTGCCGCACTCCGTGCGCGTCTGGGTCAAGGCCGCCGAACTAGAGACCGAGATCAAGGTACCTATAGCTGTGGCTGGAGGCGGCGCGCTCGCTGCCGCACTCCGTGCGCGTCTGGGTCAAGGCCGCCGAACTAGAGACCGAGATCAAGGCAATGAGTTTATTAAAGTTATAGAGACGCCATTGCAGAACAAATCATGAAAAGCGGCACAAACTATGCTATACAACGAAACTATTGTTATCTCTTTCTAAAACATAAGACTCAATGCTACTTGCATTACGTAAGAAAGAGATGTCATAATTTTATTACTAAAGCGATCGTGATGTGAGCTGAGATGGAACTAAGACTGCTTTGGCTAGTTGGCTTAGATTTGTGTTGCCAAGAAATATGCCCAATTACGTATCTAGAAGTTTTTACATATCTCTGGATTAAGGTACCTTTACTTTATACAGGCGACCTCTGTGGCGCGTCGGCCGAACTTTTCCCTGCAATACAGAAGGCTGCGGGTTCGAATTCCGCTCGGTGCTAATATCTATGCTTAAAATTAAATATTTGTATCTGGTCTGGCGTATTTCTATGTATAATATGTATGTATCTACAAAAGAAAAATAAATATAAGTAGTATATCCGATGTCTAGCCACCGTAACACAAGCTTAGCAGCTTACCATGGGGCTAGATGGCGCTGTGTTCGTCACAGGATTTATTATTTTATTATTATTATACAGGCTTTCAGGGGGATATCTAAGCAGGAATGGGCAAACTTTTTCCTTCCCGTGCTAATATTTACGCCAAAACTCTGACGGGCCAAGTATTTCAATCCTATTATGTAATATCCTATCCTATCTTATTTTTAGTCTTACTAATATTATAAACGCGAATGTTTGTATGTATGTATGTGAGGTTGTTACTCTTTCACACAAAAACTACTGAACCGATTGCAATGGAACTTGGAATATAGGTAGCTGGGGACCTGGATTAACACATAGGCTACTTATTATCCCGATATTCCCGCGGGAACGGGACTTACGCGGGTGCAACCGCGGGGCGCAGCTAGTATATTATAAACACGAAAGTTTTCAAGTGATCTTGTTACTCTTTCACACAAGAACTACTTTTGCGATAAAACTTAAAATATGAGAGACCTGGAATGTCGTAGGCTACTATTAGTCTCGATATTCCCACTTGTGTCTATGTGATTGTCTTCAACTACATTAACAGAGATTTATTTTTACTCAACAAAGTCAGCACTTCATTTTTAATTTGATATTCGTGGGTCAGAGAGGGCCCGCGGGCCGTAGTTTGCCCATCACTATCCTAAAGTATAGATAGCGAAAGATGCTGAAAGGAGTTGCGTTCCCGATTTCGACAAAATGGCATTATTAGATTTTGAAGTTTATTACCCTAGCCAGGAATCGAACCTTGTCTCTTTGCAAAAAAACATCTTACATTATTGTACTGATCGATAGTGCTGCTGATATAGATCAAATCCTGTAAACGAATAGTTCACCCGAGCTAAACACTCTACTTTTCATTTTGACTGTAAGGAAATTATTAAAATACTACTCACACATTTAATAAAACAAGTATATATTGAGAATCAGTTAAAATCAGACTATAATCGTGACTTTTTGGTTCCTTGTATTTGTCAATTTTTCTATAGAAAGAAGTGTCAAATGGTTGCATTATATAAAAAATTAAGTATACTTTCCACCCTAGGGATGACATGAGCCACTTTCAACCCGGCTAATCTACCCATGAAAATTTAACTTGCCGAAAAGGAGAGATGAAAAAAATCGAACAAACCAGTTAAGTTTAATGCAAGTCGTAAATTGGACGCATTGTAACTTAGAAAGTTAACGTTTAATTTAAAACCGGATGAATAAAGTGTTTTATTTTGTTTAATTTAAAGACAAATAAAGTACATAGTTTGCGATTTTTAACGCATCTTAAAGGAGTAACATTACTGTAAATAAATTAATGAAAAACTTTATCCCCCAGGCCAAACGCCGAGTCTACCGCAAAGCTCTAGAACACATTCCCAACTCAGTGCGTCTATGGAAAGCCGCAGTGGAGTTAGAGAATCCAGAAGACGCACGCATTCTTCTCTCACGCGCTGTCGAGTGTTGTCCTACTAGTGTGGAACTGTGGCTCGCTCTAGCGCGGCTCGAAAACTACGACAACGCAAGGAAAGTGCTGAATAAGGCTCGTGAAAATATACCTACTGACAGGCAGATTTGGGTCACTGCTGCTAAATTGGAAGAGGCTCAGGGTAAGTTATTATGTTGTTCTTAAAATGGTTAATAAGTTTCGCCGAGTGTTTCCCGTACGTTGTCTTATCATAATTAGGCCATAATACTCGATTTAAAGACACGGGTTTCCTCGCGATGTTTTTCTTCACCGTAAGAGCGATGTTGATAGAGCACAAAAACTGACACGATAATATTAGACATATCAGTACCAATAGTCCAAAAAAGAAAACAAAAAATGATTTAATTTAACACATAAACGATCTAAAGAGCCGTGCACTTCCAAAAAGAATCAGCCCTAGCAATACAGTAGTATCACACACAATCGCAAATATACAAATTTATATTTTTACCAGGATCATTGCATGACTTCCAAGAATAAATAGTAAAAAATGACAAAAGTAAGTCATCAAAATTGTAATAAATAAATCTAAAATGTAAAATATTTTGTCACCCAGGCAACACTCACATGGTAGAGAAAATAATAGACCGCGCTATTACGTCTCTGAGCGCAAACGGAGTCGAGATTAACCGGGAGCACTGGTTCAAGGAGGCAATGGAGGCAGAGAAATCTGGAGCTGTTCATACTTGCCAGGTAACTATGTTGCCATCAACAGACATATGGATTGAAACAATTCAAATTGTCGGTTTTGTGATTACAGATGTATAATTTGACTAAGGCCGATGTATCAAATCCCTAGATATTGATATCGGATAAAAAAAAATGTAACACGACCGAATAAAAAACGTCACTATGATATTAAAAAGAAACAAAATTTGTGGGTTTTTAAATTTGGTTGGGTTCGAAGTAATTTAACAGATATCTTTTACCTGAGGAATGAAAAATAGACTCTTATTTTAATGGCATTAGCAATTTGTTTGCTACTGAATAATGTGAAAAATATTTACAGTCGCTAGTTTTAATTGCATTGGCAATTTGTTTTCTATTGAATAACGTCAATACGACAATTTCATTTTGTTTTTTTGTACTCAACAGCATTGCTAAGTTATTTCAAACCTTATTTATGATTGACATAATGATTGAGTTTTGTCTATTTGTTGTAGGCTATAATTCGAGCTGTAATCGGCCACGGAATAGACCCCGAAGATCAGAAGCACACATGGATGGAAGACGCTGAAGCTGTAAGTACTTATAAATTTTATATCTATGCCATAGGTAGATAGATTGATTCATTCTTTATTGCACTTAAATGAGAATTTCATTAAAAAGGAAAAATAAACAATTTAACTTCGGACGACGCCATAAAGGTCGCCAACTACCGGGTCAGACACAATATTTAGGAAACGACACGAAAAGGAGAAAAAGTAAAGACTCGGCACTTGAAACTTCACTGTCATGTAAAACCGTGTAAGTATAAGTTGTATAAATGTATGTACATTTGCAGTGTGGCGTGGAAGGAGCATACGAGTGCGCCCGCGCCGTGTACGGCTACGCACTGTCCGTGTTCCCGTCCAAGAAGTCGATCTGGCTGCGAGCCGCCTACCTCGAGAAGCAGCGCGGCTCGCGCGCCAGCCTCGAGGCGCTGCTGCAGCGCGCCGTGGCGCACTGCCCCAAGTCCGAGGTGCTGTGGCTGATGGGGGCCAAGTCCAAGTGGCTGGCAGGTTCGTTACCATCCTTGTATCACTACTACCGTACCTCGAGGCGCTGCTGCAGCGCGCCGTGGCGCACTGCCCCAAGTCCGAGGTGCTGTGGCTGATGGGGGCCAAGTCCAAGTGGCTGGCAGGTTCGTTACCATCCTTGTATCACTACTACCGTACCTCGAGGCGCTGCTGCAGCGCGCCGTGGCGCACTGCCCCAAGTCCGAGGTGCTGTGGCTGATGGGGGCCAAGTCCAAGTGGCTGGCAGGTTCGTTACCATCCTTGTATCACTACTACCGTACCTCGAGGCGCTGCTGCAGCGCGCCGTGGCGCACTGCCCCAAGTCCGAGGTGCTGTGGCTGATGGGGGCCAAGTCCAAGTGGCTGGCAGGTTCGTTGCCGTGTTTGTATCACTACTACCGCACCTTGAGGAGCAGCGCGGCTCGCGCGCCATTCTCGGGGCATTAGCCTCGAAGCTATGAGGAATAAATTCTTAGGGACGAATAAAACGTTAAAAATGCGTTATGAAAAGTGATCTGACATTCAAACTCCCTTGACTTTTCATTTTAAGTGAAAGTAAAAAGTATGATTGTCGATAACAAATTTATTTTTTTAATCAATAATTCAATAAAAACTTAATCAAAAATTGTGCCACATAAACTCAACCAAGTTTTACTGGGCACTATGAATGTCAAAGCCACCAATTTTATTAGTATAAGACACTTTTATGGTGTAAGTGTCTTATAGTCTGTCTGTCTGTTAGTATTTATATTAGTAAAAGACCTTGGTAGGTTGGTTGGTTACCTGGTTACAAACAGTATGTTTGTTCATCAGGCGATGTCCCAGCGGCGCGAGGTATCCTGTCCCTGGCGTTCCAGGCCAACCCAAACTCGGAGGAGATCTGGTTGGCTGCTGTCAAGTTGGAGAGCGAGAACAAAGAGTACGATAGAGCGAGACGACTGCTCGCCAAAGCGAGGGCTTCGGCCCCGACACCTAGGGTAAGTCAAAGCTGGGGAGGTTGATAGTCTCAAATTGATTTCGCAATTACAAACAATACCGTCATGATGAAATTATAACTTTCAAGAACTGCAATCAATACATTGACTTAAAAAGTATAAAAAATAAAACACACTTCTCCAAAGAAAAGTTTATTCGGAATTAAAAATGACTAATATGATATTATAAACCACAAGTTTGGAATGAAAGATTAACTGCAATGACATGGAAATATAATTTTGAAAAATGTCATACACTCATCCATCTTTTTTTTTTCATCCATCCATTCGTCACAGGATTTATTTATATAAATAGAATATAAAAATTGTGTACATGCTACTCATAATATAAACGCGAATGTTTGTATGTATGTATGTGTCTTTGTTAGTCTTTGACGCAAAAACTACTGAGTCGATTGCGATGAAACTTCGAGTATAGGTAGCTGGAAATCTGGAATAACATATAGGCTACTTTTTATCCCGATATTCTCGCAGTAACTGGCCCAACGCAGGTGAAACCGCGGGGCGCAGCTAGTTTTACAATAACTCTGTTATAACGCCACAATAATTGTATAAAATAATAATGTTTATATGTTGTAGAATTTACGTTCTAGAATTTAGGAGATCATAATAAGTTCTGTAACTTTTCTCTCCCTTTCAGGTAATGATAAAATCAGCTAAACTAGAATGGGCACTGAACAACCTGGATGTATCGTTGAAACTGCTGGAAGAGGCTATCAAAGTGTTCGGAGATTACGCCAAGCTTCACATGATGAAGGGGCAGATCGAGGAACAGATGGGCAACAATAGTGATGCACATAATACTTATTCTCAAGGGGTAAGAATGCTTTATGTACCTTGTATTATTAGTTTTACGTCATATGCCAGGTGCCAGGTGCAATTATTTATGCTAAAAATAAATATTTGTATCTGATCTGGGTGTCTATGTAAATATGTATGTATTTACAAACAAAAAGTATAATATGTAGTATATCTGTTGTCTAGTACCCATTGTACATGCCTACTGCATAGTTTGGTTCGTTTTAGTTCCACTGCCGTCTTCCTTGCTATAGCACATCTATGCATACTACTATGAAGCACGTATTATGTAATTTACCATTACGTATAGCTTACCAATCGATATCAAAGATTTACAAATAAGAAACAGCTTATAAAAATATTTTAACCGGGTCTTACTCACGTATTGTTACTTTTAAATTATCTTACCTCGACGTTTCGATCATGTTACAATGATCTTAGTCGTGAGGGGACTGAGTAAGACCCGGTTAAAATATTACTATGAGTACAAATCGTGTGCGTTTAGAGAGTTTTATTAGGAACAGATGTCTAATAAGAACTATTTTTTTTTCTGTTTTTTTTTTTGCTAAACAAATTGTTTATTCTATTAGGTTGCGGGTTCGATTGCCGCCGGGTATAAGTATTTATGCTTAAAAAATAATATTTGTTTGTAGTCTGGGTGTAGCATCTATTTGTAAAAAAAAAGCGTTATTACATGTTGTGTAGACGACAAATATAGTAGCTTACCATTGGACTAGATGGCGCTGAACAGTTTTTTATTGTTATTTCAGTTGAAAAAGTGTCCAACAAGTATACCAATGTGGATCCTACTATCTCGACTGGAAGAGAAACTGAAGCACATCACTAAAGCAAGATCTGTTCTAGAGAAGGCAAGACTTAGGAATCCAAAGACAGCTGAATTATGGTAAGAATAAAGATTTTTATGGTACCATACTCCAAGAATAAAACTATAAGGGTTTCTTATTTTTAAGTATTAGATTTTCGGGTCCAGATCGCGTTAGTACTTCGCGTTTAATCCTACTAATATTATAAAGCTGAAAGTTTGTATGTGTATGTATGTCTGCATGTGTGTTTGTTACTCAATCACGCAAAAACTACTGAACCAACTGCGATGAAACTTGGAATATTACCATTATTATATTCCAAGTTTCATCGCAGCGACACTAATTTAATTTATTGACACAGTACATTTTCCAACTAAAATTGATTTTTGTAGAAAGATCTGCCTATACGGAAATTGAAGTGGATTGAAGTATACAATTATTATTGGTATCATTACCCTACCTACGAAGAAACCCTTATACAGTTTTTAAACTTACATCATTTTATTAAGTACTAGCTACGCTCCGCGGTTTCACCCGCGTAGGTCCCGTTCTCGCGGGAATGTCCGGATAAAAAGTAGCATATGTGTTAATCCAGGTTTTCAGCTACCTATATTCTAAGTTTTGATGGTTATCGGTTCAGCGGTTTTTACATGATGCACACATACTCACAAACTTTCAGTTTTAAAATATTGTTAGGATAATGAATATTAAATTTGATTAATAACATCGCTCTCACGGTGAAGGAAAACAATCGAAATACAACTAAAGCAAAAAATACAAAAAATAAACAAATAATTATGTATGAATTGACAAAAAAAAGTATAATATGTAGTATATCCGTTGTCCAGTACCTATACTACAAGCCTAGTGCTTAGTTTGGGGTTAGATAGCGCTGTGTGTAATGTCGTGCAATATTTATATATTAAAAAAAAAAGGGTTGAATATGTTATTTTAAGTACGTAACTTTGAAGAAATGAAAAATGAATGTAATATCTGCTCGTTGGTAATACCAGGTTGGAAAGCGTCCGCCTAGAGCGCAGGAACGGCAGCGTGGAGATCGCGAACACCGTGATGGCCAAAGCGTTGCAGGAGTGTCCCACCGCCGGGAGACTGTGGGCCGAGGCCATCTTCATGGAGTCCAGGCCGCAGAGGAAGACCAAAAGCGTAAGTTACAGTCGACTGGCAGAACTGAACTACACAACATTCCTATCGAATAACAAAATCGCCAATCGACAATCGTCGATTTATTTTCAGAAACTCTTACGACTTCATATGCCTAACTGGCCAATATAGAGAAACATATTTTTTTGTTATCCTACCGCCTGTACTTATTATGATGAATACATGATTTGATTTGACACATTTTTTTGTATGAAATTGACAATAGACTTCTCAAGAACTTGTGTCAATTTCAAAAAAATGTGCCGATTGGCGATTTCGTTATTCGATAAGAATGTTGTGTAGGGCTGCAGAACACAGAACGCTACTTCAAATTTGAAGGGTACATCATTGACCTGTTTCTAAATTATGATTGTGTTAGAGTTTAAGAGCTGCTTAACTGTTTAAATAGATCTTTAAATCGATCGATCAAAATCAAAAATATTTATTTCCATAGGACACAATAAAATTACTGAACCGATTGCGGTGAATCTTGGTTCGGAAATAGCTAGAGGTCTGGATTAACACATCAGGACTTACGCGAGAGAAGTTGCATGGCAAATTTTCATAAGTTTCTCTACTAGAACGGCAATACGCGCCATAAAGTCTTGTGTACAGAATGGCAGTCCCTACTTGGTCGTAACCCAGTGTTAGGGTCCTACTGGGACTGATGAATAAAAGCGGACTGTAACTTTAAATAGGCTGATTTAATCTCGCCGCAAATAATTAAGTAAATAAAACGTGTGCATCAGAATGGTGGGTGTACAAATGCAAATCATAATGAATCTAATATAGCTTCGAATCTACCTTAATTCTACCAATAAAGAAATATATAGTACCTCTTTGTACGCATAGAAAACTCAATTAATATGTGAGCCGCCAATCAAACGTCAGAATGGGGGTGTATTTCTATTTCTCACCGAGATATAACTAATCAATATTTAGATGCATGCCAAATAAATCTACCTAATTAGTACCTTACTGTAATACAAGTAGTAGTCGAATCCAGGCAAAGGCTTAAGAGAAATTTTGAAAATAAAATTTTACAATTTTTAATTCCTGCAAAGATGGTAGTATAGTAATGGTGTCTAGTAGAGAGTCCGAAGTAAAAAAAAACTAAAACTACAGGGTTGGCATACTTTTTTTTGGGGTTTGGGCTGGTTTGGTTTGTGCCGGTTTCGAATGCCAAAGATAAATTAATATAAAATATAAGTATAACTCTGACATTCAAAGTTTGCACTTAGTAGGAAAGAACTATAACAATTATTTATACATTATTATTTAATTGAATGTTCAGTCAGACTGATCATGGTCGATATCAAAAAAGTAGTCGTAATTTGTTTTCAAAGATAAATAGAGGGCTTTTTCAGTCATTTGACGGTTTAATTTATTACTAATGACACAAAAAATTTGGTCACACGGTGATGGTAAATCATTTTTGAATATTGATTAGTTATATCTCGGTGAGAAATAGAAATACACCCGCCATTCTGACGTGATTGGCGGCTCACATATTAATTGGTTTTCTATGCGTACAAAGAGGTACTATTAATTTCTTTATTGGTAGAATTAAGGTAGATAAAAGTATGAGACGTCATGTCATATCCCCACCACTGCTATAGATGTACCCCCCCTGCAGGTGGACGCACTCAAGAAGTGCGAGCACGACGCGCACGTGCTGCTCGCCGTCTCGCAGCTGTTCTGGACGGAGCGGAAGCTGAACAAGTGTCGGGAGTGGTTCAACAGGACGGTTAGTACTTATCATTGAAATTGTTTACGAGTCCGTTTTCTGCAAATACACCTCAGATTTTGCATGAAAAACTGACTTAGTTCTACTAGTAAACTTTCTTCTTGCTGATGCTGGCCCATTTAGGGTTCGCACACGACTTCCTGGTTTGTATGTATGTATGTATGTATATTTCTCAATTTTTCCCACGTTTTTATACACTCACAATTCTTATTTGTTTGTTTGTCGGTCCGGACGCTTGTATCGAAGCTATTTTGTTGCTGTGTGCCTGTCCTTAAAAAATATTCCAGGTATCCAACCCCAGACTAAGTAACTAAGCCTGTATTTTAAACGAGAGGTTGGTCGCATTTTGCGAGGCCTTGGACTTATGTCATATTCTTTTAGACACGGACTACAGAGTACAAATTGTAGTCTATACAATAAGTTATTATTTTTATTATTATTTAATTTTATTTCTCAGGTAAAAATCGACCCGGACCTAGGTGACGCGTGGGCATACTTCTACAAGTTTGAGCTGCTAAACGGCAACGAGCAGCAACAAGAAGATGTGAAAACACGATGCAAGGCCGCCGAACCTCACCACGGGGAACATTGGTGTAAGGTCTCTAAAGACATCGCGAACTGGTGCTTCAGTACCGAACAGATTCTACTGCTCGTCGCTAAGAACTTGCCCGTGCCTACTTGAATGTGGAACTTTTGGTATGGTTCCCGTGTTTTAAGGTATATTTGTGGTAAATAGAGACTCTGCAGCAGTTTGTTATAGAACTTTAGAAGAATTACTGACCAAAACTATAAATAGAAAACACGAAATTTATTCAAGATCCAGGCGTTTTAAGTTATTTTGCGGTAAATGAAGACAGAGATTCGATAGCATAGTTCTTTTTTGTAAAACTTCAATTTTAATAAGACCGAAACTGTACGAAATACCAAAATTCATTCCATTTGAAATGACGTTGATAGGATGTCCCAGAACTGAAATTAAATATGGCGGAGAAAGCAATATGGCGTCAATATATAGTTTATTTTATTAATAAATTGAAGACTGTTTCAAATTGGAGCGGGAGCAACACTGTAACTTAAAAGAAAGATGGCATGTTCGCCGACTGGAAAGCAAATACCTAGAGAAATTAACCATTCTTCAAAATTATGTCATTAATTAATTATTTTTTATAAATAAAATGAGCTAAATATATTAAAACAAATGCCGTCGCAATTTAAATTTGACACTACATTTATCTACATAATGTGCATTATAACCCTATATTTAATGCACCACCCTGAAAGTAATCCTAGCGGCGTCCATAGACCGTTCAGCTATTGACTGCTTACCGTAAAGTTCTGTGACACCCTGTATTCTTGCACTTTGATAGATTAATGATCATGTCCCGCCAATAGATTTGTAGCTCGTTGGACTGATTGATCGCGATCATTTATGTCAAATCGATTGGAAAATGATTTACAAACAGTATCTTTTAACTGTAGTGTAGTAAATGAAATTCATTTAACGGTTTTAATGGTGTTGTTTTAATATCAGCATTGGTACAATGCCGATCCAATATTTCTAGTCTACCATGAAAAAGGAGCCTGTAGAGTGACGCGATTAAATCGTAAAAATGAGTTTTTTTCCAATACAATGGTGTCTTATCTGATGTCTTATAAGTCGTCGCGTTGTCGTTCAGCTAAAAAAAAAACAACTTAGAAAAAACCTTTTTTTTTTATTGTCTGTGGTTTTTAAAAGTAGTCGGGGTATTTTTTATTTAAAATTTACTTTATTTTTTTGAACGACAAAAGGACGACAATGCAACGACAAACGAGCATGGTAGCGCGGAATGTCTCGAAAACACAAAAAAAACTATATAAGTTTTTGAACGGATTTTTTTCCGATATTAAATAATAATAGTATGGTTCTAGCCGATCCGATGGTTGTTCTTGGCTGCATTTTATAGTACAGACAGGTATAATTGGTGTCCACTTCATTGTTTCCAAGTAAAGTTGTTAAAAAGGGCATCTACGTGTTGGCTTCGGCTCCTTCCAAATGTCCGAGGCTCCATAGCCCCGTGATATCGGACGTAGTACCTAATAATAGTAGTATATTGTAAGATAAACCCTATCAAAATTTCATACCGTGTATGGATTTATTTACCTAAATAAAATACAGTGTTCATGTTGTCTATTGGTTGGAATGTATGAAATGGATTCGCAAATCATAATTTTTAAAACATTTAATATTAAATCTTTGCTAGAAGGATATTGTACAAATGTTAGGTAATTTAAAACTTAGTTTCTAAGTTTATTATAGATTTTATTTTAATTTAACAGTTGTTTGATTTCTTACCCTAATGAATATCTAAAAGTTTTGTAACCACTATTTGAATTCAAAATATATAATTTTGTAATTGAATTAAAAATATATAGTTTTGTAATTAAATTCAAAAATCTTAAAAACGACATTTGCACACCAAGTTGAGTGCTGGTGATATATGTTGGAATATTATTTAAGTGACATCTCTGTAACCATATTTCGAGCAAATAAATGACATTCATTCATTCATTCATATTTTAAAATTCCTATTTATAAAAAAGATCAATCACACTTATAAGATGCTTATAAGCACAATGTTACTTCTAACTCAAGAGATACTATTTCAAATCTAAACAAAATAAAAATAGCTACAACTTTACTAGGATACTTTTCAAACCTCGTTTACTTGTATTGTATCGGACGGAATAACATATCGAGAAAACATTTCTGTTTTTTTAAGAAACCACAAATTCAATGTGTTTAAGTCGTTTTTAATTAAGTTAACATCAATCTCTGTAATAACAATTGCATACCCCGAGTGCTATAAACACCTTTTATAAAACATCTAAAAATACACAAGTTTGTGTTGTTATAAACGTGCGCTGGCGCGTTGCCAGCTCTTCGATGCGCGCGCGCTAAATAAAATAACCACGGATTTTTCACCTCTTTCTCTAGCAAAACGAAACTCGCAGCCGGATGCTGCGATGCTCAAGTGATATTGTAGATAATCAGTGAAAGTGAATAAGTGATAATGTCTCCTCGATTACCGGTGCTGCATCTCCAAGAGATGACACTGTCGCTTGTAGCGCGGCAGCTCATTCACTCGCTCGGACGCGTTTCCTCTGAAGAAGACGCCGAATTCGCCTTCGCAATGGTCTCCTCTTATTACGAAAGCATGGGTGCCACAAATGACATATTCCAAGACCTCATGAACCTCATCCTATCTTCGGAGTATCTCGAGCCCTCAATAAGATATTACACGATGAAACTCTTGCTCAAAGAAAACGTCAAAAGCTTAGCGACTGGAGTATTCCCGTGTCCCTATTATAGAAAAGTCATTGAAGTTATTGTGGAACAAGGGCAGCACCTGACGTCTCTCAATCTGAAAGGAGTTTGGGTCAAGGATGAGTATTTACCGCTCATGTATGATCTGATCAAGAATCTTACGAATTTAACAGTTTTGAATATCCCTCACATAGCTAACGATGAGGTGCTCAAATACATCGGTCAGTATAATAAGAATTTGAAGTTGCTCGACGTGTCAGGGGAAACAGATATCACGGAGATCGGAATAGATGCGATGTTGAGGGGCAACGTCCCATTGACTCACAGTTTGACCGTTGTAAATATTGGAATGTACGGCGAGGAGAATATCGATCATACCGATGTGGCGCTCTTAATACGAGGGTTGCCAAACATCACCAACCTTGGCAGTTACAATTTCGTAGGCAAAGCTATTTACCACATACATAGTTCGGGATGCCCTCCAGATTTCACGACCAAATTGCAGTATGTTCATGATGTCCAAACAAACATGCGAACCATGAAAGCTATAGTTTCACTCTGTCCCTTATTAGAAACCATTTACTTGGAGGAGCCAGATCAGGGAGTCATGCAGTTGCTCAAAGAGCTCACCAGTCTCAGTAAAATTAAGCTAAATAAGTTCCAATGTCACGAACTACACCAGGTTCTAGAATATATTGGTCATAGGATATTAACTTTAATGCTCTCAGGATCTTCGGGTTCGTTTAATTTTACCAGGATAGCAGAAACTTGTAGAAATCTGCAGAGCTTAGAGTTCTATCAGATACAAACGTCAACACATGAAGAAGAAATGCCGTTTAGTAATTTAGAACACATTGAAATTATTCAAGGAAACCTATCGCCTTCTTGTCTTAAATACTTGATGACTGGCAGTCCGAAATTAAAGAAATTAATCATCGCCGATGAAGTCAAACTGGATGATAATGATATGGCAAGGTAAGCTAGAACATCATAAAATTTATACTGTGGCAAAACCAATTTTATCGAAATATGAATAAATCGCATATGACATCCTAAAAGAGGTTTCTTGGTTCGGCTGCGGGTTCTTACCATCAACCGACCTAAGTCATGAAACAAAGCCCAAAGTGGACTTATCCGTGTTCCGATACGTAAACACTAAGAAAGACGGTTTCATTATTGTTCCATTGTCGTCTTAATCCTAGATGAGCGCGCTTCATTAAAACGAGTGTCTGTTACTCCTTCACGTAAACATGATTAAACCAATTGCGATAAAAATTGGTATGCTGGAAACATGGATTAACAATTAGGCTTTATTTTCTTCTGATATCGCCAACGGTTCGGGACTTACGATGCTTCAATGATTTCGAAAATCATCGTTATTGTACCTATTCAGTCGGATCAAAACGATTCTTAGTCGATAGTTTCGCTCTCATTCGGCTTACATATTATCGAATGAATGAACAGTTGTTCAACAAAATCATCCTACGATGTTGTACCAATTTATTTTAAGCTCAGTAGTGAAACGTGTACGTTAATAAAGTTTAGCAAAAGCATCTTTGTTGGACGTATCGTATTAATACAATGTTTTCAATGTTGTCATACCTATTTACATTGTTATGAGCATCTGATGAGCTCTAAACGGTTCGAATTCAACGCCATTTTTATTAAACTTGGATACTCCCATTTTTTACTCATAAATTTGTGGAAAATATCCAGTATTCTCCAGGCCAGGTATTCTGAAATTACTCACCTCAAAAGCTTTAGCCAAACATTGGAAAAAAATAAACAGAATTAGGAAAAATATTTTATAGGTATTTATCAAAGTATTCGTTTTGTAAAAAATCAAACCATTTTCAAGCATTGTTGAGACAATTTAGTCATGGAATAGGTACATGCCCAGCAGTGGTACAACTGTAGGTAAACGAATCCAATAAAGCTTGGACAGCCCGTTTACTGTAGAAATAATTAAAATAAATGTTGAATTAAACCATTCCTATCCCTAGGTTGCCATTTATGCAATTTATATTTTAAGCGTTGTCTTTTCACTCTGTATTTCAGTTTGTTTTCATTTCTTACCTACTTTGTACAAATAAAGTTAAGTAGGTACCTACCTATCTATATAAACCCATATGAAATTAACTTTCCAGAATGGTCCATCGGTACAAATTCAGCAACCTAGAAGCGATTTGGTTCCCAATCGCGCCTCGCCTCACATGCGAAACTGTTGAACTCCTCATGGAAAATCTCCCCAAGTTGCAGAGCCTCGGGAACCTCAGCGGCTGGCGATTCACCCCAGATGACATGATGCTGATGAGGGCTATAATAGCTAGCACCAATTTGGACCTGATTTTGTCTCCACCGGGAATATTTCAACAAGGAAATTAACACGTGTTGTTGTGTTGTGTAAACAGTTAACAAAATGTGGAATCATATCAAATGACTTTGGATATGTATTTATATCTAACCGACATAATCTATGTATCTAAAATTCAATGTCCTGACCTATACCTATATCAACGCAGAGCCCAAACCGATTGTCCTAGAAACATGCAAATTGGAGAGTGTTCTTTGTGGTGTGTAAAAAGGACGCTAAGAAAGGGTTTTTGGATAATCCAGCGGGATTAGTACTTACGTAACCGCGGGACATCGCTATAGTTTTGTTATATGTATTTTTATATCTCGCAATTACCGTACCGTACCGAGAACTTCCCAGCGCCCTCTATATTTCTTTCATAACTACTTCTTTAATTTTGCCAATGGTTTTCGCGATTTTGCATAATAAAACACAATATCCTATACCTACCGGGTTTTAGTCGCGATTTATTGACGATATTCAATGAAACGCGAGTAAAACCCGGTATATATTGTGTTATAAACCTTGATAACGCGATTAAAACTGAAAAATTAGTTTAATTCGCCATCGCGAAACCGATAGTACCCATTTGTTCTATAGAACTGATGTCGACAATTTTTTGTTCCGGTGATGTCAGTTCTGTTGCACAAATGGGAACTATCGCGCGAAAATAGAGGTTAAATCTAACAACAATTAGGTATCTTTATGGACTCTGATAGGAAGACAATATTCACAGAAATTATAGCTGAAATAGGTTCTGCAGTTTTAACTTACACATTAAAAGAACTACAGTTTTATAAAACTAGTTCTATTTTGTATTTATTATATTAACTATTTTAATAAACACCAATTTTAATTTGCTTCTACGTCAATACTGACTTTTCCCTTCTTCCTTTATAAATAGATAGACCTTTGCTAAATTCTTTCCAATTCTAGATTAAAGATTACAGAAGAGGTACCTTCGTGGGCCTTCCTGTTATGTGCTATTGTTAAGAGTTTTGTACTTTGCTTATTTACTTTTACCTAAGTACTTAAAAGAAAAATAAAACTTTATTTACATAAAACAACTTTTTATTTAAAAGCGTGAATTTCTAAGATTTAAAAATGAATAGAAAACTAGCTTTTGCTAGAAAGTAAATTCGTAAAAAATACAACATCGAGAACTAATTCTAATTGGAACAATGTTCACAAAACAATTTGTCACAAAAAACGCACTAGTTGATAAGGTAATTCTAATGATGCCGCTAACAAATCTCGATTGAAACCACGGATTGGACTAATGTTCATTTTTGCGATTTGACAGTTACTGTTGCAGTCCCTAACAAATTGCCATTGTAATTGAAACTAGCGACTGCAACTGTCAAATGTTATATCTGCGGATTTACAATTAGACGGTTGCAGACGCTCGAAACAAAAATCAAAAGAAAGTCATTGGATTCATCCGAGATTTGTTAGTAACAGATTACATCATCAATAAGTAGTATATATAACACAAAATAAAAAAATAGGCACTGAGGCAATGGAATAATTCCTTTTCGTTAAAGAAGTATAAAATTAAACATCCACACTTCTCTCAAAGTCCTAAGTAATACACAATGCTAATTCGCAAGAAGCTCACAGCAAGGCCTCTTAAAATTTGAGGAACTTAAATAATTGAGCAGTTTCTAAATGTAAAATAAGTAGGTATTGAATTTTTCGAATTTGAGATCTGCTTAATTCTTTAAGTAGAACTCAAACTTTGAGTAGCGTGACTGATTCGGCAGTCAGTCGCCCTTTCAACGAACAAAGGTTACCCGAGGTAAAGTGAATTTGTCAAAAGAAGCCCCAAGACCATCTTCAACTATCATATTTGGTTTAATTCGCGAGTTGTGTGGTGGATACTTTAAAGGGGTGATAGACGTGCGAGTAAGTACGCGGACTTGTGGCTCGACGACAATTTTCGCCTGTGTGTCACCGATGTCGAGCCGAGAAGCGATCTTATTAACCGCCGGCGTTCAAACCGGTTTGAACTCTTTGAAAATTTGTTCCCGTGTGTTGCCGACGCTGTTTACCTGGCTTGCCGTCGCGACGGCAAGCCGGGTAAACAGCGTAGGTACTTAAAGTTCGTACGTCTATCATCCCTTTTAGAGTCGATGGAGACAAAAGACTTATAATCTTTATTTACTTTAACACCACTGGATTATACAAGTTCTAACCTAAAGAACCTAAAATTGTAGAAAACGGCATATATATTGACTGTTCTTGCAAAGACACTTGCGTAAAAACACTATGCTATTCAACTAAGAAAGAGCTTTCGATGCAACTTCGACATGACATTTAGTTACAACAAGAGAAATAGATTCACGCCCAATTCAGAAAATTGTTTTATGATTTATGATTTTTAAAAAATCTGGGTAAATATTTTTAGTCGCCAATTCTTATGATTTTAACAATTCTATCATAATTATGATGCGGTGATGTTGCGGTCAATTCCAACAAGTCTGTCGTCTCCATCGATCCTAATACAATTCTAAATCTAAACTAATCTAGCTTTTAATAAATTTCCAATCGAATCAATAAAATTTCCCTCTCTAATTATCTTGCCAATTAAATTTGGTTATAATAAGATTAATGAATAATTATGACCAGTATAAGTCATCCATCATCAGTCAGCTATCAATCACTCATCAGTCGTCAGTCATCCATCAATCACAATCACGTTTATTTATTGTTGTCGTCCTTATGTTTTGAATTTGGCGGTTCATTTTCACGATTTTCTTTGTCCTTCTTGTTCCTCATTTTGTACATTTTACACTCATCTGCGCACTTTGTTGTTATGATACTCCTGAAAATGTTAAAAGAAGATAATATAATATGATTCTCCGTAAATTTATATTTACCTATACCTATTAACTAGATCACTCCATATGTCAAATTCGTGACCATAAATCATAATCAAAATAAACTCTGTGATTAATATGTACTACGACTTTTGTTTTTGACGCGTTAGTGAAACGTCGTCCTGTTTTTTTTTTTTTTACAAAACATAATTTTATTGCGTTTAAATTGTTTAATTCCGGCGGCATGTTATCAATTTAGTTACGCGAAGTTCAACGAGTTAAGTGAAAATAAAAATACCAGTGCCAAACACGAAATTAGCACGTAAGAAACAAATGTTCCATAGGGTTGGAGAAAAATCGTCGCCATTTTTTCTACAGCCTTCACGCATTGAAAATTATTTCAAACGATTACAGTATAATAGTGGTAGTTCACTATAATACGAGAAATTGGCTAAATTATTTAATTAATATTATTTATTAAAAAATGAGGAAAGTCAATATTGAGTTCAAAATAAACAGACTTACCTGATAAAAGTTTCTTTGACATCAAATCGGTCCTGGATTTCGTAAATGACATCGGTTACAATTTTAGGATCCAAGCACATCTTGGCGGGCTTATTTTGGAAGGCTGGCGATTTCTTTCCAGTTAATGAATGAGTTGCTAGGACCCTGGGAATAAAAAGAAGATAATAAGAATAAAATAAAAAAATTAGAAGACATAATTATATATCTATATCTACCTATCTTCTCACTGCGTACCGCGAAACGTAAACGTGGGAGCGCGTATCTACCTCCCTCCCACTCATGCATGAGTTTTGCTCTCGATAAAGTGTAACCATAACGTAGCATGCTCACCGCTCTAACCTTACTATGATTTGGTGTGTAGTTAGTGAAAAATTGTATATAGGGCAACATGTTATAGAATTATATATTATAGAAATTATTATTATAGAAGGGTAAAAAAACAAATTAAACCACGCTATACACACTTTCTCGGAAATGCAGCCAACAGTAGACCTCTTGTAGCGACTGTATACGACTTCCAATTTATTTTTCTGTATTGGTCTGCTGGGATCAAAGTTGCTCCGCTTCCAATCGGCATCTATAACAATATCAAAGTTCTTATTCCTGAACTTTATATAAACAAAACTTACTAAGTATTCGTATCGCATCGCCTAAAAGCGGTCCTCTTTGGGTTGAATAACGCAGTTACAATTTTTTGAGTATTTACAAGGTTATATTTAAAGTTTGTTTAGGGTTTTAGTAACCTAATCGGAAAATAAATTATAATAGACTAGCTGCACCCCGCGATTTCACCCTTTTAAGTTCCCGAGGGAATATATGTGTTATTCCAGGTCTCCAGCTACCTACATTCAAAGTTTCATCGCAATCGGTTTTAGTAGTTTTTGCGTGATTGAGTTACTAACCCAAATGCAAACTTTCGCGTGTAAGAAGTAAGATTGATGTCTTATTGGTAAAGATTGATTGATATTTTATTCTCCATAAATACAACAACAATACAATTATGTTTCCCAATAATAATTATTATCATACAAACTTTCGCGTTTATAATATTAGTCAGATCAGATGTCTAAAACAAAAATAGTTCATATAATTAGGAAGTGGTATATCAATTCAGTCTAGTTAGTTGTTAAGTTTATAGCTGGGCCACCGTTTGAAATATTTATTATCTTATTAATTCTTACCCATTCGACAATCTTAGATGGTCCAGGGGTTGGTTCTATTGAGTTCTGTGTATTATCCTCAGTCGGTTGTTCCGCGAGCAGTGTATTATCTGCTGTTTGTTCTTTCAAGTGCTCCTTTTTATTCTTTTTTGGTTTTCGTGTGGACTGTTTCGTGTCTTCAGTTGGCTTTTGGGAGTACTCTTTAGTATCCTCAGGTGACTCTTGCATGTACTGCTTATCGTATTTGTTCGTAATGAGGACATTGTCATCAGATCTATTAAACTCTTCATTCTCATATTCAGGCATATCTTCGGTTTCCTCTGTAGGATCTATAGATTCTACTATTGGTACGCAATATTTAAGTGAATTATTTCCTGAATTTGATATGTACGAACATTCGCCATTATTTGTATTATAAACGGTTGAATTTGACGTACTTTTGGACGACTTTTTGCTTATATTTGGATTGCATGAGTTCGGAGTTGACGTTCTTTGAATAATTTGTTTGCCAATATGGGATTTTGGTGTATTTTGTTTCGACTTTTTGCCTTTATTTGACTTGTTTTCGGGTTTGGCATTTTTTGGAGTTGATGTATTTTTATGTAATTGTTTACTTGCAGAAATATCTTTTTGGTCTTTATTAATATTTTGGTTACGATTTGACTTAGATGCATTTTGACACAAGAGTTTACTTGGATACAGAACTTTTGGCGCAGTATTACTTGGATACAATACTTTTTGTGTTGGATCCAAATGTGCCCCTTTAAGATCTTGTATCATATCAAACATAGAACGGATACCGTCGCTGATTTCTTGCAGGTCTTCGATGACTAGTCTGGAGAGGTTCTTGTCGCGTTTTTTCTTTTGTTTTTGTGGGACAATCGTAGAATCCGGTGCATTATTAAAAGAATTGTCCCGGAGGGTCTCATTATGAGTTCGTTTCCGACCGCTCTCGTGTTTAGTAGAATTAGCCTTTTGGTTCAGCATTTTATTGGGTATGACCGCCTTGGCTCGATGCGACGGAGTTATCACTTTCTTGCTCGTGCGCCTGTTTACGTATTGGCGTTTAGTTTTCTCCAATTTAACTTTTTTAGCTGGTTTTTCCTAAAAAAGGAAAAATATGTAAGCAACTGACTTATGTTTTGGTAAAGGATCCTATGATCCTGACCTACCTAAAATTCACACAGGTAAGGTTCGAACCTACGCACACGTAAACAACCATTTCTCTTTCTCTATACTTTCATAATAGTTACAAAACAGAACGTTATCGTATCGCTCACGCAACTTTTACCTACATACATTTTATTGCGGTTATTTTCTTAGGCAACAGGTAGGCACGAAAATATGAAGAAATATAAAAACTGATAAACACATAGTAAAGTAAAATGAGAAAAGTGAGAAATAAGCTATGAACAATGAGAATGAAAGTCAACAAATACCGGAACATTTAAAAGAGGTTTATTTGGCAAAGGGGTTCGCAGATAGTTCGCTGGCTGGTCGGCGAGTTCATTGAAATATTTATTTATGCATTTTTCATGGCAACAATATACTGTCGTCTTGTATTAGTCAACGAGAAGTTATAATACTGCCTTAAAAAATAGCACGTTGCTAAAATAACGTTATATTCGATTTATTTTACACACGATAGGTGCGTTTGGCCACTATCTTACGTGATGGAAAGTGTTGAAACGGTCTAAGATACAACACGTACATTTAATTCAAGATGGAAGGAAGATTTTTTTGATCAATTGAATAATATCGCGATAAAACCGCCTATTGAGGGTCACCCATGATGAGTGACAAGTGACAGTAGTAGGTACCTACATCTTTCTTGTTATTGCATCAGCTATGCGTGCAAAAAAATAATTCAAAGTAGTTTATTTCCTTTAGATTCTTGTACAACATTAAATGCACATGATCATTTGGCTACGTCTTAGGTGTATTGATTTTAGTGTGGCTTCGGAACGCGCCCTCCGATGAGAAGAAGCCACAAGAGACTCATGGAGTTTTTTTTTGTGATCATGTGTTAAATTACAATCGTCATAATACAGATATTATCTATAATTCGAACAAGAGCAATTAATAAATTATGTCCATGGATTTGCCTATTGGAAACATGATTAGACAGCCTGTCGATAAAAACAACTCCAAAGCCAAAGCCTTCCATCAATCAAGTACCTGAAAATTTACAAGTATCTCTTTTGGGCTATAATAATACTTACATTAACAGAATCGTTAGATAGTGCTTCGTCACTGGGCGCCCAAGAGGAGCAACTCGCTGAGAAATCTTCACCTTCCTCGTTAGATCCAGGTTCAGTGCTAGGGCCTGGCTGATTTGCTTCCACCTTAGCTTCTAGTTCTTCACGATTACCTGTCGATAAAATGATTATGTTTGAAATAAGTATACGTATTATTATTAAAATGTCAATAAAGGTACGGAGTCAAAACAAATTTTGAGTTAGTTTAGTTAGGTGTAAAGTTTATTTTTTTATAAGTCTAAGTAAGTATTGTCACTATTTATTGAATAAGTACTTATTCACCTCGATACATTACCTAGTATGGTATATAAATAAATAAGTATTTATAGATAATCATCTAGCTAAAAGCGATTAGACTTTTTATATGGGTAAGTAGGTACACCTAGTACCTACATACCCACAAAGAAATCCAGTAGGATTATTTGACTAAACAGTTGTTGTCAGGAACTAAAAATAAACCTGTGTATTTATTTAATTATAATACAATAGACTTCCATAATTTATTTTATTATAAATATTAAAATAATTTAAGTGACATCGCAACTGGTTCAGTGAGTAAAAACTTAACATCCGACTCATCGCGATCTAACGAACCTCTGTGGCGCGTCGGGTGAACGTACCCAGCAGAAGGTTGCTGGTTCGATTCCCGCAGAGAACAAGTTTTTCTGCTTAGTATACTTGATCAAAATATATCTTTGTAAAAATATAATATGTTTGTAGTTGCAAAAGGAAACTAAATACATACAGTTATTTATTACATATTATAAAAATAATTTAGTTATTATAATATAATATATTAGCTATATTCTGGTTCTTTCTGGTTGGATGACCGTCGTCATGTGATGTTCACAGAATTTATTAATTTTATTTAACATCAAAGAAACACAATCGTCCATTTCCGTATTCTCAGTTACGGTACCCGTTTCAATTGAAACAGACAACTTTCTTTTCAAATAATAACACGTGCAGTGCAGTGGTTTGAACCCCTGACAAAGGGATTCTACAGTTGCTTTTAAATGGTATCATGGACTCGGTTGTTTTTGTCAAGCCATCTTTAGAATTTGTCACATGTAGGTATTAAAATCGCATTTCTAAAACTAAAGATCAAATCAGAATAAATGATTTACGAGTAGTTAATTCTTATTGATCAAATAAGCAATCGATAGCTATAAGGGCCACATAAAAATTCCAATCCGATCGATCCCGCCCATTCCAAATTCTCCTTCAGGAGGTGGATAAAAACTCACATGATCGATTTTTCAGCACAGCTGGCTTCGGTTCCCCTTTCCAATTCACAGATATCGAATCTCCTATCTTCAACTCCTTATTGGGACTAAGCACAGATTTCACATACACCACATTCTGGCCACCATCAGTCCATTCCACTAACAACCAATTTTCTGCCTTCGGAGGCATCACTTCACCGCGCGGTATGACAACGTACTGACTGAATCTATTCTTCCATTCGTTCATAGATCGCATGCTCAGGTAAAAGTTTCATTACGGCCGACCCTTATGCAGTTATTACTTCCCCCGCCCTAAACCCTCGAACAATAGTTTTCGCCAACGGCATTGTGGGACAAAAAACGCATCTTTTTTGCAACCGACTTCCTAGTAAGTTATAAACAGCGATTTAGGAATGCAGTCGTTGTTTAGAGGTCGTAAAATTTTTGAAACAATAGTAGGTACCTATCTAATTTCGTCGGACCTTTGTGGTAATTCAAAAAAGCAAAACCCTCCTTTAGCCGTAGTCGGGTAAAAAGTGAAAGTTCTAGTGTTTGTTCAAAAATTCAACAAAATGTAGGTAGGTAGGTAGGTACTTATACAATTACCTATCACTCATCAATTTAGTGTGGCTTCGGAACGCAACCTCCAATGAGAAGAAGACATAAGTAAAGCCGATAAAACCACTAGGTTTATAAAAAACTAGCTGCGCCCCGCGGCGCTTTTACCCGCATAAGTCCCGTTCCCTCGGGAAAAACGGGATAAAAAGTAGCCTATGTGTTAATCCAGGTCCCCAGCTACCTATAGTCCAAGTTTCATCGCAATCGGTTCAGTAGTTTTTGCGTGAAAGAGTAACAACCTCACATACATTACATACATACAAACTTTCGCGTTTATAATATAAGTAAGAAGTAAGATTGTAAAACTAAAAGTTTGAATAATATTGTCGATATTTGTGTAAGTTAAGTACCTACGTATATTTATATTGTAGGTTAGCTACATAAATAATAAGTAGGTATATCTACATCCTACATAACTGCAAATCCCGACTGGTATTACTGAAACGACTTTTATAAAACTAACTGAGTCTAACTGCAGTTCCTGTTCTGGTTGGATGTGCGTGCATGACTAAGTTCCTATTGCATCGATAAACCATAGACATTTTGGACATGCACTAGTGCGTCGAGCTAAGCCATTTGTAGGCGCACTATGCGGAAGCGGTTCCTTAGTGCAGTGCAGGTACAAGTAAAAGAACTAGTACTAGTAGGCCATAATGTATTATGTAGTGGTCTCTAGATAGACGACCTCTGTGGCGCGTCGGGTGAACGCTTGGCTGCAATACAGAGCGTTGCGGGCTCAATTCCCGCTGGGTGCAAATATTTATGCTTAAAAATAAATATTTGTATCGTCTGGGTGTATTTCTATGTACAATATGTATGTATTTACAAAAGAAAAATAAATATAAGTAGTACTTATATCCGTTGTCTAGTTACCGTAACACAAGCTTAGCAGCTTACCATGGGGCTAGATGGCGCTGTGTGTTCGTCACAGGATTTATTTATTTATTATAGAGTTCCTACCTAAAGGTAGGTAGAAACGTTTACGTCAGCCTAAGTCATGGCTTCAAGCGGTCTCGGCCGGTATGTTCCGATTTTATTGATCTACCCTCCTGCGGTCTTCATACCTTCTAGATAAGCGTGCTACATCTTAATTCATATCCATTAGTTACCTTCCGGTAAGATATGTAGCAGTAAAACGCTCATCACCCATCTTACTAATGATAGAAATGTAAAAGTTTTTGTGTAAGTAAACGAGTATGTTTAATACTCGTTCACGAAAAAACTACTGAAGCGATTGCGATGAAACTTGTTATGCAGATAGCTGGAGATCTAAACTAACACATAAGCTATATACTTTTTACCCGACTGCGCGACGCAAAGGAGGATAATGTGTTTATCAATCTATGTATGTATGTATGTATGGATGTTTCTATGTGGCGTTCTAGAGGCCAAACGCGTGGACCGATTTTGATGATTCTTACGTCAATCGATTCGTCTTAATCTGGCGAGTGTGACTAAAGACATGACAGTAATCTAAAGTAACATATGTCACAACCAGACGCCATATTGTCAAAATTAAAAAATCCAAAATCGTCAAAGTATGTCAAGATGGGTATCGTTGAATAAGTTTTTAAAAATAAATATTAGGTTTCTTTCACAATTTTTCATTTTAAAGAACCGTTTAGGAAATATAATGGTTTAAAGTTAATTTACAATTTAGGTATTCTTGCTTTTTATTACCAACGAACAAGTTTTTTTTTTTGTTACGTAGTTACGCTTGGAACTATCAAAGTTTAAGCCGTGATGGTACAGGTGACAGGAATTTATTGATATATACTAAAACAATATTTACATAAATTGTACTTACCTACTGAATAAAAGCCTAATAACACTTAGGTACCTAAAAACGTTAAAAGAATAATAATAAATTTAAACAATAAATAACTAAACCCTAACTGAAATAGAAACTTACTAATATTATAAACGCGAAAGTTTGTATGTATGTATGTATGTGAGGTTGTTACTCTTTCACGCAAAAATACTGAACCGATTGCGATGAAACTTGGAATATAGGTAGCTGGGGGACCTGGATTAACACATGACATAGGCTACTTTTTATTCCCCTTTTTATGACCGCGGGGCGCAGCTAGTACATTATAACCCCCTACCTAATGAAATGAATAGATTACGAGACTTACCTACAAGCTTGTGCTTAGTGTAGAATCGATGTCTGATATATGTAATTTGAGAAATGTGTAATAAATAAGTGTCATAGTTAATAAATAAATATTTGATTTGATTTTGATTTGACCTACCATCAATAAATGAACCGTTCCCATTAATTTTACCCATTACCCATTCGGGACCCATTCATTTTACCAATCTAACTTTTCCAATGGGTCCCGACTGTGAGTAATTTTTTACTCATTTATTATGTGTTCTGTGTGTATCGATTACAAAACTATTATTACTTAGCGTAATTTCAAATTACTGGGCTTGTTTTTTTCTTTTTGGTTTTTTTGTTGTTTCTATGCGTATTTTTTAATCGAGTTCTTTACGCAGTCGGGTTTTTTATCCTGGTATTTTAGCAGGATCACCAGGCTTACACTATAGTCAATATCTGCCAATAAAGTAAACAAAAGATGTTCGTTTTAAATGGACCAGCTATGTTCCACAGATAACAAGAAATATGAATTATTCAATAGATTTAAGTTATCTAAAGCCACTGAGTATTTTCGTTTTATTTCCGCATTTTTTTTTAAATGAAAAGCTGCTTTTCGCGGTTTCACCCGCGTAAGTGCTGCGGGAAACTTACTAAAAACAAAGAAAATCTGTCCATATAAAAAGAAGATCGGCGTTTTTCCTTAGAGCTTAGACCTAGAGGGTAGGCAGCGGTACATTAATGATATTTTAAAGGCATTCCTAAAACACAAGATATGGATTATTCAACTGATTTAGGTAAGCCGCGAAAAACAGCTTTTTATTTATAAAAAAAAAATAGTAAAATTTATTTACGTACCTACCACTTGTATTTGTAATTGCAAGTGTAGCTGCAACTGAACAGAGATCACACTATATAACATGGTAGGTACCACCAGCTTCGATATCTTCTTCGGTATCGTGTTGAAACTCTTGATCTGGGGTGGTTACATAAGGATAGAGGTTTCCGGCGCTGACAAACCTGCGCCGGTCTGTACCGATCGGTGCAGGGATCAACTTCCAAAAGTAAGCGCATAAGATAACATAGAAAATTATACCTGCACCGATCGGTACCGACCGGCGCAGGTTTGTCGACGCCGCGCCGGAAACCTGTATCGTTATGTAACCACCCTACCTTTCACAACCTGGAACATTAAGAATGAGGGTAGATGACAGTTACAAAACTAAATCGTTCGAAAAAGAATTCAATCCCAGGTAGGTTGGTAGTAGGTACTAGATAGCACACTACCAGTAAGTAGGTAAACTGATTTCTAGGAAGGAACACAGGACTTAACAGGATAATGTCTATGAAGAGCGCAGCCTGCAACTGTGATGCTAGCAGCGCCATGGTAAAAACTATGTAAACAGACATCCCGGTAGTTACTTATCTACGTACCTCTAATATTCTTAAAACTTCTATAGTGTACTAGGTAGTACTTATCGACTAGTTAAGGATTAATCTACGGAAACTTACCGTGAACAGTTTAATCACCTTCTATTGCCTAACGTGTGTTCAACGAACTCTGAATAAATCATCAGTTATAGTTTGTGGGTACGTCCTTCTACGAGTTCCTCCAATGTCCAGAGTGGCCGCTAGTTTATTATTTGGAAAAGTAGGTAGTTTTTGAACCCACAAGTATGTTTTTTTTGTTTGAAGTTCTCTCCCGGTTTTCATTTTCTTTTCTAATACGTCAAAGTCATCGGAGTCGGAGTTTTGGCGGGAACGCGTTGAGGAGATGTGGTGCTAAATTTTCATTTTTGTGAAACCTAGTTCAATCAAATGCGTGCAAATTGTTTAATTTCGGGGGCATATTAATCAATTTAGTTTCGTGAAGGTGTACAAGTGGAATGAAAATGGAATTCGGTGCATTACATGGACTTTAGCGTTGTCTCCAAAGCTCCGTGAACAATCTAGGAAATGGCTACCGTGCCTACAAATGATTCTCTAGACTTGACTTTAACTATGACTTGACTGTTTTGATGCAAATAACTTGCATAATACACTTGAGTTATACTTTCTTATACTTGACATTGGTTAATATCCTAATGGTCATAATCTGTTCACAACCGATATGAAATAAAAAATTAATTCCTATTCCTAGCTGTCAAATGGTTTGTTTTGTCTATTTTGAGGTTAAGTTTGAACTCTTGCTTCATTGTATAAACTTTTCCGTTTACAATTATTAAAATAAAGTCCCTATTATAATGGAGGCTAAAACATTAAAAAAGAATAAAGCCGGCATTTCCAAAGGGAAAGTGAAGAAAACCATTAAAAATGTTTTGTGTCGTCCAGATCCAATGTTTTGGTAAGTTTGGTTTTGGTACATACAATAATATGTTATATTTTGACAACAAATATTAATAATAACAACAAAATAAAGCCTGTTTGACATTGCTTCAGATTTCCAGCACTTACGTACTCACTAAACTTGTTTCAAAATTCAAATACATGTATGTGTACCACTTGTGTACCAATTTACATTATTTATTTTTCATCAAGTACCTAATTGCTACTTTTTTTTATATTTTAGGCCTGTATTAAAAGAAGAACACAGTAATATAATAGAATCATCTTTAGAAAAATATAAAGTTGATATACCCAACTTCAAAAAACCACACTGGATCGAAATTAAAGATTTGCCCAAACAAGACAGGCCAGTACCACCAAAAATAAAGTAAGATTTCATTTTTAACCTACCTATCGTCTTACTATTCAAATTAACTTCAATTTATGCTTAACTGATAAATTTTCTAATACCTAAATTTAAAAAATACCATTTTGTTACAGAAAGGTTGATGGGCTTATTTTTGGAATAAATGATTGTAAGACTGCTGTAATCAATAAATGTTGTACTGCAGTCATAATAGAATCAACTGTTAATCCCCGAGTAATAGTTCAACCTTTATTAGATAGTTGCATTTCAAATAACACACCAGTCTTGTGCCTGAGTGGGTTAAGGAAGCTTACTGCCAACTGTTTTGGCATACGCACTAGCTGCCTTGGCCTAGCATATAACTGTCTTGAAGAACTTAAAACAAAAGTTCTAAGTATTGCACAACATTATAAACGTCCCCAAATTCCAACAAACAGAATAGAAAATAAGGAACCAGTTGATGTGAATGAAAATGATAGTTGTAAAATTGAAATTACTGAAGAAAAACCTAAACACTGTCCATATTTGTATAGAGACAACAGAAAGATGAGAGTATTTAATCCATCATTGTTCGAGGAGAAAGTAAAGAAAGCTTTTATTGGACAAGATTTTATCAAACTCCCTGAAAAACCTAGACAGGAGTCTGATAGCAAAGCCTATATGACAATGGTTTTAAAAAAGATAGCAGGCAATCAAAACAGACAAAAAAAAAATGACCAATTCAGAATACAATAACTTTATTATGATATTCATAAAATATTTAAACTATGATGTCAAAAAAGACATGATTTATGATAAGCATTCCAAAAGGAATGTATATTCAGTAATCAGAAATAATGATTTACTTATTTAATTTTTAAATATTGTATAATAAGTATTTCTGATTTCCGACATCAAATTTTACCACATGCTGTTCAAAAATATAGTGTGAAAATGGTAAAATTTGATCTCAATTAATTATGCTAAGGATCATGCTATACTTCATAAGATTGCATTCTATAGGTACATTATTAACAACAAACAATCTATGAAGTACATCATGGGGTAGATATATGTATCTTACATTCAATCTATGCATTGCATTTAGGTTTAATCAGTTCAATTTAATAAAATCAAACAATAAATTTGTGTTACACTTATAACAACAATGACTTACTATTAGTAATAATATCTGGCCCATTATATTTAAAAAGAGATAATTGTATCTAGCTAGGTGCATACATAGATAGATAGGTAGATATAAAGCACATAGATACCTCTATAGCATTTCTAAAAAGCAAATAGTTGAATCTAAATACCAAGGAATCTAATACATACAGTTTATTAGCAATATAATTATATTAGATCAACAATGCATTTACTGAATTCGATCTTTTTACACAATTGCCAGTGTTATGTTTTTGTAAAAATTGTTTCATACAATTAAATTCATTTTTTTTTCAATAACGTTAAACAATATCCTTTAATGTCTAATATATTGCATGTAATCAGAATATAACAGTCTTTACCAAAGACAAGCAACAGTGAATTTCACTGGAATCTAATTCATTTACCAATGCTACCTATTTAATTAGTATTTTAGTACATAATAATATATTAACAAGAACAGAATATATAGTCATACAGAAACTTTAAAATATATTTATCAATTTAATATACTTCTCAGAAGCACATTAAGAACAGCAAATAAAACATTACTATCCTAATCATTCATCATAGGAATATAAATGCTACAACAGTAGCACACAGCTCGCGAGCGACGCGACCAGGGCTACCGCTACAACCACCGATGGACATCCAGGTGCCAGAAGGCAGCCAATCTTTACATTTACAACCATTTCACCAGATTCCTCGACCATACTGAATGTAGCGACGCGATTTTCTTATTAAAAACCGAGTGTAATTCAGAAGTGGCTCGGGACGGTATCGTCGCGTGCGTCAACGCGGCGCCGGCGGCGGTTCGCTCGGCCGATAACGCGCTAAAATGATCGCACACATTTTCTGCGCGTCGGTTTCGTCCGGATATAGCGCCATAGCCTCCGCCACTTGCGCTTCGGGGAAGATCCCAGCTAGATGAAAGTGCATGCGTCGTCGCGCGTCCCAGTGCTGCAGCGGATCAGCCGGGAGTGGCTGCTGTAGTGCCACCGCCGCGCCGATAGACCCCGAGCCCGAGAGACGGGGGTCGCACCCAGGGTTCAATGTAAGCTGGCGGGCTAGCTTGCGGTGCGGATTGTGATCCACAGGCGGCGCCAGCGAGCCGGGCTGTGAAGGGCCAGCTTGAGCACGCTCAAACAGCGAAGCTAGTGCTGCATCAGCTGCAGGCAGTCGAGGGGTAGCGGAACGCGCGCGTGCTAAAGGTGCCTTATCGGCCGGCTGCGGTGGTCGCCCGCCCGGTGGTAAGCTCACCGTGTGTAAATCGCGTGGTCGCAACTGCCGCGCCGCTCGCTCCGACAGTCGCTCCGCCACAGACTTGTGTGGCCGACCCGCGCGCTCCGGATGATGAAACTTACACTTGTTGCCATAGGTGCATTTCCGACCGTAAGGGCAAGCTGGAGGCGGTTCAAGCCGCGGCGCGGGAGCTCGTAGAAACGCGTCGAGGGTCGGCCCGGAGCGTCCGAGCGGGTCGTCCGGTGGCATGAAGCGGTCGTTCACAAACGAGTACATCAGCAGACGTTCCTCGACCACTTTGCGAAATTCAGGACTTTCCACGGCGAGGTCGCGGTAATTATCGTTGGAGACTACGACGCCGTCTGTCTCGGCTGCTAGACGGAGGACGTATCGGTCATCGTAGCAGACGAGCCGTTTTCCTCCGACGAGTCTACTCGGTGTATACACCAACACGCGTTCTCGTTCGAGCCTTTCAAGCGCGTCTCGATCTGCCACAGGGTTGTCCGGGCGAGAAGCCTCTTTACGCCATTTCGGTACGAACGCTGTTATCTCCTTGTGGCCCCGCGCTCGGAACCATTCGACGCATATTTCAATTCCGCGACACGAGAACACTTGTTTGTTTCCGTGGCTGTGGAAGAACAAAAGTTTCGAGTTAGGATTACGTCACTTTACACGTTAACTCACAGGACCTCTAAAGAGAAGTCTGACACGTTTATCAGACTAGTTATGAACAACTAAGGATAAACATGTTATTTTAACCGAGCAGGACCAGTGGTTAGGTTAAAGTAAGAGCCGATTAGACCGAACACGATAAAAAGAAAATTAGGAGTAAAAAGTAGATATGTAAGTACCTCATGGCGACGTTGCTGCCGTCAATAACGATGTGTCTAAGCGGCGCACGTTCAGGCAACGGATCGATCTCTAAAGGCGGCGGCGGCGTAAGGGCACGGGCTGGCTGCTTGGCCGCCAACTTGATCAGCTCAGCGAGGAGCTCATTGCGCGGCGGGTCAGGCCCCAGCCGCTGTAGCGCTGTCCGTGCCAGACGCTCCGAGTACCCCAGCTTCACAGCGAATTCGATCTTTGCCTGTTAATAATACAGAGGTACTGTGTAATATTGAACAATGGACATTGGACCTGCTTCACAGCGAATTCGATCTTTGACTGTATTGTTTAAAAACAGTATCATTATGGAACTTGGACCTTATCAGCTGTCACTTAACTGTGTCCAGTTATCTGGTATATGTTTTTAAGAAGTTTGGACCGTATCAGCAAAGCGAAATCGTTCTTTACCTTTTGTATAAAGACAGTTTTGATCTATGGACATTGGATCTTATCAATTACGATATTTATCTGGAATTTAATAAGTTTAATCTGTACGATTCCATAAAAACTGATAAACTTTATAAATGAGTACTTAAGACGATAATCGGTAATAAACTTTCCTATAGATACAATGTATGTATCTACACGAAGAGTTTTTCAGTCACGCTACCATGCTCGTTTGGCGTTGCTATGTCGTCCTTTTGTCGTTCAAAAAATAAAGTAAATAATAAAAAATACCCCGACTGCTTTTAAAAACCACAGACAATTTAAAAAATATATTTTTTTTGGAGTTTGTTTTTATTTTCTTTAATTATTTGATGTGTTTTTAATTTATTTTTTTGAACGACTTCGCGACTACTTAGAAGACATCATGGTAGGGCCCTTTAAATGCTTACTTCAAAACGTTGACGAATGGACTTTAACTCGTGCAAGATAATGCATGCATGAGTTGCAGAATTTCAAAGATATACTGCTACTTATTATACAATACTTAAAATCCACACATGTCGCCCTTTGAACCTAAGAACTGTTCTTATGCGTTATATTTGATAGAAACATACCTGATTGGGTTGCGGAGGAGGTGGTGTGAGGGTGACATATTCCGCAAACTCCGCAGCGAGGGTATCAGAAGGCGTGCGAGACGCAGCCCTATGAGCGCTCTCATCTTCGCACTCCGAGTCGTAGCTTGAATCTTCGCCTTTCTCGCCCGCCCAGCCCAGCGATGACTCCACATATTTCTGTAATAAACGAAAAATATGACAACTTCAGATAAGTCATTCGACACTATACATAGAAAAGCAGTCAAGAGCGAATCGGATAAACGGTTCCATTGTCTAATTATATATTTATTACCTTTATCTGTTCCTCAGAAAAAGGGCGTCTTGTTTGACAGACGAATTCCAATATTAGTAGGAACTAATATTATAAATAAAGCTATGGATTAGTAAACGAGTATGTTTGTTACCCCTTCACGCAAAAACGATTGAAACTTGGTATGCACACAACTAAAGATCTGGATTAACACACACTTATTATTCCGGGATGGGATGGGGGCTTACGCTGGTGGAACGTGAGGCGCTGTTAGTCATTTTATATTTATGTTATTCTGAGAGTCAAAAAATCAAATACCTAGGTTAATTAATTTCTAATTTTCAACTTTCCAATTGTGATCTATTCTTACATTGAAGGTAGGTATAGGTAGTTTGGAATTTTGGAATACTATTTCTAAAGTTTGTCATAAATAACCCATTCACATTCATGCAACGTCATAAAAATGTGCGCTCGAAATTAAATATCGATATTACCATAATGATTTAACTAAATGCCAAAGAATAAATATTTAATTAAATACCTATTATTGTGGCTAAGCGGCTAGCTAGATCAAGCATTCGTTTGTTTGTTAAATTATAACTTGTATGTTTACGAACATGAACAGAATCTTTCGGAAAAATCAAGGACGCCATGTTTCGATAAGGCTAGAGTAACTACAGTTCTTTACATATCTCTGGTGACTACAACTACAAAGTTGCGTAGAAAAATCTGGACCTTACTATACTAAGTCTTAGACCAAATCCAGTAAAACACACATGCTTGTGGCGACACAGTTTAAGGGCTCGTGTTGAAACGAAATTGATCACTGCCCTCTTAACGGTATATGCTTTCGGTTGGTCGCTGCAGGAAGAACGTGACGAAGTGTGGTCTTTGGGGATAAAGTACCACCAAAAGTATCTCTGGAATGTACCTACTATATTGTTCGACGAAGATCAATACAGTTACAGATAATGCCAAGTTCTGGACAATGAACACCTAGAATTGAGTCTCGGGCACGAAGATGGATATAACACCTCAGAGCATAACAAATTGAAGATAGAAGAAGCATGACCCAGCGCCTATACAAATTTCAATTAAAATGTGTAAAACATAATTCAGTCCTGATCATTTTTTTTACTAGAGACAGCTTAATTGGAAAAAGTGAATAGTTTTAGGAGCAGAGAAACGTTTCGCCATTTAGTATGTAAGTATAATGTGATGATAATAATAAATACACGAATGAAGCGCTCAACGTTGATGATTATCGATCAATAAGCAAATTTTATAAGAGTACAACCAAAGCCGGCTCAGGACAGGGTCATGAGGGCGCCGAAGCGGATCTACAGATGATCATTGACCTTTAACGTGTGCGCAACACCGAATGTACCGGTTATAATTCATTGTGCCACTAAATTAAAGAAAAAAAAACGATGTATTATAAAATAACTTATCAATACTTAAACCGTTTAGATTGTAATAATGCAGATCAACTAGGTGAACCGGCTCAATATTCGTTAGTCACATACCGTTTGTTTAAGATCCGCGTTCAAATCCAGTTGGCTGGCAAAAGTGACAAAATCCAGATTCGTTTTAGATTAAAGTAACCTTCACTTATGGACAGGCAAGGCTAGTCAATCGCTATAGAACTGTTAATTACGCGAGAAAATCATTATTGACAGTGACAGCAGTATCTATTATAGTGCATCCGCCTTTTCAATGTCTGTATTATTTTATGTAGGTTTAGTCACCGTTTGGTACTCGGTTTTAGTATTTAAACATTTCAATCAACGGGGCCTCAGTGGCGTCGAAATTTATTAAGCTCGGACAAAGCTTTGGTTGTGTGTGACGCAGAAGGTTGCGGGTTCGATTCCCTTCAGAGGCATGTATTATGCTGCTGACTGTAAATGTTACTTTTGATTGAGGGTGTTTTCTATATCCTACTAATATTATAAAGCTGAAAGTTTGTGGGTATGTTTGTTACTCAATCACTTAAAAACCGCTGAACAAACTTGGAATATAGATTGTTGGAGACCTAAAATAACACATAGGCTACTTTTTATCCCAGTATTCCAGCGGAAACAGAATGTATAAATGAGTAATGTAATAACAAAAAATATTAAATGTAGTACTTCCGTTAGCACTCCTATGTGCAGCAACTAGGCGCGTACTATTACACGCCTAGTTGCTTTGTTTGCACACGAAGCACACACAGTGTAATCTTGCACTGTGTGCACCGTCATACATTATTTGTTTCATTTGAATTGAATTTATATTTTAGCATTCTTAATTTAGGTTTCTAAGAAGAATTGTGAAAGATTTCTGATTTATTATAGTTGTTTCGGTAACAAAATAAATAAAATTCTTCTTTTCGTATAGTGGTGTAGCTCACCTAGTGTTCAAGTTTTTATATCGCCTTGTGGCCTCTAAATTGGCCTAACGACTGCTATCAGAGATAAACAACCGGGACCAATAGCTTAAAGAGCCTTCTGAAGCACGGAGGAACTCGAGAAAGAGTTTTTAAGGAAATCGGACATGAAAGAATGGGGGTCCTTGAAGTAGATTGGTGGATTTATTGAAAATGTTACCATAAAGGTGAGTTGAGTAGGTCTCGTTGGGAGCCTACATCCGGGCTTGTTCTGCGGAAGCGACCCGCCTACCTGAGCGCAGCCGGATGCAACTTTCTAAAAATATGTAGTAGGTACCATACTATGTGCAGACTGACTGTGCGATCGCAGAATCAAAATATATTAAAACATTCAATATTCGATCCTTATTATTAAGTTATGTTCTATGTTTAGAGCGGTGTTGGTTTAGTGGTAGATACCCTGACTTTCAGATTCAGATAGTTTATTTGCCAAAAATACAGTACAGCGGTAAACATTACAGCCAATCTTAATTTTTTTTAGTATTTTTACTTTTACAAAGCATGCAAATTTTAGTCTTTAGACTGGATTATTTAGGTCATCTTACTAATATTATAAACGCGAAAGTTTGTATGTAAGTATGTATGTATGTGAGGTTGTTACTCTTACACACAAAAACTACTGAACCGATTGCGATGAAACTTGGAATACAGGTAGCTGGGGACCTGGATTCACACATAGGCTACTTTTTATCCCTATATTGCCGTGGGAACGGGAACTACGCGGGTGAAACCGCGGGGCGCAGCTAGTATTTCATAAAATGCAAAGGTAAATGTACAAATCTATGTCATCTAGGAAAAATTAGCAAGTATAATAAACATAATAATATCTCCCTACTTTACTAGTTTACTTGTTTCTTGTGTAGTTCAGGTAATTTATTGAATAAAAACATTGGTCCAATAGCCATCGACGTAGTCTAATTTTAAGGAGATTTAATTCCGAAGGTCGTGGTTACAAATCCCGGCGCGCACCAATGTCTTTTTCTTTATGAAAAAATATGTGCGCTATTAACATCGCTCTTACGATGAAGGTAAACATCGTGAGAAAACCCACGTCTTAAAATCACGCACAAAGGCCCAATAGTAAAACACACAGTTAAAACCTTAACTTTTTACTTTATATTAAGTTTGATTAAATTATTACGTGTTATTATTGTGTATTTAATGGCTTTCTTCTTTTATATTCAAAATAAACAAACCAACCCTCTATATTAATATTCATGTATATAGGTAATCTTTGTATGACAGTCTTTAATCGAATCTAATTCAGTACATCCATTCCTTGTAGATTATAATCTGGACAAAAACCCTAATTTAAATATTTTAACGGATCTAAGACTGAAGATTTAACACCCTTCACGAAACAAAACAATCTCATATTTTAGAACCTTAACAAAAAAGTAAAAATAACCACATTATAAGGCCTTAAATTAGCTACGTCAATTAACAAATGAGTGCCTAATTTGAGGTCGGCTGAAACGATGATTGCCTAGCTCATTAATTCTGTTTATCCAAGATGAAAATGAGTATCGTAAATATTATAATTCTCGAGTTAATTTTGGCAAAGACAACCGTTTCTACTTAACAATACACACTTCCTCAAGGTAAATCTGTTTTGGTTAGACAAAAATTCCAATGGACAATCCCACAAGTGTTTACGTTACTTTACCTGCGTATTGTCTTACTTCGGACCATTTTTTACTACGTAATTGTCTGGCAAGAAAAAGGTCTAAAACTGTTATTTTTTAAATCAACCAAAAAACAAACAAGCAAGCAAACCTATATTATAAATAAATAATTTTAAGTTTGAAATAGAAATGTCGACAACAACAACTCAGTATAAATTATCAATAAGTAGGTAAAATCAATTGCATTGCAACAATACGCGTAGGACGTCAATCGCAACAGGTTATTTTGCAAGATAATACAAATATCTTAAAACATAATCTACTAGTTGTCTTCTGCCGTTTGAATTACGGATTAAGGAGTTTCCAAAAACCCTTATCGGATTCCTTCATCATCCTACTTCCTACTAATCTTACTAATATTATAAACGCGAAAGTTAATATGTATGTATATATGTGAGGTTGCTACTCTTTCACGCAAAAACTGAACCGATTGCGATGAAACTTGGAATATAGGTAGCTGGGGACCTGGATTAACACATAGGCTACCTTTTATTCCGATATTCCCGCAGGAACGGGACTTAGCGGGTGAAACCGCGGGGCGCAGCTAGTATTATAAATGTGCAAGTGTGTATGTTTGGATGTTTCAAGTTATTTAATCACGCAAAAACTACGATTGCGATGAAACTTGGAATATAAGTGGTTGGATACCGGTAATAACACATAGGCTACATTTTATCCCGATATTCCCGCCGGAACGGGTAAACGCGGGTGAAACCGCGGGGCGCAGCAATTTAGAGAATGCGCCATTTGTTTATTATAAATGGCGCATTGTCTAAATTTAAGCGCAGCCGATTAGGTAAACTGTGTTATCTGGCGGTTTAAGTTAAGCGTTGATCTATCAGTCAGTCTTGCAGGACACATTCAGAACCTCAGCAGATAAATAGGTAGATGTTTCTGAGGTTCTTTTACTCACTACCTAAACGTAACTGGGTCTGGTATTTTGCTTTAGTTTCGCACGTTTTTACAGTAAAACATTACATCACCGCATTAACCACAATAGTTATGTTGTCCTCGCTCGCACCTATTGTAACATTTGCTTTCAATCATGCTTTTCACGTGCTTGGGTAACCAAATAAGTAACCACAACTGCACTTAGTTGATGAAGTAAAAGTTATATACTCGTAAATACTTGCAATTTACACGTCTTTAAACAATAAAATACCTTTATTCCTCGGTTTCTATTAAACAGTTAGTCATACGTATATTCTAAATCTAGAAACTAATATGATTGGTAATGAATGACGTCAATTTTGTGTTTATCTCAGGTTTATCTTATATTTATTGGATTGACATGAATAAAAGGGCAAAAGTAAATAGGCATCATACAAAACGTTCATGGGGGCAAGTTTTCAAAGGTTATCGTTTTCGTGCGTCATTTAGCAAATTATGAACCTTGAACGAACGCAACATTTTTTTAATCATTTTGAGTTAGGTAAGTATAATCTTATCTTGCTGAGCTTTGATAAATACTTTTCACTACGGATCTGGATTGAAATGCCTTAATTACCTACCTATTTCAATAACTCAATCTGCACTATATTAGATATAAATTAGAATACAGTTCTAGTAGCCAAGTCGTTATTGTGATCAACATGCGCGAAGGAGAAACTAATTCCCGCTGCACTTAATCGGTTCATTGAATGAATATTTTTAAATCCGGTTTCTCTATCTAATCTTATCGAACTCTCAATCTCAAGGTACCTACCTACTTAAATAGTTCGTGTTACAGATAAGTCTACCTTTTATTCAGCAGATTAATGTACGAAACTATGCACTTGCAGGTGCATGTTTACATTAATAATTGCAATAAGTATAATGATTGAATACAGTTCACGGATTGAGAGTACAAAGAAACAATAACTTGTATTTGTAAAGCTAGAGGAGAAACTATATCGTTTGTGGTTTGTCGAAGAGATAACAACAACCAATAGGATAGTGGCGTTCTGCCAGATTGTAACGCGCCACCTCGTGTGATGTGTCGTCACAGTCAAACAGGATGCGAGCACTCAGCGGCACACTTATACGCTACACACGATGCATACACAACTCGCGACGATATCTGTATCCATAACAAAATACCGATAACAATAACGTTTTCTAAATTGTATATTTTGATAAGTTGAAGTTTCAACTAGCTACTTTTGTCAAATTAAGTAAGTAAATAGGTACTTTACCTAATAATAAAACCGCAGCAATCTAATGATGAGTATTTAGTTGAGTTTTTCCGCTTTTGGTGTGTATAAATTGTTGATTGTATTGTAATAAACGTATGTCAACAAAGGCAGTAAATGACTTACACTTTTTCGTTATGGAATGAATCTAACAAACAACTTTCTAAAACTTTAGTCACATAAATCCTGCCATAAATCACAATAAATTGAGGCGCATTGAGAACAAATAGATAAATAAACCTATACTTACATAAAAAACACGTGGTATAATTACTTTAACAATATTTGATAATTGTGATCTTAATAGAATGTCATCTAAGTAGTCCAGCAATTAATGTTATTATTATCGATAATGATTAGATATACTTTTCTAAAAATTCCAGGTTATCTGTAGTTTTTTTTCCGAAACCTTGCAATCTAATTAAATGTATTAGAAAAAAGTCCTCTATTCTGAAAAAATAACCAAAAAAGAACCCAATAAGAAAAGACGTAAAACTAAAGTTAATTCCATTGGTTTAATGAGTTTTTACAAATGGTTTTCTGAAGATTGAGAGCATTTTCCATGAAACTTTTTGCATTCTAATATTTTCAACCAAACCATTCGCTAAAACAAAGACAATAATAAACAATGCTTTGTACTAATATTGGATTATTTATAGAAGTATTTGTCTGAAGCTCAGGTCTAAAGTGATGCCATTATGTATGACAGATGTCCATCTGACTGCTCAATCAGTTGCTTCTGCATTTTAACCGACTTCAAAAAAAGGAGGAGTTCTCAATTCGTCGCGTATATATTTGTTTAGTATTACCCACATTAGGTACCCAATATCTTTTTACATTATTGGAACGGAAATTCCTAATTCAGTACGTGAGTACGCGCTTTGGGGGAATCGCTAATCATTGTATTTTAATTGTAATATCTGTTAAGTACATATTAAGTACTTTTGTTATCATAGAACTTTGATCATATTACCAAGTACAAAAAATGTTAATTATTTTAAACATTCCAAGATTATGTTGGTGGTCTTATCCATAACAGACTACCTACTTAAATTGGCATACGGATGGATGAAAATAGGCCTGATTTAGATATAGATGTTATCATTTCATTTGAGTTTAAATACGTCTAACAATTGTTAATTGATTATATTCCACGAGTGTATATTTTAAAGATTGTATAAGATATGTCCCGTATCACTGGGCTATGGAGCCCCGGACTTTTAGAAGGCGTGTGTGGAGCGGAAGCCAACACGTAGAGGCCGTAGTCCTATATAATATAGAATAGACTCCTACCTAGTATTTTTTTGTGTGCTGGTATAGGTAATTTAGACTATCCGATATGTTTTAAACTAGGGTTAAAAAAGAAACAAGGATAGTATTTTTTTGTGTGCTGGTATAGGTAATTTAGACTATCCGATATGTTTTAAACTAGGGTTAAAAAAGAAACAAGGATAACTTTTAATCAACAAAAAATAATGAAATGGGCAAATGAAACAGTAAGGCATAGCTGGTTCGATGAAATGACTATTAAGTACTTGTCGATTGGTTTCAGACAGTTATATTATTTCTCTTTGTGAGAATAACTCATCAAAATTGTATATATAAAAAGTTTTTAAGTAGATTCATCCAAGTCTGATGGCAAAATTAGCATGAGCTGACGTCAACGTTGATTCGTTATCTGGCAAATTAAGTTTTTTTTATAATTCTATTCTTGTCGTATCCAACCACAAATGGGCCCCTATCGTTTCACTCGCGCCGTAACCTACTCAAGCCTATTGACATTCATTACATCAGAACATAATCATACCGGATACAGCTGATTCTGTCTTGACATTCAGAAAGTTGAACGTCGTTATACGTCTAGATTATTTTTCATTCTCTCTCATCTGAACGATGTTCTAGTTTGCATCCCTCTCGAGAGCCCAGGGTCCGCTAAACCCCAAATTATCTGGTGTTAGCGCAGTAGCTTTAACGTCTTGATTAGCCATACCCTGTGGCCATACCTAATGCAAATATATTTGGCAATGTTTTACCAACTCTCCGGCTCTGTTACTGTATCATGAAAATCTTTATCACGTAAAAACTTTTTTACGAAAGACTTTATCATGAAAAACTTTATCAAGTAAGAATTTTTCACGAATTGGCTTTATTACGAAAATCATATTCAAAAGTATATCTTATATCTATAACTTTATTTTATACTATAAAGTTTTCGTGATAAGATTTTTCGTGACAAAGTTTTTCGTGTTAAAGATTTTTCGTGATAAAGTTTTTCATGATACAGTAACAGAGCCGGAGAGTTGGTAAAAACATATATATCTTATATATGTATATATGCATTAGGTATGGTTGTGATACAGAGCGAACTCTCAATGGGACCAAGTAAAACCCCGACACCGCGCAGGGAGAACTCCAGGTTCACTAGTCGCCCACGGAAAGAAACGAGGTAGCCCCATTCTATTGTAAAGATGTTTTTTTTTTATTGAAGTGGTTTTTCATTTCCCTACGTAGTCACAGTGGTAAACAAAGCATCCTCAATATCTGCTACATGTAGGGTTGCAAGCAAGGCATTAGCCGATCTCCGTAAAGTGCATTGAAACAGTTTGTATCGTTAAATTAATTAACGAGATAATCTATACTAATAATAAAGGAAGAGAGGACAAAAAGTCTGTTCATGGAAGTAAATTTAAAAAAAAGTTGTTAGAGGACTTAGGAAAAGAAGAACAAAATTGTCTAATTTTTAAAATTCATGTTTGTCTGTCTGTTCCTTATACAATTAAAAACTACTAATCCGATTGAAATCTGGTTTTCAGTATTGGATAGTACTATTTTAGAGGAAAGTCGTGGTATACTTTGCATCGAAATTTAATAAGTAGACCCGAGTAATGAACGAAAAAGTGCAACCGCTCGGCCGCACCCGTGAGAACGCGTTTTTCACTTCCGCGGGTGAAACCGCGGGGCGCAGTTAGTATTGAATAAAAAGTGTCGTTTAACAAATCAATACAAATTAATGGAGGGTTTCCCCAAGAGCTTAATAAGAACGTAATCGTCAGTAATTGTTAACAACATGCCAATTTAAATTTAATTGGATAGAAAACTGATTTCGCTTAAAGAAGATAGAAAAACAGAAATTACCACTGAGAAATAATGCTTCAATATACCTACATAAAAAATAGTCACACATAATATGAACTGAGAACATTTCCCTATAAGTTAGCAAAATCATACATAACAGCATTATTAATAATTCCATTGAGAATCATTATTTACATGTGTTTTTTCCACTAATCTGATTGTTGATAACCAAATTAGCAATCCGTTTGCAATAAAAAAACATTAGTATTACGTAGGAAAAACGTCACTTAATTTTTAATTTATAAGTATCCGGAAAGTCATAACATGTTGTCCATTTAGTTCAAATACGTCAAATGGATTGCAATTTGCAATATTTTTTAAATATTTTAGACACTATACCGCTTTAGGAAGTAGAGTGAAAGTGTATGATATCCGACAAATAGAACAATCTGTGTGACTTCGAACAATCTTGCGATAAATAACAGGTATACTTAGTTCCAGTCTTAGAAAACAACAACAATACCTAGGTAAAGGAAAAGTAGCCTATTGTAATCAATAAACTATGAACCCAAACATCCCGTACAATCACCACCACTAACACCTCAATGAAATTAAATACATTGGAAGAGCACGATGATTAAAATATTTTAAACAAACCCAATTAGAATTCCGCTTAACCCACATAGGAAACGTTAGAAGAATTACCCGTAACAATTATCATATCTACGTAGGTAGGTAAACGGCGAACCGGCTCTACTTCCGGGATCGTTATATTGGTCTTGAATGAACATCATTAACAATGCGATGTACGCAAACCGCACAGTGTGAAACTGGTGGCAACATCCGCGATGAGAGGTCGCGCCCGAGAGAGACGATAGGGTTGTGTGTGGGACGGGGACCTTCCGCTCACCTGGGAGTTGTCAACCGCGTACATAATAGAGTATGAGTGCGTGCGAATGTCGCATGGCAATAGCGCGTGTTCTACAGCGTGTGTTGGCGCGCGGCGCGGGCGTGCTTCGCGAGATCACTGAGTCGAGCATGTGGCGCAAGCGCAGCGCACACCTCCACGCACGCCCGCCGAGTGAAGGGGAAGCGGGGCACCGCCAGATCCGGGTTGTGCGCCCACTGCACCCGCACACCGGCCCCCAAACAAACTGAGAACCGCCAACCTCTGTCACTCACAATATACCACTTAGAACACCTATCAACTAACTGATATGAGATACCTACCTATAAGTACTTAACAGATCTTTACCTAAATATTGACTACAATGAAACTGCAGAGTTCACTTATTTAAAGTCTTCCTAAAACCATATCAAAACCCAGCTGAAACCCAAATTGTTACCTACACAAAGGATTATACCAAATCAATATCTATACGTCTTCTATATTGATAGTAAATGAGAAAAAATATTTGTTTGTTTGTAACAAATAGGCTCCAACACTACTGGACCAATTTCAAAAATTCTTTCATCAATAGTAAGTTACATTTCGCGGAGTAACTTAATGCTACTTTTTATTCCAATATTCCCGCGGGGTCGGGCCTTACGCAGGTGAAACCGCGGGACGCGCAGCTAGTTGTTCATAAAAAGGACAAGATATTTTTTGTTAACACAAGGTTTACCAGTTTCTTTTGACATGAATACTAATTGATATTAAGATAAAGTTTGATATAAGTTTAGTTAAGTAATTGAAACCTTATTTATTTGTCAAGCAGCCACAAAATAAAACACTTTCTACATACTTATAGAAGAGTGCACTTACAAAATATTGTAAAATCAACTCAATGTTTAACCAAACTAATTTAAACTGATTTGGCTCATTTAAAACACTTTGTGTACATGTAAATATGCAACTAGGTAATTGCATCCTTGCATCAATACCTTTTTTCTGTCCCTACCTTTCTTCGTTTCTTCTTATCCATCCAAAGATTGCCTGAAAGAGATTGCTTAAAATAAGGCTGCCTAAAGTGCAATCTAGATTTAAGTTGTTGATGTTTTTTTTAATTGTAATTTTATTTTGGTGTTACAATAAAAAAATAATCATGTCTTAAAAACAGTTCTCATTATGGATATTTCTTAGCCACAATGCAACAAACAGACTACAGTAAGGCACTAATACAGCACAGATATGGTGCAGGCTAAAAATGAGACAATTCAAGCTAAGCCTTATTTTCTATGACATTTGGTTGAAATTAGTGTACGGCTTGCTCATGACCTCTTGACAACACGCGGCGCGCCCCTCACCTAAACACGCTATTTTCAACCAAATGTCATAGGTCTTAAGGTTTTATTTAAATTGTTATATTTTTAGTATTTGCACTGTATCTGTGCCTTACCATATTCTGTATACGTCGCACCTTAGGCTTTCACTAATAGGAAATGTGTTAGTTAGTTCACTGCCATAGTGGATTGTTTCTGAATTTAGCAACTTCAAAATGGTCCAATAAGATTGCAAATCGCCAATTAGCCTCCATAAACCTGCAAGATCACCTGATCAGTTTGATCTGGAAAGGTGGCTGAAACATTACCCTCAAACACGGAAACTGTGCTGTTGGATGGTGAGCCTATCCCACAAGATGAGAGTGCAAAGTACCTCGAGATGCACTTAGACAGGAGGCTAACCTGAAGAAAACACATCTGGAGCAAATGCATGCAACTCAACCATAAGCTTCAAAGTATGCACTGACTGGCTAATTGGGAAAAATCCCAGCTGTCAAACGAGAGCAAGATGAAAGTTTATAAAGCAATACTGAAACCAGTCTGGATACATGGGATCGAGGGGGAACAGCAAGTAATAGTAACATTGAGATACTGGAAAGATTTATAACCATGACAATGAGAATGTTCAATTTTCCAAACTGCATTTAGTAACAAATACTTGATGCGAGACCTCTGATTAAAAACCGTTAAGTAAAAGATTGGTCAGAAAGGCACCAACTAAAGCTATCAAAACACACAAACGGCTTGACTAATGTAATGAGTTAGTTTTCAGGAGCTAGTAGTATCAGTTTTACAAGACTGAGGAGGAATAGCGTATCTCACCTCCTCAACCGTTTCTGACAGCAAATAGATAAAGATATCAATGGATGACCTTTATAGAAAGAAAAAGACAATCTAGGTCAGACCAGGATACCCAAAAGACCAGTTAAATGTATACATACAATACTGAACTGCTCAGAACATAAAGAAATAAAAAATAAGATTTTAAGATTGAACTAATGTCAAGTTAACATTCAACAACTTACATAACATAAGCCCTTTAATTTGTCCCACTGCAGGCCAAGGGCCTCCTCTTAGAGGGGTTAGGCAGTAAGACACTAAGGGAGCCTACCCTGGATTGGCAAATGTCTTATGTCTTCGGGCCGTGGTAAATCCTAGGACATATTGGTTCTCTCATGATGTTTTTCCTTCACCGTAAAACCGATGTTATTAGCGCACATAACTTTTTCTTAAAGAAAATAACATTGCTGTGTGTCGGGCTGGATTCGAACCCACGACCCTCGGACTGAAAGACGGGGTATTCACCACTAGACCACCACTCTGAATAACTTAAGTTTAATTTAAGTACTAACACATCAAAACTTTTAGCACAATTTTGCAAATGTGATTATAATCTGAAAATTAGTTTAATTTCAACAATTCTTAACATTCACTTGTTGTCCCCTGGCTTTCGGTTTCTTAAGAAAGATAAATCGAACAATTCTAAACGATTGGTGAGACATTGTAGATAAAGAATACATGCCAAGACTGAAAAATAAATAGTAAGCTTACAAACCTGTATTCGCCCCACAAGTTCTCGAGGATCATAGCTTCCATCCGCTGGATTCAACTTGAACGCGACGTCAAAATACACATAATCACTCTTTTCTTTTGCAACAATCGTTTTGTTCTGTGATAGTGTGACATAATAAAAAGTTTCAACTAAATTCAGATACTTTGTGAAGAACTCATTGATACACGAACGCGGCACAGTTACCATGAAATCTGTCTCTTGAGACATTTTCCACAGCACAATCACTTCACTTCAATATTATTGGCATGATTTGACCAAGCGAATTTCGAAAAACAATTTATTGCGACTTAGTAAAAAAATAGACTTCGTGTTTCACTGAATTGCAAAACAAGACAGACAGTTTTCTGTGATGTGAATTGACATTTGTGACGTCAAAACAGAAATCAAACTTGTTTACTGTCAAATAGTGAAATGCCTCGTAGTGGTTTTTAGTCGATTTTTTTATCGATTAGCCCCTGTTTTCTGTAACTATAACTGTCTGTGTGAATTAAAAGTGAAAAGTGATCTCTTGTCTATGGCACATAGTTCAGACAGAAATGCGCGGGAATTTTTTAAATGTGGTAATAAAGTTTTGGCGGGAATGCGTTGAGGAGATGTTTTGCTAAATTTTCATTTTTGTTAAACTTAGTTCAAATGCGTGGAAATTGTTTAATTTCGAGGGCATATTAATCAATTTAGTTTCGTGAAGGTGTACAAATGTAAATAAAAGTGAAAATCGGTGCAAAACATGAACTTTAGCCTAATGTTGTCTCCAAAGCTCCGTGAACAAACATTGTAAAAAATGGCCCCCTTTTTACAATGATTCCCTCGACTTGACTGTTTCGTTCAATGCAAATAACTTGTAAATATTGATAATACTTGACACTGGTAAATGTCCGAATGGAAAGCCATTTTAAAGAAGAAGAAATGTGGTAATTGCATTGAGGTTGGAAATTACTACTACTAGAATCTTTTCATTGAATAAGGATCCCACTGAGGAGAGTGCTGCTCATACCTCAGTTAACCTCAGTCGCACACTATAGTCTCCAGTCAGCCAGCGATTAATGCTGAATGTGCTGGTTACAGTTTCAATGAGAAACGTTCAAATCGTCACAAACGGACATTCGTCGTTTTCGAAAGCCCAGCGTGAGCCTGTATTCATAAGTGACTAGCTAACCATAAAATTATGAATTTTGGCGGGAACGTGTTGAGAAGATGTACTAACTGCTAAATTTTCATTTTTGTGAAACCTAGTTCAAATGCATGTAAATTGTTTAATTTCGAGGGCATATTATTAATTAATTTAGTTACGTTATGCAAGTGAAAACCGGTGCAAAACATGGACTTTGGCGTTATCTCCAAAGCTCGCGTGAACCGTCATTGTAATAGGCTGTGCACTTTATAGTATCTGAATATAGTACATATTTAAGTAAGACCAATGTAACTACATAATTTTAACATTAAATTATTCTTATTCTTATAACTAGCAAGATTAATGGGTAGGTAGAAAATAAAATTCCACTTTTTTAAATGCCGCTTTATTTTTGACAGAAATAGTCTGCCCGGAAAGCTTGGTTTCGTCAACGTTTTTGTTTTTTTTTTATTTCCGAACATACTACCAAGTGGGTACCTTCATAACAGTGGTCGTATTCTGTAGACTACTTGCAGTGTCTCAGAAAAATGATAGACTCTACACAAGGCTGAGACGATTGAACTGCAAATAGTAAACTACAGAATAAGGCCCTAGATTATCTTATCAAATTGTTGGTAGGTAGGTACTACGTACAACATGTCATACCGAAGCAATAGCGAAGGCAATAGCGATTTAATTTTAAAAGATGCATTTTTTTTTTGAATATTTTTCCAAGGATCGAAGGCTAATGAAGTTTTTGATACTTATTTAAGTAATTTGAGTTCAAGAGTCGTGGATTTTATAATAATGTAACATTTCTTGGTCGTAAATCAATGTTACACGCCCCGGATGACAATCACTTTTTTAAAATTTAAATAGCGACACTAATCCTAAATTATAAACTTATCAAGTCCACAATAATATCCATTTTCATCGAGGTTGTTGTTGACGTTGACTCTAGAAGAAATACATGACAAAGAGACTAGTTAGAATCCTTAGATTTTAGTCTTATTTCTAGCTAGTCTTAAAACTTTCGTGTTTTTCTTCTATAGGTGCATATTCTCCAGTTGGTTCTGAACGCGTTCACGTTCAACAGAGCCTGTGAGCGAGGCAACGAATGCGAGGGATTCTTCCATTTCCTTTTTTACCTCGTCAAAACTAACCTCTGAAACAAAAATATGAGCATTTTATTGGAAGAATCTAAATAAATTAAATACCTACCTATAATGTGGTATTATCATAGCCACCTTCAAAATAGCAAGACTATCATTTATTGGGAGTTTGTGATGATAAGTGAGTAAGTTCCAGGTCCGGCTACCCAAGAACATCTAATGTACCTACCTAGATAGGTAGCACAGCTTGTTGATACAAAACCTTGTTGATAAACAATACGCTCACCATTTCGAAGATTCTCACCAAATATCGACCAAATTAGTCAAATGTTGACTAATTAGAAATTACTAATTTGAAAAAATGAATCATTGAAATACGATTCTCATCTAGTAAGGGTTTTCTCCACTAACCCCCTATAATCAAAAATGTCTAAGCATTGTATACATATATATGCTGCGCCCCGTGGTTTCACCTGCGTAAATCCCGTTACCGCCGGAATATCGTGATAAAAAGTAGCTTATAAGTGTTATTCTAGGATAGAGACCTACTCTATCTAAAGTTTGAATAAATTAGGTACTAAAATGACTATTAAAGATAGAGGTCAAACTTTAGATAGTGGAGAAACGCGTGGCGCACCTAATTTTGTGTGGAATTATGAACTTACCACGTGGAGGTGGTCTCTCGGTTTCGTTCTCGGGCTCGGGCTCGGCTGCTCGCACGGGTGCCCGTGCTCGTGCCCGTGCTTGTGCTTGTGCTTGTGTTAGTGCTTGTGCCCGCGCCCGCGCTCGAGCCATAGTTCGTGCGCGTCCCAAAGCCGCCAACCGCTCCAACCTGGTGGCCTGCGACCACGCCCACTTCTCCGCTTGCGCCCGCGTCATACCTCGGGTTTGTGCATCATCTCCGCGACTCAGGTATAGTAGGCTAGGCGCAGCCTCGTACTGCGTGCCCTTGAGATAATGATTTCGTCGTCCAGTCTCCATTGATCCTGTTTATGAAATTACGTTTCGTTCATATTTTAAGGAATCAACTTTATTAATTTCTACCTGTTAATATGATTGAGTACATAAATTAATTAGATGCCCAATTTTATTATTTTTGTCACTGCTGGGTCTTTGCCCAGCAGTGGGACCTCCTCACGCCATTTCCTTTTTGGTCTGCCGAGTTGTCTATCAGTTTAGGATCCAGCCAGTGACTTTTATCTACATATTAAAACATTAATCAAGAAGATATGTGTATATAATATTTGTATCTGGCCTTTTATCTAAGTACGGCGTATTATGTTATGAATAAGCATTACGACAACTTTGTACGCTACGATGACTTCGAGTAAACACTGCGACAAAATTATAAAAAAAAAAACAAGAAGTTCTGTGCTAAGGCTGAAATCTATATAGTGCTTACTTTGACTTTGCTAAGACTAAGCTTAGCAAAAACTAAGCATAAACTTTGAATAGGAATTTATAGGCGAAATTCATTTTGTAATAGGTCAACTTCATAGTCATAACAGTGAAGCTAAGTTAAGGTCATCCTACTATCCTGCTAATATTATAAATGTGAAAGTGTGTGTGTTTGGATGTTTGTTACTCAATCACGCAAAAACTACTGAACCCATTGCGATGAAACTTGGAAAATATAGGTAGACGGATACCGGGAATAAAACATATTCTACTTTTTATCCCGATATTCCCTCGGGTGAGCTATAGTTATTTATAATTGGTTTACGTTTACATAACTAAGTAAAAATGTTGGATGGTTGCAAGGATTATTGCTTAACAAAGTCAAAGTACGGACTATAGATTTCAGCCTAAGGCTATTTCGTTTACGTGTAAAAAAATATTACCTACTAATAAACCTAAACAAGTACATTTATTTATTTACTTACAAAAAAAAAAAAAAAAAAAAAAAAAAAAAAAAGTAACAACATATAACTTATGCATAAAGGTGCCTCAAAAGCTCTTACGAGTTTTACCGTGCACCAGTGAGTCGTTTAAATAAATTTATAAATTGTATAAGACAAACATAAATAGGTACTTACCAATAAGCAAACTCACTACACTATTAAAAGCTCACTATCGAAATTTAAGGTTACACTTTTATACTGTACTTTAAAAGTACACTGAGGAATATTCAAAATAAATTTGAACAAGTTGCTTCTTCGAGGATAGAACTTCGACTAAATAATTTTGGAATCCCATTCACTCATAGCCTCTGGAATCATAAAATAAAATCCCACGTTTCGAAATCCTGGTGATCAGGTAAAAGAAATAAATCTACCCAATTTTACTTATTAATATTGCTTCTATTATCATAGCAAGTTCTTAGAATTATTTTACAAATACAAATGGTTAGTATCTTTTTAGACAATAGCAAATAAAAACTCTTTGTCTTTCGATTGTAAACACTGGGGATGGTACAATAACTGCAGGGATTAACTTTACTGCTGTAGATAAGACGAGGGCTTCATTTGAAACTAACTGAAAAGTCTTTTTTTCGAATAGTTCTAAAGGCGATTTTTGCATAAAATTGTTATTAGTTGCTTACCTATCCTCTAGTTTGGTTGAATCAGAGTAGAGAATCGACCTTAATTTAGGCTGGTCTACTATCATATTGTTTTATTTCGGTCTTAAAGTATTTTTAAACAATATATAGAAGGACTAGCTGCGCCCCTCGGTTTCACCCGCGTAAGTCCCGTTCCTGAGAGAATATCGGGATAAAAAGTAGCCTATGTGTTAATCCAGGTCCCTAGCTACCTATATTCCAAGTTTTATCGCAATCGGTTTAGTAGTTTTTGTGTGAAAGAGTAACAACCTCACATACATATATACTTACGTACAAACTTTCGCGTTTATACTATTAGTAAGAAGTAAGATTTGCATGGTTAAGAGACATAAGACACTGGCGAATTGTGAGCTAATTCAAAGCGAAGCGATCACGCCGCCCGCCGCGGTGAAGCTGGGGGCGAGCTTCGTATATATATACTCCCGCCCGACGGAACAGAGCAGGTATATGCGTTTAGGGCAAGAGTATATGTGTTAGTGTGTCCGCAATTTAATGTTCCAATTTATCTTTAAACGGCTGGACCGATTTATTATCGTACTCATATTATAAACGCGACAGTTTGTATGTAAGGATGTATGTATGTGAGGTTGTTACTCTTTCACACAAAAACTACTAAACCGAATGCGATGAAACTTGGAATATAGATAGCTGGGGTCCTGGATTAACACATAGGCTACTTTTTATCCCGATATTCCCGCGGGAACGGGACTTACGCGGGTGAAACCGCGGGGCGCAGTTAGTGAATTTTTAAACTTGTACTTAAACATCGCTTTTGTATTTAGATGACATTATAAATGTACTACTAACATGTAACAGGAATAATCAAATGATTAAAAAACTAGCTTCGCCCCGCAGTTTCCCCCGCGTAAGTTCCGTTCCCGCGGCAGTATCGAGATAAAAAAGTAGCCTCTATGTTATTCCAGGCTACATATACTCCAAGTTTCATCGCAATCGGTTCAGTAGTTTTTGTGTAATTGAGTAACAAAATTACAGACATACATACATACTTGCAAACTTTTGCGTATCTATATAATATTAGTAAGAAATACGATGAAGGAAAACATCGTGAGGAAACCCACGGCTTAGTTAGCTCTAGACGTATTTACCAGCTGTGGTATCATGTAATTAGCATCCACCGCTAGTAGTTGCTAAGTTGCAGTACAATGCTGCTTTGACGTAACGTGGTTGTTACCGGTGATTACTTCAAAGCAGCAATGTAGAATACAAAATATGTTTTTTGACAGTAAATAGTAACTAGTAGCGGTGGATGCTAATTAGATGATACCACAGCTGGTCTTTCCTCTGGGCATGGCTGACTAGGCTGGGAGGGGGGTGTAGGTGCTGGGCAAACTTACTCCATCTAACAACGTCCCGGGCTGTACAGCGCCATAAAATAGCATGGATTAAAAGTTGCTTGCGCTGGATAAATCAACTAAAATTAGGTGAAAAGGCCAATTATTGAGAAATAAGATTTATTTGTAATATAAACAACTTCATTACTAATATTAAAATACAACAATTATAGTGATGATAACGATAACGTAATATGTGGTAATCATACCATAAATAATATCGTGTGTGTAATGTGTTTTATGTTTCATAATATCGTGTGTGTAATGTGTTTTATGTTTCAACGACTACGAAAATTGGTTGTAGTGTTGCGTACAAAAGACATCAACGGGGTCATTGGAAGCATCCCATTTGTCAAATTAAATCTATCTATTCCATATAATATATCTATCTATCTATACTTATAATAAAGGAAGAGAGGACAAAAAGTCTGTAAGTACCTACTTGGAAGTAAATTTAAAAAAAAGTCTAGGGGACTTAGGATAAGTACCTAGTAGAACAAAATTATATAATTTTTAAAATTCATGTCTGTCTGTCTGTTTCTCTGTTTATCTGTCGGTTCTTTATACAATTCAAAACTACTAATGCGATTGAAATCTGGTTTTCAATATTGGATAGTTCTATTTTCGAGGAAGGTCGTGGTATACTTTACATCGAAATCCAATTAGTAGAACCCGAGTAATGAATGAAAAAGTGCAACCGCGTGAGAACCGCTCGGCCGCCCACGCCCGTGATAAAGCGTTTTTCACTTCCGCGGGAGAGGGATTAGTTTTGATAATAAAAATTAAATTCATTAAGTATAAACATTTTTGCTAGAATCCAGAGAAAAAATAGTCGACTAGCTACATTTGTTTGAAGAACGAGTAATACCTAAGCATCCTTTCCTGTTACACGACGGTAACGCGACCCGAGAGCACAGTACATAGAGGGAGCAGTATGGAAGCTGCATACACACACGTGCACACTAGTAGTGACGCGGTCGTGACGAGGTACACAGTACTGACTTCACCGCGAAACTTCCTTAGGGGTCTCGTCGCCGCGCATGCTTGTGTGAGTGAGCCGTTTCCGACCATGTAGGTATTTTATTTTTAAATGTGTTGTTTCTGTAACTTTTTTGTGGTTGATCAAATAAAGTATTACCTATCTAGTTTCCATACAGCTGTGCCCCAGGTTCCAGCCTTTCTAAGTACAATAGTAGATATACATCTACATCATTAAGGCCGGCTAGCATAACGGTTCCTAAACATGTTTGTTTAAGCTGTTAAACGTGTTTAAAATCTGTCAGAATTTTAAGAACTGTCAATGTGTGGCAACATATTATCAATCGTCCACATAATGAAATAGAGTCCAATGTTTGATTTCCCATAAATTATTTTAAAATTGATTTAGTTGAGAGGTCCAGTGTAGACGGGCCTGGCGCTTGTAACTTTGTATGTTTGTATGTTTGTTCGACGATAATTTGAGTATCGTAGCTCCGATCTTCATGAATTTTGGTATGCGCGTAGTTTAGGTCAATAGAATTTATGACATCGAAGATGAGCAGGATCGGTAAGGGGGTTGGGGAGATAGGGGGTCGTGAGGTCTCAGTTCGGGGCGAACTCCTAATTAAATATGTTTTTAAATTGTATTATGCAACTCGCCCTAAGTTAAATTAATCCCTGCTGCAATCGTAAAGTTAGTCTTTACGTGTGACCTACAACTGGGCCTTTAGTGTGACTTTAAGCCGTGGGTTTCATCACGATGTTTTCCTTCACCATAAAAACGATGTACCTGCTACGGTATCCCCATTTGTAATTGTTTAAATATTTTACAAATCATTTGTATTTGTTAAGGGGATGACTAAAAGGAAATATTATTGGGTACGTAGGGTAGACCGGACGCAAAAGTAACAGGGGTCAATTTTAACATTGAACATAACTTCAAAACGATTCGTTCTATTTGTGCGTGTGTGCGTGTACTAAACACTCGTAATGGCGTTGGACACATTGGCAATGACGCGCATACCGTCACACTGAACGGTCGCTTGCTATACGCCATTTTGTTTTTCGGACACTCAAGGTTAGATTTTTTGTTATTTTCATAGTGAGATTTATGGTTATCTGCTGTGGTATCATCTAATTAGCATCCACCGCTGTCAGTTGCTATTTGCTGTCAAAAAGCATATTTTGTATTGTACATTGCTGTTTGAAGTAATCACCGGTAACAACCACGTTACGTCAAAGCAGCAATGTACTGCAAGTTGGCCACTAGCAGCGGTGGATGCTAATTACATGATACCACAGCTGGGCTTCATGTCTTATATCCAAATTGAAAAGTGGATTCGAAAGAGATCAAAATTATTGTTTTCTATCGAATATCTGTGTATATTAACGTATTTTGAAGGATATAATACATTTTGTCTTAAACCACATATCGTAGTAGTTATAACACATTTTTGGGGGTCAATTGAAACGTTACAATTGACCCCGAATAAAGTTAGTAAACTATTATAAGGATTCGAGAATGTATTGGAAGAAAAATAGTTCTAGTTTATATAGCTAGATGGCACTTTATCAGATCTCTGAATAAATACTAAGAAAGTCATAAGAAAATCTATTTGATTAGAACGGCAGATATATATTTTGGCCTCTCCCCTAAAGATTTACGCCGATTTGCTTTTGATCTCGCCTTAGATTAGCTTTTGATCATTATAGAATAGAAGTAGGTATTATGTTAAAAAGTTACAAATAAGCTGCCGTTATACTGTTCGCAATCTTAATAGGTGGCAATAGTAACACGGCTGCAATTGTAACAGACGCCATCCCATACAAAATGAAAATGTAATTTTAAGTACAAAAACGTACATATATTTTTATTACATTTAGCACAGGTGTAATAATTTCAATTAAGTAAAGAACTGTGTAATCTTGGGCCTAAATTAAGCCTTATTAAAATTTTAGCAGAGAATGCTATTTTACGTTACAGATTAGTTTTGTCTTTAATATTGTTAGTATTTCTCATCTCAGCTAACCAAAACTGGAATGACGAACTAATTTATAATTAAGTTTTTAATTTTTATTTTTAATATTCACTGATTTTATTGTCTTAAAATTGTGTTACCTTTGCCCCTGGGTAGACGACAATTGAAACACTCAACCTTTTCTCATAAAACCAGTAATAACTCGAAGATAATAATACGCATCAAAACCTGCGTATGATCCTTTTATAGCCAGATATATTTCCAATTGCTATGCGGAAGCATATTTTTGATATAATATACCAATTTTCCGTAATCAGGTCGTAAAGAAAATTTGTTACTTTTGCCTCTGGTCTACCCTACCTACGACTTATTTTACCTGATCCCTGGGATACACAACGTGGTATTTTTTTCCATGACCACTGGTTTATAAAGGGAATGGTTTTGGTAAAAATATTTAGTTGAAGTTTAGTTTTAGAATTGGTAAGGTTCTTGACGGACCCTTTTTGTTTTAAGTTCTTAAGTCAAAGCTTAGATTTAGTGCTGAGCTTATTTAGTGCAAAACTGATTTATTAATCGGTCCCGAAATGAAATGCAATAGTAAGTACATATTCTAAATAAATAACTTAATATTTTCAACATCGCTTCAGCATTGTTGGATTTTTATTGATTTGTTTTAAAAAATATTTCTACATTCACAGAAAAAAACATGTCGCGAATGGCCCCACCGATGGATGAAGAGATAGTAAACACGTTCTATGGTTATGGGTTCTTTATTATACTGACGAACTTAGATTAATAATATTATTCTAAGCTGACGAACCAAAAACGAAAGTATTAGTACCAAAGGGACCGGTAAGTTTTCTATTTGCATTTGGACACACTCATTTTTTATAGGAATTCACTAGTTACAAATTATATGACAATTCTAATTTTTATAATTATTAAAAAGCATGGCATTTTTTTCGTATTTTAAAGCATTTGTTTCTTTTCAAAAACAGTAGCTATATCTTCGCCGATCTTATATGACTAATCTTACTAATATTATAAATGCGAAAGTTTGTATTGTATGTATGTATGTGACTTTGTTAGGAAAGTACTCTACTGAAACTCAGAATAAATGTAGGTTGCTAAAGACCTGGAATGACACATAGGCTTTTTATCCCGATAATCCCGCAGGATCGGGACTTACGCGCGCAACTTACACGGGGCGCAACTAGTTTAATTAAAAGACTTTTTTAAATAAATTAGGAATTGTAAATATCGTATACTTACTTAGTTTTCAAGCGACGATGTCAAAGTAGGTGCCTTTGTGGGTGAAAACGCTTCAATAAAAATCAATACTTCTCATAGTAAAAAAATCAATTGTTAATAAAAAAAATACTTAGCTCAATAAAACACTTTATTTATCCGGTTTTATCGCGTTTTTATTCATTATTTGAACCGAGCTTTCGCCAACTTTACAGTTGGCTTTTTCAAGGTTGACTGAGATGACATCATCAGACATCTCAGTCATAAAACCGGATAAATAAAGTGTTTTATTATGCAAAATCGCGAAAACCATAGAAGAAATTATACTTAGCTCAGTTAATAAATTTACTTTTTAATGATTTCAGAAAAACAAAAACCCTCTTTACAGAAATTATGAAAATTGTACTAAATTAAATGATGATTAGAACTTACTTTACACCTGTGCGAGTAGCGGATAAAATTAAAATTATGTAAGCTATAAAGATTGTCGACTTCATTTAGGTACTATGAAATCGTGTTTTTATTTTATTGTAGGTATATTAAATGATTAGGGCCTGATTTTCCATTGTACGGATAAAATATATCTGTCGAATAAGTTCAAACCCAACAAAATTTTAAAAGCTTTCAAATTCAAATGTTGATGTTCTAAATTTAGATTTTCTTTCTTTTTAAATATCGTAGTGACGTTTTTTATTCCGAGATGTTACATTTTATTTGTCAGATATCTCTATCTAGGGATTTGAAAAATCAGCCCTAAGTAAAATAAAACATGCATTGGTTACGTTATTCAATTAATTTTCTTTATTTAAGACCTGGGTATGACTTTAATTTTAAACCGTATTATAATTATCATTACATAGTATATAACAAAGTCGCTTTCCGCTGTCTGTTTATTTGTATGCTTAGGTTTTAAAACTACGCAACGTATTTCGATGCGGATTTCCAGTAGATAGAATGATTCAATAGGAAGGTTTGTATGTATAAACATATTCGTACGCGGGTGAAACCGCGGGGCGCAGCTAGTAATATTATAAATGTGAAACTGTGATTAGGTAAGTAAACGAGTAGGTATATTAGTTGCTTCTTCATGTAAATCTACTGAACCGATTGAGATGGAACTTGCTATGGTAATAAATAAAATAAATAAATCCTGTGACCAACACACAGCGCCATCTAGCCTCGTGGTAAGCTAGCTAAGCTTGTGTTACGGTGACTAGACAACGGATATAGGTACTACTTATATTTATTTTGCTTTTGTAAATACATACATATTATTATAAGATAATACCGAATGATTATGGATATTGTTCTATACCTTCCTATCCTGCTTAGGTATATGCTAAACAAGACCGATAATGGGCCCTACCATGATGTCTTATAAGTCGTCGCGAAGTCGTCGCGTTGTCGTTCAGCTAAAAAAATAAAAATTAAAAACACATCAAATAATTAAAAAAAAGGAAAAACAAACTTCAAAAAAATAAAAAGATTTTTTTAAATTGTCTGTGGTTTATAAAAGTAGTCGGGCTATTTTTTATTTAAAATTTACTTTATTTTTTTGAACGACAAAGGACGACATAGCAACGATAAATGAGCATGGTTGGGACCAATATTATTATTAAAATTTGAAAGTAGATGCAGGTTCAAATTTATCGGATGCAAATTTTTGAAAGCATTTCTTTAACAATGTAAATGTTTGTTACTTCTTTCTACTGAAACTAATTAAATGATTGCGATGAAACTTAGTATGCAGATAGTTTGAGATCTAGATAAACACACATGCAACTTTTTATCCCGGTATTACACGAGATCGGGAAATCCGTGAGTGAAACCGCGGGCTATAAGTATCTAAACTGTGCTACCTACTACATTGCTGAGGAAGAATTTTCCATATTTCTTAACGAAATTCTTATTTGCATATTAATGTTCCTTTTTAGGGGTGTTAGACGGAAGTTATGCAGTGAACTTTATTGCAGTCTTTCGCTTAATTTTTTTGTCTGGTTGCGAAATAGGGTAGGCCGGCCAACTCATTGTTATATTTTCTACCTGCGCTGAGCTTTGGGTACCATTTCTGTGTTGCCAATTTAGCTGATATTTCACCATTTTGATAATTCAGAGTGACTGCGTGAGACACCATTAGAAACAAGGAAAAAGACTGGCAAAAATTGTCTCGAATCTTGTCCCCAAGCCCTATCACAAAAAATTAAGTTAATAAAGAAATTATCAATCTCTGTAGTTTCAGGGTTTAGTTGATATTAACCCGACTACGAGAGTTACCTACGTTTTTACATTAGTAAGATTGTGAAGCTATTTTGTTTGTTTATAGGTTAGGCTATATGTGCATTAAACTTTGCATTTATGCGTGAATCGTAGCAGTGCTACGAAACCAAAAACGGATTATATTTTAAACTAGCTGCGCCGCGCGGTTTTACCCGCGTAAGTCTCGTTCCCGCGGGAATATTGGGATAGATAGTAGCTTAAGTGATATTCCTGGTATCCAGCTAACTATATTCCAAGTTTCATCGCAATTGGTTCAGTAGTTTTTGCGTGATTGAGTAAAAAACATCCAAACACACACTTTCAAATTTATAATATCAGTAGGATTAGTAGAATAATAATAATATAACTCGTAGCTATAAATTACTACGGATAGGTAGGTAGGTACACTATAAGAGAAGAAAACCATACTCAGGGTATGATATAAATAACACTTATAAATTCATTTAAATAAATAAATCCTGTGACGAACACACAGCGCCAAATTTAGATGATTTATACAGCGCAAGCAACTGAAACCACGCTGTATTGCCCTGAACAGTGTGAGGTGGAGTAGGCTAGCCCAGCACCTATACCACCCTCCTAGCCTAGTCAGCCATGCCCAGAGGAAAGAACTGGTCAATATGTCTAGACCTAATTAAGCCGTGGGTTTCCTCATAATGTATTCCTTCACCGTAACAGCGATGGCACACAACTTTTTCGCAAGTAAAAAGGCATTGGTGCTCGATCGGCCGGAATGCGAAACCACGACGTTCGGAATAAAAGTCGAAGTTTCTACCACTAGACCAACACTGCTCTGAAATATATACTTACTTTTGTACATACCTACTTCTCATCAAAGTAGATAGCCTCCGAAACAAAAATATTGTACCGCTCCCTGTCCTGTGGTTATTCTCACCGGTCGTTGACTTTAAAAGTTCAGGCTAAAATACATGATTTGATTTATAATTTTGTATATTATAGTTGACGGAATTTCAAGAATATCGTTGGCAACACCGAAGTGGCTAATAGTAAGTAGCTCAATCTGTACTCGGTTCAGTTCAGTTTTGAATGTTGCGGTTACTAAGAAACTGTCTGTTAAATTTGAAAAATAAAAAAGATGGCTCAACGATTGTGGCTTTTAGTGGTATGGCCTGATGAATCCGGACTATTCCCGTGCTACGATATAGTCCAGATCGATAGATTTGCGTACAAAGGAAATGTCATTACACCGGGAAATGAAATAATGCTCCGTGACAAAAATAACCCAGTACCACGTCGCGTTAAGATTGTAAGAGTTTCAGGTAAGTACGTTATTATTTTTACCGTTATACTTTTTTTAGGGGTACGAACCGTGTACCGTGTTGTTCGTATCCGTGGGACTTCGCCCTTAAATCTACAAGTCACCGATGAATGGTGATTGGTCGGTCGCTTCGGACAAGGTTTGTCACTAATGTGGTATTTACACCATGCATATAAGCTGCCTAAGTTCAAACCTACCTACAGCTAATCTAAACAAGAAAGAAATCCGTAAGTCCGAAATCCGTCCGTCTTTTCTAAGAAATTCGTAAACTCATAACAAAATTTTCCTTCAATGTGTGCAGTTCAATCATATTTACACCAACCGATATAAACCAGAATGCAAAGGTTGGTGAAACGATCGCTTCGAGCCCTTAGTGTGTATCTCTTGAAGGGACCATTCGACCGTGATTTGTCACCACCCCCTAAGTAAATAAATACATACCTACCTACATTTTTATATACTTAGAGAGAGACACCCAGCCAGGAAACAATTGTTTTTTAGCATTACTAGCGGGAATCATAGCAACCGTTCTGTGTTGCAGCCAGGTAGTCGCCCAACACGCCACAGAGGTCGACAAAATCGACATGCGCAGAGTGTTTCGTACGCAAATGCCATATAATATAGTGGTGCCGAATTTCTTTCACTCTGTTTACTTAGTCTTGCTGCATCTATCCATACTAATATAATAAGATGTAATGTTTGTTTGTTTGTAACGAATAGCCTCCGAAACTACTTGACCGATTTTAAAAATTATTTCACCAATAGAAAGATACGTACAATATCGAAGAATAACTGGGCTAGTTTTGATCCCGACATATGCGCGGGATCGGGAGTTACGCGGGTGAACAGCTAGTAATCCATATTGTATATAGGTACTTAGACCCCATCGTCACTTGACGAAGTAACCAGCAACATGATGGTGAAACGCTTTACCTATCAATTAATACCTATCATCGTCATCATCATCATCTCATTCTTTATCCTTCCACTGAATACGCCATACGAGAGACGCGACGCCACGAATAGTGATCGCGAGCCACCTCCAGCGACTCCCCGCGACCGCTACAATGACTAAATCCATCTCGTACATAATACTGTAAAACGTGTTATTTTTCAGATAATAGAGACAATGTTCAGGAGCATAAGGAGTTCCTAGAACGCGGAGAACAAAAAATTAAATACGTATTGGAGCATTGTATGCGTAAAATGAACATGGAACCATCTACAAGTCAGGTAGACGATTCATTTTTATTGTTTTAGGTTAGATTAAGTCGATACCCGAGCTACTAGCATTCTCTATTTCCGTCTAAGATAAAAAAAAACATAAGTTTAGTGGGTTTAGTAGATTTTGGACTTATTCGCGAAATGACCTCTAGTCGTTTATGGACTTATTCGCGATATGATTCATTCTGAAAACGCCCTATTCGTGAAATACCCTATTCTGTTTTGGACTCATTCGCAGAAAGACTTATTCTTAAAAGGACCTATTCTTGGAATAGTTACCGCCCGCGCCGGCCGACTTAACAAAGCTAGTTTTGCTTGCTCCGCATAGTTGAGCGAGTTTTACTTGCAAGTTGGTGAGCAAAATGTAAACTAGCGAGCTAGCGAGCTAAGAACAACTAATTTAGTTTGCCCTATCACAAAGGAAAAATACTTCGTAGAACACAGCTTACTTTAAATTCAACATGGTTTCTTCTAATAGCCTGAACGGAAACAAAGACGCATAGCAAAACATAACCCTTTCCTTGCAGCCGGGTAATAATTGTAATTGTTCCAAAAAACTAGATTATTAACCGACTGTATGTATTCAGTGTATTGGTAGGTACTTAGCTAGTTTTTTTAAATGATAGGTACCTGAAAATATCGGCGAGGAATCGACAAGTCCTAGGACTCACCACGGTCCGACGGTATGAGTTATTCGCCAATCTGGCCTTACCCGTCCTAGAGGAGGCCCTTGCACTGCAGTGGGACAAAATTAACGTTACAATTATTGTTATTGTTATATCAATACATGTATAGATGTAACAGTCATGCCCTTTTAAGCCGAAAGGGGGTTGTTCTATACATCTAGGCGACCAACTTTTGTTCTACGACTTTTGAAAATTCGAACTTTTTTTTTGAAAATGTTGAGGTTATGGTTTACTGAAAAAACAGTTGCTTTTCAAAATAAACGTAATTGTAGTTTCGATTGTTGTCGACTAAACTAAATGAAAGGACAAGATAAGGTCAATGACCTCGAACTCTGAGAAACAGCTGATTTTCAAGTAAACTTTAAACTTAAAATTTTCGAAAACTACTTAGAATTTTTAAAAGTTGTAGAACAAAAGTTGTTCGCCTAAACGTCTAGAACAACCCCCTTTCGGCTTAAAAGGGCTAACCTGTTACACCTTTTATTATAATGTAACACTTGAAACAACTAACAAGATTACTAAAAACAAAATTAAAAATGTAACAATTAGTTAAACATCACAAATAAAATACTTATACCAAATGATTTTCTGTACTTCCTTTTTTTAAATTGAAGACTACGATTTGACACTTATAACAAAAACAAGGAACTTAAACGTCAGATGATAGTCTGGATAAACGTACTATAGGAGTCTTGGCGGGAACTCGTTGAGGAGATGTGGTGCTAAATTTTCATTTTTGTGAAACCTAGTTCATATGCGTGCAAATTGTTTAATTTCGGGGGCATATTAATCAATTTAGTTTCGTGAAGGTGTACAAGTGGAATGAAAGTGAAAATCGGTGCAAAACATTGACTTAGTGTTGTCTCCAAGGCTCTGTGAAGATTGTTTGTAAATGGCCGCTGTGTTTACAAATGATTCCCTAAACTTGACTTTAACTATGACGACTTGACTGTTTCGATGCAAATAACTTGCATAATATATTATTAAAATACATGACACTGGCTAATTTCCTAATGGCCATAATCGGTTCACAACCGATAAGAAATAAATAAAATAAAACGTACTATAAGTAGGTATTATGGTATCCAAACGGCTGACTAAATTGCCTCTGGAGTTGGTCAAACTAGCAACCAGTCATTTGGTCACCAAAAGCTCATATTATGTAATAATAGTTAATAACATAACTTACCTATCTATAAAATAAGTATAACATTTTTTTATTTTAAAGCTACTAATACAAACATAAAACATGATTAGTTTTTGGATTTACTATTTAAGCTACTAATCTACTAAACTACTAAACCACTGGAAACTCTAAATTTCTAAGTATAAATACTTAGTTGCTTTTGTATTACAGTCCAGTCAGTCAGGCCAACGCCATAATCATAATCCAAATAAACGATTAACCATTCCCATTATTGTTTCGCTAAATAGTGATGATGATGTAGACCATTCTAGTGCCGAAGAACTTGCAGTAAGTACCTATTTAGGTCTCATCTCATAGGTTTTTGTATGACAAAATTAATAAATAACCAAAACAGTGATTTTTTCATATATTTTTTAGTTTTGAAAATAGTACCTGTACTTATCTATCTTATAATGAATCAGCCGATGTAAGCATATCACGACGCAACCACACCATGACCGGCCGTTCAAACCACTAATTCAAAATTAGGCCACCTGCTGCACTGTTGTAGACATTAACTAAACTTTGTAAAGGTCGCTCACGACAATAAGGCCGTGACAAATGCGCATAACCCTAAATTACTCCATTTCCATTCTGCAGGAATATACATAAGGTACCACAAAATATACAATTTACTGCACAAATAAATTTCGCGCTGCCTTTTGTCTCAAGTCCGTGGCATTTAAAAAAATAAGTTGAATATTCGTGATTATAGATATATCTTGTGGTATCTTTACTACCTATAAACACCCCTAAATAAGTATAGTGTCTTGTGACTAGCCTAATATTGGATGTATTAAAATATTTGTAAATATTCAAATGACGACTAGGTACCCCGTAACTACTATAAGATATCAGATATCGCCGGAGTTCGTCAACACCGTCGAAATCTCATTCTGTTTTTGATTTTCAGATGTACCAGCATCGACCTCTAAGCCCAGTCAATCAAAGACGTCGATCTATCATCAGTAGCTCAGACAGCGGGCAACCTGCAAGCCCGGCCAAATTATGTTTCGATCAAGGAACACAAACTGATCCGGCACCGGTTTTAAGTATCCTAGAACTGCAAAGAATTGAAAATGCAGCCTCAGAACTCTACAGACGTTATCTAGTTCTACTCGATAAAGTCATGGGCAAGAGAAAGAGGCAAGAACGTGATCAGGATCAAGGAAGTGACGAAAATGACAAAAGTTCGAATGCAAACGACTCTATTCCGAGCCTGAACGATTCTTCTGATGATGATTCAGTAGAAGTAATACTCAACAATACTCAACAGAATGCTGTTATACCCATACCATCAAATCAAATGCCTTCTACATCGGCTATGGAAGTTGATGGACCGGAAAGAAGAAATGGGAATGATACGAGTAGTTCTGAAAACCTACCCAGCACATCGAACGGTAATCAAGTTCGTAGGATGTCTGCTCATACTACGGATTCTTCTGATATGGTAAGACCCTTAGAGTATACATAAGTTTGCTTATTTATACTCTATTAACTTTGTCAATAAAACGCGTCTCCAAACGTGTGTGAGTTCTAATGGTTGCAAAAACCAGTGGACGTCACCTTGATAATATTATAGAAAGACTAAACATTAAGACATGTATAGTTGTTTTTGTGATTACGGGCGTTGTGTCTTATTTCTTATGAGAATAAAGATCGTTAAACCTTAAATCCAACAAAGTGAACCTTCATTTCTATGATACCTAAAGTTTAAAATAATTACGTTTCAGGTACCCATTGGAGATGGGAACGCCATGATACCGTCCAGAGTTCTAAACGAAATTGATTTTCGTTCTTATACAAGTGCAACAAGGCAATTATTACAAGCCGTATTTTCTCGCCAGTAAGTTTTTTTTTAATTTATCGTGTAAATTATCGTGAATCGATTTTCTAAATTAAAATGTTATTTTTAGAGTACCGTGCCTCAAAAGGTAAAAAGGAACCCAATAGGTGAAAAAAAAATAAGGCTCTTATAGTCAACACCATAAGATATGGGCTAATTTAGATTTTCGTGAATTCTTATCAGTATCTATCTACCAAAACCTAACATTTCCTTCTTTTTTTTTTTGGATTTTCTCTTTACGCCGTAAGCAAAGACGTTACTTGCCTTCGCTGTACGATTCAATTTAAATTTACTTATCCGAAATACAATTTCGAGGATTGGCAGTATAATTATAGCGTTATAGTGGGTAGATACGGAACTCTTTGCGCGCGAGATCCTCTCGCACTTTACCGGTTTGTAATTTTATTACAGAGTACTCGCCACCCATTCACTCACCGGCAGACAATCACCGGCGCACTCTGATAAACCAGCGAAGAAAATATTAGATCCTAAATTGGTAAACGACATAGTAAAGACTGTCGTGCACCGTTGTAACGTTTCGACCAGTCTAGCGAGGTATGCCCTGAAAACATTACTCAAGTATGATTATGTCTACAAACCTTACCTTCAAAGCGCGAAATACAGGAGGAGGAGAAAGGAGGAACTCCGTCGGTCGTCGTCATCTTCGTCTAGTTGATTTTTCAATCTACAGATATTCCATCGAATAAAATCAAACACTACCAAATTGATAAAAACTCTCAAAGTTCGTTTTTTTTTAAGATTCTGACGTTTTGGTTATATAATAACCATTTTATCCGACAAATAACTTTTATCTAAAGATTGAAAAATTGGCCCTTATAGTTTGCTTATATGTGCTTATCTATGCTTGTATAATTATGCTGTATGCTTGTATAATTATGCTGTATGCTTGTATAATTAGGCTGTATGCTAGTATAATTATAATTATGTGAAAGAACAGAGACCAGAAATGATTCAAGCTGTGAAGTTTTTAATACGAAATTAAGTTTTTTAATAATTAAAGTAGAAAAGTACGTTGCGGTTGGGGTTGAAAATTCACAACACTAATTGTAGAGAGCAGGGCGGTTCTTGTCATTATTAGGCAACCAATTTAAATACAGAGAGCTGAAAGTAGGCCCCTCACAAACAATTTTAGACATTCGTAACTAGCTGAATTAGCTATAAGCTCTTATGAAAATGACATAGCTACCTATATCAGTCTCCTCACGACCAAGATTGTTGTAACATAGCCTTAATGTCGAAGAAAAAAAGACCACGGAACAAAATGTATTTACCTAATTAAGTTTAAAAATACTTGTATATTATTATTTGTTAGATTGAACATAAATGTGTCATAGAAGGTGCCTAATGAAAATATTATTTTTGAAGTTTGCTTCTAAAATTACAGCATGAACCGTATTCTTACGAGTTTCTGAAGGCTTTGCTCTTTTTGGTTTCATTGCGTGCTTATTAGTTAGATGCTAATTTCGTAACATACTTTATGTTTACCTAATTTCTTAATATTTTTTAAAACTTTCAGAAACATAATAACTATAAAATGTACAGACGAAGCAAAATTGTATAGAAATCGACAAATATCTCGTGAAAACCGCCAACGTAGACATCACCGAAATAATGAAAACTTAATGCCATTATCGCGTACTAATTCTTCAGAGGAGTCTTCTTTCGGAAAGTAGGTAGACAGACATTAGAGTTCAAACACAGTAGCGAGCGGAGCGAGCTGATGCATTAAAAAAAATCCCGCGGAACAAAACGCGCACTTTTAGAATAACAACAGCCCCTTAACTATCTAGGAGATAACTCAGTTTCAAAGGCACTATGCAGTAGATTGCTGCTTTGACGTAACGTAGTAGGTTATAACCGCCTATGGGTATCCTATCCACTAGATAGATAATAGAGTGCAGAATCCCTACCATGAGTTACTGCGTAAATGCTGTAAACGCGTGCGTGCGCGTACGTTAAAAGTTTGACCATGTACATTGTACACAGCGCGTCCGCTATACCTACTTGTTCCCTGGCACCCCTGTTACAGTGCACGCAATTACGTATCAACTCATGGCAGACGTACGTACCTACAGCCCCCCTACCGCGTTACTCCTGTCGAGTTCAACTCGACGACGTCGATTTGGGAATACTATGCTTTCGATAACGGGGTTGTCGACGTTAAAGCTATATACAAGCAGGCCCTACCATGATGTCTTATAAGTCTTCGCGTTGTCGTTCAACTAAAACACATCAAATAATTAAAAAAAGAAAAAGAAACACAAACTTAAAAAACAAAATTTAATTGGCTGTGGTTTTTTAAAGTAGGTAGTCGGGGTATTTTTTATTTAAAATTTACTTAATTTTTTTGAACGACAAAAGGACGTCATAGCAACGACAGACGATCATGGTAGCGTGGAATGTCTGCTCGCTCCTTGCGCGGTAGCTTGTTCCAACTATGCTTTTGTTTTCGTTATCGAAAGCATCGTATTCCCAAATCGACCTCGGGTTGAACTCGACGGGAGTTACGCAGTAGAGGGGCAGGTCTCTTTATAGAGTGCGCATCCGCTTCACTGTTACTTTAGCTATATTCACACGCTTTGAACTCAGAACAGCAGTGTAAGTACTACATTAGAGTTATCAACTATAGGTATAGGTAATAAGGCTGCTGCACCCGTACTCGCTGCTCGCTGCTATACTCGACTCTTTTATAGAGAACCAATCAAACATTGGGGACTCGATCAGTCTATAACTGATCCCTGATGGTGCTCTTGGGATTTGCCGGCTCGGAACAGCGGACCTCACCGGGAATACCTACAGATGGCCGTCTAGTGGTGATTCTATAATATATATTTGTATATAGGTAGGTAGGTAGTCTTTCAGTTTGTGGCTTCATGCCCGCCTCGCTCCTGCTGTGTTTGAACCCTAAAGCTATTAAAATGATGGCGTGGTGCTAGCCACGCTAGATATAAACTGGCTGGCGTTTTAATTATAAATCCATTTGTAATTAATTTATGTAATTTTAATTTGTTTATTTCTTTTGTAAGTTTAATGTACCGAGGTACACGCAGAAGGTTTAAAATGTAGTTAAGTACCTAGAAGATAAGTAAGTTCTGTCTACTGTGGGAAGTATCTATGTAAGGGCTTCGTTCACCATCCTGAAGTAAAGTGTTGATTAGTTGCGTACCAAGTACCTAACGTTAATTGGCAAGTTAATGTAACGCGTAACTGATCAATGTCATGAACTAAATGCAACCTCTGAGTAAGTATTCTTGTGAGTAGATACCTACTTCTACTTACTTACTCAGATTATATAATGTACCTACGCATTTACTGTAGGTAATCGCGTTCATTGGCAGTATTTCCAAGTAATTTGTTTAGATATCAGTTTAACCAGTGTGCATAAAGCTATGGAGTAGGTACAAAGTACGTTTGCTACTTGATTTGAAAGTCGCGTCCACAAGTTAAATGACATTTCACTTGCCAATTAGCCAATTCGCGACTTTATTTGAGGAACGTAAAAGAGGTACTATGTGACGTACCTATAGGTAAAAGATTCATACTGTATAAGTTCTTTAAATTAATCTATGTATACCTAAATATAATTGCGTAATTTTTGACCAATAAAGATTCTCATAATAAATAAAAACTAGTTTAAAGTAGGTACCTACCTTATTGTTATGCTGCTCCTAGGTAGGCTATCTTGGTTTTTTTTTTATTTTTATTGGTTGATAGGTAAACGTTTGACCACTATCTCACCTGATGGAAAGCGACGATGTGATCTAAGATGTAGCACGCTTACCTAGAAGAAACCTATTCACTCGCGACTTGAAGACCCCCAAGTTGTATACTACCGGGAAGACATACTCAGGCAACCGATTCCATTCCCTTGCAGTCCGAACAAAGAAAGACGAAGCGAATCGTTTCGTTCGGGTGACGGGTATTTCAACCATGAACCGGTGCCGCCTTTCAGTTTGCCTCGATGTAAAACGGTAGAATGGAGAAGGCAAAACCAGATGGTGCAGTTTCGTGGCACACTCCCCGAAATGTATCCGATAAAAGACCGACAAACTTGCAACCCTACGACGATGTTCAAGGCTTTGAAGCCTTTTTGTCACAAGTTCATCGTCGCCGATGAGCCTCTTGGCTCTCCTCTCAATTGACTCCAACGCCTCCAGCTGGTATTTTGCCGAACCGTCCCAAAGGTGGGAGCAGTACTCCATGCACGATCGGACCTGTGCTAGGTACAAGTCAAGCAATTGACCCGAACTAAAGTACCGTCTCACCTTGGCAAGAACACCCAGCTAAAAGCTATTTTTATATTAACTACGTACCTACCTAACCTAAACCCTTTTTAATTTTTAATGGACTTACACTTAAAACTCCACGGCTCTGTCCGTCCGCCTGGCGCCAGGGTATAATATATCATGCACCGTGATACCCAGCAGACAGATAAATGTATTTTTGTTACCGCTTTAAAAGTATATCATAAAAACAAAATAAAATAAATATTGAAGTTGGGTCCATACAACAAACAATTATTTTTGAAATAGTGGTACCCGCCATTGAGATAATGAAACGTACGAAGGGTTTCCCTTCGTACGCGAGTCCCATTCGCACTTGGCCGGTTTCCTTTGCGAGCGGTTTACAATGCATTGTTGGCACAATCATGCGAGATGTGAGAAAATGAGGCAAAGCGAGCGCATTTATATATTTACACTTTTGCGCGCTTTAGTACAAACCTACTTAGAGAATCTCCTTTATAGTCCGACTTTTAATCCAAGGCTGTAAGGCTATCAAGGCTAAGAGTATTTTGCCTAACTTCAACAAAAACTTCAACTAAAAAAAACACCTGTCATGCTCACATGTCAATTGTCCTTTTGAGGTTATTTTTATAGAGTGCCTGTTGGGTGTGATAATATTTACTTACTATTTCGTTCAGTCGAATAACAATTTAATCTAAAATGGAAGAAATAGAAGAGACCGAGTTCGTAGCTTCGGAACACGACAGGCTCATCAGTGCAATATCGAAACTCGATAAAACTCAGCATATTGTGGAACCTACCAGGAATGAACCTACAAACACCACCTCGGAATTCAATTTGATCAAGAGATCCAATAAACTCGATCTAGGGAATGTGGCTAAAGTTTTAGGAGATACAGTCACGCATTTGAAAATAAGTAAAAAGTTGAAAAAAACGCAAGATACCTCGAAAGTGTTGCCTAAACCTTTGGAAAGACCTCAAGCAGAGAGAATCAAACGTGCTACTGGATATCAAGAGACTAAAAAGAAGGTAGGACGTTGGGATCCAGTCGTAGCGAGAAGCCGCACTGCGGACTTTGTTGTGTATCCAATTAAACCTGCAGTGGACAACAAACTTCAACCAACTAATGAGTTCCTATCTCGGTTTGAGTTGAAGTCGGATTTGGAGCGAGAACTAGAACAAATTGACCCTCAGCCTATCCATGAAGATGAAGAGGAAGAAGAGAAGATATATCCAATGTCTTATGAGGAAATGGTGGAGCATAGACAGCATTTGGCTAAGCTTAGAGCACAGCAGTCTTACAAAGATGCTAAAGCTAAAAGACAAAGTAAAATTAAAAGTAAAAAGTTTCATCGGTAAGTATTTTACTTACAATATTACTAGATACCCACCCTGGATTTATGTGGTTATAACAACCTTCTGAAATAAATTATCTAAATGATGGTAACCATATCCATTTGTGGTTTAGGATGTGTTTCTGAATAATTTAAAAACATGTTCTTTTTCTAGCTAGAGATTCCTCTGGGCACAATGCTATCTATTCTTTATTGTACAATTATGTAGTTCTTAGTTTATCTTACTAATATTATAAACGTGAAAGTTTGTATGTAAGTATGTATGTGAGGTTGTTACTCTTTCACACAAAAACTACTGAACCGATTGCGATGGAACTTGGAATATAGGTAGCTGGGAACGTGGATTAACACATAGGCTACTTTTTATCCCGCTATTCCCGCGGGAACGGGACTTACGCGGGTGAAACGGCGGGGCGCAGCTAGTAAACCATAAATACACACCTATACATAACTTACTCATTTCCTTAGTTGCGCTAAGTAAAAAGATATACCTACAAATAAACAAATTTAGCACTGGGACTTGTTTTAGTCATTTGGGCAACATACAAATACATATTTGACATATTGACTTGGAACTTCAATCTATGATTTATTTCAAAAAATAAACCTTTTCAGGGTGTTGAAGAAAGAAAGATTGAAACAGCAGCTTAGGGAGTTTGAGGAACTTCAAAAATCAAACCCTGAAGAAGCTCTAAAGAAATTGGAAGCTATTGAAAAAGCTAGAGCTCTTGAACGGCACACATTGCGGCATAAGAATACTGGGAAGTGGGCAAAGAACCAGATGATTAGAGCTAAATATGACAAAGATGTGAGTAACAAATATTTGATAATCCTGTCTTAATAATATTATAAACGTGAAAGTTTGTATGTAAGTATGTATGTATGTGAGGTTGTTACTCTTTCACACAAAATATACTGAATCCATTGCGATGAAACTTGAAATATAGGTAGCCAGGGACCTGGATTAACACATAGGCTACTTTTTTATCCTGATATTCCAGCGGGAACGGAACTTACGTGGGAGAAACCCTGGGGCGCAGCTAGTTAATATTATAAAGCTGAAAGGTTGTGATTGAGTATGTGTGTTTGTTACTCAATCACGTAAAAACTGCTGAACCAATTGCAGTGAAACTTGGAATATAGGTAGCTGGATATCAGGAATAACACATAGGCTACTCTTTATCCCGATAATCCCGCAGGAACGGGACTTACGCGGGTGAAACCTCGGGGCTCAGCTAGTTATTTATATTATTAGTAGGATGATTTTATCCTACTAATATTTTAAAGCTGAAAATTTGTATGTGAGTATGTGTGTTTGTTACTCAAACACGTAAAAAACTTGGAATATAAGTAGCTTGAGACCTAGACTAACACATAGGCTACTTTTTATCCCGATATTCCTGCAGAAACCGGACTTACGTGGGTAAAACCGAGCTAATAATATGTTAAATTGTAGAAGTTATTGTGTTGGTTATACAAACATTTGTACAAATATTATCCTTGTTTCAGGTAAGACAGCAAATTGCCGACCAACTAGCTGTTAGTAGAAGTTTGACACAAAAATCAAAAAATGTCAATGACTCTGATGATGATGATGAAGATGAAGCTAATGATAATGAAGCAGTTCCTGATATTAACTTGTCACAAGACCCCATGAATCCATGGATGCTCAAGAAAGCAGGAGCATCAAATGTTTTAGCCGAATTTGATTTTGGCTATAAGAAATATATAAAAGATAGAATGTGCAAACGTAAAGATGAACAAGATAGTGATTCGGAAACTGAACAGAAAACAGATAATAATGAAATCTCTAGTGAATTAAATATTTTAAAACAAAAAATTAAAAATATCACTCAGTTAATTTCCGAAGATCCAATTAATTTAGATGAAAATGAAGATTATTCTAATGATAAACCTGGTGAGAATAACATGGATGAACCAATTTCTATAAAAGATAAAAACAATGATAGTGTGAATAAACAGACAACTAAATCACAAAAAGTTACAAAAACTTCAATAAGTTCTAAGGTATCAAAACCAAAGGACAAGTTAAAATCTAAAAAGACAAATGATACAAAGTTACTAGCCACATCAAATTGGATTGTGGAAATTGTAAAAAACAACAAACCAGATAAAGATATTGACCTTACAACAGCATTTGAGACACTCGAAAGTAAAGTTGTTGGTAAAGTAAATAAAAAACTGAATTCACTGAAAAAACAAATAGCAAAACTTGAAAAAGCTGAAAGTAAGAATCCTATGAAAAATCAAAATACAGAAGAGAAACAAGAAATCGATAATTTAGAGTATCTCAAACTGAGAAATCAAAGACAAAAAGCAGTAATTGATGAAAAATTAATTGAAACTGGTTATAAAGATAATGAACCTGTAAACAGTGACATTCAGGACCAAGTTAATATCATTAAAACTGCAGCGGCAATGGCACAACAACCCGTGGGTTCTAACAATATAGATCCTAATCTATTTATCCAAGTTAAACCAAAGTATTTGAATACTGCTCTGCCAAAAGGAGAAAATAATATGGACTTGCTGGATGATGATGAACAAGTAGTTCCAAGAGTTAACATTGAGGAAGTTTTTGAAGAAGATGATGTAGTTGCAAGTTTTAGGCAAGAGAAAGAAGACGAGGTCAACAAAGACAAACCAGTAGAGATTGATTTGACTTTACCGGGATGGGGCAGTTGGGGTGGCAAAGGAGTTAAAGCTCCTAGAAAGAGAAAGAATCGTTTTATAACAAGACCGGCGCCAATTATGCCTAGACGTGATGAAAATAAAGGAGACATTATCATAAAAGAGTATAAAGATCCAAAATTAGCAATTCACAAAGTTAAGGAGATTCCATATCCATTTCAAAGTGTTAGAGACTATGAAGCATCAATAAGAGCACCATTAGGTAACACATTTATACCTGAAAAAGCGCATAAGAAATTGATACAACCTAGCATTATTACTAAGGCTGGTGCAATTATTGAGCCAATGGATGAAGATGAGTTACTAGTTAAGAGGAATCGAACATTCAATAATGAAAAGATATTGAAAGTTGTTGGACAAAAATAAAATATTCATTATTACTTATGTGTTTATTTATCTAATTAATTCTAGACACCTACACGAACTGGTGGTGACACTAGTATAACACCATCACCTCTTACAAACAGCATGGGAATGTTTCTCTTAGTTGTTCTGTATACTTCTTCATAGGTTTCTTCATCTATTTCCACAGTTGTTATTGTTTCTTCTGCATCACCAAGGACCATATTTAAATGTTGATCATATGCCTGAAAAATACATGATCCAGTAAAATATATAGTATTGAAACAACGTAAAAGGACCAACCCCACACAACCAGAGAAACACAATCTTGTGAGAGGAAACTTATAGGTGCTAGTAAAGAATTAACTATTCTAGTTCATTAATGGCGAACTGCATACTAATGTTCCTATATTTTTTTGTCTAAATGGGTTTAATTTTGAAAATAATTTATTTTTTGTTTGCTATTATTATTGCTCATATGGTGAAGGAACACCATAGTGATAAAACTTTGTGCCTGAAGTATTGACTAGTTCTTTTCTTTGTGGATAGTTAGCTAAGTTGTGAGGGTACTATAATATAGTATACTATCCTTTACCATCATCTATGTCGGGCATGCCTACTCCATAAATATTCCAAGCACTACAGTGAAAAATAGCATAAATTAAATCACTACAAATCATCTAAATTAGATATTAAACGCCAACATTAATATTATATTACTTACATGCAGCTTCCCCCTGAGTTCTCTTTCATTTCGCATTTTCACATAAATTCTTTCATCAAGACTCAATCTTATCAGGTCTAAGGGTTCTTTTACTGTCATAACAGCAATCTAAAAAGTGAGAAAACAAAACATTAAAGTTAGAGAAGGCTTTTTGTTAGAAAACTAAAAACTGTCGGTTAAGTATGTATTTATGAAGCCTTACATTTTCGCCATCATCTGCCATGATGTATTGTTAGTAAATCAGACACTCGAATGTCGAATTGAGGTAATGTAATAAAGGCTCCAACAAAAGTAAATTACAGCAAAACGTGAAATTCAGTAAACAAACAATAATAGCGGTGAGCGGTGAACAATTTTTAGGTTAGATTTTTGACAATGACCATTTGAATATACTTTTTTTATTGTTGTCTCCCAACCCATAGTAAGCCTAATAATTTATACATTTATACAAATAAAAATAGCGATTTAAGCTCCTATAGTTGTACATAGATGTTTATAATTATAATCATAATATTGGTAATTTATTAAAAACTAAAAGAAATTACATCAAGTTAACAGTTTCAGGGTTTATTTATAATAATTTTAATAATATAGCTGGGTTTATTTTTATTTAATTTGTATTTGGCTCAATTTGCAAATTACCACTGGCAGCACTGTTCAATCTTGACTTTTCTCTGTTTTTTGGGCTGTGTTGTGTTGATTTGTGTTGTAATATAAATTATTATTACAATACAAGATGGTTCGTAGTGGGTGAGTTTACATTAGATTTGTTTACTTTAGTTTTTTATTTTCTTGTTAATAATTATGTACAACAAGTTTGCGTACGTTTTACAGCCGTGATCGCGACAGAGAACGCGAGCGTGAACGTAGGCGATCACACTCGAGATCTGCGACTCCTGACCGCAAACGTCGTAGGTCTCGCTCTAGAAGTCGAGACAGGACTTCAAAATCATCGAAAAGGAAGCGTAGCCGTAGTAGAGAGCGTGAGTCTAAAAGAGATCGGAGTAGGGAGCGTGAGAGGGACAGGAAAAGGTTAGTACCTACTTAGAGAAATTGTGGAACATATTTTGGCCACCACTGCCTGCCTGACAGACTGCTTAGCTTAGACCTAACAAATGCCATCAGTATTCTCTTTGGCCATCAGAAATAACAACCAGAATTAACTTCGTGTTCTATGTTGTTGGATAACATAGAAATGACTATTATACTGATTTCATCGAACTATCTGCTATGTATTTAGTAGGGGTGTTACTGATGTTAGGGAGCTCCGTAAGCATAACCGAAACTATCGGATAAGTATATCTGATATAAAATAATATCTATAACCGTAACTGAATCTAAAATAAAAGTATAATATCGTATCACAATATAGTAATAAAAGATAATATTCGATAGGGGAGGTGCCTAATTGCGACACGTTATGACAGGTTGTTTTGATCGGCCGATTGTTTGTTTCTTCTGTTGTCGTCTTATCATACTTGTAACGTAACTAACTAACTTGTTCACGAATAGCTCAACAAATAAGTGAAACAAAAAGTGCTGTGTTTGTTGTCATTTTGTAACAATTCAATTAACAAAAATTGATTGAATTATTACAAAATGTTTCCTAAGTCGAGTGTAATTTGGTTCTTTTTTTGATGAAATGACTGTTATTGATTCTGCATTTGAAATGTAAACAATCTATTAAGAGCTTTAAAAATCTAACAAAATTCTTATAAATCTAATATCCGTAACCAAATTTAGTCGAAACTAACAGATAATCTGAAATAATTTAATATCTGTATCCGGTATAATAATAATTTCTATATCCGTATCCAATATGTATCCTAAATTTCATATCTATAAAATCCGTAGTACTTAGGCTACCATACCATGTATGTAAGTAACGCCATGTGGGACAGCTAATCTCTAATGTACATATTTTGGCAACATTTCAGTGATAAAAGGGATGAAAAACGAAATGGATCAAGCAAGTCATCTAGGAAGAAAACACCAGAAAAAGAAACGGAGAGGTCTAAATCTAAGGAAAAATCTATTAAGTCAGAATCAACTGAATACAATCCAGGCACTGTTGACAAAGTAAGTTAGTTGATTGAGCATGGCATTATTTTTCAGAATTCAACAGGAAAAGTTCATTATGAAGGAATGCAGTCTAACGGTCAAGGATGGAAGCTCTTGTATTAAACCTGCCCCCTGGCATTCAAAGATCTACCTTATTAATCCTAACTTCTTAGATAATTATAATAAATTGTGAAAGTAACTGTGTCTAGTTATGTTTTTACTCTTAAACTGCTAAACCGATTTTGATAAATTAGTAAAAGGTATAGAGATAGATAGGTGGGACTTTGGAGAAGGACATGGGTTACTTATGATCCTTCTATTCCTGTGTATTTTCGTAAAACTTTGGGGTAGAGTTAGTACCTTTAAAGCAGCCCAGCTCTATCCAAAGGTAGCAGATGAGCATGAGAAACATTGTGTTGATTGGTAGCCACCTGTCTATCCTATCATAATAGTTTGTAATAATTGATATTTTGTCACAGGAGGAAGAACAAAATCGTCTTGAAGCAGAGATGCAGAAACGTAGAGACCGTATAGAACGGTGGCGAGCTGAACGAAAAAGGAAAGAACTTGAGTCTACCAAGAAGGAAGTACAAAAAGGCAGTTTAGTGTCAAATATACAGATTCCTACAAGCAAAAAGTGGTCACTTGAAGATGATTCAGGAGATGAAGGTATAGTATTATATACCTACATTAAAATATTGAACTTTAAAGACCATTATAGATAGGCCATATAAGGTCCATGTATGCCACCATTTCTTAGTCTTTCGCTTGCTTTCAGTTAAAGTTTTTACAGTCCACAACTAGGCTTTAAGCCGAGGGTTTCGTAACGTTGTTTTCCTTCATCAATAGAGCACACATATTTTTTAAAAAGACAATGATGCCCTGTCAACATGGATTTGAAACCACGACTTTCGTAATGAATCGCGACTGGTGTGTCTACCACTAGACAACCCTGTTTTTCTTATTAGTTCTATACTCAACCTAACAATAACACAAGTTTCACAAAAACCCAAGAGACTTTTTACTATAGCTACTATAAACAGTTTTGGAAAACAAGCTTCGTTTCACTGTTCTTATAGTCGTATTAGCTTGGTCTCGTGGCTTCACTCACGCGACTTCCAATCGTGTTAGAATACCGGTCATAGTTGTACATACGTATAAACTAAGGACGAATCACTCGGTCTAAGGTGAAAACTGCATTAAAACCCGTTTAGAAGTTTTTGAGTTTATGGCGAAAAGACTGACAGCCACCACACAAGACTTTGTTTTATAACATGTATCTGACTAACAACTAGTAAGAAAAAATAAACTTTTCAGGTCCTGAAGATCCAGAATCCAAAGAGAAACAGCAAGCACTTGAAGAGAAGAAATTGGAAGATGAAATTGATCCCCTTGATGCTTACATGCAAGAGGTTCAACAGGTTTGTTATTTAGAGTTATTGGTAGGTATTTTAAGTTTATAATTAGAATAAAAAAATTGGATAGTTTTATTTCGTAAACCCACAGTAAACAAAAAAAAACGAATTACATTTAAATTACAACTCTATTTCACCACAATTGACATCATGTTCCAGATTGGTTTACAATCTGATTAATCTTTTGTCTCTTTTTCTCGTCTTTCACAAAATGTTTTTTCGTCCTCATATGCAACAACTGATGATCCCTTTCGTATCATACAATATTTATTATCTATCTATCACTACAGAACTATAATATGTAGTGTATCCGTTGTCTAGTACCCATAGTACAAGCCTAGTGCTTAGTTTTGGGCTAGATTGCATTGTGTGCAATGTCGTGCAATATTTATTTATTTATTTACAGGAAGTGAGAAAAGTGAATCAGATGGACCAAGCGAGGGGCATAATGAGTGTGCCGACGACTGGTGGGACTGGGGTCGTTATCTTAACTGGCACTGCCAAGAAAAAAGTCACAGAGCAGAAAAATAAAGGTATGGTATTTTGTTATTATGATCAAAAATCTCTTTTCCAAAAGGAAAAAGAGGGAATTTATGAGTCTGAGTGCTTCATCCATTTGCAGCTTACAAATGGATATTTTGATACAGTTTTTGTAGTTGATAGGAGACTTATACGCCAGTGTTTCTACCTATGTTTTTAAATACAAATCACTCTGGACAAACACCGGCAAACCCTATATTGAATTAACAATCTTACTCTAACAAAACTTTTATGTATTGTAACACTTTCAGTACAATATTTTTGAATTTATCACGTTTTTAATAGCTACTACAGTCAAAGAAAATGATAACTTTTTTGTGTATCCGTAGGAGAATTAATAGAACAGAACCAAGACGGTTTAGAATATTCATCTGAGGAAGAAACAGAGGATATCAAGGATGCTGCGGCTAACCTTGCATCGAAACAGAGGAAAGACTTGGCTAAAGTGGACCACGCTAGTTTGGATTATATGCCTTTTAGGAAAGCTTTTTACACAGAGGTAAGTAAAATGACTTATTTTCCAAGAATTCTAAGTATAAAACACATTGAAACCTGGTAAATATACTAACATTTTAACACTTACACAATTTGAACTCATGTCCCCTTACAAACAGCACGCCAGACAAATCTTTGTGATTTTTGGCCTGCATTATGTTTTTTAAGTATTATCTTCAATTTTAAATAAATAAAAAAAAAAAAAAAACCAAGATCACTGTAACATGATCGAAACTTCGAGGTAAGAGAATTTAAAATTAATAATACGCGAATAAGACCCGGGTCTAAACTCCAATCAACACATCTGCTCATAGTCACTGGACTGATCGCAAGATGATGAAACAAAAAAAAAATGAGGGTAAATATTGATGGTACCTTAACATCTGTTTTGTCATGTATTTCACTTGTGTACTAAATAAATTAAATAAATAAATTCTTAAATAATATTCTACAAAATACAATCCATTTATGCCTGTTTCAAATCTGTTATAAACTTGATGTCTTCGCACTCAAAGTCACAGGTAAAAGCTAGTACACACTTATATTTTGTCATTTGAAGGCCCCTCAGTTTTGATAGTGTGCGTAGATTCACACTATGCATGTGCATATTGCTTCGGTGTATGTATTTCGTACTCATATAAATTTGCTTCTGTTCACGCACACTGACACATACGAAACCACTCCCACGAACAAGTCTTAAGCGCCCGTTGTGTAGCGAGGTAATAGTAGATTTTATAACAAGGGAGCAAAATAATATTTTGAAGGCAAGGGCGCTATTTTGAATCACGAATCTACAATTAATCATGCGACACGATTTGAATAGAAGGGATGAAATAGAGGAATTAATTAGAATCCTTCGTTAGCTCGTGATTCAAAGTAGTGCCCTCGCCATAAAAATACTATTTTACTGCCTTTATACAATCTACTATTATTATTTAATTTATTATACATGTGATATTCAATATGTTAATTTATTCTAGGTGAGTGAACTAGCTAGAATGACGCCTGAAGACGTAGAAGCCTATAGAACTGAGTTGGAGGGTATAAGGGTCAAAGGCAAAGGTTGTCCTAAACCTATAAGGTCGTGGGCCCATTGCGGTATCAGTAAGAAAGAAATGGATATATTAAAGAAGCTTAACTTTGAGAAGCCAACACCGATTCAAGCGCAAGCCATACCTGCTATTATGTCAGGAAGGTAAGTTTTTTTTACCCTATTTTAAAACTCGTTGCCTTCCGCTGTTTCATGTGCTGAAGTCCGAATTCCGTGGGAATATCGGGATGAAAAGTAGCTTACGTTTTAATATAGAAATTCAGCTTTCTACGTTCCAAATTTCAAAGAAATTGGTCAAGTCATAGTGATTATATTCTCTTTGGGTTATGTTAAAATCCAATTTAATAAACAAAATATGTATAGTAGTAAATCCACGATGACTCGTTGATAGAACCTTTTCAAAGTACATAAAAAATGACAAATGCTTACGCACTTTGGTTTTAAGCACTTGTCATTTTTTAATTACTTTGAAAACGTTCCACGAACGAGTCATCGTGGATTGCTCTCACTATATGTTAGTACTACATACAAACGTTCACTTTTATAATATTGGTAGGATTATTGTGTAATATTGGTAATTTCCTAAAATCACGAGTGAATAAGAACCTTCTCCGTCCGCATGCTTCATCTTAGACCGCAACAATACTTACATTACTTACTATCAGGCGTGATAGTGTCGAACGCTGACCTGTGCTCTCAAATAAACATAAATTACAAACACAGATCTAAATATTACATACCTACTTAAATTTTTACCAATATTTTCGTAATATTCCCGGTTTGGCACCGAGACTTCCACTTTACCATTTCTATATACCTCTATTGTTGAAATATTGTCCGTACTAGACTTAAGACAATTTTGGGTATTCATAAAGAGATCTTTGCAACTATCCAAAGTTATTGCTCAGTAAAGTCGAAGTTTTTCAAATTCAGAATGTAAACCAATCAAAAATAATGACCTAAACTTTGCTTCTCTGTTATGACTATGAAGTTCTTTTTATTTTATTCGTATATTACTAAATGAATTTCAACTATAAATTCCAATTCAAATATGCATAGTTTTTGCTAAGCTCAGTCTGAGAAAAGTTAAAGTACGCACTGTAGATTTCAGCCATGACGCATATGACACAAAATTTTCTTCATCAAATAGGGATCTAATCGGCATAGCCAAAACCGGTTCAGGCAAGACTCTCGCCTTCATCCTGCCGATGTTCCGGCACGTGCTGGACCAAGCCCCGCTGGAGGACACGGACGGACCGATCGCCCTCATCATGACTCCGACGCGGGAACTTTGCATGCAAATCGGTAAAGACATCAAGAAGTTTGGCAAGTCGCTCGGCTTGAGAGTCGTTTGCGTGTACGGAGGTACTGGGATTTCTGAACAGGTAAGAATTTAGGTGTTAAACGGCACTCTGAATTTGACGGTTTCATTTACGATTAGGCTTAGATTTTTGCGTACTTAAATTGTAAAGCTGCTTAATTATTAATTAATGCATTCTAATTACTAGATGGATTTTAAAAGAAATATTCATCTTCAAAAATTCACTCGCGGCGAGATTTTAACTCACGTTCCTGAATCAATACTCCAGTGCTTCAACCACTCGGCCACACGAGTCCCCATCTCGAGCAGCGAATTTAAGAATATGAATGTTTCTCCTGTCCACTATTTTCGACTAAGGCTCGACTGAGTCGCCATCTACAGGATCACTTTCCAGTGATTTACCTGCGCCAATGAGTAACTTACAGTTAACACTTTGGCCAAGAGATGTCGCTCTTTTTCCTATTAAATATTCCATTAATTTGTATTTATTGCTCAAGGCAAATTCACTATAAATATTTAAAGGAAAAAAATCATCTTCAAAATATGCCTTGAGCAATAAAAACAAATTACAAAGCATTCTAATTAGTTACACAAATAACAATCTTTTACTGTAGGTACATAATTTATTTTCCATGTAAGCACGTGTAAAGCTAGTTTTCGTGTAAAAAGCCTTTTTATGTTACTGTAACATTAGCATTTTACTTTTCTGTAACGTTCCTTTTGGGTACCTAATTACGTTTTTCGTGTAAGAGTTTGTGAGACTACTTTTCGCGTAAAAGCTTTTTACGTAACTCACATTCTTGCATATGTAATGTCCCTTTAACGTAACAATCCTTTCATGTAAAACTGGTAGCTTTCATTCTTTGTGTGTTTTAGTATAAGCACCTGTGAAAGCACCGTCTTTTCATGAACAATAGTATTTTCTTTTCCTGTTATATTACCGTGGTTTACTATATTTGACTCATAATGGAATTTTGCATCTTTATACGTATAAAAACCATTTGCCTTCTAGATAGCGGAACTAAAACGTGGCGCCGAAATGATAGTATGCACCCCGGGCCGTATGATAGACATGCTCGCAGCTAACTCCGGCCGGGTCACGAACCTGCGACGTGTCACCTACATCGTGTTGGATGAGGCGGATCGGATGTTTGACATGGGTTTCGAACCGCAGGTTAGTTGGACATAGCAAAAAGTTTTTTTTTATTATTATTTAAGAAACTTTCTAAACATTTTGAAAAGTTAGACTCTCGTGGCCTCTGTTTAGTGCTGAACACATAAAGGGAACTAGGAACGTCGGTGTGTGTGTTTCGCATTTTATACTTATAATAAAGTATTATATTATATTAACAAGCAAGCAGTTGTTACAACTGATAGTGCCAGTATCCAGATTATTTCACTGTTTTTTTTTCAAGTATGTATCTATCTAGCCTATTTTTTAATTTACAAATGGACGTGACACAATCTAATCAATTGTAGTGGAATGGTCCTATGTTTCAAATCATTTTTATTAGACATGATACATGAGCGTTTGACTACTAACTGTAACAGCAAATTATGATGTGGTTTAAGGCGGCGATAGATGATAAGCAACGGTCCTTGTCCTATTGCATATAAATGAGCGAGATGGAATTGCGTGAAAAATCTACAATTTCTCGTAAAATCAATAATTAACGAAGATTAAAATAATATTATGAAAAAATGCGATGAAGGGGTTCTAGGTATTGTATTTTCTAATATTATGATGCCTATAAGAAAATATAGCGGTTAAGGATTTAGAAGAAAAATTGATTTATTTTGTAAAACAGGGGTAACTTTGCCTGTATAATAGTGGTATTTAAAGTTATTTTTTATTATTTTTGAAATGAAGGGGACACTTCTTGTATCATGTACAATAACATAATACATTGTTTAAAGATTTATTTGATACCGGTTATGAATAAAACCATTCCATCGGAAGGGATTTCACATGAGTCGCGTCCTTAATATTTAAAACGCTAGAAAAAGAAAGCAGATTCGTCCTATTAAAAAAAAGGCGAGTTCGTTTTGCGCTACAACTTAGGCTGAAATCTATAGTGTACACTTTGACTTTGCTTAGACTGAGCTTAGCAAAAACTAACCATAAACTTTGAATTGGAATTAATTGTTAAAAATTCATTTTGTAATATACAAATAAAATAACGAGAACTTCACAGTCAATAGAGAAGCAAATTTTTTTTATTATTTTTGATTGGTTTACATTCTAAATTTGAAAAACTTCGACTTCAAAAAAACTTTGGATAGTTGCGAAGATCGCTTTATAAATACCAAAAATTGTCTTAAGTCAGTTTTTGCTTAGCGAAGTCAAAGTACGGACTATATTATTTCAGTCTTAGATTGGTGAACCAGTTTAAGTATTACATTAGCACGACAGGGGCCGGAAATCTTTGCATTGCTCATTCTTTGTTACTTGATATTATAGAAAGTGCGTTTTTACCGAATTACCTTGTTTTAAATGTCCTGTATTTTGTGCAGGTAATGAAAATAATAGACAACGTCCGACCGGACAGACAGACGGTCATGTTCAGCGCTACGTTCCCGCGACAGATGGAGGCACTCGCCAGGAGGATACTGCAGAAGCCTATCGAAATTCAGGTCAGTTCACTAAAATAAGTGCTGCCTAATGTTAAAAAAAATCAGACGAAGTATCTGTATAATTTATTCTATGGTTTACCGGGTTAAATCGCGGTTTATTCGTGATTTTTAAACGACTGAGCTTTCGCCAAATTTACAGTTGGCTTTTTCAAGGCTGACTGAAGTATGTGTTTGTAAACTTGAAAGCAAATAAATATAAAAATCTAGTCCGAAATGTACAAACTACGGGGCCGTATCTATAGTTCAGATGCGCCACATGCTCCCAGGATTTCAGCACACGGCATAACTTCTTTGCCGTGTGCTGAAAGAGTTCAGAGTTCTTTATCTGTTAGCTATGCAATAAAATTAATTAAATTAATACAATAAAAATTAATACAGAACACTCTTGAGATAATGGAATAGGCAAAACAATTAAATAAGGGGCCATTAATTACACGCTCCGTAATATTTTAGACGTAGTATTTTTCTTAAAATCTCTAAAAATGTTTATAATTTATCAGGTCGGCGGTCGAAGTGTAGTATGCAAAGACGTGGAACAACACGTAGCCATATTAGAAGAAGAGGCTAAATTCTTCAAGCTTTTAGAGCTGCTAGGGCTTTACAGCCAGCTCGGGAGTATCATAGTGTTTGTGGACAAGCAGGAGAACGCTGACAGCTTGCTGAAGGACTTGATGAAAGCCTCGTATCAGTGCATGAGCTTGCACGGAGGTAAGTCTTACATCCGGGTCATACCAAACGCGTGTTTTACAGTGAATGTTACTGAAAGAAATGCTAAACCTGCCACGTTACATGTAAGTTCGGACATATAACGCACGCAACGCATGGACTGACAAAACAATATAACCTACGATGAATAAATAGAATGGAGATCTAACTTCTCTATTAAATCCGAAAAAAACTTGTTCCACGGTCACACAGCAGCAGATGCACACACTGACATGTTCCGTGCAGTATTACGTAAGATCGACCTTGGATTCGACCAATGGCGGACGACCTTTAGTGACAGCTGGCGGTCGAATCATCGTTCTAGGCCCCCGCAACCACCGTTTGCGTGGAACATTTTTTCAAAGGATTGCTACCTCCATTTATATATTCGAGTTCGTCGTATATAATTTTTAGCGTATGTCATTTTTTATGAGATGCGTAAATAATTAATAAGTTACTTAAGGAAAAATGTATCCATAAAAATTGCACTCGCTGCGGCCGTTTCTAGCGTAATCCAGTGGCTTAAGACGCCGTGGCACATTCGCAGCTGCAATTTTTACGGGCGCATTTTTCCTTAAAAATATTTCTATGCTATTTTTATGTTACAGGTATTGATCAATTCGACAGGGACTCCACCATCGTGGACTTCAAGAACGGCAAAGTGCGGCTGTTGGTGGCCACCAGCGTCGCGGCGCGTGGCCTCGACGTGAAGCAGCTGGTGCTGGTCGTCAACTACGACTGCCCCAACCATTACGAGGATTATGTGCACAGGTCTGTTTAATACTACTATCTATAACATGGCATAAACATCGCATACCTTCCAGTAGATTGCCTGTGAAGAAACCGTGAGCCTCGAAATAGTGTATTTAATAGTTTAGTAGTAGCATATTCGCCGCCTTTGTCGCGCACACGCAATTTAAAAATACACACAAGTCGTTTTATCTGGCTGACTTATTAGGGGGTTTGTTAGCCGACATGTTACCCAGTTCAGTTGGGGTTGGAGAACTGATCCCCAACTGAACACTTAGAAAAAGTCATTACAAAAAGAAAAACAAACAACATTTGTTTTTGAAGCTTTTGTTTTGACAAGGTTCCGTCCCAATGTCATCGCCGCGATTATACGAAGCATCTGTTATTACTAGTCCGTTTTGGTTGTAGATGCGGTCGCACCGGGCGGGCAGGCAACAAGGGCTACGCGTGGACGTTCCTGACGCCGGAGCAGGGGCGCTACGCGGGCGACGTGCTGCGAGCGTTCGAGCTGGCGGGCGCCGCGCCCACTCCCGACCTGCGGACACTGTGGGACACCTACAAGGAGGCGCAGGAGAAGGACGGCAAGAAGGTGCACACTGGCGGCGGGTTCAGTGGGAAAGGTCAGTCAACGCTACTCATAATATAAACTAGCTGTGCCCCGCATAAATTCCTATCCCGTAACGTATGTGAGGCATTACCAAGCGTCGCTTTTTTGCTGATTATTCAAAGTACCCTATATCTTATTTCAATCACTAAAGTATCCCTGTACCAAATTTCATTCAAATCGGTTTCACCAAAAGAAAAAATAAACAAATAGTCTATAACCTTCCTCAATAAATGAACTATCAAACACAAAAATAATTTTTCAAATCGAACCAGCAGTTCCTGAGATTACCGCGTTAAACAAACAGTCACTCCTCAGCTTTATAATATTAGTATAGATGAGAAAGTTACCTGTTCTGTTTATTTCGAGATGGAACATTGACTACGAAAATCGGCTACTTCTTAAACCCGATATTCTCGTGGGTTCGGGATTTACGTAGATAAATTTCATTTAGGTCGCAGTTAGTGGGTGATATAGTGCCTGAGGAAACTGGGTCACTTGCTAAAAGCTTTGATACCAAAAAGGTCTGTTTAATTTCCTCAAATAAAACAATGGAACTTCGTCTAATTTGAATATTTAAGTTTAACATTCACTATAGTTCACAAACTCAAAAAATCGTAATGAAGAAAAATAACCAAAAATAAGATATCTTAATTAATATCGTAAGTTTTATATGTCTGTATCTGTAAAATCAAAACTAATAGGTAGGTATTTTTGACTACAGCAAAAACTATTCGATGTGTAAACTTACAAGCTTTACTGTGCTTTCAACCGATTTAGTAACCTATTAACATTCTTTCATTTAATACTTACGATTAACGTGTCTAGAAATATTCTAAGCAATGAATACTAATGTTTGCATAAAAAAGAGATCTTTTTTTTTTACAAAATTATTACAAATGGCTTTCTTTTTAATCCTTTGAGATACTGAACCGTAAAAACGCCTTTTTTGACAATAAAATCTTTAAAGAACCCTTTAATACTTCATAACCGATTTCAGCTACAGCGTCTGCATTTCAGTTAATTTGATTACGGGTCCGATCTAATACTATATGTCCTCACATGACTTATGTAACCTATTTTGGCGTTAAAAGTGCGAGCGCAGTTGCTACATATGAGGACTCTATTGACATAGTTATTGCAGGTGTTAGACGGCGGTTTATTCTTGATAAGTTCGCGCTTTGTATCCAGATCCATCCGTCTTTGATCTTCAAAGTCATACACTTTTTGGTGAACGTTTCTTCGCCATTCAAGGCGTCTTCGTCTCCCAAGTAGAAGCCTCTATCCCACAGCCCTTCATGTGCCTCGTGAGCACATCTTTGTACCTCATAAACTGGCCACCGCGTTTTCGCTTACCATTTTCTAGTTCTGAGTAAGAGATGCGCTTTGCGATTCGTTCTTCGGGCAATCGGGATACATGCCCTGTCCAAAGGAACCCTTAATAACTAATATAATTTTACAGGGTTTAAATTCGACGAGTCGGAAGCGCAAGCGGCGACCGAAAAGAAGAAGTACCAAAAGGCGGCGCTCGGACTGCAGGACTCCGACGATGAGGATGTGGAGGGAGACCTCGACCAGCAGATAGAGACCATGCTGGCGGCCAAGAAGATTGTCAAGGAGATCAAGGTACGGGGGAACTGTAGCCGTAGACAACATTCTTATCGAATAACGAAATCGCCAATAGACAGATTTTTTTTGTATGAAATTGACACATTTTGTTCACGAAAAGTCAAGTGATTTTTCGCGAATCGATAATAATGTTGTCTATGGCTGCTGATACAAATAAAAAATTAGGTACCTTTTGTTTTCGGTAGCTCTCTCTCTCGGCATAGGATCGAATTCAGTCACGGGAGAATTTTTCATGATGCGTTCTCCTCTTAAAAGTATTTGTACTCTCAACTTATTTTATTTTCATTTTCTTTATTGACATGGAATCGACTGCTTTTACAAAACATTAAAAGCAACAAATAAATAGCCAATAACAGATTTCTAATTTTAGCCTAACGCAAAATTAGGAATCCTAACGCAAGCAAAAGTGTTATGTTATCTGTGTATATTTTAAGAAAAGAGCTTGCAAACGTTTTAGGTTAGGTGTATGCGGCGTGTGTAAATAAATAAATATTGCAACGACATTACACACAGCGCAATCTAGCCCCAAACTCAGCACTAGGCTTGTACTATGGGTACTAGACTACGAATACACTACAAATTATACTTTTTTTGTTGTAAATACATACATATTATACATACACACATACACATAGAAAGACACCCAGACCAGATACAATAATTTATTTTTAAGCATAAATATTTGCACACGACGAATAATCGAAGCCGCAGCCTTCTGCATTGCAGTCAGACGTTTGCCCGACACGCTATCAAAATAAGTGTAAGTGTAAGTGGTAGGTATACGTATATTAATCAATGAGTCTATTAAAGTTATAGAGACGCCATTGCAGAACAAATCATCATTGAAAAGCTGCACAAACTATGTTAAACAACGAAACTATTATTATCTCTTTCTAAAACATAAGACTCAATGCTACTTGCATTACGTAAGAAAGAGATGTCATAATTTTATTACAAAAGCGATCGTGACGTGAGCTGGGATGGAACTAAGACTTTGGCTAGTTAGCTTATATTTGTGTTGCCAAGAAATTTGCCCTATTACGTATCTAGAAGTGTTTACATATCTCTGATATTAATAGTGATGTTTTGTCCCGTACAGCCGGGCATGGCGGGCGCGGCGCCGGTGGCGGGCGGCGCGGGCGGCGCGGTCGGCGCGGCGCCGGCGGACGGCAAGCTGCAGCTGGCGCGCCGCCTCGCCTCCCTCATCAACCTGGCCAAGGGGCTCGGCGCCGAGCAGAAGGGCGCCACGCAACAGGCGGCCGAGGCCATACTCAAGGGAGCACCCAACGCTCACACGCTCATCACGGTACGTCCACTTATGAAGTCCTCCTTGACGTATCGTAACGTCAACGGCGAATGACCTAACTAGGGTGATTACGGCGGAGGTGGCTCGCAAAACCAAATTTAATTAAAGGTTCGTTGCAAAGATGGCAGTGCAACTGTCCTGACCGGTCGTAGGTGTAATTATATACGGGCCGGAGTCGAGCTTTCCTGGCAAGGCGTTTAGTATCGAGATCCTCCAAGCGACGATCTTCAAAAACAAAAACAGCCTCGCGAACTCTGCTTCGCCCCTCCGGTCTCCGCTGTGCGAGTGATTCCCAATCATCTGGGGAGATGTTACACGTGGACAGATGGCGTTTTAGAACATGCCTGTAACGCAGGTGTTGATCACCAGGCTTGCGCTTTCCAACTTAGCTACTCTTAACGTCCACTTAGCTGTGCCTCACGCAACGACCTGGCCGAGGAGTTCTTCTTCTTCAGCAGCGTGTATTCGCCCACTGCAGGGCAAATGCCTCTCCACGCCCTACTATCGCTAGTCTTCGTCTTAGAGTTTTTATATCAGACCATCTGGCAGGTGGCCGAGGGGTTAGCGGAGGTATATTGGCCCTATTTAAGGTGTAAACGATTCGCATCTGATCGGTTATTATTTTAACCGGGTTTCCTATTTACGATAAAGATATCTCCGTCTTATAGACTACGAGCTTGTCTGCCAATCGATTATATCCAGCAGCATGCTTCGATGTAGCGTGCTGTCCTTTTCTAATAGTGTTATTAGAAAGAGACAGCGTGCTCAATATAGCGGAACACTTTTTAGTTCTACGTGTGAGCACACACTAGTTCTAGTAATTTAACTTCTTTGATTATATCCATACGTTCTCGGTGAGTTTCTCGAGATTGTTAAAACCGTCGAGTTAAACAATGAACGGTATGGTCTCACTTTCTTACGAAATAGTTTAAGGACTTCTTTAAAGATGGTACAATGACACTCTATAGACTCTTTAAGTTAAAAGTTTATAAAATTCTATAAAAAAAGCAACGACATCTTTCAAAGAAAAGTCTCGTAAGTCTATCATGAGAAAGTGTTCTAACTTAAATAAAAAATCTAGAGTTTATGACCTATAAATTGTCTATAAATGTACACTATAGTGACGTGTAGAAATAAAAGTGACGTATTGTATTAATCGTCCACTTTCCTGTAACTAAAATGACGTCAAACTTCCCTAAAATAGCCTCAAAATACCACATACTTAGTCCGGAATCAAAGGTCATACGACACTGGTTTTACCCAATAAGTTCATCAAACTATATTTCTTGCTATAGTATTTATTAATAGACGTCCTCAAACCGCGACTATGTCATTAAAGCTTAGAAAACCGCCGGTAATCAAAGTTTGCGAGGCAAATTAACTAGAATTACTAATAGTTCTTATTTTAGCTAGTGAACAGTGTTATCGTTGAATACGTCACGTGGAAAACGCTAAATGTTGCTCGGTACGCCTACAATGAGTTGATACGTAAATACGTACACTGTAACGTTAAGGCGAAGGATTGATGACCTAAAAACTCACACTCGTTTACTATGGGTAGCAAGATCGAGTGAACGCTGAAATAGTATTTCTCGTTAAATATTAATTATATTGGTAATTAGGCAAAACTGTATTACTTATTTGAAGTGCAAATTACTACTAATAAATACAGGAAAAACCAATGCTCGTACATATTTCGTTTCGTTGTAATAAGGAAAACTATGTTAATAAAGACTTGTTTTAATTATATTTTTTATGTGTTGTAATAGTAAACTAATCGTATAAACAAAACTATCAAAACGGAGGCAAAAAAATGGATAAATTAAGTACCTAAATGTGGTTTCCGTTTGTTTTGGAATTACTAAGATATATTGACAACCAAATCTACAAATTCGTCCTCAAAACAGTTTAGACATATTTTGCGTTGTCTAAACACAATATTTTGCGTTGTCTAAACACAATATTGCTATTGGCTCGCGAGGCTAACATATTATGTCCTAAACGGTGCAAGGAAGAAACTGGAACGAGCACGCTGTGCACAAAGTCAAACTGTTAAAATTATAGTGTACTTACGTACGTTCGTATCAACTCATGGTAGGAGTACTGTTTACTGCGTCGGTACTTACACCGGTTATCTCGAGAGGAAACTTACTGACACAATTAAACAAATTAAGATTGTAAACTTTGTTGTGTCTTGCTTTATTTATAATATATTTTTCTCTTTTATTTTCGTTCTATTTTTCCAACATCGTAATGTGGATGGGAAGTTACTAAAAGAAAGTTATGCAAACCATTTTAGAAGACGAGATTGTGACGGTAAAGAACATTGTACAGTCAGAATACGATTTAAGGTACGAGGTGCATCTTTTAAAGTTTAGTCAAAAACGGTTTAGTAATTGTTGATTATTATTCCGAAGTGTTAGTTATCAGATGCAATATAACAAAAAAATGAACCGTTATTGAGAATATTAAAACTTTAGATATATTATGCCCCTGGTACCTTAAGTCGTATTCAGACTGTACAAAATGGCAGTTACCCTAAATACCATTGTATCCATAAACGTTTTATTATTTTCCTAATGATAGCGTTCTTGATGCTTAACGCAATTTGTTGTATTTTTCTTTTTATTATTATATAGATGTATATATTTTCTGCAATCACCATTAAGTCATTTTAAAATAATTTAAAATGAAGCACCATTAGAATAAGACGCAGTAACTTAAAAGAAGTTGAAATGTTTGCAATTTTTCCAATTTTATACTCCAAATCCAAAGAAATTACTATACGTAGTACAAAGTAGGTACGTTTATTATTTATTTTATTCAGAAGACAAACAGTGACTAAAACCAAATAAAAACAAATCTTAAAACTAAACATCATTTATATGTCTCCGCATATAAATAACTAAACACCTGTGACGTCACATCAGATATCACTCAAGAAAAAAAAACATAATTTCTTCTATGGTTTTCGCGATTTTGCAACCTTGAAAAAGCCAACTGTAAAGTTGGCGAAAGCTCGGTTCGTTTAGAACAATGAATAAGAACGCGATTCAACCGGATAAATAAAGTGTTTTATTAAAAAAAGCCATTACAAAGATATTATATCTAATGATACATTTCAGGCTAAGACTGTAGCGGAACAGTTAGCAGCCAAACTGAACACACGACTGAACTACCAACCTCGCGATGAAGCCGCTAACGAGCCCGCAGAAGAAGTGTTCAGGAAATACGAGACTGAGTTGGAGATCAACGACTTCCCACAGCAAGCTCGGTGGAGAGTCACTAGCAAGGTAAAGGAGACTTTATTTCTAGTGGCATATTGTCACTTTTGCATTGATGTACTGTTTGTGAATGCTTAAAGATGAAGGTTGAGTTTCTATAATTCGTTTCGTTTTAGTTACGAACAGTAGGGTAAAACAAGACGTATGAACAAATTGACAAATTGTCCTTAAAATTTGGTATTTTAGCGGTCCCTGGCCACTGGGAACATCGAATAAATGAGAAAAGGAAGTAGTCTTGTAATAAATACTATGCCTTTTAACTGACTGTCAGTTAAGAATCTTTATATTTAAAATTGAGAATTCCGACTCATTCACTGATCGACTGTCCTATACATTCATTGATGCATCATAACCTACAGACGGGAAATTAGGAGGATGTGTAAATAAAAAATAAAAATATAAATATTGTACGACATTACACACAGCGCTGTCTAGCCCCAAACTAAGCACTAGGCTTGTCCTATGGGTACTAGACAACGGATATACTACATATTATAGTTTTTTTGTAAATATATACATTATTATACATAGAACCAGAAACAAACATTTACGGTCAGCAGAAATATTTGTTTCCGGCCGGAATCCAACCCGCAACCTTCTGCGTTGCAATCCGAGCTTAGCCCGCTGCGCCAAAGAGGCCGTAAAGCCCGCGGGACATTGCTATTTTATTATAGAAACTCAGCCTTAGATGGGTTAAGACAATACAGAAGGTTATGCTTGTATTGAATACAAAACGAATAGATTTTCAATTGATGTGCTTAATTTTAATTAATTAGAGTGCACGCTTATAAAGTTCAATAACCAACCTTTCGGTTTAAGATCCCAATTGACCGTAATGAATCGCACTTGTTTACTGAATCTAAGAGTCACTAACACTTGTATTATTAACCTTATTTACTTATTAAGGGTTATTTTTCTTTCTTTGTACTACATTTGACCCGCTCGATAACCCCGTCTGCATTAAAGGAGTATAATACGCGATGCAAAAGTGCTTTTATACAGTGCATGTGTTGGAATCAGAGTGTTTGCCGCGATGTTGCTTAAACTTGTCTTTTTGGGCGCTTTAGTCTTTCTTTGTGTTAAACTTTTGAGGCGACCGAGATGTTATCATAAGTGTTAAGGGATGTTGAAGGTAAATCTTAATATTATATTTATACCATTATTTATTATTAAGTACTTTCTTCCATGGTTTTCGCGATTTTGCATACTAAAACACTTTATTACCGGGTTTAATTGCCTTTTAGTTATGATTTTAAACGACCGAGCTTTCATCAACTTTACAGTTGGCTTTTTCAAGGTTGACCTACGAAGTCAACCTTTAAAATGCTAACTGACTCGGGAAATAAAGTGTTTTATTAAGTACTTTAAGCCTACAAGGGCGTTCATATGCTGCAAATATTTATTTATAAATAATTGATTAAATATGCCCCAGGTTGAAAAAACCCTTCAATATTGCTGTGCCATCTATGTATTGAAACGTTTCATAAAAAAGTGTAACTTTCGTAAAATTAAACCTCTGAACCGAGGGTAAAACAGCTTGCATAAGAATACTTAAAACATATTAAGCTAAATCCAGTTAAAATTGTTTATAGATAAATTGGACTCTATTTTCCATAAGTACAAGACTACTACTATTTTGTCACAATCAGACAGTTTTTTTATCTCGTTTAAGAGCTTAAATATGCTTAGAAACCATGATGCAAGCCGGATTTATAATGTTTGAAATGTATAAAAATGATGAAATCAATTATTTATTTGTTGTCACACAAACAATTAAAGAGAGGTCAAGTTAGTTAACTTTAGCTTAAGTGATTCCAACCTAACCCCTAGAGGTAATTACGACAAGTGATTTCAACTTACTAAATACCTACTTAGATTTGGAAATAATAATGCATATCCACCTCAGAATTCTAAACTTTTGTTATTGAAAATGGTTTAAAAGATGGATTTTAGGTAAACCCCTATGAGGTAGAACTACTTTCGCATGTCGATATATTTATCACTAGCTGGGCCCCGCGGTTTCACCCACGTATGTCCCGTTCCCGCGGGAATATCGGGATAAAAAGTAGCCTATGTGTTAATCCAGGTCCCCAGCTACCTATATTCCAAGTTTCATCGCAATTGGTTCAGTAGTTTTTTGTGTGAAAGAGTAACAACCTCACATACATACATACTTACATACAAACTTTCGCGTTTATACATACATACTTACATACAAACCTTTGCGTTTATAATATTAGTAAGATTAGTAAGAAGTAAGATAATAGCGTTTTAACTTTATCGCAGTGGAAATACATATACGTTGGGCTATTCAAGTAAAATGTTTAGTCCAACTGTACTATCCCATCCCATCTTTTACTTCTTGGTAACTCAAGCTCAAATTTCTCTTTCCAGGAGGCGTTAGCACTAATAAGCGAGTACTCAGAAGCTGGAATCACAGTCCGTGGTACATACGTACCTCCAGGGAAAGCCCCACCAGAAGGTGAAAGAAAACTCTACCTCGCTATAGAGTCCTCTCAAGAACTAGCCGTCGCCAAAGCCAAGTCTGAGATCACACGACTGATAAAGGAAGAACTCCTGAAGCTCCAGACGTCTGCACATCACATGGTCAACAAAGCTAGATATAAAGTGTTATAAATTCTTAGATAACATCATGTATTGTGTCAAATATAACAGTGGATAGGATGATTGTGGTTTTATTCTGGGTTTGGAGAGAAAGTAATTTTACTTTTGGAGCACCTATACTTTAACAGGAGTTCGAAGGTCTACTTCTTCTTTGCGTGTAGTGATGTGGTTCATCTGGTGTTAGAGTTATCAGATCGCTCTAAGGCCTCTAACTTGACGTAACGACTGCTATCAGAGATAACAACCGGGACCAACTTAACGTGCCTTCGTAAGCACAGAGGAGCTCTAGAAAATGTTTTTTTTTCTACACAAATTTTTGGTCACTCATCTAAGTAATTACCGTGCCAGGTGTTGCTTAACCCGCAAGACCGTGACCAATGAGCTCCTCAAGGTCTACTACTTAAATCCTATCCTATCGTATCCTAAGTTTGCAAGTAGGTATGTATGTATGTAACGGTTACTGTTTCAGTCAAAAAATGATGAACCGATTACATTGAAACTTGAAACGTCGACAGCTAGAGACCAGAATAACACGTAGGCTGTTTTTTATTTTGATATTTCCACGAAATCAGGAGTCGAGTAGAAGTAGGTTCAGAACGAGACTTGTTCTTCGCAAATAACTTTTGTCATTCATGAAAGTATTATTTCTAGTAGGGCACTGGTGTTGGATCCTCTCATGTTGGGACCATTTCAACCAGTTCTTCAAGACCCTTAGGGTTTGAGTTAACTGGTAACTCACGGTGATGGCGACCCACTAAATCTACCTGTTTCTTTGCAGAATTTCAATAACTATATTGTTAAGTAACTCAGGTCACTATCAGTTTTCAAATTTATATCACGTAAAAGGATCATAGAAAATGTTTGAGACAGCACCTGTAGTACTACTACATAATATCTCTATGGAACTAGCACATTCTAGTAAACGCGGTGTTATCCAACATCAATTAATCAAGATAAATGTTTGATTAACACCAACTGCAAATATGTAGGTAAGTAGGTAGACCTATTGTTTGTTTAGGTAATATTTAGATTATTATTTTAGTGAGACACATAACATTAGGTAATACCACAGTTTGTACCTAGTTGGCGCCTCGCGGCGATCTAAAGTAGTACTTACTTACAATCAATAAACGTACGTATGTACGTGTTAATACGTATATATACCTACATTAAATAATAATATCGTGCATATATGATTAGGATTAATAGCTGCGCCCCGCGGTTTCACCCTTGTTCCCGCGGGATTATCGGGATAAAAAGTAGCCTACGTGTTATTTAAGGTTTCCAGCTACATAAATTCTAAGTTTCATCCTAATCGGTTTTGTAGTTTTTGTGTGAAAGAGTAACAAAGTCACATACATACATACAAACTTTCGTGTTTATAGGTAACTTTCGCGTTTATAATATTAGTAAGACTAGCTGCGCCCTGCAGTTTTACCCGCGTAAGTCCCGTTCCTGCGGGAACATCGGGATAAAAAGTAAACTATGTGTTATTCCAGGTCTCCAGCTACCTATATTCCAAGTTTCATCGCAATCGGTTCAGTAGTTATTGCGCGAAAGAGTAACAAACTCACATACATACATACAAACTTTCGTGTTTATAGGTAACTTTCGCGTTTATGATATTAGTAAGATACTACTAGTAGGATAAACGAATAGGCATAACGTTTATTGCGTTATCTGGGTGATTCTGGAATCTTCCTTGTTTACAAATAGCTAAGTAATATGGTTATCCATTATTTAGTGATAACATTCGGCAGGCGGACGGACAGCTGTTCTTTAATTATAGTTTACATTAATTTTTCCATTGCATCATATCCAACCTAGTAGTTCTTAATGATCTATGTTGTAAACTTTTTAACCAACATGATTGGAACTCATAATTTCATTCAGTCCCATTCAAAACTCTTGTAACATAGTTGAAATGTCGAGGTAAGAAAATTAAACAGTAAGTTATAAAAATGACTTGATTTAGACCAGGGAAAATATGAAATTATAATATCTGTTATGCTGGTAATTAGTCCATAGGCTTTAAAAACAACTAAACCGATTTAAACTTTATTTTCACTATTAGGTAGCACTGTAGAAAAGGCTATTTTACATCGGAATCAAACACGTAGAACCCGAGTATTCTACGCTAAGCTTAAACACTAATTAGGTGTTTTAATTAACCATAAAGTGATTATTAATAAATAGTATTGCTGTATATTTATTAAATTCCAATCTGTGATTCAAGGTGTATGCATAAGCTAGTATAAGTAATCAGTCTGTGGAAAATTACTGCACTAATCAAGCGTTTTAGCCGCTTAGTCTGTTTATTGTTCTAACGAACGCGTTTTTCGCAAATCCCACGCAATGCGGTCTACCGCACGCCATCAGATTAGATTAGATAAAACTTTATTGTACCAAAAATCTACAAAACACATCACATAAACAAAAACTTACACCTTATAAGAAGTTATAAGAAAGGTACAATGGGTGGCCTTTTCGCCATCAGCAGCGTCATCGTACTATCAACTTTTAAAAACTAACTAAACGCAAAGCGGTTATAATATCGTATGAATGTGACTTGTATTTTTTTGGTCTTATTCAAGATAGTTTCGGAGATTACCTAATATACATACAAACTAACGTTACCTCTTTATAATATAAGTATAGATAAAATATATGTATTTGTCGAAAAAAAATAGACTTCAATGATTTCACATTTAGGACTTTAACTTTAAAGTCCTCATACCTGCAAGTTTGTCGTTGAATAGTTTTAGTTGTAAAATATTGTTCATAGCACGAATAAATATCAATTTTTAAACATGGAAACTCTCTCTTAAAACTAACATTTAATGAATTATGAAATAGCGTTCCCACTTACTCACCTTTCGGTATAACGGACAGGGCGGCTGTACCAAGGTGCTCGTGAAAGCGCTGTCAAGAATCATCCCTTCGTCGAAACTGATCTACCAAGCTTATGATTTTGCGTCTATGCTTCCCATTTTCGGTATTCCAGACAGTGCTGAGCAAAGCAGAGCAGTTTAGGTCTTGGTTTGGCAGTTCTAGTACTACCTCTGATGTCAGAACGATAAACTCTTCTCGAACAGGGTGGCGGCAGTAGAAAGTCGCCAATGGTGCCTACTCCGTGTTGGCAAAAGTACTATGAACCCCTATATCTTAAAGTCGTAGTAAGTTCTTGATCATTTAAGTTCCTTTGATGTATTGAATCGGCCTCTCCTGGAGCGAGATCAAGCGTGCTGCCACCGATAGAGTGGGATGCAGAGATATTGTGATTGCTCTATGCCCCAACAGCGGAATCTAGGACCTGAAGAAGACGTATTGAAACTATAAGATGTTTTCTGATGTGGCCTTTAGAAATTACGCCCTTCAAATGAATAAGTCGAGACTACCTACTCTAACTACAATTATCTCATTAAGTCTTAATTATTACGAGAATTATAATGATAAGACCTAAGACTAATGCAAATTTTCCACATAGCGGATATCTTAAAATAGCATTGTTATCTCACTATAACGATAATAGCTATTTATACATTTTGTTGTGTGAATGGATTGACTATTGGAACAGTGCTCCGTGTGTCAATTGTTGTTTCATAAAAGACATGTTGTACAACACAGTTTATTTAAAACACCTCACAAAGGTCACCTCACAACTGACTTAAATGATATCATAAACTAATATAGACTGAGATAGAAGAGGACTTTATAACATAATTTAGAAGTCAGAATCAGATGCGTCTAAAGTTAAAAAAAAACGAAATTCCACCTACGTTGTTACATTGTTTTAGTGTAGATCGTAAATGAGTGTAAATTTTACACTCATTCACAAGGTTTTTTTTAATTTTTAAAGGGCCCACGACGACAGTTGTGTCTAGAAACTTAGGTTAACTAATACGCAGGTAAGTTTTTTATGTCACGGGGCGCGGGGAAAACTAAGGTTAGATTCCATAAGAAGGATTATCTACATAAACGACGATAAAAAGAAAATATCTAAAAAAGTTATAGGTATTATTGTAAACTGACAATAACAAAGCTAATATTTTTTCACAGAATTTTAAGAATTTAGTTATTAAAACACTTTATTTATCCGGTTTTATCGCGTTTTTATTCATTATTTGAACCACCTTTTCCCATCTCCACTACATCTCAGTCAACCTTGAAAAAGCCAACTGTAAAGTTGGCGAAAGCTCGGTTCAAATAATGAATAAAAACGCGATAAAACCGGATAAATAAAGTGTTTTATTATGCAAAATCGCGAAAACCATAAAAGAAATTAATTTAGTTATTGTTTAGATATAATTTGCAAGTAAAGAATGAATATAAATATAGATAAATAAGTGAACATCATTTAAATCCTACGTACTTACAGAAAATAGAGAAATTTTTAAATGGCGCAATTAAAAGGGTCTTTGTATTTTTATACTTCGATAAGATAGTGCAGTATATTACAAAACAGTCCATTACAGTATATACTCGTATAAATTATAAATAACGTGGTCTCGTGCTGTCAGATAAAAGGTTATCGCGCGGGAAGATTCCACAGCAAACAAGGAGAGACGTGACGCGTAAAAACTAATTGGAATTCTCGAATGGCATAAACAACCGAAGGAAAGTTTCCAATGCAAAGAAATCATTATATCAGAAATGAAGTAAAAGTTGTGCTTTCTTGATGAAATATGAAGAGTTATTCATCGGGTCGTGTGCCTGTCTCAATAAACGTATTTTCTTTCTTTTATTTTTCGGGTGCGAAGTGACGTAATATGATGGTGTTGTTAGTAGGATAATTTTAATCTGGTTACATGTTTTCTTTGAGTTACGTTCCTGTCGTTTTTATAATATTTATTTTATACCAAATTGAAATAGCTTTTTAGGGTTTCGTAGTCAACATGACACCCTTATATTTAAAGTTAAATGTCTGGATTGGGTTAACAGAACCGTAGCTGTAGCAGTGTTACCGGGCTACGGTGGCTCTAAATGTGGGTAAAAATTAAATAACTATAGTCGTGCTACTGTAACCCTAAATGTCTAGATGTGTCCGATCCTTACCAGGATGTAGGTCGCTTCGGTAGCCACACGGATGTGTGCTGGGAAGTGAGCGTGCCTTTATCAGGTCCGGAACCACACTGGAGATGTGGGAGGTGGCTTCTCTGCCGGCCCCAGCGAGATTGTCGTTAGCTCCTCATTGAGGTGCGGGTGGTGAGCGGCCTTGGGCACGAGGCTACTCTCCTTTGTGAGAACCAGTCTAGCATTGGGGACTAGATCAGTCTTAAACTCGATCCCCGACGCCGCCCTTCGGGGTGTTCGTTCGGGTATAGCGGACCCCGCACGGAATGCCTGCATTTGGCTGTCGGTGGGGACGCTATAACATATATAAATAGGCAAGTAGAGAGTGGTGTAACCCTAACAAACAAAACAACATTTAGGTTTCACGTAATCGTGCTACGGTGACACTTAATTATGGGTTGAATTTATATTACTGTAGCAATGCTACAGTAACCCTTAGTGTGGGTTGGAATTAAAATACCATAGTGGGTGTGGGTATTATCGCATCCGATTTCCGAGCTTATTACACTAAACCAATCCTACTAATATTATAAAGCTGAAATTATGGTGTGTGTTTGTTACTCAATCACGTAAAAACCGCTGAACGGAATACCATGAAACTTGGTATATATGTAGCTGGGAACCTGGAATAACACAAAGGCTACTTTTTATCCTGATAATCCCGCGGGAACGGGACTTACGCAGGTGAAAACGCGGGGCGCATGTATTATAATAGTTAAATCCAGTTAAATGTAAAACTTGATTAGTATGGCTCGGGTGACCGTTACAATTTGTCACATAGCACATTTTACCAACTTATTAGTATGAACAAATGGCTTTGTAGAATGGACACAGTATTCAAAAATGTTATCTTAATAAGTCAAAAATAACACGAGGCGTTTGTGGACAGAAATTAATTGTTGTTAAATTAAACCTCTAGTCACTACAGTCTGCCTGCACTCGAAAATGTAATCAGTTCACGTGGTAGCAGCCACAAAAACAAATGTTTATAAGTAACTGTATTTACAATTGTACATACATACTTAAGTTCTTACGTACCTAAATCTGAATTTGATTGAAATATTTTATCAGCAATGATAGTGGAGTTTTTCTCAATTTGTATAATAAATAACTTGTATCCATGTCACCTTGTGATCTTGCGTGTTTGTAGATATGATCTTGACTAAGTATACACTATACACGTGCGTACTGACGATGTTACTACGCATAAACCGTTTTGAAGCACATTTACCTAAACTTTTAACACATTATTGCAGGTTATTACGTAATGCTACTTTATTATTATTTGTAAACGGTAGATGAGCGTTTAATTACTATCTCTCACTATCTGGTAAGTGATACATTAAATGATCTAATATGTAGCACGTTCAACTAGGAGATAGGAAGATGGCATTGGAACAATATATAAGGTGTAACGGGTATGTTCTTTTTAATCCGAAAGGGGTTTGTTTTAGACGTCTAGGCGCCCAACTTTTGTAAATTCGAAGTACTTTTCGAATATTTTAAGTGTAAAGTTTACTTGAAAATCAGCTGTTTCTCAGAGTACGAGGTCATTGACCTTATGTTTTCCTTTCATTTAGTTTGGTCTACTACCTTTCTTCTACAATCAAAAGTTCAATTACCTGTACCTGTTTTTTAGTGAAACATATAACTTCAAAATTTTCAAAAACAAATTTGGTTTTTCAAAAGTCGTAGAACAAAAGTTGTTCGCCTAGATGTCTAGAACAACCCCCTTTCGGCTTAAAAGGGCATACCCGTTATACCTTGTACAGATACGTCTTTCATAGTGGCGCTGCAACAGTCTACGTATCGGAGTACATTCAGCAGTTCGCTCCAACTTTCGCTTGGCGCTACGACTTAGTGGGTGGTCTCGGACGAAGCCTCTCACCAAGAAACCCCTTTTGGTCGCCGCTGCTTTAGGTATAAGAATTTAACCGCTTCTTAAAAATAAATTAATAAGGTAAGATTATGTAATTATTAGGAAATATTATGTGTAGACAACAGAGCATATTTAAAATTATAATAGATCTTATATAAGATCAGTTACCAATATTTTATATGTATTATTTTAAGATTAGAGCAATTATATCCTAATTCAAATAGATTCACCGATTCACTCACTTAACAGCTTAATTTTTTTAACAATATAACATAACATCTCGGTTATTATAATTAAAGAAATGCTGTTTCAAAAATTTCCGCACCCGACAGGACTTAAACCTGCATCTCCGGGGATCCGTGCCGAAGCATTTCTTTAATTATAGTCATCCAAGTGATATATCAAAAATATATCACTTAAAAATATATCAAAATCTCGGATAATATTGTAAAATACAAACCTAATTGCAATTACATGCTTTAAAATCGTTTTAAAAATTTCCTTTTGATTTTTGTGACAGTTCCTTCATGTGGAAAAAACAAGTGATATTAAAGAGATAATGTTGCTATTACTTCAAATTAGATTTAATAAACAGATAATCTCTACGCCTTGATTTATTATAATCTTTGGAATTTGTTCTCAACGGCCCCCTTAGCCGTATAAAAACAAAATTATGATTAATAATGAGTTATCGTCACTTATCGCCTGCTCACGTGTCAGACAAATAAAATTATCTCTTATCAATAGTTTATCGAAATGGCGTGATTGTTTCGTAATAGGATTATCAAGCCTCATCGCTAATCAGCTATCGTTCGATACACCTTCGAGTGACGACGCGACGGGTAAGCTGTGGCAACTAGACTCGCAATGCTATCAACGAATGCGACAATGTTCACACTACCAACTATGTCTATATGCCTATGCCTATGCCTATGCATAAAATAAAAAATAAAGAATGTATTTATTTATATATTAGAAATATTTTAAAAGAAAAATCATCCACACGTGTTGCCTTCTCAAGCGGCGAATTAAAGAGTATGAATGTTCCCCCTGTCTACTATGTTTCGACTAAGGTGCGATTGAGACGCCATCTACAGGATTTTTTTCTATAAAATATTCCTAGTAAATAAGCAATAAAACAAATTACGAAATATGTATTTATTATCCAAACAGTGGATCCCGTAGTAGGGACGAAGGACAGTATTGCGGGCATTCTTAGTGGCTTAGGTACTCACGCGTGAACGGCTGGACCGTTTTTGCTAATTCTTTTTGTTGTGTTTGTTATTGTCAGGACATGGTTCTTATTAATGAAAAAATATCTGGATCTGGAGCTGGATCGGCACTTACGCGGGTGAAACCGCGGGGCGCGGCTAGTAATATTATTGCTATAATTAAAGACGATGTAGGAAACGATCATGGGGTGGATGGTGAAGTTGGGAGAAAGATAGTTCCATAAGCATACTCACAGACTAAAAAAATAATTAACCAAGGATAGCAAAGGCAAGAGCAACTACGAGTAAAATTGTCATTCATTTCATGCAAGTGTACCACAGGCCATTATAGTATAGCTATAGGTTTTAACTAGTGTTTTACTTCAATAAACATCACTTGTCCCATAGTGCTCACTCTTGCCTTCACAACTTTACAGTAAACTGTCGAACCCTTGTGACAAAATTTTTATTTGAACACTGGTGCTTATGTCGGTACAATTTACTATATCTGGGCGTTCTCCGAACTCAGCCTCATTATAAGTAAATGGTCCATTGTACGTGACTTTCAATCTCCTTAATCTTATTCCAACTATCCTAGACTATTCCTGAAACCAGCATTCTCCTAATATTGGTGAAGGCTTCCGGAAGAGTCAGTGTTATGTAGGTACTCACGTACACTTTGCGATAAACAGTAGGTACGTATGTACGTACTGTTTATCGCAAAGTGTACCAAGTGATAGCAAGAAATGCGTGCAGGTAAATACTTGGCACGTACGATTATATCTTGATAAATATTTTGATAATTTAGTACTTAACTAGAGGTGTGAACTGAACTGTTATCGGTTCTTGAAGGTGGAGCTATTTTGACAATGCACACTTTATGCACACGCGCTTCCATATAAAAGTGCCATACAAGGTTAATACTAAAAGGGCAAAATCATTGGGTATGTCAGAAAGTTTTAAATGTCTTATTTGGTAGCTTCAAAATCTGTGGGCCATGTTTTGTCTTTCACCGTAACAAGAACCTTCAAAGTTAAGAGACATAAACAAAACTTGGTCCAGCTAATGCTATCTTTGTAAGCGTTTGTTTGTAAATATTGACAGATAGATAGACGGGATGTTTGGCGGGAATGCGTTGAGGAGATGTGTTGCTAAATTTTCATTTTTGTGAAACTTAGTTCAAATGCGTGTAAATTGTTCAATTTCAGGGGCATATTAATCAATTTAGTTTCGTGAAGGTGTACAAGTGAAAATAAAAGTGAAAATCGGTGCAAAACATGGATTTCAGCTTAGTGTTCTCTCCAAAGCTCCGTGAACAAACATTGTAAAAAATGGCCTCCTTTTTACAATGATTCCCTCGACTTGACTTTAACTATGACGAATTGACTGTTTCATTCGATGCAAATAAACTGCAAAAATTTGATAATACTTGACACTGGCAAATGTCCGATTGGAAAAAGCCATTTTAAATGAAGAAGAAGAAGAAGATAGATAGACGAACAAACAGACAATTAAGTGAGTAAGAATTAATGATACTGCAAAGGGTTACTTTTGTAAAAAAAAATGTAGCAGTGTTGGTACTACTGCGCTTGCGCCTGCTGGCGGTATTATCCGGTATTATTGTTTTTTTTGTGATTATTGAATATATATAATATAATAAATTAACACCTGATTTGTGATCAATAATTGTTTTGAAACCACTTGGAGTAACATTGTTCTATATCCAATTTTAAATCTGAGAGACAACTCTATTTATATTCACGTTATTCATTTATAATTATCGAGTCAATAAATCCTTAATTACGAGTGGAAACCTAGGAAATGATTAATTACTATGTATATTGTATTTGTTATCTATAACATTGATAAAAGGTTAGAGGTTATGTCTATCGTTCGGTTAGCCCCACATCATTGTGATTGACTGCATATTTCGAGACTCGTAGGAATCACTGGCTATTTGAGCTCGTACTGCATGTGCTTCAATAATTCGGAATCATCAATTTGCAGAGTATGTAGGTGAATAGGTATCTTATCTACAAATATTTCCTCGACGACGGCTCGACGACGCGGGAAACGGACCAACCTGTTGAGATGTACCTAATTACCTAATTCCTGTAATATTTTGTCTTGTTATGATTTCTACCATGCCCTCAATGAGTGTGAGGTTTTTTCATCTTCATTTTTAATGTTCTTAAACTTTCTATATCAGTATCTTCTCATCCTGCTAACTGTATAATATCGTCTTTCCATTGATTTGGTGATCTTACAACTTACTTTTTTGTGATAAAACACAATGTTTCCCGGCTTTAACTCGCGTTATATTCATAAACAGCATTATTGCTATGCCGTACCGACGTTTCACTGTCTTTACAGACAGTTTCCTCAGGGTATCTGGGTCTTTATAGACAGTTTGCTCAGTTTAAGTTGGTGTCTACTCTGAGGTATAAATGTAACGTGATTTAAAGCCGGGAAATATTGTGTATTATTTCTTAGGGCATCCCCGTAGAACACCTAATCTCTAACCTTCGAGACCACCTAACATAATAAAAATCTATTATCTTCTCGAACTTCTATTTTTGGCATTATCATATCTGCCAGTAACCGTGTATGATATCAATATTCTTATATATTTTTGAGCCAAAATATAGTTAAATCTATATTTTAAGCGCCAGTGAACGGGTGCGAGTTATCAATTTATCGAACACGCGTCATATGGCTTAATGATGCAATAGGAAGAAAATATGAATAATGTACATTATCCGAACACGACAGCTAGAGGGCAAACTATTTATGTAAACCGTTTAGTGTTTTGATCTCACGATAGATAGGCTCGAGATGTCGGTTTATCTGGCCTTTGATTTCATAGCATGTTTCCCGCATGTGATGAGGATTCAATATTTTTATTGTGAATTCAATATATTGTATAACCAGCAATGTAGACCTACGGGTTGCTTGCTTACGTACCTTAAAAGCATAATAAACTTAAATTATTCTACGGTTTTCGCGATTTTGTAAAATAAACCACTTTAATATTTCTTTTTTTGTTTTTATTGCTCAAGGCATTTTAAACATAGAAATATTTTTAGCAAGGAAATATATAAATATATAAATATTTCTATGTTTAAAATGCCTTGAGCAATAAAAACAAAAAAAGAAATATTAAATTGGAGAGAAAGCGCATCTCATGTTGGGTATGTTTACTGTAAAGTAAACCACCTGAACCAGTCAATAAAAGCTGCAAAGCTTGACCGGTAGATGGCGCAGAAACCAAGCCTTAGTTGGTAAAACAATTAGGAGAGATATGGCCGAAAAATTATACCATGTCACGTGATTCCTGTGTAGCTCAGTGGTTAGAGCATTCGCCTAACCACTGAGCTACACACTGAGCTTCGCATAGCGAAAGGACGCAGGTTCGAATCCTGTCATGGGGATTTTTTGGAAAGATATTTCCTTGCTAAAAATATTTCTATGTTTAAACCACTTTTTTTATCGGGTTTAATCGCGTTTTATTCATGATTTTAAACGAACCTATCTTTCGCCAACTTTACAGTTGGCTTTTTCAAGGTTGACTGTCGGTTTCAAGGTTGACTGTCGGTTAACATAACCGCGATTAAACCCGATAAATGAAGTGTTTTAACAAAATAAACATTATAAAACAGCGAGTCCTGTGACCCTAAGTTTATGCTTCATACAGGTACGCATAGAAAAAACATTAACACAGTTCTATGTTGAAATGTAATTTGACTTGAAACATCCGAATGATTATTGACCTTTTATTTATCCAAATTATGGAATTAAACTTATTTTTTGGTTTTAATTGCGTTGCTTTTATTATTTCCTCAGGGTAGATTTAAAGGAGTTTGTAAAGGCTTCAAAACGTAGGCACAGGCACGGCATTGCAATGCTAAAAATAATAAAAGCAACGCAAATAAAACCGAAAAACTAGTTTAATTTTGATTCAACATCGCGATAATGGAAGAAAACTTCACAGTCTTTTTAGATTCTTTAAGCCTTACTTAAATGAATGGCGCCTTTTAACAAGTAACAAAGTAAAGACGCTGTTGAAAAGTACTACTCATGCCAGGTATAGAAGGTTACCTACACGGGTTCAAACACTGATCTTTTACGAGCAAGTTGATACTAATGATAAAAATACACTTTACATTTCAACACCTACTTACACTATTACTCACTGGTATCACTAAGACGTGACTTTTCAGTACACACGTTAACACGTAAACTCATATTCATTTTAGTTTTATTTTATGTAACTTCCTCGTGATTCCGTTGACGTCAAGGAAAGTCATCAAATAATTTACCTATTTAGGTGTAAATATTTATTTATTTATTTGGAAATCCAACAGCTATAATAAACAGAACCCGTAGTGTGAGTTTTTCGTAAAAAAAACGCAAACGTGATGGTTAAGTTACGCGTATTTTGTATGGAAACTCAAAACGTGCCCCTAGCGGACGATATTGAAGTTACCAGTTTCCATACAAACTATGCGTTAACTTAACCATCACGTTCGCATTTTTTTTTACGAAAAAACTCACACTAAGGGTACAGTAGTGATAGTGTAACAATAGAAAGCCAATTATAGGATCTCACGACTAACAATAGAATGATTACTAAAATAAGGAGTGAGCTATCAACCATCAACTTGACCACCTACAAAATCACAATACATTTCACAAAGAATATAAATTAAGCAAATTTAAGAGGAACAGTTAAAAAATAAAACAAAAACAAATACACATCAATCACCCTAATCATATATAGCTATCTATGTTTATTATTGTATAATATATCTATGTAAGTATTAATACTAATAATAATAAACATTCTAAGACTTCTGTATTCAATCTGCAATAGTGTAAAAGGTACTTACCATGATTTAAGTGTTTGTATCCCCTATTTATACTATGTCATACATATTCTATATTTATCTGCCAACCACACAATCTTTACTGACCTTCTCCATCTAAAGGTTGCCTGGAAGAAATCGCTTTTAGCGATAAGGTCGCCCATTTGTACAACTTTTACTTTTAAGCTTTCTGTGTAATTTGTCTTACTTATCTTCTATCTATCTATACTTATAATAAAGGAAGAGATGACAAAAGGTCTCTACTTGGAAGTAGATTAAAAAAAAGTGGTCTGGGGGACTTAGGATAAGTAGTAGAACAAAATTATATATTTTTTAAAATTCATGTCTGTCTGTTTCTCTGTCAGTTCCTTATACAATTAAAAACTACTAATCCGATTGGAATTTGGTTTTCAATATTGGATAGTTCTATTTCGAGGAACGTTGTGGTATACTTGCATCGAAATACAATTAGTAGAACCCGAGTCATGAACGAAAAAATGCAACCGCTCAAGAAACGCACGGCGCCCGCGCCTGTGATAACGCGCTTTTCAATTCCGCGGGTGAAACCGCGGGGCGCAGCCGCAATGCAAACTGATTTTAATTGGTTGTGCAAATAAAGTTTTAATCTATCTATCTATCTACATCATACATGGACTGGTAACCGCAGGACCATTATTATCATCTTCTACTACACTTATATATAACAGGCTGCGTCCCGCGGTTTACCCGCGTAAGTCCCGATCCCGTGGGAGTGTCGGGATAAAAAGTATCCTATGTTACTCCTCGATAATGTAGCTTTCTATCAGTGAAAGAATTTTTGAAATCGGTCCAGAAGTTTTGGAGCCTATTTATTACAAACAAACAAACAAATAAAACTTTTCTCTTTTTATAATATTACTAGATTAGATACGGATAAAGGAAGAGAAGGTATGAAGTCTTTAGGTGCTTGGCATGTTAAAACAGTGTCTTACTTAGGAAAAGCAAGACTTAGACCAAGAACATGTAGTCTTTTTTTTTTGAGATCTCATGTCTTTCGGGCTGTTATGCAATTATGCAGTGGTAACATACGCGCACGAGAAACATTTTGTCGATCGGCAGAAACGTTTTCTTTTCTTTACGTTTGAGAGAAGACTGAATAATTTCTAGTGCTCGTATGTTATCTTCACTGCTGTTTTCGTGAAAATAGCTTCGTTCAATGTTGTGTTGCATTTTTCATCGAAATCAAATAGGTCTACGTAATCAATGAAAACAAAAGCGCGGGGCGCAGCTAGCGATTAACATATTTATATGCCTCCTGGATATAAAGTTGCATATAACAATGACGCAGAGCCCAAGGAATGTCCAGTTTAACCAATGAAATAAATTATTTATAATGTTAATATATTGATGGATTAATTGTCGTCAAGCTGGTTCGACGACGGAAATTACTATTTGATTTACACGCGATCTAAAGTTACAATTAATATAAATTATGTTGGTTTATTATTTACTACCACCTACGGATTCCTTCCACTAATATTATAAATGGGAAAAGATTATCTATGTGTAAGGATAAGGGATTCAAATAAGCAAAAAACAGTTTGACACCTAGTTTATAACCTGGATTAACACTTGGGTAGGTTCTCATATTCCGGTATTCCCATGGGAACGAACTACGCGGCTAAACCCGTAGGGCACAGTTAGTATATATATTATACAAAGGTCGTAAGTCACGTTTACAAAATTCCAAATTCCTTCAATAAATGTTAATAACATAATCTACCTAATTCAAAGAAAAATGTAACAACTTATAATACCTTTTTCTTTAAATTAGGTACGTATTCTATAATTTTATGTAAAATCCAGTTTCATTTAGGTTTATGTACTTTTGTAGGTAACGACATCAAGTATATTCACGTGACAACACATCATAGCTCTTTGGATGACTCTCTTTTATACCACAACCCTGCGCACCCGTTGAATTTTGTATTCAAAACCATTCTAAAGCTCATGGTATAGTTTTGGAGCTTTTTGCTAGATGGCGTTTTAACGCTCTATGAACTTTTTCATTTAGTTAATCTTGATTGAGGATAAAAGATGGCAATAGTTGTAACGTTTTTAAAGATTTTACTTGGAAAAGTAAGGGTAGGGTATGTAGTATGTAGTAGGACGGTTTCTAATAAAACCTTATCTTACCAGAAAGTAAGTGACTTACGGCCAAATACTGGCACGCTGGGTACTCAAAATTTGAGGGCTACTTGAAAATTAAAGCAGCTCTCAAATCTTACAAATTCGCTAAAAACCATTTTTTAATTTAGAAGCTGTTTGTTTATTTGAGTAGTCCTCAAGTTTTGAGTAGCTTTCCAGTATTTGGCCGTTAGTTGCCAAAATGTTGCACTTACATAGATGATACTACTTTCGGTTACTGATGAAGGTAGAAAGATGGTAGTGGATTTATAATTCCGACTTTAATTAGCGAGTCATAGCGATATGTATGAAGATATTTTTTTTACAATAAAGTACTTTTTATAAGAGAATGCAAATACGACTTATTAAATTGCTGATAAATTAATTAGGTACTTGATAAGATAATCTATTCACTATATAACAAACGTCTATTTATTGTGGGTAGGTATCAATGTTTTAGGGTCTTACATAATCAGGATCTTAAAAATACGTAGGTTTGTAATATTAACACATCGATCGATCAACAAAACCGTCGTCGTAGTCGTCACGAATGCTGTTATCAAATTGCGTCAATTTTTAATAAACATCTATCACTATTGTTTTCGTTCGGTAAACTTTTTTTAGGCTACCTAGTATTTTTAAAGATCTTACTGGAAATTCCTTTGAAATAATGTAACTAGATGTTACCCGCGACTTCCTCTGCGTAGAAATAGTGCATACCCGACTTTTTAGTTCATTACTCGGGTTCTACTTATTGGATTTCAATGTATAAAGTATACCACAAGGTTCCTCGAAAGTAGAACTTTTCAATATTGAAAATCAGATTTCAATCGGATTAGTAGTTTTTATTTGTATAAGGAACAAACAGAGAAACAGATAGACAGACATGATTTTTTAAAATTATATAATTTTGTTCTACTACTTTTTCTAAGTCCCGCAACTTTTTTTAAATTTACTTCTAAGTACAGACTTTCTGTCTTCTCTTCCTTTATTAAAAGTATAGAATAGATAGGCTAGTAAGACGGGTACAATCGGCGTTTGTTGTGGAATATTTCGCATATAAATTATCACATGAGAAACTCAGTCGCTGGGCCATTATTGTCGTGATATGAACTGTATTTATGTTAGTAAACAGGAAAGTTACCGAGCACGAGCGGACTTCGAGGCCACAGTTCACATAGTAGTTAGTGCGACTCGGTGTCTGAGGCCGAGTCAGAGGTGCCACTCGCGCGCCCTTAACCTCTTTCAATATTTATCTCATGAATTATTTATATTCGGACGTTTCCAGTTATGTCAAATTTTATACAAATAAGCATTACATTATGCTTTTTGAGGATAAGTCACTTTATCCAAAGTATTTATTTGCGGGATGATTCTCGCCCGTAAGTACTTTATATCATATTAGAGATATGTTGAAAAAACAAGGCGGATATCCATAGAAAAGGACATGTTTTTTCGACATATTATTATGTGGCATAAATTTCACAGCGCAAAAATTCAATCTCTGGTCATCTACCTACATTTATTCTAGCTTCTCTCTCTACCTTCTATTAAAGTATAGTATTGTTTAGTTCTGGATAATGCTGCTTTCCTATTGTGTTATTATTAACTAAAAGGTTTTGGGAATAAAATGCAGAAATATGATAAAATTCATATATTTTTCATCAACTTCGTTTTTTCTTTCTGATATGTTGTTCACATTTTTGTGAAATCTTTTCAACGATAAAATATAACAAACGAACTCAATTCTTGTTCGATACAACATCTTATACAATAATATTTACTCTTAATATCACAATTAATTTACAATCTAGTTTTGATTAAAGCTTTCAAGTTAAAACTTACAGCTACGTTTAAACCTACGTCGATTGTGAGATCTAGAGTTTAACTTTTCACAAAATCACTATAATCAGAGGATGGCGGACACTAAGGAGCGCTGTCGGCTCCGAACGGTGCTGGAACAGATGTGACCGCGGAGCCGGGGTCCGCCGGGTCCTGATTCCGGCGGCTTACCACGGTCTCCAGACGGTCGGACCTTTGGGGAAGGTAGCGGCCGTTGAGCAGTCGAGGGGGGTGGCGATGGCGGTCTGTAGTGGGATGGGAGATGCCGGTGGTGATGGTGACACGTAGCCAGATGATGAGGACACGGTCGAGAGGGCCGGGCTGGGTGGGCTCGCTGGGGGTGTGTCTCCACCGGCAGCGGCGCGCTGCATGTCGTTCAGGCGGTGTCCGAGGTGGGTCATCAGCTGAGTTCCCAACCTCACATCGACTCCGGGAATTGATGCCAGGCAACGGGAAACTTCGTTGGCTGCATGGGTGAATCCAGCTCTGAATCGGTCGGCATCCACTGTCGGGTTCAGGGAAAGACGGCGCTGGCGCCTCAGCTTGTGAAGGTGGCGCACGGTCAATTCCAAGATATCGGCTTTCTCCAATTTGGCGACGTTCTCACCCTCCGACTGGAGAGCGCTGACCATCAGCTCCTTGAGCTCGTCGAGGCAACGGTTGATGCGAGCACGTCTTTTGCGCTCGAGCATCGGTTTCATCACTTTGCGATATTGATAAGTGCGCGAGACTGGCTGCGGGCCGTCGTCTGCGAGCGAATACGCGATCTCGTAAGACATGGTGGACATTTGTGTGTTAGTGAGTGGGGAGCGTGCGTTAGCGCTGAGCGTTGAACGCGGAATGCGGATCGTCGGTCTGGCGGGGGCTTATATAGCGATCGGAGGGCGCGCTATCGTGGGAACGCTCGGAACCGTCGAGTTCCCACACGCGCCACCTGTGCGGAGCAGCTGCCGGCGCGGGGTGAGGGGTACACGCGCCGCGTCGTGCCGCGCGTGCGCGCCGTAAACAATCGGCGCAGGCGCACGCCGCGACGCCTCGCGACCGTAATTGCTGGTGATGGGGACAGATTCTATGCACGCTACCGGTTACCTAGCGGCCTAGCGGACACCAACACCACAATCGATTCAAAACTCCATCTACAGATTGCCTACTGTCATTCATTTGACCATAAATGAACGTTGCCATTGCCTATTTTGTATTGGATTGGAATTGTTTGCTTATTCAAACAAATGCGATATATTTACTTTTCCTTTATTTGGGAAGAACATAGGTACTACATCAGGTATGTTTCAAAATGCAGTTTTTCCTGATTTATCTATGTATTACTGATTAATCGATCTATTAATTTAGCAATAGAACATTTGTAAGTTATTCAGCTTCTATTTCGTAATGATACATTTTTAATTATTCTGTAATTACGAGGTGTGTTGTGTCGTAACTCGTAACCGCCACACCGAACAACGCTACGATCACAATAGTGTCCGTCAATTATATTTCGATCGGCTTTTGGCTACTGTTGGCATTCATCAATCTTGGATTAGGGACTTAATAACAATTGACAGGTTGCTTCAGACACGCCTCAGATGAAAGGAGTTGCATTAATTATATTGTTTCGCAATGCCGTTGCTGTAGGTAGCTACCTACCTAACTGGACTATGGTTTTCAATGTCCAGTAGTCAGTAGTCAAAGAAACCATTGTGAGTCTGTTAGCAGAAAGCACGTGTGAGTAGGCGGTCGTGCGCCTACGCAGCTCGCGCGCCCGCGCCAACGCCGCCGCCGCGCGGACGTTGTCTGAGAAATGGTTATTTTCCTAATATGTCTGTTTGGTATCGAGACGGAGTTAATGACGTGAGTACTTTCACCACAAAACGCCCACTATGATACCATATAAATTATTGTTAATACATTTCCGAGAATAGTTTATAACTTTAATAAACTAAGTTGTTGCGAGTTAGGTTTTTAAGATAAATGCTCACACTGATATTCACATCATTAAATTTATTTTTGAGTGTTGGTAATAGAAGTTTTTGGAATATAATTTTGAATTAAATGGAGGTTTACATCTTTTGATGGTGTTTCATTGTAGAGGCGAGAGTAACAATGCGTTTTATTAGGTATAGTTTTTGTGAACTGTTTATTTATAAATTATAACTCCATTTCACAGAAATGGGTCCCAAAGTGTCTCTAAACTGTTAAAGTTAAACTTTTGAACTGTTATAGTTTCTAAAGTCAAAAGCGGTAGTATAAAATCGTGGTTATTTTACTTACCTACTAATTTTTTACTTAATGTTTTTTTTTTACATTAAACATTGAATTTTCACAAAAAATGTGCATACATTTTCTTTACAGTTTGAAAGTTTTTAAAGGTTTCCTTTCAAAGACGAAAGCTGCGTAATACGCTGGGTATCCTTCATCATTTATTCTCTAAGCTGAGAGATAAAGAGAGATCACAGATTTAAGCTTCCTAAACAACATTAAACAAAGATGTTGACTGTTGTTTTATAAATCATCTAGAATTCTAGAACATACCTTATGTGGCTATACGTGAAGGTCAATATATTATTACGAATATTATTAAACGCGTGCCACGAATCAGGCTTACAAATGTTCGTTTGTAAGCGGTAGTAAGAGGCCACTAGCCACTATTTTAACTTTAGCATTCGTCTACAAAACCAGCGTGTAAATGAATAAAGTAATTAATAAATTGTCACATTTCCACTGACCGCTGCATTAGAACAGTGGAAAACTTTGACCGAATAATTCCAGACTTAATGTCTTCTTTATAACTTGTGTAATAAACACATTAACGGTAGCAAAAAAATGGTAAAAGAAGATTATCTAGGTAATTATTTTTGTAAGAATTAAATAGGCATTTAACTTATATTTTGATTTGAAATCTATGTTTTACTGAGGCACTGATAATACACTAAACAGTATGTAAAATAGTAACAGATTCTTCATACTAACCTGCGAGTGAGTATTAGGATGAAGAATCTGTACCCTATACTACTTACTTGAAATGTCTTACTTGAAATGTAGAAATGTCTGTAAAAAAATGTCTTGAAATGTCTGTCGAAATGTTGAAATGAAATGTGCAGTTCTTAGAACTTTTTTTAAATTTAATTTATTCAGTTTAAAAATAAATAAATGACTACTTATTTGGTGTATTATTATAAGTTATGTATTTCAATTTAGGTACATCTGAAAGTTATCCCCCTGAAAGTGTGAACACCAAAGAAATTACAATGATTTTTTTGATGTAGTGACAGAGAAAAGTAGTTACGACTATTCTAACTTTTCTCTTAGTTCACTTGACCATTTAGGGAAATATAAATTTACCTAATTCGTTGTATTAATAAAAGTAGGTACCAAGTAATATACAACAACCATTAGGCGCCGATAGAATCCTTAATTCCAAATAGGTACAATGAGCACTTTACCTCGTCGAGCCTCACGTCAGACGAACTTCATTTACTTGCTAACTACATAGCTATTCCGAGACCTGGGCAAAGGCTGCGGTTTAATACATAACTAGAACCGTGCGGTTTGTAAATTAATATTAATATATCCACCGTGTATAATACAGGCTTGGAACTGAATAAGCGGATACTGTTTTCCTTATTGCGTCATTATAAAGATAAAAACTCTGGAACGATGAGTTACTCTGAGCGTTTAAAATTGTGAACAAAAGATAGACGTCATATCATCTTACCTAATATATTTATCTCATTAAAGTTTTTCCATAAGAATTTGGGTATATTATTTATAGCTCTCTTTAGCATTATCTAAGAGCAATAATTGGTGGTAAGATTCAATCTGCTGTATTTATTGCAATGGTCATGCGGACCTGTCCATGGTTATAGAAGTAACAGTCACTGAGGAAAATAAGTCGAGATACTTGCACATTGTGCGTAAACTACCATAGGTAGTTCTTAACTTTTATTTTAGGTATCCTAGAATAATCGTAAGGTGATACGATGATTATTATGTTCTTAAAACAATAAATAAGTTTCATTATTGCTATAAAACCCAAACACACCCTCTCACATACACTCAATCATCATACATTCTACACACAGAGAGGACTTCCCTCACGTTTAATTAGTATAAGTTTATATTACATTTCGTTTTTACTACGATTAAAGTGTTTTAGAGATAAATTATTAGCTTACTGAACAATTATTGTACCTAGTAGTAGTCTGTGGGGTTTGGCGCTGGATGCTGAAACACAAGCTCACGCTTAGTTTAGCAACAGTGGCTAAAATATATCTGGAAATGTATGTACCTAGTTTCTAGTACCTACTTGTTGTTTTCGAAATAAATTTATTATTATATTATTATATTATTATTATGTAATCGATCATATTGTCATTTACCGTCTGGTGAGATAGTGATAAAACGTTTAACCTACTAGTATATATTTAATAGGTATAAGATACGATTTATAATTAGCTCGTCACGAGAGCGAGCCGTCGTTTTTTCGTATGAAGAAAACGCGATGGACGTGCCGCGTCAGTCCTTTCTTCCGATGAAGGTCTAAAATAAATCATCCCTCACTATTCTACTAAAACATCAAATGAATGTTTACTATAAAAATTCTAAGTATTTAGTACCTACTTGCTAAATTTTTCCTAACTGAACTTTAATTGATATCGATATTAATATTCAATTTGCAATATTGTTACGTCGATACGCATTAAGGTTAATGACAGGAGTCATGAACGATCACTTATCAACTGTAATAATAGGAATTTTCCTATTTATAAAGTATATTGTTAATATTGTTTATTGACTCTGGCTAAGCACGCGCACAAATGATACACATTGAATTGGAGCTATCTCGAGTAAATAAGGCAACATTGTCGGTACTATTTTTGTATGACATTGTGCTAATTATTTTGCCACTTATTATTAACATTATGATTGTTAATTTGTAAGATTTATTTCACTATATTTTTTTGTCTAATTGGTCTTGTTCCTAATTTGTTTGTGTTTGGGGTGATGACCCGAAGTCGATCGGGCGCTCATATTTTTCCATAGAGATAAGTGACATTGTTTACATATCGAGTCAAATGATCGCTCATGCCGAATAACCACGTTACGGCACACGTGTCAATGTATGTAGGTACTTACTTGATGCAGCACGAGTACAAAGATTAGTAGTACGAAAAATATGCTTGAATGTTTTCTTCAGAAATTTGCTTATGCAGGTTTGGTCACGTATCACCTATTTCTGGGGGTTTAACCTCGGTAAAGTGCGTAGCGTAGTTAGGTGATCGGCTGTCGAAGGTATACGTGCCTCCGGCGGTGTTGGTCACCTACTGGGTTTAGCAAAGTGTGGATGACGCATGCGTATTACACTGCGCTCGTGCTGTCGACCGGTAAACGTTTGAGTACGTTGCTGTTTATTTTTACGTAACTTGGTGAGTTTTTGACTTTGTTTATTATGTATGAGTCATGGTAAACAGAAGTATTATATTAATAAATATACAGTAAAGTAAATAGTATCGACTCATACGTTCTATAGTAAAACCTCAGCAAAACTCTCATATGGATTTTGAAAATGCGTTGATAAATTAAACAAATCAAATTAAATGATTAGTCAAACTTTATAACTTATACGATGTAAGTGATCACGTACGATACCTTTACTCACATTACCTACCTATAATACTTTTATCACAACAACGTATTCATTGACGTTCCATTTTTTTAGATAATTGTAATTTTACGATAATATTCTTCTTTGCATATTTATCAAAAAATTATTAAAAAAAGTACTATTCAAAATTTACATTTTACCGGGTCTTAATCGCGTACTATTTTTAATTTACCCGACCCGATTTTTTAATTTTTAAGACCCGGTTAAATGTAAATATATGTTAACAAATCGTGTGAATTTAAAAAGTTTACTTTTCAAAATTTTTGTTTGATTACAATTTAACATCGCTTAAATCGAAGAAAAAACAAAGTTATATTTTATAGTATGCTGCTGCATACTCAACTCTTAGGATTGGCCAGAAAAGTTTCCCCGGGCCATTACTAATCCCATGACAAAAATAAGAGGCCGGAAATCACACATTCTAATCTACACGCTCAAATTCTGAGAATAACTGAGATCTGAGTTTTACCTATGTAGTAGCGTCACGGTACCTACCTGCGATTCTCTCGTTACGTAGTTTTATAAGAACCGCAAACTGGTTCTGGAATGACGAATGTGGTACCAATTACACGCCTCAGGTAGGTATAGATTATAGATAGACCTATAGTCATAGGTGACGCATTGATTTGTGACCTCATCGATTTACTCCTTCGTCAGTATTAAATATATCATGATTAGTATCAAATTCGTAAAATAAGTCCCTCGATTTTTGTTGTAATTCAATTATATCTCGCGGCGAAATAGCTGTTATCTACTACCTACTGCTCTGTGTCTGCCGTGGAACTTCTTTGATGAAACTAACTCTAAGTGCCGTTTAGCAGTTTTGCGATAAAAATATATTAGGTAGGTATCACATTGTCAGTGGTGTCAACTACGTAATATATGGTGCAATCAATGACGTATTACATGAGGTGTTATACAAAGTATGTGTTTGAGTGTTTACTATGTAACGAAATAAGTAACAAGATTATGCTTTTATTTGGTTTTCGTTATCAAAGTTTAACTGGATTAATCACGTGCGTAGTTGTAGAAACTAACATTTACGTACCTAAATGTAGACTACTTTGTATTGTGTCGTCAATTGGACCACACGTTACAATCCAACGTAGGTAAGTTGATATTGCTCTATCGATGTTGTAAAAAGAATTGCCGTAACTTTTAATTATGTTTATTAATTTAAATTAACAGCTTACTTAATATTCAAATTCTATTAATGTTCATCACCTAATCTTTTTTTGAATCCCACAGCGGCGGCGCTGAATAAATAAGCAGGTAGCTGATGCGGCGGGCGCATTGAAGTAGCAGCATGTTAATTCGTAAAATTGTGTTCAACATGTGGATTTCAGTATTAACTGATACCTAATCCTACGGTCATTTGTGTTCATTCGGCGTCTCTGCAAATATTATCTTAGCTGGTATTCGGCGAAAGGCGTTGCTAGCGGGTTCTACAAAGTCGGCCGAAGCTTTGTCGTCTCGATGGCGCCGCGCCGATGCCGTCAGGGATTTGCAATGCTCGCTAAATATTTGTACCTCCAGACCATCCCCGACTAATGACTTACATGTGCATATTTTTTTACTTGTCGCTTCTCTCTCAAGTGGCACCAAAATACTACCCACGTTGAACACAGTTTTCATTGACGCACTTAAACTCAACAAAAAAGAATGACGCATATGAGTCGCTAGGCTACCTTAGTCTAGTGTAGGTATAGGTAAAGATTACTCTAGACTTTTTGTTGATTTAATTACCTAACACCGTTTTTTACCGCTGAAGGTTGCAAATTAGCAAGCGTTTTGCCGTTAGTATTATCATCGTCGGCATCTCAAAACGACAAAAACTACTGAAGAAAAACTTGTGTAAGAAAACAAAGAGTCGTTCGCACTTGTGTCTCACGTGTTCGAGACTAATTTTTCTAAGAATTCCAAACAATGGGTCGAAAAACAGGTACAGAAGCAAGTGCAGCAAAGTAAACAATAGTCGAGTGGGGTTGAGACACTTGCTGTACCCCGGCGGTCGGAGCTGAAATTGTGGCGCCAATTTTTTTCAAGTCACCAGAGATTATACAGCCGGTTTTGTCGAGGTGTCGGAGCAAACGACGTGAAAGGTCTGGGTTTTGTCTTCGTCGTCAAGTGTCATCCACTTGAATGCATGTGGTAAATTACATCTAAAAATAATTTGAGATGACGTCTTGTCGTTATCGTCAGACTGGCGACAGTATTCAGTACTTAAACTGTGTCAATAAAAAAAAGCAGAGTTAGCAGGATAAATAATTATTTTCAAATCTCTTTGATGTAATGGTTTTCTATGTGCAAAAGATATGAAACAAACAAAACAATATCTAGAAACGTTTTGTTACAAATAAAGCTGAATTGACTACAATTGCTATTAGAATCCGTGATGCAGAAGCCCAAGAAAATGGTTTTAATTGTTAAGAACTTCTGTATGTTCAATGACTGCATACAGAAATATAAATTGAAATAACCACTTACTCTATTCACAAGAAATATTTATGAATTTCTGATGAATGGGTATACCCAGATTAATCATATTGCAGCGCAGTGTGCCGTATAATTTCCAAAACTTTAAGCTCACTGTAAAACTATAATGCGAATTACGCCTATTTGAAAAAAATCTTCAATACATTTATAATACCGATTTAGTTTTGAAAACGTTTGTCTTCGTATACACCCGTGAATTAACCGAAAATGGTACGTTTTTGTATGCAAGTTATGGTTATGGGCGTTGTAAAGATTCCGAGAAACAACATTAAATATTCCGAAACCCTTTTCATGTAAAATGCGCGAACTATCCACGTGCTCGAGCCGACAAACGGGACAACGAAGCTCTTGTAGTTTAGAGAGTAATTCTCATTATTTGTGAAGGACGCGCTACAAATAATAAAACCCAAAGACTCTTTGCCGGAGCCGCTCCCTGCCTCCTTGAATAGAGAATGACGTTTTAAATCTAAAAAGTCATATTTTAGATGAACGTTTACCTAAATTTTACAGCCCATTATTAAATTTTATTTTATTTTTCGAGTTTTACAATCGCTTTGTGGTGTCACCGCGATTTAACGGTTGTTATAATGGTAATTATCGCAGATAGATACGACGTTAATGTCTTTTAATATGCTTTTAGCGTGTGTTCTTAAGAATTTATCGTTATCAAGCACCTATAGCTGGAGACGTTGGTGTAGCCGAGCCCCGTAGTCCGGAGAACCGAACGCAAATTACCAACTTCCACATAATTAATAGTTTGGTATGTGTCATTCATGATACCGACTTGAATTTATTGCCTGCAGTGTGTAATTAGTAATTACTGATTCGGTGTTCCAGCATTCGGTAGCAGGTTTTTATTTAGTGATCAATCTGCCTTTAATCTGATTTGGCGTTCGACAGACCAATATTTTAGATAAGTACTTATCTGTAGAGGGAATTTTATGGCCTCTGCATTGATAATAATCGGTTGTTTTCCTCTTGTTAGATTGTACGTAGGTAAATAAAATCTGTTTTTTCTAGACATCAGGATGTTGGTTATTCAGTTCCGGCAACAATAATTATAATTTTCTTAACGATCGGACGCGTCACTAGATAATGGATGACAACATCATTTTAGTAGTTACGCAGCGGTCAGTGGATAAACTAGTTGGGGATTATTTTTTAATAATATAATTCAAGAAGTTTCGATTGACGATACAACAATTATTTACTAGTTTGACAGTTACTTCAACACGCTTTAAAGTCGATTAGTATCTGCTGCAGTAATAAAGTGAACATTTTTCATAATTAACCTTTAACGTTTTGTTATATTGTGCGATCTCTCCTGTTATTAAATAAAAAATATACAAATTTACAATGAAAAATGGATCTCGTAACTTTTATTCGAGCAACCGATGTTTTTCAGTAGTCATATTCATTTATTTATTGAGAATACCAGTTCTCAATAAAGTACGTACACATCTTTTTGAAATGACTTAATATGAGTAGGTAGTTAATATGTGTGAATACAGATACCTATAGCTGCTGTGGTATCATCTAATTAGCATCCACCGCTACTAGTTATTTATATATTTCGTATTCTACATTGCTGGTTTGAAGTAATCAGCGGTAACAACCACGTTACGTCAAAGCAGAAATGTACTGCAAGTTAGCCACTAGTAGCGGACGCGGTAGATGCTAATTAGATGATACCACCGCTGATCATATCTATAGATAAACAAATTATTTTAAATTACTGTGTCAAATTTACGGAATGTCGCTATCCGATCTCGTTGACAAATTGTTACAAATCAAAATTAAAAATAAAGTGGACAAATTAACGATTATCTTTATATTTTCATTTTCTAAAGTTATCTTAATAACAAAGTGCCTCAATGATAGAAATAATTTAAAAAATCCTTAATTGTATGTGACAAATAGCATTTTTTAACGCCCGACTCTCGACGTTTCGAGGACTTCACAGTACTTTTATTTGATTTTAATTTTAAATTAGCATTCTGAAACCCGAAAAATATATGTGTTTAAACCCTAAAATGTTACGTTATATTAAGATTCCCAGTTTAAACATTTTCTAAAAAAAGATACTGGGTATCACACCGCCATCAGATTCGTGTTCGGGGAATGACTCTCGAGATAAACAATCTCTAACGTACCTATATTTTTTATTACTTGATTGTCGATTCGCGGCTGACGTCATGGTTACCTGCAATTTTCTTATCGTATCGCCTCTGCCATTCCGGATATAATCAGAAACTGGTATATTGATGACGTTTTGGGCGTGTTATTGTCTTTTCGTAATTTTATAAATGAGTCACGACTAACAAAAAAGAGTTTGAAACATTTTGCTAGAGTTTGTTTTTGCGACATATGTATAAGGTAGGTCTACCTTTCTATATTGGCACTGTGTTTTTAACTGATTCCCCATGAAAGAGTTTGTTTTCCGTATGTACCTATCGTGTATGTTATGTTTTTTTTTTATTAACAGTTATTTACGTAAATTGTTATCATTAAAGTCTCTGAAACTGCGTAGCAATTTTTCGGCATAACACAATTTTGACAAATAATGCAATTAACACCGTATTAACTCTCAAAGAGTAATTTTTTTATCCAACTTGGCGAAAACCTAAAACTTTCATTTCTTTCAATCCTCGATGCTCTAAACATTTTTGATGACAGACTATCTACGACTGCCTGTCTATTCTATATTAAAAAACATAAAAACTTCGTCTTCTCATACCTAACGATCATATTTTGTATGTTTTGGTGATACCTAACTACAAATAGGTAAGTATTAGACAAATGCAAGAATATAGTTACACAATATAGTACACAAGAAGGTATGGAAGTAAAGGTGATTATATAATACCTACCTAGTAGTAGTCCAATTAAACTAAATAAACTTCCGAATCATCTAATTTCAAAATATAGCTAATTTTAGTAAAAATAACCTCAAATTATCGGAAAAATGACCCGAGTTTCCAAAAGCCACAGAACCAAAGTTTATAGTCGTTATAGTTAAACGTAGAACAAAAGTTAAGCCTAGATGTGTAGAACAACCTCTTAACTAGATGCACACTTGTTTCCTATAACTTTGTACATCGATGGCCTAAAGATTTTTATTTAAAGTTGATGGCGTCCGTTGTGATCTAAATTATCTAAGCAAAAGGTACCTCCATTATCGTATATACTTACTTATAGGTAGGTAAAGTATCAATTCAAAACAATAAAATCAAGATGAAGGCGTCTGGCACTGAGTTCGTGTATTACTGATTAATATCAACGCCTCGCGGCCGGCTTATCGGATGCCCTGACGTATTTACGACTGAGGTACAAAGATATTTAAGTATAAGACAACATAGAGATGACAAAGTAAGTTTTACTCAAAAATTTATACTGAAAGAAACACAGACAGAGACGTCAAAATGGAGGGGTCTCTTTAACACCTCTTTTTTCGTCGGGGGTTAACAAATAAATAATAGGTAGGTAGGTACGTATCATAAATGAGAAAGGGTTAATAATGTTTGGGCGACTGTACCTTCGTGTAAGTTCTAAGCATAAAGCATGTTCTATTAAGTAACTTTATTATTCGACATTATTCTTTGAGATTATTTTTTGTTGTGTCTTACCTAATTAACCTTGTAGACCTTATTATTTTACATAGCATACATACATACACATGCTGCGAGCATAAGACCATCATAAGATAGGTAATGTAATGTAGAATTACTTTGCAAAGTACTCGATTGCAGAGTAACCTAACAAATCTAAATGTATTTTAACACGGAAACTGTCGTAAATAAAAATAATTCATGAAAAAATGGACACAAACAAACCTGTGTAAGCTGTAAGGAACGTTTTGGGTGTTCATTTTCAGCATAAAGTTCTTCAGCGTTAGAGATACTTTTCATATCCCAATTGAGCCACAATGCAGGCGCTCTCTCGGCAGAAGGATCTCTATACACCAAATGTTAAATCTCATTTATGAGATATTAATTCCGTGTTATAATCATCCGGACACGACCGCTACCAGCCGCGAGCGGTGCCTAACCAAACATCTATCTTTGATCTCCTAAATGACTACCGGTCATCGTATTTTTCTCTGAGATTACTCTGTTATCTTCTTATTGCATCGATTTAGAATGTTGATAATGAGTTTTAGTCGTCTTGTATACTCGGCTTCTGATTTGGTAGTCGTGTGTTAAGATAGAGGTTTTGGTGTCTGTTGTTGACTGTATTTATAACTCCTTCCAAGAAAGCGAAGCGTATATTGTGATCAAATTGTAAAATTTGTACTCAACCGTTGAACAGGATTCCTTCGTTTTAGATAATAAGATACCTGCATGTCAATCTAATTGACTTTGTAGAGATAGACTTAAACTTATTATACCTACCTACTTAAAAACTTATTTAAGAATTAAAGAACAGTGTTCAGAGATATCACACCTAATCTTATATCAAATATGTCCACGAATTCGTAACTGGTCAAGTGAATAGATAATTTTTCACCGGTTTAGAAATGATACTCCATTAAGTATAATACCTAACTCTTGTATAATATCCTGGGTAAGTACACCTATAGTGGTAAATGCGTACGATAGTCGCAAGAGCGTAGATCCTTCTCGCGTTGTGGTCTAACATTACCTACAATGGTATGACGTCAATAGCTAGCCTTGTTCATATAAGTATCTAACTATCTAAGTTAGCAAGTCACCTACTGAGATAGTTCAAAGTCCAAATTATTTGTAAAGCAATAGAGTGCACTATACAAACATACATTTATTGCAATACTAGTCGATTTGATACTTTTTGTTTGATCATCGAAAATATTGAGATTAAAGTCTAGTTAAGAAAGCCACTTAGGTAAGTATATATTTACTAAGTAAGTTTAGTAAATATAACAGTTTTCAGAACAGTTTTCTAACAAATATTTACCGTCAATTAGAACCTGAACGGCCTACCTAATTCTGAAAGCCAACTTAAAATATGAGGGCTCTTGAACTTAAAAATTCACATTTTTCTTTAAATTGAGAATTATAAAGTGGCGTTTAAGTTTTGTTTTGTTCTAAGTGTGATACGTATTTACGCTCTAACAACTAACCAATTTTGATAGATTTTTTTAGATGAGTAGGTATTTTTTAATTCTTATCTTCTAATATTATGGACAGGGTAAGTTTCTGATATCGATTTATAAATATGTCAGCTGCATTTAAATTAAATATTATTAAATTTCAAACTCCGAGTGGCCTCTTGTATGTTGAAATATGTTGCAAAATTCATGAAATATTCTTGTTTTGGTTAGCGATCGTTAAATTGAAAATAACTATTTGTCCCCAACATTTCAGTAGATAGATAGTAATCTATCCGAGTTTATTGCATTATTAAGTTAATTAATTTTGGGTGTAATAGTTAATAATCCGGCGGAGGTGGAAATTATCATATTTTATGAAAATAAAATATGCATGAATATTATCTAAATGTTGTTTTTCTGCATTAACCACACTTCAGAGAATACTTGGATATAAACAAATTGTCCTTTGCTCAAAATTCAATGCTCCTTTCAATAAAATTTTGACCTTGACCAGTGCAGGTGATTTTTGTTTAGAAGAAAATTAGAAAGCGCTTCTTATCTCAAATCTGCATGTTTTTATTTAAAAAATTGAATTGTATCTATTTCCTTTCAAACTATTGTAATTTCATTATTATTATATTTTTATCGTTCAGTTTGTGTTTTTTTTCTGTCTTTGCCTGTGTAAGAGTATGCACAGTAAATATTTTCATAGTATAAGACAAATCTGTAAAGAATGTAACCTTTTTGTCTATTGTTATATTAACTAAATGGTGTTTCATGTGCTGTATGTTTTCCGTAAATAAATAAATATAAAACAGAGTTCAAAAAAAATCTTTTGACGTAACCAAATGTTATAGGGTAATTCCGGGGGAGATGGCCGTATGTTTGAGATGGCCAATCGAAAATAATACGATTAACAATCAATATATGGAGTCGCTAATTATTTAGTTCGGTTCAAATCGTAACCGACAACTTATTTCTGTGTTGTTTTTGGCGAAAAAAATAAATAAAAGAGTGAGTAAAAACTGGTTTGTTTTTTCAACAAGTGCTTGATCTAAGATGAAGATTTTACTTGTTTTGTCGGAAATTCGTGGTTTTAAAAAAATAAATGTTTTCGTACTTAAATTGTAAAGTAATTGATTTTTTTCGAATTCTGACGTAAAAATATTTCTTGTAAATTTCACGGTTCTTTTTAAAAATGATATGGCTATCTCACACTGACAATTGGGATAGATGACCAATATTGTTAAGGGTTAGATGGCCATATAACCTGAACTAGTATTTTGAGAATATTTATTAATTTGAATAAATCTTACTAATATTATAAACGCGAAAGTTTGTATGTGAGGTTGTTACTCTTTCACGCAAAAACTACTGAATCGATTGCGATGAAACTTGGAATATAGGTAGCTGGGGACCTGGATTAACACATAGGCTACTTTTAATCCCGATATTCCCGCGGGAACGGGACTTACGCGGGTGAAACCGCGGTGCGCAGCTAGTTTTACATATGTCGAACAAATACGTAAGGAAGGCTACATCTAATAGGGGCATGTGGAGCGTAGACTACCTTCAAATGGCAATGGAAGAAGTCCAAAATCATTCCATGCGATTCCTCTGATGAAGACAATGCAGAAAAAGAAGAAAATAACTGCCAAGGCTGTGGCGAGAACTATTATCGGACTCTGCTTATTGAAGACTGGCTTCAATGTCGTATCTGTAGTCTCAGTCTTAGTTTGGACCCACGAAAACTGCACAGAATTTAAAGATATGTGCTCGGCGTGCGGAAAAATAGATAAAAAGAAGTTAAATGAAAAGTCGGATGGGATAGGCAAAGGGAAAAGTAAAGGAATAGGAAAGAAGAGTAGTGCCTAACTGTCTCCTATACCTATGGCCATCTCTACCGGATACTTCAGGGAGAGATGGCCAACGGTATTCTTAATAAAAAAACTTTGCTTTAAAGTTTGGCTGATTAAAAGACTAATTTATGTTACGGTTATAAAAGATGTTTAATTAAAGTTTATTTTTCAATTACACATTTTGTTTCATTCATCTTAGTTTTTTAAATATTTTGTCCTAAACCTTAGTAAGGCCAACTCCCCCGGAATTACCCTACTAAAATATTTATCTATCTATCTTATGGTAACGATTTAATAAAATACGTAATTTTAACAGTATCTAAGCCCCAATAGACAATAAAATCATTAAATTACATTTTGTAAACACGCAATTAGTTTCAGTATTCATTTAGTTAAGTTACTTAAAGAATGTTTGCATAGAAAACTTAATCTCTTCCATACATTTAACACCGCCGGTTTCTTAATTCAAATTACTTGTTAATCGTAAAGACTTTTAAGTGATACCTCACATTAAATTAAGCGATTTAAAAATTAATACTCTTAGTAGCTTTACGATCTATGTAATAAAATCAATGATTAAGCAATAAGCAATAAAATCGGTGTCACGGATAGAAAACTGTACAAAATGTTTTGATAATTGTTTTGTTAGATCATAATTAAAGCAGCATTTAGATATATGATAAGTAGATTGATCAATTCGTAAGTATTAGAACATAAATACCCTTTTATATAACAATTGACTAGCTGCGCCATGCTTGTTTACACGCGTAGTTACATTCCCTGTGACAATTTCGATATAAAAAGTATCTAATGTGACAATCGGTGCAGGTTATACTAAATTCAGCCGTATTTTCATTATTGACAGGTAAAAAAAGTTTCGAATACCTATTATGTGTAATTTCCATCAGTCAGTCAGTGAAGACATATATAAATACCCGTCAGTCAGTCAGTCAGTCAAGCAAGCCTTTTATAGATATAGTTTATCCGTTATCCTATTAGGTGAACGACAAACGCGGTACCTTTTATGCGAGTAACTATAATGTGCCATGTTTCTATTTGACATTTATTTCAATTTTAATTACTTTGACGTTCTAATTCATATGAAAATTATTATTATAATGATTTAATTTTGAAGAATTCCAATATTTTTATTGGGACAACCTGTAAAATTTTGTATGTCAATATACATTGACTAAAGTTGAGACACTTTCTATTTTATAAAAACACCTATGTGCGTATGTCAATTGTACCAACTTTTATGCAAATAAAGAAACTGAAACTTAACTTGAATGTCAAATAGTCGTTGATTGTAATTGTGTCCTACGTTGTCGCATGAATCTGTCTGTCAAACAGTCAAACAGATGAATGGTCGCATTATGTCGCGTCGCGTCGATTTTTATCGCGTTTCGTCGATCACCCAAGATAACTAGTTAATGGGATTACTTAGAAGCGTTTGTCAGCATATTATGTCGCTGAGGTCAAATTCGTAACGCCATCGTTACCCCTTGGTCGAAGGCTATTCTGGAGGTCTATAAATAATCATATTAAAGTTCTCCTGAAATAATCATATCAAATTTCATACCGTGATTTTAAAGAACTGTGTATTTTATTAACCAAATACCTACCTAGTTTTAATATGAAACCTTCATATTAAAACTATCACTGGGGCAGGGGGTTTTAGCGGAGACGATAACTAACCCTATTTTAAGTTTTTTCTATCAACAAAATGGTAGGAAGTTGGTACAGTCTGATATAAAGTTTATTTTTATTATCGTATTTAAGTATCAACAATCATTTACCCTAAAACCTAATTTTAGATCTACTTAGGTATATATTTTATATGTATGTTAGTCTGTAAGGTATATATTTACAGTTTGAATTATTATCAAATGTTTTATACATTATTATATTAGTATCTAAGTTCCTGCAATACAAGCTTGTGCTTAGTGTAGAGCCGCGATTTCTAATGTAATTTTATAAATGGTTGGTAAGATACATATTAATAAATAAATTCATTCATTCATTCATTCTATAACATTATCAAAATTAGTTCTGCAATTTAGGCGCGAAACCGCAACAGAGTTATTTTCGCATTTACAATATTAAAACATGATTTAGAGCAGGATCACGAGGCGTTCATTAAACTCCATAACTAGTCAGTTATAAATTAATTGATTTTCTTGTTTATAACCCAATTGCACGGTTAAAGACAAGAAATTGAAAATTAATTAATAGCCATCGCTGCTATACGATATAAAACGAATATTCATTTCAAGCTTGTCTGTAAAGGTCCTCCCTCACCGCGAGCATTCACTTGTAATGTAACAATAACATTAGACTTTGAGCATTACATTACAATAAGTACTATTTGCCTGACTGACGAGCATTCGCTTGTAATGTAACCTACTCGTGAAGCGCATTGACAATACACAAGTTGTATATCAAATAATATACTTACTACACAAAATCAAATATTTTAATTATTTTAAATAGTATCACATATTTTTTCAGATACGTCAAGATGCATTGTATTATTACAAGGTGCGCGCTGTATGTAATGCTCGAATGTGTAACGTTACATTACATGATCCCGGCGAGGGAGCACCTTAAAACGAATTTTCAATTCAAGCTTGTTTTTAAAGTTATTAATATGTACTCGTTTTGTATAAAATACTTGCCACCGAAGTATTATTTGTCCGTCAGTATTTTCAATTTTATTTTACGATAAATATAAATTGAAATGTAGGTATGCATTAATATTTTTCGTTTTTACCGTTATGATTATGTTCGTTATTTAAAAACGTTACAAAAAGTCGAGTTTACAACAAGCCTATCGCCGTCAATCAAAATGTCTTACATGTAGTTTATAAATAAAATAAAAGTAGTTACTGCTTGGTACTACCTACATTTATTAATGTCTGAAATCTATACATATAAAATTCAAAGTACTTAGGTACGGACCGACTGAACTTTACTCTGTCTCAGAATAGTAAACTTAGAACTGTCACAGTCAAAGGAAAATTTAAATAAAGAGCTATCGCTTTCAAATAAAATATGTATCAGTTTTCTGTTTACTTTTTTGATCTAAGATTGTGAGACAAAGTAATATACCAACGAATAGTTGAAGAAGAAAGAGTACAGATTTTAGTTAAGATCTCATGTAAGTTACAGTACCTAATGTCTTTTTTGAGAGTAAATGTCTTTAAGCCTGGTTTTTGGAAATCCCCGCGGGATTAAGCCTTACGCGAGTGAAACCACCGGGTGCAGTTAGTATAAGTACTACATATTCAATTAAACTCAATCGTGAGGTGACTGATGTTGCTGTTTTGAAAAGTTCGATTGGATGTAGATGAAGTGGCAATCAATTCGTGTCCAAAATATAATCGCATACAAAAAAAACATGCACTTGGTCTATACTTATGTTACTTCGTCGACATCATCGTCGTTTGCCATCAGGTTAGATGACGTCAAATGCTAGCCTATCCCACATAAAAAAAAACAACTACGTAGGTATATACATAATATATCAAGTCGGGTTTCAAAAGCGTTTATAATATTAGTAAGATTAATAGGATAGGATAGTAGGGTATTTCAATTTAATAAAAGCATGTGTATGCTATCTTTAAACTCAGTTTAAAAGCGCAAAAATCATAACAGAATGAACAATTAAAATATACCCATCGTGGTATTTCCATGAATGGATGTTTTATTCAGTACTGCACTAGTAAGTATTCAGGCACTCACGCGCACAACCTTTGCGATAATTATTGCAGTAGCGGTGGGAACCGCCTCAGACACATGAATGGATGGTTTTTATTTTTATTCCTTTTATTTTTTACTATTAATTCAGTATATTAATGGGTTTTGTCATTAAATAGGCTGGAAAAGGTGGTCGAAGATAGACTGGGAAATGGGAATCAATTATGTAGAATTTTCTTGTTTTTTATAGGGTCTAACGAGGGAATTGATTCTGAGAAGAGTTTTAATGATCGTTGTAAACTATGAAAAAATAAAATATGGTATTTTGCACTAGTTATATCTGGATGTATTATTTTGTACAAAAACGAAAAAAGTTATGGGTAGGTTAATTTTTTAACATATTTCTTATTTTTTAATGTCGTAGTTTCAAAATTCTCGTAGTAGCTTTCTTGCCCAATTCAGTACACATTTTGAAGCGGGTGCCTGCCTATATACTCCACAATAGAGGTATGTCGACCATGCGTCATTTGAACCTAAATCTATCCTTCAGATCCTTGAGATGTGTGTTGATAGATAAGTTATTCTCGTTTTTCTTTTATATTAATAACCTAAAAAAATTAACCATATTCGCAATATGTAGGTAAAAATAATTATTCCACGGAAATAATCAAACCCTATTACGTCGCCCACTGCACCACAGTGGTCGTCTATAAAAAAATAATTACCGTCATCGTCTAAACATCCCAAAACAATTAATAAAACTCAATACAAAGTTAAATCCGATCGCCCGCCCACACGAACTACCGCTGTAAAAAACGCGTCCAAAAACGTATGTAAGTACTTAACGTAGTAATGCACCCACACTAGTATAACCTAATGCTACGCACACAGGCACACGTCACCCATTAGTATGTGAGTGGCAAGGAGTTACGCGTGCTCGCCACTCGCTCCTCGGCTTCTTCTTATTATTATTGTTGTATAATGTGAATGGTAATGCGTGGTTGTTCACGATCCCGCATAACACCTGCCGTCTTTTCCCACAGTTCGAGCGCGGGCTCGTCGCGAGCGCAGGAAGTGTGCGGGTGCGAGCGGGACGCGTGCACTGCACGCGCTCTCGCTCCGTGATCGACAGAGATAGCGATAGGGACACGCTTTTAAAGCTACGGCTACGATCTGTAGCTTTGCTACGAACTTTTGTAGATAAGGTTCCAGAAAATTTTCTTTAGATTTTTCGATAGGTGAGCGTTTGGACACTTCTTTTCGTATATGTAGTGTATACGTGTAGACGTATCTATAGACGAGTAGTCACCTAATGGAGTTTTCAGGTTGACCTTAGGGCTTCACTTGGCCTAACGGCTGCCCTTAGAGACATAATAACCGGAACTAACTTCTTGACTTATCTACCTTCAGAAGCACGGAGAGCCTCGAGAAAATCATGATTTGCCATACAACTTTTCTGTCACCCAACCAAGGATTTGCTTTACTCGCACAATTATACAAGATCGGCAAGCTCCCGTAGGCCAATGGCCCAATTTGACCATGTCTAAGATGTAGCACACTTGCCTAGGTTTCTTAATAACATAAATGTTAATACATTTGTTATAGGTTATAGTTTAGTAGAACGGGTTAAACTCAAAACCGTAATAAATAACTCTGTTAAAACTATATATTCGTAAATAATACTCTAGTTGATAATGTATTGACTTGTAAATGGCGGTCAATTCGACGGTCAGCTATTATATTATGGAAATATACAGCTACCTTATTTGTATGTTGATTAAATGCTCGTAAATATAATGTGTTGTATAATAAAAATATTATTTGCAATCTGATATCAATTTACTTTAAATTTTAATTTAAATAACTGCAGACTGTAATTTGAGATATAAAATACACTAGATAGTAGAACGAAGTTAATTTTGTTTAACTGACTTCGAAAAAATGCGTAGGTTCTCAATTTGGTTTTGACGTTTTCTTTTATGGGTGTTCGTCGATTACTCGAAGACGGTTCGGCTGATTTTGGTGTTTTTTTATAGAATTAGGAAAATTGAGATGAAATTTGTTATTTTATATTAATTAGTACGTAATTTCGAAGATCTACATCACGCAGAGACGTTAGTTTGAGCGAGCGTCGTCGCGAACAGTATATTTTTAAAGGTGTATTTTTTTTAATATTTGTGGATTTTTTATATTTGTCTTAGTTAATTAAAAGGAAGTCTTAAAGTATTTTCCAAGCCTGAACTAGCCAATTTTTTAAAATATTCTTTCTTTTTTCTGAAAAACTTTTTTTAATGTCGTTTTGTCCAGAAATGTTTGTAACCATACTCTTAATAGGTTTAAAGAGCACAATGCCATAAAATACAGATATAAAATGTCTTTATTAATGTTGTCTATGCTTCCTGTCCGACGACGTTGTTACGAATCTGTTATAAACAGTTTAATTGGGCGCGGACGTCGCGACCGAGCCCAATTAAACTGTCGACGACGCGATGTCCGACTTGTCGAATTTTGCTTCGTCGTCGTCGGTTCAGTGGCAATCATTATATATAATACAGCTAATACAACAGCAGCAACTGATTGTATTGTTGTTGGTTGTGCAAATAAAGTATTAATCTATCTATCTATCTATCTATCAAATTTGAAGAAATAAATTCATCGAAATCCATATAGTTCGAAAAAGATTTAAACAATATGATGTTTGCTGGAAGAGAACTCTTGTCAGGGTGAAGCTCGCCTATGTAATGTAATCTCCTAAGCTGTATTTGTATATTCTATGGTGTGTACATTAAAGAATAAAGAATAATGACAATATTAAGTGATGTTCCCCAGACAACCTTTAATCTTTCCTAATTCTATGTATAATATGTATGTATTTTCAAAAAAAAAAAAGTATAATATGTGGTATATCCGTTGTCTAGTACCCATAGTACAAGCCTAGTGCTTAGTTTGGGGCTAGATTACGCTGTGTGTGCAATGACGTGCAATATTTTATTTATTTATTTAATCTGAAAGAATCTGATGGTTTAATCGATCGGTAGGTAGGTCGATCTTAATAAGTCTCCAAGTCTACGACGAAAATCAGTACATTAGGAAAAATACGCACTTTTACATTATTTTCCTAGATTAAGTGCATGTTAAACTAATATCTTTATTTTTATGATAAATTTAATTGTATTAAGCTCTTTAGTATTAGTTACACTTTGTAACAAATTGTTTTTGAATATCTAAGTATTTGTTGTAGTGGGTATTAGTCACAGCCTTCAGCTCGTGAATATATTGAAAATATTGAGTAGAGTTATGTATTTGTGGACACAGGTGGTGTTTACATACAAACGTCCTCTACTCGTGGCCACGTTTCCACAAATATTGTTATATCCCTCGCAACTTTACCTTGAAGTCGTAGAAAATTGAATTCAGACATACCTACAAGAGCATTCATCAATGTCATATTGAAGTGCAGTTCTTCTTCGCGAATTACCTAATAGCTCTGTATTCTAAAGCCAATGTTTGGATTATCTAGGTGTAGGAGTGTCTTCGAATGTTTCACAAATTCCTGTGCTTTCTTCGTCTTGTCTTTTTAAGGTTTCGAAGTCAATAAGACACCCTTATAGTTTCGTCATGACTGTCTGTTTGTCCGCGGCTTACCTCAGAGACCATTTGCGCTTTTTGTTTACAACCTTATTCGAGAATGTTGTTTTTATTGATGTGACTTATTGTAAATTTTCATTGCTGTATCGATTATAATAGCAAGGGCATTTCAATTTACCCAAAACATTCAAAATAGTTATAAGGGTTTCTTTTTGTCTAAATCTTTTATTTTGCCTCTATGGTACGATTATTTCTACGAATGTTAAGATGAACGATTCTATTCTTACGATATTTTCAGCAAACAATGTAAAGATAACCTATCATATTACATCATCAAGTACACCGAACTTCCTTTACAATCAAAAGACGATGTAATTTTCCTGTTACTCTTCTATCAATAGCATCAAAAGACGATAACAATATTGTAAAATAGCCACTACTTGAATAGACACCCCGGATGTTCGCAATTTAGTTTCGTTCGAACCAATGAACGATTCCATAGTTGAATTGACAAGAAATATTGTTCAAAAATGGTTTTATTACTGAAAAATATCCTCTATTTTAGTTACAGTAAAGTTTATTTTTCTATACGAATGCAGCTGCAAGGATTGTCCACCGTGTAGGTCAGTCTATTAAATCAGTGAAGACCGGATGGGACGCTCGTGTTACTGATTTTAACAAAACCATCTTATGTTACGTCACTTTATACTTTGTTTATGAAAACTGGCTGTTCATAACTGTATTTTATTATTTTAAAAATATTTACGTGAAAAAGCAAAGATAAGTTTTAAGTATCAACATCGTAATAAGTATAATTAACGGCATGAAATAAATCGAAATGGTATTTTTTACAAATTGCTACTGTTATTTTTCCAGGGTTTAAGTATGATAATAATTTGATATTAATTTTATATAATAATTATGTCAATAATGGCACAGTTTCCCTTGTACCTATTTGGTGTCCTCCGACTCTCTTACAATTGCCTATCTTTCATATAAATGAAATTTGTTTACCGGGACCAGTCTCTTATTTGTAACAAAAGTCACGTTAGTTGTAACAAAATGAAGATTATTTGACAGTTACCTAAAATAGGAATAATAAAAGCCCGTTTCCTAATATAGGCAAGTTTGCGTAACAATTACTTTTGTCTACGATGAAAATGGTTAGCAGTTTTGACTGCGGATGTGATATAAAAGGCGATTCAATATCCTTATATTTCTTCTTGTTTTGTTTTTAAAATTTGAGTTAGTTTTTCAAGTTCACTAAATCAGCGCGTAATGTCATGAGTGACACGGTGGCGGCTTCACGGCCCACTGGTTACAGACCCTCAATGGTCTGCTTTTTGCGACATTTGGCCGAGTCCGGAGCGAGTGTGGTCGCCAAATGTGGCCCGCGAGTAACTCGACCTCCGACAACCGATACTTTCGCCGAGATTCGTGCCACATGCTCCAGCACATGGCAAAAGGTCAACTAAGGAGGTATTTTTTATACCTCTTCCGTGTTTGCGTCACGGCTACTTCTTAATAACAACACCCTGACAACTACCACTTATCTTAAAAAGTTTAAGCCGTCAAAATAAAAACTTTAATAAACGACTCGCCAACATATTATTAAACTTTTATTTCATTGTAATCGCAACGACTCTGCAATTGCGAAATAACGAACAGCTCTTAAACACAGTAGCGACGAGCGAGGCAATGGCGGCGATAAATCAACATCTCCATTACAATTTTATTCTTACTTTCGTATGGTTATGTCCTTTCACGCTCCGAATTCGAACGCTCACAAATTATTGTTTGGTTCTCGTTATTTTATTGTCGTGCTTATTTCTTTTCTTATTTGGGTTGGGTGATTGTTCGTTCTTGGTCGTTGGAGTTGTGTTGTCTCGTTTGCTCTCGCGTGGTGGTATATCTTGTCGTCGTGGTAGCGGTTGCTCGCACGTGCGAGCCATGTTAAAGGCAGATCGTTCCCACGGTCGCGACGAGCCCGCGCCCGCGCACCGCGCCCCGCGCCCGCTGCGCGTGATTCCACTCCGGACACTCGTGCCAATGAAATAAATGCCCGCACAGCACGTTCCAATTGCAAAACGCTATTTGAACGCTAAACTAATGAAAGTGGCGGAAATCGTACTCTCTCACCCATAACTCGGTTGAGTAATGAAATGATTTGTGTTTTAGATATTTGGTCTTTATTTATTCCTCTTTCATAGCCTTATTAGGTGTTCTATTTTTTATTTTTATTGATATTTGTGAAGGTGAACCGCAACAGAATTTTCTATTCAAACGATACTTATTGAACGTCAAGTAATACATACACCAAACCTACTTACATGCTAATGTAAGTGATTTAACTCCCTTAAAGTGCGAATAAGGAGTAACCAAGTAAAACCTTTGCAAACTTGAGAGAGCTACACCATGACGTGATGATAACCTATAAAATTTTCATAATTATTAAGCCACATAATTAATTAGTATTAAAATAAATAAGTTAGGTATTTTGTTTCTTTAAATAAACTATATCTCTTTAGAGACGGATATAATATTATGATGAATTCTATTGTTCAAACAACGTTTCTTCCTACCCAATTACATAAAGTGAAAGGGAGAAAAGGCTATACAAAATCAATCGGTTTACGTAATGTAATGTGTGAAGCAGGATTCTGACCTCGTACGGCCTCGCTTCTCGATAAAACTGGCAATGGCGTCAGCATAATCTAAATATGTAGGTACTTAATGCGTCCCACGGTTTCAGCCATGTTTGTCCCGATCCCGTGAGAATATCGGGATCACAAGTAACCTATGTAACTCCTGATAATGTAGCTTACTTCTGGTGAAAGAATTTTTAAAATCGGTCCAGTAGTTTCGCTGCGAATTCATTGCAAACAAACAAAAAATCTTTTCTCTTCATTACATTAGTAAGATAATCAAAACGAACGGTTATGCAAGCAAGTGCAACCGGGTTGTTGTCACTACTTGTCACCATCACAACAACAAAACACGTTTACGAAAGAAAGTACGTGACAATTTGCATTAAATTAATATTTATTATTCATAATAACAAACTGTCATGTTCTAATAATAAAATGAAATAAATGTTGTTGTCTTAAATTAGGTATTTATGTCGGTTTGGAAACTACAAAAATACCTTTGCGAAGTTTGTTTTTAGGGGCTTGTACAAAAGAAATAAAAGGTATTCGCACAGCAATTTTTAGAGAATTAAATAAGGATTAAAAACTTCTGATTTTTTACCCACGCAGTTATAAATTGCAGCGCGAGTAACCTCTTTATCACTCATTTACAAATTACAAATTTGTGGTAAAACCGTAAAAAAGTAATTGCTGGAATATTTTTCGGAATATCTGCTTTGAATGGGAATCAAATAAAGGCATTACAAAGTTGTTATTTGATAATTTCCAAGTAATTATTTGGCACTGAAAAGCACCAAATGCTTGCCAGCTGACGACATACAAACCACGGATTTATTGGATAGGTACTTGTGGAAAGAAATTTGCCTCTTACAATGTATCAGGCTTATTTGGCTTCAATGAAATCGGTTTTTGAGCTAAAAAAATGCGGTAAGACCGGTAAGACACACAAAAACAACCAAGAAATACTTTAATGAGACCGAGGATACATTTTTTATCTATAAGTCATTGTTATGAACTAATTTTCTCCTTTTTAATCGCGTTGCTTTCACTATTTTACTCAGGGGGAGTCGGAGCCTGTAAAGGTTCCGAAACGTAGGAACGGCATTGCAGCAATGCTGAAAATAATTTAAAAAAAAACGGGATTACAGCTGTAATCCCTTTTTTTTGAGTTTTATTTCAATTCAGCATCGCGAAAACAGAAAAAATATGAACTGTTATTGTCGATCACCTGTAAGGCTGTAATGTACTTTTCTCAATTATTTATTTCTAAAAAATTAACAACTCACAAGTTATATAAATCATACTGCCTTTTATATATGGTATTTATGTATCCTTAGTCAAAGATAAATATATGTAAACCTTTCTTGGTTGTATAATTATTCGTATATATGTATGTATAATGATTGTCTGTTGTCGAGGGAAGAGGGACGTGCAGCGGTGCCTTCTGCATCGCTGTGCTTGGTCCGGCCGGAAGACCAGTGCTGTGGCTGAGTATTTTTACTGGCTACAGCTTTTTTGCTGAGGCCGGCCCATTTAGGGTTCGCACATGGCTTCCTAACTTAGTTGATGATATTATGGTTACATTACTTTTTATTTACCTACTTATGTACCTACTATATTTGGTTTTGTTCTGTTTTGTATTTTTGCTGTGTGCTTGTCCTAATAAATATATTTCTATTCTATTCTATTCTATTCTATATAAATTAAACTCATCTTTACATTGCAAAGTGATTACCAATTATAATACTTATCTCGGAAGCAATAAGTTGAACACTGGAGTAACAGTAATAATATAGTATCTACTTAGGCGCAGACAATAATTTAGATGACAACGTTACACGCGTGACCCCGACCGCTACGACAGCGCACAGCGCGTGCGCACAGAGTCGTGTAACCAGAACAGGCGTAAACTGTAAGCTGAAGCGAGTATACCTACTAGCTAGGCACTAAAAATATTTTCTTACCCTCCATATTATACCCTAAAGGACAATGACCAAAATAAACCCAGCGTCGATTAAAAAAACACATATACTGGTTGATAGCCCTTGAATACCAGGTAACAAATATGAAATCCATTTCACGAAATATTGTAACCACAAATGTCTGCATAGGCCTAAGTTAACTTGAGACTTCGCTTGAAAGAAAAAGTTGTTGCTCAGGTCTCAAGTTAAGTTAGGTTTGTATAAAATGAAATAAATAATTAAGAAATATTTTACTAATCAAAACCGAATTACATTTTTACGTCGTCCGTCGTCAATAGTATGAGTAAAAAGAGGGACAGATAGTGCAAGACTGACAGAGACGGGTGTATGTAGCAGGTAGATGGATCGCGCATGACGCGGCGCACACGCAGTCCTTCGTTACCTTTCGTTGTGATCTGAGCGCCAATAGCCAAAGTCAATCGAAATAAGTAAAATCGGAGTCCGTTTGAAAGCAAATAGTCGTCGTCTAGGTTTATTAGAAAGTACTGAGAAGCGCACAGATCACAACTTAATTATTTATTTTCATTTTATACATACCTAACTTAACTTGAGACATGAGCAACAACTTGATCTTTCAAGCGAAGTCTCAAGTTAACTTAGGCCCATGCAGACATTTGTGGTTACAATATTTCGTGAAATGGATTTCATATTTGTTACCTGGTATTCAAGGGCTATTAACCAGTATATGTGTTTTTTTAATCGACGCTGGGTTTTTTCGCCATACATTTTTGGTCATTGTCCTTTAAGTAAAACATTTTAGTGTTAACATTTATATAAAATAGCTAAAGGTCTATCGCAATCCTAATAATATTATGAAGGTGAAAGTTTTTATGTAAGTAACTGTAAAAGTATTGGAGCGATTACCATAAAATCTTAGTAAGTTGAAACATAGGTAGAAAGCTCATCTGGATGTTAATCCAGATGATTGTGTTACATATACATATGTGTTACATACTTACATTTTATCGTGATATTTCCACGTGATCGCTTACGCGGGTAAAACCGCAGCACACTGCAAGTAATATATAATTAAATTACCTACAAGAAGTGAAGTAACCTCCCACATACACAATGTAACCTATTTTCAAAGTCAAACAAACATTGACGCAGGCACGTAATTCACGTAAACAAACAGTAATAATTTCTGTTTGAACTTAGACCTCGTGCTGTACTCGTACGCTTGTATTGTGTGAGAACACGCGCGCGACCTCGCCTCGGCGCGGGCGCAACGCACGGGCGCGGGCGCAGCGCACGCTGGCATGCGCGCGCGCTTAGCAATGACAGCGAGACTTGTCGCCATTCATTATATGAAGCAAGACTTGAGCGGAAGCGATTTGAAAACTAATTTGTGTGTTATATGGTATTTTTTCGTGAATTTATGTCGTAAAATTTGGCAAATATTTATCTACTTAAAAATAATATTTGAATTTGTTGATGAATTATTTTCAATTGATTATTTTATGTAAGTACTACCACTCTAGTACTTACGAGTAGTTTAGTAAATTTGTGAAACTAAGTAAGAATGAAATATATAGGTAAGTTAAGTAGGTACATTCATTATCTGTGCTAAACTTTATTACCCTTACACTTAATGTAGGTAGGTAATACCTCGAATCTCTAAAGCATATTAAAAGTTAAAGTATCAAATTACGCGCTCTAACGTCTAAAGATACATATAGATAATGTCAAGCACAATCTAGACTTACTAACTTAGCCGTTATTATCGGCTTGTTAACCGTTCTATCAGCGCGAGCGGTTTGCAATCTTTGTATAAATAAAGTACCGGTGGTGTCCGATAAATACAAAATTGTGATACAACTTTCTGTTTACGGAATAAGTTTAACATTCTTTGATCAAATGTTGAACTATTGAAAGAAATACTTCAAAGTTTCGAACATAGATTACTTAGAAGAAGATGGGTATTCTAAGAACGACGTTGGATTTTTTTTTGAGTTATGAGTTTGAAATGCATCACTATCAGGCTACGTTTCTCCTTCTCGTCTCTAAAGAGACATATCCAGTTAAATTAAACACTGCAAAACTGTATGTTCCGAAATTTTTAGGAAAAATTCAGCTACATAAATTGCAACCGCGTCGAGGATCGAACTCGTGCCTCCTGAGCGACCTTACTTTTGCCGTTGCCCTTTTGGCCGTATATTTTACACAACTGCCAAGAAAGGGTTATGTTTGACCTTACTTCTTAGTTTCCTACTTGGTTACCATGTCTCAAATATCCTACTTTGTTACTCTTTTACGCAAAACTGCTGAATCAATTGCGATGAAACTTGTAACTGGAGATCTGAAATAACACTTCTTTTATTCCTATTTTTCCGTGGGAATAGGAGTTACGCGGGTAAAAAGAAGGAGCGCAGTTTACTTACTGCGTCCCGTGGTTTTATACATTAGAATGAAGGTATATTATGCCTATAGGCCATGTTTTCTGTTGATATCTAGTTGTCAATGGTAAAAAATATCGATTCACATAACAATGGTTCGCTGCCTACACGTGAATTGCTCAAAAGAATCATACGAACGTAACGCGATCAATTATCATTTTCATACAATCGACCATCTAAAGGTCACGGGTAATGCCATTCAGTGTACACGCCGCCGTACATTATTCATATCGAAGAAACTATCCGATAATTCAATAAAAATACATTCAAACAATCTTGAGACTTAAAATCTGAGACATAAAGTTAAAGATTTAAGATCAGTGAGCGAAGTTACTATTATGTAAAAACTGAAATCAATCATATAGCATTATGGCATTTTAGTATAAGTGATTAAGGTTTAGAATAGCTTGGTGATTCCAAACTATGGTGTATCGTAAGTCAGGAAGCGCATTGTTAGGTCACGTTCTCACAACTCCCCTTTTCTTCGAGGGGAATAAATAATTGCACTTTTTTCTGTCGCATATGGCCAAGGAACGGCGGATTGTGCAAGATCGTTCCCACGGTTCGCCCCTCGGGTATAAAGGCCGAATGAGGTCAAGAAAAAATACGTGCCAGTACAATACGGGAGTTTCTTTTATAGTGGCAGATGCGTAGTCTAGGGTTAAGTGTGGAATCGATTAAGAAAAGTGAATTGATTGACGTCATTTCGAATTGTATGGCTCTTTACGAATCGCAGATGCGTTTTACGAAGTCTAGGTTTTGAGATTTATTTGCAGAGTTTGTTTGCATATTTTGTTTAGACGTTACTACTGCGCTTCAGTGAAGACGTAGAAACTAACTTTCTGCTATAATAAATACGGAAAATTAGGAAACGGTTACAATGGTTTTTCGGTTTTTCTGCAGATCCATTCTTCAATTTTTAAACATTTCATAGAATTTTATTTTAAATAGAACTTCAAGTTATCAAAAAAAAACACATTAGATTTTAACTTAACTCTATACTGTCGTAAACCGTAAACCCAATTTTATTATCAAACCATCTCCCAAATATTTAAAAGTTTCGAATTTCGAAATGTGCCTATTCTATATGGCCAGTATTAGTGTTACGAACATAAAAACTTATGTGTAACAAAAAAAGAATTGCACCTTTTCTAAGGAGATTCTATATTTGAAAACTGGTCGCGTTCCCACGATAGCTCGCCAGTTGTTCGCGTCTTCCCCTTCGATATTTTTTTCTCTGGCATTATAAGGTGATGTTTGTGTGACAAGCGAGAAGGAATTACTTTTATTTTTATATCGTAAAAAATACTACTACCTACTAGAATTATCCACCTTTAAACGAGTTTTATGGCCGATGGGATTAATTAAGCGATTCTTAGTCTGTATGGACTTCATTTGTTAATTAATTTAAGTTTTCCTAAATAAATAAAATGTTAACAAGACAATCCGCTCTACCATGATCTCTTATTATAAGTCGTTCAGCTAAAAAATATATAATTATAAACACCAAAAATAAGGAAAAAATCAACATCAAAAAATATAAAAGTGTTTTAAATTATCCGTGGTTTTGTAAAGTCTTTTGTAATTAAACTTTATTTTTATTTTGACGATAAAAGAACGAGAAACGATCATGGTAGAGCGTGTTAACTACTAAGCTGAAAATTTAGTGTAAACAAAGACTTTCAGAGCCTCACAGACAGTAATTAATTTCAGTACACATGTACTATACTTCTCACAGCAACTACACAAAAAACTCTAATTAAAAAAAAACAAACACACAAATTCTACTATCGTTTTCACGCGTACTTAGACTCTGAATCATAAATACGCAGTCAATCAATAAGGGGCATGTGTATAAAAAGTCTACGTTACAAGCCATTGGAAATTAAATCTTATACTTTACTGCACAAGATGGGTTTTACAATGTCGGTGTATTTTTGAAGACAGTTGAGAGGGCACACATTGCGCTCGCATAGGATCCGTTCCCACGATCGACGGGACATATGGCGTGCGCTGCATTTACCCGTAATCAACACGACGCGTGCACAAAAAATATCTCTTGGACTTAGCGGATCTACTACGGCGCGGTAAATAGAGATAAGATGTACCGGTGCTGCTTACCGGTTAAACTTGTAGTTACCGTACTGTAGGTAAATGTGGTACAGCTAGTTGCTGAAGCTTTCGAGGTTTTGCAGTTCGAAGAAAAAGTTTGCGAATATTTTTAATTGTTATTTTTTGTTGGTTTAAGTGATAAATGATAACATAAATATAAGAATTTTCTAGGATTTGTAAAAAAGTGTTTATACTTACATTTTTATACTAGTTTTTTGTTTATTATATGTTTATGTTTCAGTTTCAGTCAAAAAAGATTAAAAAAATTAATAAAGGTTTTTTAATTATAAAATATCAATGTAATACAATTAGGTTTTTTCAAGAGATTGTGAGATTATAAAAGATAATCTAAATAAATGTATTTGAAATCTAATTCTATTAGCCTTTTTGTAAATTGCAATAATTTATAGACTTCCAAACTCATGATACCCAATCAAATCTAAACATTAGCACTGGCCGTTATCAAATAAGAAATTAAAAAAAGAAATATCAAGGTCGGATGATTTGAAATTCGAATGTATGTTTTTTAGCGTCGGGCAGGTGGCGTGCGCGCAACTGTCGTTGTTCCCACGATGCGCGATGCGCGATGCGCGATGCGCGATGGAGCACCGGGCCCGCGGCCGAGCCATGTGACACCGTATCATGATTGCCAATTAACAATGTTGTTTGTGATTTTTATTAATAGAGAACATAGGTAAGTATGTATATATTAAGTTATTAATTAATCAGAATAACTCCATTTCCTTCCATAAGTGTTGATTATAGGTCAATTGGTTACTGACTTACTGGTTTTACATTTTTTAAACTTACACGATTTCCGTTCATTATTCCGAGTCTTCCCGGGACCACGGCCGGTGTAATCCGTTTGCCGAAACGTCGGGGTAATTTTAAATTTATTTACTAAATTTAAAATAATTTAGTTGATATAACGCGATCTAGACCCGAAAATCTAATATGTTAATGGTTTTACTTTAGTGAATGTTTAATGTTGTTGTGATTCCCTTACAAGTTTAGAGATTACCACTGTCTGAAGGCATGGGACATTCGCGAAATCGGATTAGGCTCCCTTGGCGTCTTACTGCCTAACTCTCTTAGCAGATATACCCTTAGCCTAGAGGGAGACAAATAAATAATTGTCTTTTTCGTCTTCATCGTCACTTCAAAACTATGGACGAGACTATTTTATATTCTTTTAGGAACGTAAGCTTCCGAAATCGACGCTCTGCACAAGTTTCCAGTTTTTGTATAAATAAATGTATTCGACGTACTGAATCCTTCCTTATTTTTAGGATTTAGGGTTGTCGAAGGGTTAAAAAGTACTCTCATTGGCTCACTTTATCCATCCGTCTGTCTATCAAGTTTTCCTAAAAGATGGCAAAAATAGTTACAAAATTCTTAGCGTGGTTTAAAATACGTTCGGTACCTAAAAGAGACGAAAATGACTTAACTTGAAATTATTGATCAATTCAAAATATCGAAATACCGCGCGTGCGCAAACAATACCTATAATAATTAATTGTACTTACTGTGTAGCGTATTTTCTTGCGTCAGCGCAAACATTGATATAAGTGTGGTGATATCACCGTTTAATACAATATTTAATCTATTATTCATTTGCTTGGAATTTTATTGTCATGGAAAATTTGTTTGATGCCTATCTGATACCTACTTAGTCGGACAGGTGGAGTACCTGCCTGTTTCAATAAGTTTACTCTCTCTACCATAGAAATGGTACTACTTAATAACTAGAAAGCTTACTTCGTAAAAAAACGGTCCTGCTTGATGTTAGAGAGGCCCCTGTCTGTCCTTTTTTCACTTTAGTGTTCGTCGGTTAGTTAGATAAGGACAGACTGGATCCAACTGGGTTCAACAGGACCGTTTTAATATATCAAAGTAAAAACTAGGTACCTTAACCTTAATAACATGATTTAATATGATTAATATTTAATTTTTTTGAATTATAGATGACTCTATTATATTATAAGCACCTTTTTCGAAAATAATCCTCCTCAAAATGGAAACATTTTGCGTGAAGAAGTTTTAATAGGAAAACAATTTGTCTTCCATATAGAGTTCCAAGACTTACACCTAATACGATTAAAACTACCATAAGTTTGGAACACTAATTATCTACGCGTCTACAACGAAACAATTTAATAATTTTTTTTCATACTAACAATTGTGAAATCTATTGTGCAGAATTTTCACCAAAATCTCTCGAAAAATTATCACTTTAATTTTTTTATAATAACAGCGCCATCTATCCAACATTCATCGAACTAAACGCCAGGAAGGATCCCCTGCGAAATAGACAAGGGGACACGGAAGTATATTTGCAAGACAATAGTTTCGCAGACAATGTCCTTAGGTCAAAGTTAATAACGGGCCCGTGAGAAAGGTTAAATTTCAATAGAAATTAGGGGATGATTTTAGTATAAATGTTGTTCCCGTTACTTCATGGAGTTCAGTTATTTTTGCGACATGAACCAGGAAATAGCTAACGGTATTTCTGCAGTGATTTTAAGAGAAGAAATATTAATTTTTATTGGTAGAAATGTATTGGACCTTACGATTGTGTAGTTATTAGTAGTTTGTGCAGCAGTGAAGTTAAAGATGTTCGGCGCTATAAAGTGAAACTGAAATATTACTCCGAAGTAATTATGATTATATTCCAAAGTGAATTTGTGTGACAATTAGTTTAAAATTGTGAGGGAAGTGGAAAATAATCGTGTGGATAACCATAGTTCGCAATGCTTAAAGGAACTGATGATTGTGGAATTTAGATAAATTTCGGTTTTCTTAAACTATTCTTTAATTAAAAAACGCAAGGTTCAAAATACTGACTTTAAATGAATAGTCAGTATGTAAGGCTGTTCATTATTCATTTCTATACATAAATCCGCTTCACTTTATAACTGATGAGAAAGTAATTAAAGACGCACTTTAAAAAAAGGTCTAAACTCCAAACGCAAAAGATTAAAATGACTCACGTCTTTTCATAAAGAAATGTTTAGTGATGTTACAAATAAATAAGTTTAATCAAATGTCAGTGTGGCCCCTACATTTGTTTGTATGATGATGACTCATACATGTATTTTATGATGGTAAAGGGACATCCGATGAAGATGACTGACTCACTCGTTTATTGTCTTAAAGGATCCTTTTTTAGTTCATAATTGACGGGTTGGGCCACAATTACAACAGTTGGTAAATGATGATTGAGTAGCGTGCTGACTTAGAAGACACTTTTTCGTGATGTAAAACGACGGAAACAGCGTGTTGGTAGTGAAGAAAAGTTATTAAACAGTTTTCATAATAATTTAAGAGCGCGCGTCGATGTCTTTTCAATGTCAGAGTGTATAATTTTCAATTTATGTACTAGAAATATCGCGGAGTATGCTGAGGTCTGCTCGACTGTATTACGTTACTGCGAATAACAGACTGCCGTCAAAACCTAAAGGCTCCATGTTTCATTGAATATAGCTTTTTCCGCTAGATACTGGAGGATGCAGGACCTTCCGTAGGTATGCGGATTATTAAGTGGTGTTGGCGAATTTTTTAATGTTTCCCAGTTATTAAAATACATCTTCATAAATCTATAAAATACCGACAAGCGTGAAAGAAAATAGAAAGCAAAGTTATAAACATCTAAGTAAACACTTAACTTATAGAAGAGGATGATATCACCGTTTTATATACCTATCGACGACAATACAGGTGACGAAAGAGTTACCAAGCTGAATTTATTTATTATAAACGGATTTCAATGAAGAAATTTGTAAAATAGGTAAAAAAACAAACCATCATCCAAAATAAGAAGGTTTTAAGAATTCTTCAATATTTATAATCCAGTTGATGATAATATTCAATATAAATTGAAAGGTATCATTTAACAGCTATTTAAAATAATATAATATATAAACAAACCAAATCATCATCTAAAATAAGAACAAAATAGAAAAGACTCAGAATTCTGCCATATTTTTAGCTCAGTCGATGAGAATATTCAATATAAATTAAAGGGTAGCACTTAACAGCAATTTTCATTACCATAAATTGCTTGCCCGCTATAAAATGATGTCGCGTGAAATGGGTTAAGTTGTTGCATTAATTGACTTCATCAAAGTAAATGATCAACATACTATCATTACGGCCAATTAAATTGTAATTGAAAACTCATTACAAAACACCGAGTACCTTTTTTAATTAGGCATAGAGATTAATGTTGGCTAATGAATGATACCTTTTACGAAAACATCACGAGTCAGCTTCTTTGCAATAACCGTACTATGCTGCACGTGGATATGGATGAAGGTCCAAAACACATTTTAAATTGGAATTTCCAATTTCAAATGCATTGTAAATCAACTGTGCACGTGTACTCTAAACATTTCATTTCAGAAATTGGTAACATGAAAAAAAATTAACCCAAATTTGGCAAGAGTTGCGGAATCCGAAATAAGGGTTGCAAAAAATCCTTTCTAACCCGAACGTCCGAATATCGCATTGGAACACGTGCATCGAGTAACAATACGCCGATGAGTCAGAGAGCTCGTCGATACCGAAGCGAACGCAGTATTATTAAAGAATAAGAAAAAAAAGATAAGCGCTCTCGTCGTACCGCGTCAAGAATTGTACATCTGCCGAAATTTCTCACGGATCCGTCGTTGGAGCGCCAAGTATGGTATTATTACCGGACCACTTCGCTATCTTTACCCACTTAATATAGATCTTGGAATCGTGTCCCGCGGTAATTATGACGACTGGACCTAGCGGTATCGCAACGGGTACTTTTTAATCAATAGCTTTGCAATTAGCATACTGGTTGTGGCGCCAAAAGCGAATATCTTTATGCAAAATAGCCAGATCGCGATATGAACGCCAATTTCTCGGTTTTAGAGTAAGTATGCTAATTTTGTAACGAATTCCGCGTGAAATTTTCGGTGTTATTAGGTACAGACTGATTGATTAAATGAATAATGATTTGTTTTGTTCTAGATTTGATGATAGCATGATTGATGATTTGTATTAGTTCGGTATTTTGTATGGGAGGTACAGTTTTGGTAATTAGAGAATATTGCAAATTGTGTTTTTTTAATGTTATATGTTTTACTTTTGAAAGAAATGCTTGAATGAATAGATTTTTTTTTTCTTAAAATCTGCATTGATAATCTTCCAAGATATATTAACAATTAAACCAAACAATACATACTGGACTTTTGTATTTGCACGTGCGATCTACATAGTTATATTAACTTTTGTCACTTCTCTTTTGTTCGCATCAATATAATAGTAGCAGAATCAATGGGAGAGTATTTTTCACGATTGCACAAAAAGGCTTTTTATTATTTGTTAAGGCTTTTGCTTTAGTTTGGTCTTGGAATAGGAACAAGTTGAAACATGTCCAAGTGATTCCGGAGTTCAGACAGGTTGGAACGAGTCGGGGTTGCATCTGATGCCTCTTGCAAAAGTTGCATGCAATTGGTTTGCGCAAATTGCACTTATTAATTACATTACCGATCGGCATTTTGTTGATATTTGATTTCTATCTTGTAGGTAGTTATATAGGTTTTATTTTTATTTATATTTTTTATAATTTTTTTATTATTATATTTTAAGAAGGATAATTTCTTCTTTATTGTAGTCAAGTAATAGTTAGGTACCAACCTATTTTAATTTAATTATCTACTATAATATCTGTAGAAAATTTGTAGGTATTTCTTTCTAAATACCTATTTACAAATATTTGAGTTCCTATATTAGATTATTTTGTAAAGCTATTTATTACTAATATATATCTAGGTATCTACTTGGGTACCAATCTCCCAATATTATCTATGTAATATAATAACTAATACAATACACAACTAACAATTAATCTCTTCTGAAACAAAATAAAAAAGAAAATGGCCTAAAAAGTCCATTAAAAGTCCAGTAGCGAGTCAGTTTCGCCCGAAGCACTGCACGTGCGGTTAAAATGTTGTTATTCCACATCCAACTATGGTCTGTCTCAAGAATACAGATATAAGTTGTACTAACGAGTACCGACCTATAGTGGCTCGCGCCGTCGGCCGCGTCGCGCCACCTCGTCAGACCACTTTTTAAGCGATCAAGTTTCCAACTAAGTTTATAGTCCTTTGATTTAAACCTCTCAGAACCGCTTTTTAATGCTACTGGGTATCTTAATTGTTAACCCGTGCTCGCCTATTAGCGATAACTTCTACTTTAATGTTTGTCTACTTACGGATGAACTTAAGGGAGGCTCTAGCTAAGGAATGCTTTTGCACAATTTCGCTGACTTCATATGTCACTCATGAAGGTGATTGAAAGGATATCTTAACTGATACCGATAATCCTAAAAGATGTCTTATCTTTTAGGATTATCTGTGAATATACTTAATGTAACTTATTACTAAATTAACTATTTGGTGCTGGGGGATAGTAAAGGATAAACAGAAATGTATTTCAATTCATTTTATATTTTCAACATTTTTTCAAATCATAATAAATATTATCCCTAAAACAATTAAAGCTCATAAAGGAAGATCACAAAAATCTTAAACCCTAACCTTAAATTTATACAATTCAAAATATCACAAACTCGTATTCAAATACAAAACATTAAAGCTTTTGAGGAGTTATCACGAGTATTAAGCGAGTGCTACACCTAACCTAACCTATATGGCACTTTAGAACTACCTAACTATAAATCTAACATCACAGACGGTTGCAGAAACCAACGGAGCAGGTGCTGGTTTTTCGGAAGACACTGATTTGTTTGTCTAGTGTTTGATTCAGGCTTGAACCCAGCGGTCTTGGAAGGTGGGGTGCTGTTGCTCCGCGGTTTGGCACTCGGTGTAGCAGTGTGCTGCTGCGAAGTCCGCTTCTTGCTTTGTGACAGTGGTCCAGAAGAAGGTTCCGGCCTCTGTCCTGGCGAAATGCACAGGTACGTAGAAGTTGTCCGGTGTGACGGGCACGATGTCGCAAGACTCCTCGTTGTAGACCAGGAAGGCGGCACCGTTCTGGCACGCATCTTCGTACAGTTTTCGCTCCAACATCTCGTTGCTCGAGTTCTGCTCCTCCTCGTAGCAAGTGTCGCAGGTTTTGGCGGGAACACGTTTCGTTGTCTTTTTGATCATCTTCATCAAAGGCTTTAGAAGAGCTTTGAAGCCGCTGTTCTTCATCTTTTCCGTGTTGTATTTGTTTTCGTTGATAGAGTTGTTTGTCGCGATGATGTATTCGTTATTAGCGTAGTAAGACATTTTGAAAATTTGTAAGTGTAAAGAACGTGTGTTGCTAGTGAGATCACAGGCAGGAATGTGGGGCTGCTCGGGCCGGTTGCGCTTTTATACCCGCAGCGCCGCCCCCGGCACAAAAGGCTCGTGTACGTGAAAAGCTCCCTTCGCATGTGTGGGTGTATCGAGTGGTTCATACGATACCCCAATTGGTTTTGTATCGGCACAGGTTCATGTTTTGTATATAATTGTAATTTTGACAATACCGTAGTAATAGTACTCTTTTGTAAAGCTCGTTGTTTAAAACTCGAGTAACAGTTGATTATTTTATTACCAGCATTGTTTAGAGTTCAACGACTGTTTTTACAGTGTAATAATAACTGTCAATTATGCATTAGTTTAGCACTGTATTGTTAACAGGAATTTATATTAGAGTTCTAGTAAGGTATAGCTTCTATTGATACTTCTAAACCGCGATTTGGATAAATCGTTTAGGTGTTGCCTTTATAAATCCAATGGTATTGTTTAGTCAAGGTATTAGAGTTTATTAATGACTTGTTCTCCTTATATAGCTAGAGCTAGTCATTTGGCTCGTTGACGTTGTAAACAAATCCGCTAAACAGTCGATTATTAATAACTCGAAAATGGGCCTTAATTAAAATATCTCAGTAGGCTTCGATGGATAAACAGATGATTATATCATTGTCTATTTAACTGGGGGCTCCCAAAATCAATATACATCAAGTGCATTACTTATTTGGATGATGCCCTAAAACCCCTTCGTGATAACAATATGGTGTAATAAAACAAGTGCAACTGGGGTTCATGTGAACTGTATCCACGTGCCGTCCACACGCGTTTCGGCCAAACAATTCATTAACCCCTCAGTTCAGTGGCCAGGACAATGCGATTGTTATCGCCCCTTGTTACCTTTGGGGTCACTAAGTCATACGACCCCCTAATTTGACCGCATGTCGTGCGTGTGCCCCTCTCGTGACTATCACGCGTTGCTACGAAGTTTCTGTTTTTTCTCAAAAAAGGATTTGTTTTACATATCAGATAAAATATTCAAATTTGATGGCCCCTCGCTTGACCGGTCAAAGCTTCAAAATCTGTTGTTCAAATTATTTATTCTAGTTGATTAGCATTTTGTTTACAAAAAGTTTTAATAAAATTTCTATGCCACCTACGCACAAATACTCCCGTACCGGTCCAAACATGTAACCTTTTTTCTATGTGTGTCCGAAGATAGTATTAAAAAAATTAAGTTAAAAAGAAATCAGTGTAGCAGTGATAGCGTCTTCTCAGCCAATGGGGTGCGCGCGCGCCGGCAGGTGCTGCGATCTGAAGGCTCTCGCACACACACGCTTGCAGTTTAAATATACGATCTTTGAACACGTGCATTTGAAGGGGATGAAAGTATACACCGCGCTAACACATGAGCGAGATGCTAGATATTTTTTTCCATATGAATAGATTCACGACTCCCTCATATCCGAAATAGGGTAACGCAAAGGCTAATTTGGTTATTGAAAATTGAGGGGTTGTTCGTGGGAATGCTTCTCGTTCCTAGGTTCCCAGGGTTGCTCGCACATTGAGTTTTTTTCGATGATTCAAGATTCGGAACGACGACAGATGGCAAGCGGTCGATCGTTCCCGTTCTGCTTTGTTATAATAAATCGTATGGGGTATTCGAATTAAACATACCATTTTGATGGCTCAGCGCGTTTCGAGCGGGGGTGGCGAGGGGATGAAGACGTAAACAAGTGTAAAAGGGGTCAGTGGAACTCAACCGGGTATATAATTAAATGTCTATTAGAGCCATTTTGAGATTATTAGGAGGTATTGTTAAGGGTTAAATTTTGATTTTAGGATAATTGCTGCAATCAAGAACGATTTTAGGTAGTAAATTTATGTGGTAATTTGGGGAAAGGGTTATAATTAAGGGAAATGACTTCTTGAATTTAGTGAAAGGTAATTTGGGTGGCATTTTTCATTGATTGCATATCGATTAGGCGTTATTAAGTATCCACAAATACAGAAACTATTACGTAATGGTAATGTTTCAGCAACAAAAGGGAAGTTTACCTCTATTATCTATTGTGATCTGGAGATATTATACAATATATCATTTTTTTTTCAGGGTTTACGCAACTCTGTTCCCACGACTTGAAGATGCAAAAACCTATGACAAAGGACTGTCCGAAGAATAAATAATGAATAATCCAAGACATATAACGATATTTGGAGGCTGGGGATAAAAAGAAGCCCTCGGGCGGCGTGACAAGTGTATGAGATTTGCCTTCGAGCGCATAATAACTTTGAACCCCTCTATTGTCGTGTTGTTTATGGATGCACTTGTCAAGTTACATTCACGTCAGGATCTGGGGTCGAAACTTATGACAGGTTCAAGAAGTTTCTTAGGGTACCCGTGTTACGTTTTCATGGATTAATGTGTCTATCTTGACGAAGTGTAAAACAAAGTCGCTCCCGTATCTGGATATTTCTTTGTATGCTGAAAACTACGCGACCGATTTTGATGCGGTTTTTAGTAGATAAAGTGATTAAATAAGAAAGTTTTAATGTATAACATTTACTTATAGTCCTGCGGGATCGAGACTTATGCGGGTAAAACCGCGGGGCGCGGTTAGGTAATGACACAATATTTGAGTCTAGTAATTTGGAATTACATCTTGGGTTTTATTATTACTGTGTTATTCCGCCCTACCATTATCGTTTCCCGATGTTTTGTCTCCCTCGTCTTGTCGCTCAAAAAAAAAGTAAATTTTAAATAAAAATAACTTCATCATCATCATCATCAGACTGTTGCAGTCCACTGCTGAACATAGGCCTCTCCAATTGCACGCCACCTAGATCTATTTTCGGCTTCTCGCATCCAGTTTATGCCAGCCGTAATTCAAAAATAACTTGAATACTTAAAAAACCACAGATCATTAAACAACTGTTTTTAAGTTGTTTTTTTTAGCTGATCGATATAGCGACGACTTATAAGAAGAGGTCATGGTAGGTCGGATTATCCAATAATGTTACTGTTGAAGCCTGAACTTTTCTAAACATATTATTATTGCAAACATTTTAAACTCACACGATTTGAACTCAAAATAATTTTTCCCGGGTCTTATTCGCGTATTATTATTTTTACATTCTCTTACCTCGCGGGGGACAGGAGGAAGGGGGGGGGGAACAATTTAAAAATAATAATACGCGAAGAAGACACGGGAAAAATAATTATGATATTACCATTGCAGCCTGAAATGTAGAATCTGTGAATCTTTAGTTAAAACTAAGTTTTAACCATCAAAGCGGGTTTTAAGTTAAGTCCACGGGTTTACTTCGCTTTCGGTCTTAAGTTAAACAGTATTATCTTTATGTTAATTCATAATACATAATATATTTATATACTAATGTTCTACTAATACTAATTTATGTCAGTTTCTATGTTTTATCCATAGTCTTCCAAAAATTAAATCAGCGTAAAATTAAATAAGATTGGTTAATTATGTAAAGTTAACTTAATGTAGCTGTTGGAGATCTTTAGACCTCCGGATATTATAATATTTTAACATCCTCGGTGGCCATCTTTATGATTAATGGATTTTTTTAAACGAATGTAGTTATTTTTTATCGATAACTGTGTGTGGATAAATAGATTTTTCTTATTAGAGTCTTATGTGACAATTTATTGTAAAATTTATAAAATTAAACATATTTTGCTTGAATATCTACTGTCTATGTTAAATCTGTTTTAATATTTTGTATTTTTTGTATATTACTAAACGGTGGAATAGAATGAAGATGTTTATCAATGTTTTAAATAAAATGTTTTTATCATTAACTTGAGTACGAGTTTTATTTTTCTTACACAAAATATAAAATTGGATAAAATATTTAATGATAATTCACTGAAAAAATATTTTTCCATTACGTAATTATGTCTACCGTGCTGAACGTTGTTATGTAGGGCAAAGATAGAGTTTTGGCGGGAACGCGTTGAGGAGATGTTTTGTTAAATTTAAATTTTTGTAAAATCTAGTTCAAATGCGTGTAAATTGTTTTCGGGGGCATTTTAATCAATTAGTTTTGTGAAGGTGTACAAGTGTAATGACAGTTATCGGTGCAAAACATAGACTTTAGCGTTGTCTCCATGTAAACCGTCATTGTAAAGAGCCGTAATTTACAATGACTTCCTTGACTTGATTTTTACTACGACGACTTGACTGTTTTGACACAAAGTGCAAAAAACTTGTAAAAATTAATACCTAATACTTGACACTAGCTGCTTTCCAAATGGCTAGAATCGGTTCACAGCCGATAAGAAATGGGTACTATCAACATTTAATAAAAATCAACGTCACCTGTTAAAATCACGACCCATCGACCCCTATACAAAAGTGTGGGAATTTCAGTTACGATATCACTCCAAGACTAGGGGGTGGAAAAATAAAGGAATGTATAAATCACCCCTAATCGCTGCTTTTGTTGGTTTGTACACTTGTTGCGTCACCGCATCGCATGAAACTTATAACCAAGTTATAAACAAAATCGATAAAATGGTCATCAAACAAAATGAGCTTAAATTACTCAAGAATAAAGTGTGAATTCCGACTACAGTAATAGTACGGGAGTTACGTATATCTTTGTGAAATGTAAAAGAATATGAGGGTGGAGAATTTTAGGGGTTGTCGAACAATTAACTGAATCGCAGGTAAACTCATTTCGTATTGGATTGAGGAAGGTTATATGATTTTGCATGAATAATGGTAGATTAGATTTGAGATTATGATAAACGAAGAGTTTTTTTGTTGGATGCCCTGATTAATAATGTTTTTATTCAAAGTGTTCCGACAAAGATTATGTGTAAATTAGTTTTTCTTTTTTAGGCAAAGCAGTTTTCATAATATTTCCTTTTAAGTTTTCAATGGCAAATATAGATTATTTTATTGTAACCAAAAACACAAATAACACCAAATTATAAAAACAAAACTCAGACTACAGTGGCACTATGAGCGGTCTTATCGCCTTTGGGCGATCTCTTTCAGTCAACCAATTTTTTATTTAGCCATTCCTACCGATTCTAAAATATTGGTGTTAAGAGAAAGAAAAATGGGAAAGCTTGAACCCCCTAGGATCAAGGGTTTTTGTACTTAGAACTTTTTGACGTTAGATAATATCGGCGCTATTTTTATTTTATTTTTTAATCTTTGGTGTTTTTTTTTTTTTTTGGCTAAACGATAACAATGAACGATAAGAGATTATGGTAGGGAAGAAAGGAGTGGAAAAGGAATATTCAACCGCTATGGCCGAGTTTTGGCGGGAATGCGTTGACGAGATGTGTTGCTAAATTTTCATTTTTATGAAACCTAGTTCAAATGCGTGTTAATTGTTTAATTTTGGAAGCATGTTAATCAATTTAGTCTTGTAAAGATCTACAAACGTAATGCAAGTGAAAACTGGTGCAAAACATGGACTCCAGCGTTGTCTCCAAAGCTCACGTGAACTGTCATTGTAAAGAGCCACCATTTATAATGACTTCCTTGACTTAACTTTTACTATTACGACTTGACTGTTTTGATGCAAATTGCAAATAACTTGCAATAATTAATAGTACTGGCTGATACTGGCTACTTTTCTAATGGCCATAATCGGTTCACAACCTATAAGAAATAAACCGCTAAAGCCTCATAGATTTACTGTGCCACGTACAAGTATAAGTTGGCGCGACCTTGCGACACTTTGTTTAGATTAAGGACTGTTCCCGGCTTTAGATAAGTTAGGAAATAAAAAGAAGAAAAGATGACTTGAAACATTTGTACAACAGCTTTTCTGTACAAAAATTAGTTGATATTTGATTCTTAGCTTCTGTTTAGTTCCTAAAATGGCCACCGCCAACTTATACTTGTGGAGTTGTGGCACTCTAGATCAATTTATGTTGAATTTGATTGTAAAGCTACTGTTTACTTTCGCTTTTAGGGCAATGCGTACATAAATATAACAAACAACTTACTAACAATAGAAAAGTAAAATTAATCGTATTTAGATGACAAATTAGTCATATTTGTAATGGAGTTTTAATATTTCTTATTTCTAATGGTAAGACGGGAGATTTTTGATGATGAATTTCTCCTTATAAAATGTTTAAAGAAGTTATAAAACAATTTTTTATGACTTTCAACCATCAACAGGGTTAAAAAGGAGTAACACCCTAATGAGACAGCGTCCATTAACGTTTCTAAAGAGAAGGAATGTGATAATATAACCTGCCTTCATCATTATATTTTAGGACCTCGTTAAGGGCCGCTTTGGTTTTTTTTCTCACATAATTACTCAAAGGATGAAATCGAGAGTTAATGAGATCCTAGCCATAGTACAAAAATGATAGTTATGTTAGTATCTTTGGACATGCGTAGGTAGTTTATCTAAATATATAAAAATATATCTAAATACAAGCTTAGAAAATAAAATATGGGTACCTATCGGAAATAGGTAGACACGTAATAAGATATGTACCTAAAAAATACGCAAAATCGTAATTTTTAATTAACTCGTTATTTTAAAAATAATTATTGCCGAAACCCGGGATCGAACCAGGGACCTTTAGATCTTCAGTCTAACGCTCTCCCAACTGAGCTATTTCGGCGATGGTAATCGAGCCGAAATTACGTATGTGTACCCTTCGTTGTTATTGTGCATTGTTATCGCAACTTCATACCGCACCACCGCACGGTGTCACACCAATTGTACCTATGTCTTTGCTGTGACCATACATACCTACTATTCAATGAATTACCAAAGTATCCAGTACTAAATAAATATAAAGTACTAGCTCCGCCCTGCGGTTTTACCCGCGTAAGTCCCGTTCCCGCGGGAATATCGGGATAAAAAGTAGCCTATGTGTTAATCCAGGTCCCCAGCTACCTATATTCCAAGTTTCATCGCAATCGGTTCAGTAGTTTTTGCGTGAAAGAGTAACAACCTCACATACATACATACATACTTACATGCAAACTTTCGCGTTTATAATATTAGTAAGATCAAAATAATCCGCGCTACCATGATCGTTTGTCGTTGCTTTAACGTCCTTTTGTCGCCCAAAAAAATAAAGTTAATTTTAAATAAAAAATACCTCGACTATTTTTAAAAACAACCAATAATTACAAAAAAAAAAACAATTTTTAAGTTAGTTTTTTAAATTATTTTTTGGTGTGTTTTTAATATTATTTTTTTAGCTGAACGACAACGCGGCTGGTAGGGCGGATTATGTTTATTAGAATACGCACACAGCAACAAAGTAATTAGGTGCTCAATCACCTCATTTTAAGATTTCTAGTTTGGATACGAAACCACAGTAATAGTACTAATTTAGTAAATGATTGGAAACACAAAAATCCGAACAATACAGTACAATCTTTATCGTTCAAATGTTAATTGAACGCGACGCGACAGCGAGATTTGAAGCCGCCACCTTCTGCGGTGAAAGATCACCCACTGCCCACTACGCCAAAGAGGTCACCTAATCGCTACTATATCGGCGACTTCTGTAGCGCTCCTAAGTAATTTTACATTTAACGCTTATCAAGTGTCAATTTATAAACAACATCTCAGTACAAATACAAATTAAAAGTCATTTGTACCATTCACACGTATCTTAGCTGCGAGCGAGTATTGAGAGAGACGACTAATTAAGCAGGGCCATTTAGCCCCGAGTTGCGGCCGAACGGGGCAATGAAACATGGAGTAATAAATGTTTAACTTAAGTATATCATACGGTTAATGTACAAACTATTTGTGGACTGTTTTCGAGTGTTTGGTGTAAGAAAAGAAAGAAGTTTATATTTTAAATGGTCATTTGTAGATAAGTTAATTATTAATTAATTAATAACTAAGGGCGACTTGCATAACAAAATTTAAAAACATATTTAACTAAATCAATTTTAAAATAATTTATGGGAAATCGAACATTGGACTCTATTTGATTATGTGGACGATTGATAATATGTTGCCACACATTGACAGTTCTTGCAATTCTGATAGATTTTAAACACGTTTAACAGCTTAAACATGTTTAGGAACCGTTATGCACGCCGGCCTTAGTCAACTAGTCATTCTAATTTGTGCGTAAAACTATAGAGGTTAATTAATCATGGTAGGTACAAGTATGTAGTAGTCCCAACTTATCCCAATATCCTTAAGTAGGTACTAATATTATAAAAGCGAAGGTGTGTCTGTCTGTTACGGTTTCACGTTCATAACATAAACTAGCTGCGCCCCGCGGTTACACCAGCGAAAGTTAAAAAACACCTTAACACGGGCGCGGGCGGCCGAGCGGTTCTTGAACGGTTGCACTTTTTCGTTTATTACTCAGGTTCTACTAACTAGATATCGATGCAAAGTATACCACGACCTTTCTCGAAAATAGAACTATCCAATATTGAAAACCAGATTTCAATCGGATTAGTAGTTTTTAATTGTATAAGGAACAGACAGAGAAACAGACAGACAGACGTGAATTTTAAAAATCCTAAGTCTCCTAGACCACCTTTTTTTAATTTACTTCCAAGTACAGACTTTTTGTCCTCTCTTCCTTTATTATAAGTAGTATAGATTACGCTGGCATATCTTTAGTATTGACCATAATAGTTTTGGAGAGGGTTAGTAGTTCAATAAAACCGATAACAACAAGTCATTTCAAGAATCATTTGCACGTAAATATTATATTCTACCTCTTATGACGTATTCTGTCGACTGAAGCAAATTGCAGCTGAGTCTTGGCGGGAACTCGTTGAGGAGATGTGGTGCTAAATTTTCATTTTTGTGAAACCTAGTTCATATGCGTGCAAATTGTTTAATTTCGGGGGCATATTAATCAATTTAGTTTCGTGAAGGTGTACAAGTGGAATGAAAGTGAAAATCGGTGCAAAACATTGACTTAGTGTTGTCTCCAAGGCTCCGTGAAGATTGTTTGTAAATGGCCGCCGTGTTTACAAATGATTCCCTAGACTTGACTTTAACTATGACGACTTGAATGTTTCGATGCAAATAACTTGCATAATATATTAAAATACATGACACTGGCTAATTTCCTAATGGCCATAATCGGTTCACAACCGATAAGAAATAAATAAATTGCAGCTAATGAGTGTCGCGAGCCAGTCGTCAGATCTATTAAGTACCTATAGGTACGCATATGCATTATGTAGACAAACCTTTCAATTTAAATTACGTAAGATAAGGTAATTGACTGTGGAGATTTTCTGTATCTCCTTTTAGTTAATCTGTAATGGTTGGAAAGTAAGTAAATAGTAGTAGTGCCCTTAATCAATAAAGTTTTGCCCTTAAGGTTTTTCTTAAATAAGTCCGTAATTAGGACTGAGATCTAAATAGTAGCTTTAGTTCAATTCCATATCTATAACAATGATTTACATTTTTACGAGTTCAATTCAATCAAATCAAAATCAAATCAAATTATGTACATTTGAAGTCGGATCTACACTAAGCACAAGCTTGTATTGCAGGAACCGAGATACTTTGGAGTATACCTCCAAAGGGAAGATCTTCCACCGGCCAGGTGGTATTGTCCGGTAGGCCAATATCTAATATATATAATATAGTAGGTAATTCAATATCTATAATGATGAACATAAGAATAATAAAGATATTGAAAGAAATAATTTACTAATTTGTACTACTATCTGACAACGTAAGTAATCGATAAGCCGGTTTGTTAACTGTTGTATTTAATCTGAAACATAACCCTTTGAAATATTTATAGGCAAAATACATCTTCAAAAATTCAGTCGCGGCGAGGTTTGAACTCGCGCCTCCGGATCCTTCAAACCTCCCGCGAACAAATTTTTAAAGATGTATTTTTTTGTTAAAATATTTCTAGTAGAAATGCCTTGAGCAATAAAAAAAAACAAATTACAAAACATTAATTTTTATTGGCAGTCGGGTAACAATAGCTAAATATAGCACCTTACAAATAGAGGTAGGCATACTTCTCTCTGAAAAATGTATACTTACTTTTATCACGTAGATTTTCCCATTTTTAATTCTCCTATTCCGGTATTTACTTGCCTAACTATTTCGCATAAAAAACCGGATGAAACTAACCAGGCTATGATACTAAATTGTCTAGTACTCGTAGGTATCTAGTGCTTGTGTAGAATCACTAGTATTTCCTCCGAACAATCATTAAGATAGAAGTCGCCGACTTTTTTCTTCCCGTTTTTCTCAAAGGAATTAGAAGCAATCACGATCATTAGTGGCCACTAAGAACAGGGTATTTTTCTTTGTCATTTTATTTTTAACTTAATTGATTTCGTTTATTTTGCTGTTAGGAGACAATGTTGTGTTTGTAATTGTCGCTTTGGATTTGAAGAATTTAATTTAAAGTAAAGTACCCACTTTATACGCTACTAGCTATACTCCATAATTTCATCAGTGTAGGTCCCGTGGGAATATCGGGATAACAATTAAACTTAATAGCTAAATCAATTAAGTTAAGCTAATTTAACCCAGATTTTCGGCTATCGTTATACCAGGTGTCATCTCAATCGGTTCGAAGAACAAAAAATGTCACATGAATACAAACTAAAAATGTAAAAAAAACTCGCAAATATTCGCTTTTATAATATTAATAGGATAAAACTATCCTGTTTTCCAAGAATTTTTCTCCATTATGATTAATTCAGCGCTTGGACTATTTTGTTTAGGACTCCAAAGAAAGATGACTTTCATTGCTTTTGACTCTTCGTGAGTTCCAATTAATTATTTAATAACAATCCCCAAAATTAATGACTAATTTTCGTTGCCTTTGAAATAAAATATTGGATTCTCAAAGGGAGTTGAGGTAAAAAATTAAACTGTTGTTAAAACGTCATTCATTACGAAATTAACACGTCAGAAAAGGGTTGGATCGTGATTCTTTGGAAATTATGCTTTTGTTCGAGAGAACACGTTCACACCGTCACTTTTCCATTCACTAGTTTTAAATATTTTTTATAAATTGATTAAAATTTTATATACCTAGGTGGTTTTCCAGTAGCGGTCTTCTGAAAAATTCAAAGCACTTGATTAATTACTATTTTTTTTACATTTTAATAATAAAAAAATCGTGAATATCCCTATTGACTCAATATTTTCTTAGGAACAGTTTCTCGGAAACTTCCAAAAAATGTCTCAAACATTCTTACCTTCTCTAACGACCCCGACTTACCCGATTCAAACGTCACTCAAAAATCGCATTTTTCGTAGTATAAAACTTTTGGGTGGACTTGATCAAGAATTCGGAAGCTGATTCTTACGTCTCAACTTGCAAACTAAACATTGAAAAAAAAAAAAAAAACCAATGGTAAAATTCTGCATAATTGGTTAGAATATTTATTAGCCAAGGGTAAGCATTTTGTTGAATGAATTTGCATATTTAAAATTAAATCTTTTTTCGTAGTTTCAGTGTGACCGCATGACTATAACGTCTTCGCTGCAAACACCTTCTAATCAATCGGCAGTAGATAAATTAAGGCAGTTGTTTAAAAGTGAACAAAAATAAACCATACATCTACCACAGAAGCTCGAATAATTATACGTTAAAGGAAACATTTAAATGCTGTAACTTCAATTTAAATATGGGCCAGACAGTTGCAATTACATGTGGCTAATGACGTCATCTGAAACTCTTAGTTTTAGGGACTTTGTACTTAAAAAGAAACGATAAATAATGTGAACATAAGGTCACTCTTACTACCATACTAGGTCAGTTATTTGACCTAACTGTCAAAGCTAATGCCTCATAACAATAAAGATATGTTGATATTTTAAAAAATGGGTTCAGTTTCTACTTACAAATAAAACACCAGATTATCAGAGTACTGAAAAACAAGAATTTTTTTGTGAAGGAGAGTCAAGTAACTCGGATCTAGATTGCTTTTAAAGATATTTCTAAATCCCGACCAGATCCGCGATACAGAAAATGTATAAGTTTAAAAAGTATACCGCGTGAGCCGAGAGTCAAATAAACCCTATAATGCATATGATATCTTGAACTGTTAAACTTTTTTTCCAAATGAGCCACGCTATTGACCACCATATAATTACGAGAATCCTAAACGATTTTTTTGGTGGTCAAATGATACATCCTCTCTTTCATATTACGAAATTTTAATACAGGAACGAGTTGCCCCGGTAATATAACACCTTTTTGCGTTAATATAAGTCCGAAACGCGTAATTATCGACGATTGGCGTCGTTCGGCTTGATTTGTCTTAATGATGGTAAATTACGGCAGTAAATGTGCGAGCCCGTGCGCTCCTCGAAATTACCAAGAGGAACCATTTACTGGGAAATTCACTTATTAACTCTGACCGCGCACCTAGCGACCGCAAAAGCGATCGCGTTCGTAGAGCCTGCGACCAACGTCTTACGCAATACGTACTAAGTAACAATTTTGACTATCTAAGTCCACTAAAAGACCTTATAGCACAATATCACAAGGTAAGCAGCCTATTATTGCTGCTATGTTGCAAAAGTATATAGATACTAGTAACGCCTTTTAATCGCCTTAGCGTTTAAGTGCCTAGGCTACAAATTAAAATGACGCTAAATGTTAATAACAATACTAATACAATTTAAAGCTCTTGCAAAGTATATCATTTTTTTTGGTGGTGGTACAATTCGACTTCAATAATTGTTGTCGGACTAATTTTCAACGTCTGCAGATACGACTTTGAGACCAACCGGTCGCAAGTGTGCGATTGGTCTAAGATTTTTTGTTTCATACCCTTAATAAGGAACCTTAAATATCTCATTTGAAATGCAATCAAAATTAATGTTAATTGAGCCGGTTCTATTTTTGAAGGTTTCAAAATGGGCCGCTGAATATCTATTTATTTAAATTAATTAATGGCCATCGAATTAACAACCCTCCACAGAATTAATAAGGCAAAGCAGATTTAAATAAGTGAATTATGTAAGCACTTTAATATGCATTTTAATTTAAATTATTGTCTTAAGAGAGTCTTTATGGGAATATAGAGGACTATATATAGTACTTACCGTCAGTGTTACCTCATTGATGTGCTTGGTTTATTAAAAGTTTTACTAAAATATCAGAATCCGAACGCGATGGTTGATAAATGATAAAAGAGGGTCTAAAAATAAGTCCGGCGTACTTATCTTATTGACAGCAAGAACTTCATTCTGTTTTGTTACAGTCACTTACTCCGAACATCATCAAAATACAAACTCGTTCTCAAATTTTATCACGCCCCTAAATAATGATGATATACACAGGAATAAAATAAGATTATTTTAAGATAAATTTAAAGCCGGGCGGCGTGGAGGAATGTTATATGCTTGATAATATATCGTTTAACACCATAATAAAACTTGAAGTTATCAGTTATTTTAGATCGAGTGGAGTAATTTACTTACCCTTATCGAGGGAGTTTGTTGAAGGAGTTTTTAATCGTTAAGATAAGGTTCGTACGTTTGAGCTTACAGTTTTAAAAAGGATTGAAAAAAACATTTTCTTTTAATTTGTTTTATCCATTAAAGTAAGACACGCATCGGATATTTCTTTTGAAATAATAACCTAATAGGCGAAAGTAAGGGTACAAGCGACGCTTCTCCGCCACGCGTACTCGTAGCACGCCGAGGTACGTCAGTACCTACTTATGTTTAGAAAAACTTTCCTCGAGATGTGTGGTTCAGGTAAATAAGGACACTCGCCCAGCAATTAAGAGTGGGAGCTATTTCCTTGATAACATTTCTAATTAAATACCTAGTAAGTGCCAAATTCGATGCGAGAAGCCGAAAATATATCTAGGTGACGTGCAATTGGAGAGGCCTATGTCCAGCAGTGGACTGCAACAGGCTGATGATAATGATAATTATAATGATGATGACCTAGTAAGTACGCTAATATAAAAGATTGGTCTGTCGAGTGCAGTCAGATCAATCAATTAACTAAGTGAGGAGGTACATCTTAGGCGGCCTTATCGCTTTAAGCGATAAGGCCGCTTAAAAATCAATCAACCAAAATCTTCCCCAAAACACGAACCGGCTCATTATTTCAACGTCCGCGTAACTCTATAAACATCGAAATCGATTACGCGATAAACCTGTAAAAACAAAGAGTTCCCATCGATCATCGCATATCTACTAAAGTTCGGTAAACCGAATATCTCGCTCCAAAATTACGGACCTAAGAAAACAAAAAAAGAAAAAAAAAGACACAGTTCCCGAAGATTTATTTAAGGGAGCGTAAAGATCTGTTTATGGTATGCGTCGGTAATTAAGGGGAGGTGCACACGTGCGCTAACGCAAAAACGTAAAATAAAAAGTTGTACCTGTTTCGAAACCGACAGGTCCGCTGACACGCTCTTCAGAACTTTATGGTTCTCAAAGTTTGTTTTTTTAATATTAGTGATAAGTCATAGTTAAGTCAATGTGAGTTGTGTTTTTTAAGAAAAAAAATCTTAATTTATTGTCACTTTCTTACCGACTATATTTAGATCCTTCATCACTTTTCGTAATGCAAACGTTCTTTAAGAGTACTCTCCTGCCCGTGGTTTTATCCACATAAAAAAATCTTATAATAGTTATATACAACCAGGTTTACGCATTTCCAATAAACTTGTTAAGAAGTATTCTCACCGAACTCAAATCAAAGAAAATGAAGGTGCTTTTGATTTTAGAATGCTAAGCATATATTTTTAGGTGTACAATAGATTTAAAAAGCTCAAAAGTTTATCTTAAGAAAAAGTTTGAGAACCATTGCATCCCTTCCCTTAATGTTATCTTATTATAGCTAAAATGACTTTGGTGTTCTGAGATAATAGCTGGAGCCCGGGGTTCCTCGCCACCATTTTTTATAACATTTTTTCATTTAAAACTGCTCTTAGATATACCGTGTTAGAAGGTTTAATTTCAGTATTAAAATCAAACCCTGATGTTTAACAATTTGCAAGATAAATTGGGGTAGTTAAGGGCAGTTTGATTGTAGTGGTCTTATAAATAACTTTTATAGAACTAGACGATAGTCTGATGGGGTGTGATAGATGAGTCCTTACAAAGTTCCTATAATACCAATTTCCGTACAGAGTAACCAATTCTGTTCTTCCGTTTTTATGGGTGGCAAATTAGGATAAACAGTGAATTTTTAAAATATTAAATATTTTTAGTATTGTTTCATAATAAAGAAACTAACTTAAAAACATTTATATTAATGAATATGGTAACAAATTTAAAATGCTGTATAGAATTGTAGATACATATCACAGGCTGAAATCTATAGTCCGTACTTTGCTTTTGCTAAGCAAAAACTTTGATTTAAGACAATTTGGTAGTTACAAAGCGATTTTCGCACTATCCAAAGTTTTTACTTAGTAAAGTCGAACTTTTTCAAGTTAAGAATGTACTTAAATCAATCAAAAATAATGACCTAAACTTTGCTTCTCTGAAAAAAAAAAGAAATTTATAGTCAAATTTTCTTTCATGTTTAACAAAATGAATTTCGAATATTAATTCCAATTCAAAGTTTTTGCTAAGCTCAGTCTGAGCAAAGTTAAAGTACGCACTATAGATTTCAGCGTAAGAGCTTATGAAAAGTGGAAACTTAACTTAAGCTTTAAAATTGTAACTATGAGAAACAGTGTAGAAAAGTTAGTACTGATTACATCTTTACTCATTCTTGATTCAGTTTTCTACATCCTTTGAATCGTTCAAAGGGTATCCGATCGTAGACAACCACCACGAAACAATGTTATCGTCCCACAATCGGCACGTGTTCAGAAATCATTTGTTTTTGTTTACAAATTCTTATTGTTTTGTCTAAATATCGAATCTCGAGGGTACCTAACAATGGGATGTTAGATATGCAATCTGTAGATGATAATTTTTCGTTCGAAATCGTCTATTATTTTAGTGACGTTTGAATGGAACTATCATAAGGTACTTATTATAATATTGTTAAGATTGCCACAATACTGGGAGTAGATTCTATTGTTTTCCAGGTTTGGTGGTTTCAATGCTTTTTTTACACTTGATTTTCGTTTTGATAAATTGACAATGTGGTCAGAGCTTTGGTGGGCGATGGGAACAAATGAACGGGGTAAGATTACCTAATAAGTACCCAACTGCCACGGTGGCCATGCAACAGGTGACCGTTGGGAATAATCGCTCTCATTGGTCTGTGTCATACAACGATTATTTAGACCAACAATGCGTTTTAAAATTGCAAATTACGACCAGTAAAGTGTATGATAAGATATACAATGATCTTATCAAAAATAATGTGCAATTGTGGCTGTGGTAATTATACCATTTGCCCATAATTCCATTTTTAAACGCTGTAGGAGTTGAAGATGACTTCTGACTTCTAATTTTAAATACCTACATAGACAGGTAATTAAAGTTCCATAATAACATTATTTATATCGTCTGTGTCCTTTGAACCCCGACTTCCCGTCATTAATTCCACGAGTCATCGCTGCAGGAGTCGAGTTGACTAGCGAACAACTTAACCGTTGACAGATCGACTTAACTTTAATTTGATTATACGATACCCCCTCGGGATGGCTTTTTGTATGTCTTAGAATTCGGCACTGATTAATGAATGTCACTTTTGCTTGATTAATCGTTGGAGTTATTTTAAAGTTAATGGTATTTTTTCATTTAAAGAAAAAATTTTCAAAAAGCATAAGCTTCATTTACGCTTTTTTTAGAAGTAACAATCCTTATTAACGACTTGCTATAATAAGTAAGTATGCGTATATTCGTAAATTGTACAAAATGTACATAATAAATACACATTTTGATTTTGAAATACCAGATTACTAGTTTAGGCAGTGCGTGTATGTAGGGTCAAATAGTTCTAATACTCAATTTAGGTTTTAATGACCAACATTTCAAACTAAGCCTACTTATTACAAAAATAATATTTTACTTTTCTATGATAAATGAAAACAATCCTTCTCATTAAATACGTGTTAAAAACTTCGATTCTACACTACAAAAACAAGTCCTTAATTACAAAACAAATGGGACCCCACGGGTTCCGATTTATCAGACATCTCTGTCACTTCGGTGTTGGTTACAATGACAAGTCGAGGGTAAGTAAGGAACCCTTATCTGATCCAACAGTTGAGAGTAAAGGAGCTAAGGTTCGTCGTACTTACGTTGTAACAACATGGACACACATTGAAATTTAGTAATGTGTCATATAAAACAAGTAATTTATGATGATAACGCCTTCTTTGAATTTTTCTGGCTAATGGTAGATAGATAAATTAATACTTTATTTGCACAACCAACAGCAATTACAATTAGTAGGTAAGAATTCATAACCTTAGTTTTGAAGCAAGAGCAAAATTGTATATGTAATTTGAAATCAGAACAAAAAAGACAGCTGTCAAATTTGTTTACAAGGTAGTTGGAAAAAGGGTTGGTTTGATATTATAATTCCGTTGCAGCATGCATACATTTTTAGAATTGACGTAAGTATCTATGTCACGATTGTAACTTGGAATCCTCGCCTAAGTACAAGTAAGATACTGTTATCTGATTCCTCGGTCCCAGTGTTATTGGATAAGACGGTATCTGGTTAATTTCTGGACCATTGCTCTGAGTGGTTCAGTCAGGACTGCATTTAATTGCATTACAATTTTGTCACTGTACGTATTGAAAGTGTAACTTTAATTGGTACCTCTGAAGTATCAAAACTACTGATAAAATAAAGAAATATTTTTTAGCAAGGAAATATATTTCCAAAAAATCCCAATGACAGGATTCGAACCTGCGTCCTTTCGCTAACCAGGCGAATGCTCTAACCACTGAGCTACACAGGAATCACGTGACACGGTATAATTTTTCGGCCATATCTTTCCTCGCCAATTGTTTTACTAACTAAGGCTTGGTTTCTGCGCCATCTACCGGTCAAGCTTTGCAGCTTTTATTGACTGGTTCAGGTGGTTTACTTTACAGTAAATATACCCAACATGAGACGCGCTTTCTCTCCAATTTAACATTTCTTTTTGTTTTTATTGCTCAAGGCATTTTAAACAAAGAAATATTTTTTAGCAAGGAAATATATTTCCAAAAAATCCCCATGACAGGATTCGAACCTGCGTCCTTTCGCTAACCAGGCGAATGCTCTAACCACTGAGCTACACAGGAATCACGTGACACGGTATAATTTTTCGGCCATATCTTTCCTCGCCAATTGTTTTACCAACTAAGGCTTGGTTTCTGCGCCATCTACCGGTCAAGCTTTGCAGCTTTTATTGACTGGTTCAGGTGGTTTACTTTACAGTAAACATACCCGACATGAGACGCGCTTTCTCTCCAATTTACTGATAAAATCCTAAAAATAACGAAAACAACGTGATTTTTATTAGTTTGATTTCCAATAAATCACAATATTTCCGGGTTTAATTCACGTTTTATTTATTAAGAAACTGTCTGTAAAGTCTATGAAAGTCGGTACAGCATTTCAATATTGCTGTCAATAAATAAAATTCGAGTTAAACCCGGAAAATATTGTGTTTTATTACAATGCAAAATCGCATAAACAGAAGAAAAAAATGACTTGATTTCTAGTTACGTTTTCATGTCGGTTAAAAGTTTTATTTTATTGTACTCAGATTAATTATATGTAGTAAGAAACAAAGAAAACACATTGATTAGTTCTCAACAAGAGATGTACAAAATACAGTTGTGTAATAAAACAAAGTTTAATTTCACAAATTTACTAATAGTATAAACTTTTAGTTTATTCTAAGGATTTACTTCATTATTTTTAAACGTAGAAATATTTAGAAACTATTTTTTATGTTAAATTATTATTTTTAAAATTGTCTAAACATGTGGCCACAAAAGTTCCAAATTGAATGTCATGCAAAATTTTGCATCAAAGCGTTGCGTTACACAATACCGAGATTATGTATCTTCTAAACTACAATACAAATATTATGTCTTTGTCGCGAAACATGCGAGATCTGTTCGCTAAATATTTGTTAGAGAAATATTGATAAACATCAGCGAGTAATCCTTGATGAATGAAATCGAGTTATTGGTGTCAAGTGTAGCGTGACAAGATTATTTCTTTGTGCAAGTATGTTTAGATGTTATGTAATGTTAAGAAAATATTTGGATAAGGAAAGAAGTTCTGGTACTGCCGGAGTTTTTCGGAAATAATCAGATATCTCGACTCTTTATTTTATCCGACTAGTCTGACTATTTAAAATAACAACAAAGCCTCTCTGGCCTAGTTATGTTGAACGTCCTCTTAGGTTTAAGGCAATAAGAAGCCTCATCCACCATATTCCACTCTCTCTCCCAACTCTTCTCAGCATCTCCCTCTGGGCCACCAGGGTCGACTGCTGTTCAGCGTCTAATCAGTGGTAGTTTTTGCAAATACCAGTTTTTGCAGTTTCAGGTTTTTGCAGCAGATATAGCCTGTCCAGTTCTAATCCTGAAAAAGCCATAGCTTTTAAATACTGCTAATTGACATTTTTTCATTTTTTACATATCGCGATGGGTTGAGTAGGTTAAGTCTATGTTGACTAAGTAGGTATAAATACATTTACTATCCACAAGAATAAAAACCCATGATAAACCATACCCAACCATACATACAAAACAAGACCTCATAAAACATGCTTAAACTTTTATTAAAACATCATCGGTTACATTGTAAGGACGCAACCAAAGGATCTTTTTAATTCTGTAGGTTAATTCACGCGTAAATTTCGCAAGGCTCGAAGAAATTCGTACCATAAGGTTTATTCTAAGGTAGTATAAGGTTTGTTGTATGGGTTTTATCGGTAGTTTAAATAGTTTCATTGTAACCAGACACTGCGGATACAGAATTTAGATCGTGTCTACGAGATAAGTAGGATTTAGGAGGCGAAGGTTTGCGAGAGATTTACACCATCCTACTATTGTGATTTATTTGTATATGTTTAAATGTTGTTGGTTACCTACTAGTATACTGTATGTAATTTACCTACTGCATTTATTTATGATAGAAAATTGTAGATCTCCATCTGACATAATAGTAATGTTTACTATTTCATTAAAATCACTAATCTAATTCGCTCATTTAATTCTATACTACCCAGAATGATACCATGATCGTTTGTCGTTGCTATGTCGTCCATTTTTCGTTTAAAAAAAATAAAGTAAATTTTAAATAAAAATATCCCGACTACTTTTCAAAACCACAGACAATTTTTTTTTTTTTTTTTAATATGTTACTGTGGTTTTCATTTAATTTTTTTAGCTAAACGACAACGCGACGACTTATAAGACATCATGGTAGGGCCCATTATAGTAAGTAGAAACACTACTTAATACCTACAAACTTTTGTCAAGATAAGGCGCTTCGAAATGCGAAACGGTCGGGAGATGCTGTATGTAGGTACCTTACTAATATTATAAACGCGAAAGTTTGTTTGTATGTGACTTTGTTACTCTTTTACGCAAAAACTAAACCAATTGCGATGAAACTTGAAATATAGGTAGCTGAATACCGGAAATAACACTTAGGCTACTTTTTATTCTGATATTCCCGGTGCAACGGGACTTACGCTGGTGAAACCGTGGGGCGCAGCTAGTATCTTATAAATTTCCTCATTGACGTTCGTGCAAAGACATAAAATAATCGTAGTATTATTTAATGACTTCGGTTTCGTATGCTCATTTAATGCGTCTAAATAAAAACCAAGACAGCACCGAGTTTAACTTTCAAAAATATATTTTACAATCGGTTAAACATATCATTACTGACATGACATAGCGATAACTTTAATCTCAAACAATCTTTACAGAAATAAGGAATGTGAACTTGCGATTCCCGGTATTCAGAAAGTGAATTCCGGTGCTTGGCGCACGACCCCCGCCCGCCTTCGGGGCCTCACTTACAAATATTTTGGAAATATTTCTCCAACTTGTCGGCGTTTTATCTACCGCTTCTTTCCGTTTAGTTGATTATTGCGTATTCAACAACTTTAAAAATCCTGTGGCTTATGCTTCAAGGGTTTATCAATGAATTTCAATCTTACACTTAAGTTATAGAGTTGACAATGTTTTGGAAACAAAATCAAAGTTGTTACATTTTAAAATGTGCAGTACATTATTATCTAACTACAAAATCTTAAAGAAAAACTAAAATGGATGCGCGCAAAAACGCAATGATGTCTCTGAAATCATGGTTGACACTTTGGTTATTTTATTTTTAATTTATTACATTAATTTTGAAAATTTCATATTTGTAATAGCAGAATAAACATAGTAGATTCATAGTACAAAAATACGATAGTTATTTAAATGTTTATTTATTTAACGCTTTATTATGACACCAAAAATACAATTAGAATAGGTAAATAAAAGTAAGTTTATGTAGTGTTTTAAGAAATACTACTATACCTACTTAATATAATTATCTTACTAATATTATAAACGCGAAAGTTTGAAAGTATGTATGTATGTCTTTAACTATGTTACTGAAATACGCAAAACTACTGAACCGATTGTGCTGAAACTTTTTAACCCGATAATCCCGCAGGAACGGGACTTATGCGCGGGGTCCTTAACCGCGGGGCGCAGCTAGTACTACATATTTACTAAATTTAATGTTTACCAACATGACCAAAACTTAATTTTAGTGAAAACCATTTTCGAGAGTAAGTTTAAGAATTATATTAATGTATATAAGTATTGGTAGCAGCCCTAACCCTTATCTCCCATCTCGTGCCACGTAATTTGACACTTTTCTCTGACAAAGCCCACATTTGCTCGTCTCAGACACACAGACCTACGAGCTGACACGCAAAAACCTATCCACAAAAAGTAATTTACTATTTTTTGCGGGACCGTTTCGTTCGAAATTAATTTCTAAAGGAATTCGGTTTAGAAAAAGGAAAAAAAAGTAGAGCACGTGTTTGACTGAGAATATGTGGACTGTAAACTATGTCTTATTTTTCATAATTAGGCCGTGAAGTTTTGTGAATGGTATGTCGGATGTGGAACAAATGAGGGTGGCCTTTACTTCTCAGGAACTAATCGGAAACTATTCTGTGACTGACTGTACAAAATGAGGTCACGAACTTAAGGAAGCACGAGGAATAAGAATCTCAAATTTGGCAGGTAGACGACCGAATACACTACTCAAAACTTGAGTTCTACTTAAACAATACAGCAGTACTCAAACTCAAGAATTTCCACACTCTTTTGAATTTAGAAGCCGCTCAATTATCTAAATACCCTTAAAATTTTCAGTGGCCTTTCAGTATCCGCCAGTGAGTGACTCAGTGTTCCTATAAGTGTACCAGATGTTATTAGCACCTAACACAACAATACAACTTCGAAACATTCAATAAAAATCAAACACTAACGTGCATCAAAGCGGTACAAAGGCACAAATAAAATTGGGCTCACAGCATCATCAATCAATCAATACACTTGCGAATATCGATGTACAGAAAGATAAGGAGCTCGTATAAAAGGCGCATTTCTCGAGGCGATATGAGATCCGTATCTAGTAATCCGTACAGGAAGCTCATTGTAACCACCAGATGCGAAATTCCGTCGGAGTTCGAACAACGGTTCTCAGACAAAATCTTCTTTTATTGCGAGAGGAGGCGTGGCCGATTGTGAACTTAGGATGATTTAGGTCTCGTTGCGATTGAAAAAAAAAACAGTTGAAAGGGCATTGTTTGCTATCTAGAATTACCTTTGTGCTTCCGTATTGTTGACGGACAATTTTGATACGATAAATACGGAAATTTCAGAACGGAAAGTTTTACATGCTTTAGAGAAGTAAAAACTATGCTAGCCTAAAAACTTTGACAAACTATAAAATTGTACCTATAGGTACCTTTATCTGTCTACAAAATGAAAACTTTTCAATGTTAATACCTACTCGGATATCTTAAACATAGAATAATAAATAAACAATAAGTTTACGTTATCAATTTATCATAATACGGTAGGTAAGTTTTATAATTTTATCAAAACAACTGTTTGTCCAAAAGAAGTTTGCAAATATTATGTTCAAATCGTGTTACCAAGGAGCTCGACGAATTCCAATAATAAAGAACGCGGAAAATAAAAAAAATATGTTTTAAAACACGTCGTGTATCGTGATTCTTAAAAAAATACATAAATGGAGTAATTCAAGCGGCAAATTGATATCGAAAAGGATTTTCTACTGTTTTGAAAATAGAATCGTAGAGCGTCGGCGCTTTGAGTAGGATTACAGCCGGATGCCGATTTAGCCCTTTAGCCCCTTTTTTCGGATTGTTTTTACAGCTAACAGAACCCTTTGTCGGTTTACGGAATTGCGAAGAATTGGGAAATAGCATAATAGAAGACGACCGTGTCGGCTATGTTATAAAGTAGTAGTTCTAAGCGGGTATTATACGGGCCCTTGAATAGCTGTTGGCAGCCTTTGACGCAGAACCTACGTGATGCTGAATAGACTTGTTTCTGTTTCATGCTTAGCTCTCAAAAGGACAGTGAGTCTCAATGGGTTCCACTGAAATTACAATTGTGGGGTAACTCATTCAGGTGAGGGTTTTACGTGGAACGAAATCAATTTACTATTATTGTATTGGTGAGGTAGATAGACACAAATCTCGAAAAAAGTTATAAAGTTTTCCGACAGGGAAAAAAAACCTATCTAGTAACCAGTTATAGACATATGAAGCCCCCATATAGGATGGACATTGTCACATCCAAAATGACAAAAGTGTTTTGAGGGTTTAACATTTCGGCAAGCAACTTTGGCGGGGCTACTGAATATTTTTATAGTTTAATAATTATCGTATGGGATTGAATTCTCGCACGTTATTGAGAAATTTCACTGTGTTACGATTTATCGCGGACTTATTAACGAATAGTAGCGATATTTTGTGATTACCTGACAGGTTGAGAAGCTTTTGAATTCCAAAAAACTTATTAACAAAAGTAATTTCCACAATCTTCTTAGGTATAATGCATATTGAATATCGTCTACGTATCGGTCATTTATTAAGGTTAGTAGAGTTGGTTTTTATTAGCCCGTCTCTAATCTTTGACTGTCCTTTGAAATCTTGATATCAACCTATAAATCATAGGGCATATGTATTGTTATTTTATTCACAAAAAACGGACCCCGTTTTTGTCCAAAATCTTTTAGCATAACCCACTCGAAATAGGCGGAAGCCATATGTGCACAAATATTTAAAAGTGGTTTGCCTACGACCATTTTTTTCTGCTGCGTTTTTAACGCGACCTGAATTTATTTAATGGTTACTAAATATAAGAATTGGACCCTTTTCTTTAAAAAATCGTTTTCGTGGCCCCGAGAGATTAGTGTCCCGGTATTGTTAGACAGTTTTTGGAGACCCCGCGGTGGGTTTTTTGTTGACATCTCGTGACAATGAAATTAATAAATAACAAATAGCCTAATGTAATTTTGAAAAAACTTTGCCTGTATTAATATTTTTAAATTGCGACCGAGTTTTTGTTGTAGATTTAAAATTGATTTTGTGTAGAATTACAGTTTCCGATGCTTTTGAAATTTAAATTTTCGTTCGTTTGATACTTAAGTACCTATAACTATAACTAATTTACATATGAAACGTACCGGTTTTCCATTACAGATATTGAGAACATTTAAGTGATATTAGTATTACTTAGAGGACTCAAAATATAGGTAGGTAAGATATGTTAGTGTATGTGAATAAGGTTTGTATTTGAAAAAGTGATTTGAAATGAAATTCGATTTAAGAAAAGCGAGACTTTATATTTGATTAATCCTTTCAGACTACACTCGATTGCTCTTGTCTCTTGCGAACAGTTTCAGATGTAGCTAGTAAATCGCGACCATGAAGAGGTATTGTAGACTAAACCTATTGCAGAAACATTGTAAAAAATGTATTTTGTAATATCTCGGTAGAAACTTAGTATTCCGATGGTCATTGTATAGTCATCTTCTTGGCTTTATCTATTTAATCGCCTTTCTAACGATATTCGACTGCACGTTATGCAGGAGGTTCTGGTTGTTATCTCTGATAGCAGTTGTTATGCCAAGTTAAAGGCCTTAAGGCAACTTGCAAACTCTAACACTATGTGAATCCCATCCAATATTATACAAAAATATGAAGGACATTTCGATTTTTGCATTTGGGAAGACATAGCAATCGAAATTGCAGTTCAATCGTGAAGAAACAGTCTGATTGATGATACCGTCTCGAATACCATTTATAAAAGCTATTCACAAGCCCAGAATATGCCTACCAAGTGTGTCCTATAAATAATACATTATACACCTCATTGTTAACAAACTCAATGCAAAGCTCTAAGGTTGGATGATCTCTTAAAATAACAAGTGATTGCTTCAATGATTATCAACAATGCATATACCTTTAGCAGCCTTATAAAAGCCTTCTGATTTATCGTACGAAATGTTACAGTTAATCGTTATTCGATTTTAAACTCTATTCTCTAAGAACATGGTACAGAAGAAATTGCTCATCATTTCAGATATATTTTCAAAAAATTTACAATTTGGAACTTTATTAAAACTCTAGTTATGACTCATTTTCTATTGCCGTGAAACATAATCGGTTTTCTAACAATATTTGTGTGTAGCATCACGGCCAAGTTGGTTCACCAATACAAAGAAACATTAAATCTATTGATAGTTTGCTATTTAAATGGTTTTACACATTTATAATAAGAGTTACGGAAATAAGGCTATTGTGTCAGAGGTTTTATATTGTTCGAAATATATTGAATGAATACGATCACTATAGGTAGGTATTTGTACTTATTTGGTTAATACCTCTGATTACGTTTTAGATATAATTTTAATAATCTGAGTAAATTAAACGCGGAATGTAGTTATTATAAATCGAAATTGATTCCAAAAGGCTGAGTCTACATAATAAATAATAACTACTGTGTTATCTTTATCTATATTCGCAAATAAAGGATTTTTGAATTTAAATTAATTCTACGTAATAATAATGTTTTTTGAGAACGCAGACTCAAAACTTTAAGTCTCATGTCTTGACTGTGCTTCGCAAGAAATTTAGTAAACACAGTGATTTATACATACCTCATTATTTATATACTTAAAAAAGATAAGCGCAGATCATCGTGAACTAAACTCGCCTAGCTGCCCATTATTGAGCCAATTTTTCATACAAATATACGTAAATTCACTGTTAACTACGCTTGTTTCACTTGTTTGAAAAACCGATGAGCCAAAGTAACTTATTTCAGTAAACCGTGGGCGATCGCCTTAAACCTTAAAAATCTACCTGTTCTTATATTAAGTAGAAGTTTCTAATTGGTTTGTTTCTCAAATTCAAATCCAAATATTATAAAGTTAATGATACTTTTATCTAAATAATTTAACTCTCAGCTGCTTAACCACGCCTTTAGAAATTAATTACATAAAATTGAACACATCATCTGCCTTCAATTATTATTTTTTCGACTTTGGTCGTTGACCGTCCCCGCCTACCGAGTTTAGATCTCCGCCCAAGCAACGCTTTAAGAACTTAACAAGTTTCTTGGAATCTTAGTTCTGTCTGTCTGTTAATTGTGTGGCTGTTATTTGTATCCGGTTTTAAACGAACCACTTTAGTCAATAGAAATACAAAGAGTGTATTTCCTTGTCAGCTTGTGCTGCTTCTGGCAATTCTATCTTGCATAAAGATGATGGTATGCATTTCATAGCATTATAAATTCCAATGTGCGCCCAGTTCACCACTATCATATTTGAAAAGATGCGTTTGATTGACCACTTACAAATTAGAAAAGCGGCAATTTGGCCCAGGTCCCAGTTTCTAAGGGGACCATTTGCCCCTACGAACATCTAAACAAACGAACAAATAAACAACTAAACTTTCGCATTAGTGAGATGAGATACATCGAACTATTTGGATATTTAATTTTTCTAGTTCCACTTCAAACTTTTGATCGCGCCCAAATTATTGCTATTTTCACAAATCGACATATCCACTTAACATAGTCAATGACATAGCACATCTAGAATGCACCTGCACCATACAATAAACTAGAGTCCGCCTACGTAATTAATCTAAACAAATTGGCATGTTCGCAAGAAATCGCTCCAAATTCAAACAATTCAGACTAAGTTCCCCGCCTTCGAGGTCTCCGCCCAATCACGCCCGGGGCGCGAAACTTCACGTTAGAAAAGCCGGCGTGATTGTAGGCGGTTGTTTTCAAGTGCGGCCGCTTTTTGAAGTAGATACTTTTGTGTAATGTGGATGACACGTGAAAAGATTTCAAGTGTCAAAATGAATACCTAACCTAAAATTTGTTAGTAGTACCACAGTTTATGCTTAATAGTTGGCGCGCCTCTCAGCGCTTTTATTTCTCTACCATGGCGTACTTAGTCTTCTTGTTTTTCTTTTCGTATAGTGGTGTGGCTGACGAGGTGTTAGTTTTTTTTAGATCGCCTTTTTTTTTATTTTTTTTTATTTTACGAGGGGAATCTCCTTAAGACCATCAGGCCGCTCCCGGGGGAGAGCGGCCCGGTGTGTGGGGGTCCCTCTGGCCTGAGATGGTGGGCGGCCAGGGTTTACCCACTAAACCCCTCGGTGTCCAGCGCTCCGCGGTTGCTGGAGCTCGTCGGAATTCCTTTCGGAGGATCATCGACGAGTTCCAGCGGCGGGTGGTCCCGTCGACCCCAACTCTAAAAAACTCACTGGTGAGCGGGAAAAACCAGCGTCGAGAGGCGGCGTGGACACGCCGCCGCCGTCTCGGGCTCATGTTCCGGCGACGAACTCCCCCGAGTCCGCCGCCATGAGCCGTTTAAGGTGGCATCAGGTCGTTTGCGCGACCACGACGCCGGGTGCACCTTTGGCGCTGCGTACCTCGGAGAAGCTCTCGAGCTCTCTCCGCTTCTTCCTTCTGGGACATTACGTCCTCGGCAAACGCTCGAACTGCCTGCCAGGTCTCGTCGGTGTTGACCATAGAGCGAACTATAGCCGGTAGCGACAAGTCATGGCCGACGACGGTTTCCAGCTCTTGGCGCTGTAAGGACCAAGCTGGGCACGCGACGAGGGTGTGCTCGGCACTGTCACAGCTGGACAAGCAGTGGTGACAGCTCTCGTCCGCCTCTCTGCGTATAGGGCACAGGAATTTGCCGAAACATCCATGTGCCGTCAGCAGTTGAGTGAGGCGGAACGAGAGCGCTCCGTGGCTGCGACTCAACCACTCCTCCAGTACGGGCTCGATAGCTCCAATGGTCCACAGACCGGCGCTCGGACGTAGTAGCTGTATCCGCCACATATCCACCTGGATCTGCCGAAGTTCCTTCCGGCACTCCTCCACTTCCCTGAGCGCCGGTCGGACGCCCTGACTTCGGGCCTCCTCACGCCACTCGTAGAGTGACGCAAGGGATTTGGCTTCCAGATCCCAGGGGATTGTTCCGGCTAGGACGGCGGCCGCCTCTCCCGACACTGTGCGGTATCCCCGCGTCACTCGGATGGCCATCAGTCTCTGCACGCGGCGGAGTGTGCCGATGACGCCATCCGAGAGATCTTTTTTTTTTTTTAGATCGCCTTAAGGCCTCTAACTTGACCTAACGACTGTTATCAAAGATAACAACCGGGACCAACTGCTTAACGTGCCTTCCGGAGCACGTTAAGCAGTTAAGTTACCTTCCGTCGTACTTAGTAGTGACAGTCCTTAATTATTGAAAAATCGTAAGAATGTGATTGAAATACCTACCTATGTAGCTAAGTTAAATTTAGTTTATAAACAAGAATATGTATGTATAATTAGGTACTCCAGGGTTCTATGATGGAAATTATAAAATCCACTTTCTACATAACTCAGTTTTAAAAGCAACGTGAGTTGAATTCCCTTAAGGTGTTCCCTCACCGCGGGCATTTATGCCAAAAATGATTATCGTGTCTTGAGTAGGTAGATATGTATTATAAAAAGTTTACTAATCTTACTAATGTTATAAACGCGAAAGTTTGTATGTCACATACATACACTTTGTTACTCTTTTACGCAAAAACTACTCAACCGATTGCAATGAAACTTGGAATATCTGTAATAACATATAGGCTACCTTTTTCCCGTTACTCTCGCGGGAACAGGGCTTGCGCGGGTGAAACCGCGGGGCGCTGCTAGTACTCAATACAAGACAAATTGTCTCTATTGAATCTGTCCACGTGTTTTGCTGCACTATTGGTCCCACATTCGGATTACGAGAGCGCAGAATTGGAGATCGTCCCGATAACATCGAGTCTTTTATAAGAAACTTAGATCAAAGATAACATGCATTGTTCCTTTACAAAGAGATCGGGAAAACTTGCGAGTGAAAAAACAGCGGTGAATTAGGAGGTAACGGTAATATCGGACTGTGTCCCGCTGTTTGACAGGATAAGTACCTACTGTTGATGAATAGTTTATTGACACTCGAGGGACTTTTTGAAAGGCAATATCGATATCAATAGTCATATTGGTTTGTTTATTCTAAGTTTTCCTGGATATTGAAAGTCTAAAGATATGTTTACAGTTAAAAATTAAATTCGCTCTACACCTACCTTCTGATATTATAAAGTTTATGTTTTTTATTTCTTGTAATGAAAATGTTCTACTAAATGGACCAGTGGATGAGGACGCCCTCGAGGACATTTTTTATTTATAGGTCATATTTAATTTGAATCTTAGTTTTATAATTAATTTTAATTTTAGCTATTAATTTTTTTTTATTGTTTTATTGAATAAAGTTGAGTTACCAGTGGATGTAGGCCAAGATCTATCCATACGTATAAAGTTCAAGTCCTGACTGACCGACTTATAATATAATTAACGATGTGTGCGTGGAAAGTGTGTTTTTAGATGTGTGGGTATCAACTAAGAAAGGGCTTTATGAAAGTTCCACAGGATCGTGACTTATTCAGGTGAAATCGCAAGTTAATGATATTAATATTATAAATAGGTAAAGGATGATATAAAAGTAATTTTCAAATACGTTTTCTGTCGGTATCTGTGTTTTTCAGAATGTTTTTCAGTCTTCCTTTTTTTCATCTCTATGTTCCACTTAATCCTCTGGTCCAGTTCACTATTAAATGTATTTCCTATTATGATAATAGGAGTAAATGACTAACATCTTCACATTTAATATAATCGAACATATTATGTAAATTTTTTATATAAGTTCCATTATTGTTTGATAAACTTACGCTAAGCGAACTTCAAAGGAGAGGTGAAGCGAGTTAATTTAATGTATTATGTGTACGATTCATTGAAGATACAATTATTGTCATATTTATACGCTTTTAGAACTCTTAAACGACTGTGAGTCTGAGTACATATAGGGTGTTATTTTTATCAAATATTGACAATGTGTGATTACTACTATACCAGAATAGTTTAATTGGTAAAATAAAAGAGCTTTAGAGAAAATTTGCATAGATACTTTAAGTGATGGAGAGTAACATAGGTTACTTTTGATCCCGAAAATCCCGCAGGATACTGACATACAATCTTTACCTTACTTCACCTACCTACTGCAGTGCAAAAATCCAAACTTAAACGGACGACCAGGGAAGTAGTGATGATGCCAGGCGCGGCAGCGCCTGGTTTCAACAGTACTTTAATCACTGTTGAAGCCAGCCATGTTTTATTAGGGTTTCGTAAGCCCGCGACTTGCGCGGGTGAAACCGCGGGGCGCAGCTAGTAGAAAATAAATAAAATTTATCTTAATTTTGAATAAACCATTTATCGGCCTTTTTTAAATCATCCTGTGTAAGAACTTCACGGCCGCGTCTCGTATCGAAGTCAACTACAAATCAATAGTTTATACAAAAAACAACTATAATACACCTTTTAGCTGTTAAAATCGTGACAAATTCACTTTAAAAGGCAATTTTATGATTGTCTCCACATCTAACAATGAAGGTCATTGTCATGTGAAATATTGGTGTTATTGTATCACTTTAATGTGAGTGTTTAGTTTGTATTGATAGCGATCGACTATGAGATGAATTTCAAAGGATGAATCTTTGGTGTTTAGTTGTAAATTTTGAGTGGTATCGCATTTGTTATTCACGCTCAGCGGTTAGGTATAAAGCAGACAATATATCAAAAGAGGTGGGAGGTATAAAAAATAACTTAATAAGTTTTTCGAAAACTGCATTGATCTTAAAATTTGAAGTATCTTAAGGTGGTTGTTAAACATAATATATCAAAAATTAATGTATATATTGTATTTCAGGACATTCCACATAACTAACCTCAAACTAAGCACTATGCGATAGGTACTACGGGTATATACTTACACTAAAGTCCCAATCCCGCGGGAACATCAGGATAAAAAGTAGCCTATGTATTATTTTATGTCTTCAACTATCAATATACCCAGTTTCATTACAATCGGTTCAGCGGTTTTATCTGAATGAATAAGAAAGTCACATATGTAATATATGTAGGTAAGTACATACATACAAACCTTCATATTTTAAGAAAATATATAAAAGGCACCTTTAGCAATGAGGTCGATACGATGATGAGCACTTTAATCTATTGTAGGTAAGTTGTTGTTGTTTAAGTACGAGTATGCTTGTATATGTGTCATCACCACCCCTGAAGGATTAGTTTAGATGCCATCACCACCCCTGAATGATTACCCACTACTACGTCTTATTTCGAACGAAGTTACTCGTACAAACTGTATATTCCTAGTGCGGTTACAAATAAATTTTAAATTACGAATATCAAAATTTTAAACCTTCTTTATAAATAAGCAAAATAGATAAACCTTACTTAGGTAAGCTAACCTTTAGTAGATATAGTTTACAAAGACTACAGACTATGAAGTCATAATGACACATCATTACACACAATTCCAAACACTTCATTTAATATCAAAAGAAAAACATCTGCTTCGAAGCTGAGAAAACATTTCTTGACATCAAATCCTTCGCTTTTCGCTTAATATCTTCCGAGGTATTCTATCCTTTCAAATAATTATTGTCAAATGCCATCTTGCGCACGTATTCCTACGCTCCGATGAATTTCTGCGCAAAATATAAAATTTTAATACGCTCAATACATTAGATTGAATAGGAGCCAAGAATCGCCTTTTGGGCGAATTCCACTTACAAAAGGGGACAGGATAAAGCTTCATATTTATTTCATAATAAATGACAATTATCGTAAATTGATTTTGGAGTCGACAATGCGTGCGCGCAGCTAACCAAACATTGGCCAGAAAGGATCGTCCGTTGTCATTGTTGAGATATTAAAAAAATATTTTGTGTTACTTTAAGACGAAGATGACTAAGAAGGTTTGTTGTGTTACCTATCAGTTATAAATATTATGTATTTATGTTATCAAATGGATATGAATAAATAAATCGAATGAATTTAAATTAGTAACAATATTTTCATTGTAAACAATGAACCATAAAAGATTGTGTTATAGAAATAGATTGCGTCGTTTTGGCTTCATATCGTACAATGGAGTACAAGAGTGAATCCTTACCATGGAGTTCTCAAATTGTTAATCAGTATGTTTTGAGTTGGAAATTATAATCTAGTCTCTGGTGTGAGTTGCAGAAGTTTATTTAAGCTAAAACTCTAAGTTTTTAAGTCCTACTTTAGTTGAAAACTATTTGATAACTTTACATTTACATCTAATTACAATCGTGTGTAGATAAAATCGTAATTGACATGTTTTTGACATTTGATACACGACATTTCACCTTGAAGTGTACCTACTAAAATATGTAAAGTCCCCGTTCCTACAGTTTGCTTGTTTGCTTGCTTGTAAAGAAATAAACAGTACAAGTTGATTGTTACTATTTAGCTCTCCGGTAGGTCTTTACAAAACATCTTCCCTCATGCTGTACTACATCTCTGTCTTCATCATTGTAATTTGGCAACATCTGCGAGTCAAAGTCAGTCGAGACAAATGTTCGCGATCTTGTTTACATCCACAAAGAGTGGCCATCAATTAACCAACGACAGCTCAATATTAACCACTTCCTAAAATCTAAAATACAACGTTCACGTTAAAAACTATATAAAAGTCCAGGTGCATAGACAATTAGAGCATAATCACTGCATTTGAAGTGTTGTCACGGACTTTCTAAGAAGTGCATTGTTGGTCGCCACCCAGTGGGCTCGTGTTTGCAAACGTCCTGAATAAGCCTGGCCCAATATTTGCCTTACGAATGAAAGAAACAATGCCTCTGAGGGACAGTTAGCGTTTTCTTGTGAATCGCGGTGACAATATTAAGGAGCGGTTCTACTGCTTCGACTTTGGGATGATTTTATAACTAAGTATAATTTATGTGAATATGAATCGTATCTATAATTCATGTAAATTTAAATCGCTAGAAAATACGGAGGAAAAGGCGCTTTCTCTATAATAAAGTAAGTTTTAATAGTGCTGGACCTTTTTATGTCCTAAATTTTGCAACACATTTTAAATGTTAAGATATGTGTTTAAGGATTATTCTTGTTATTTCCACAGGGTGCTGAATACTATCTAGGCGCAATTACATTGTGAATAAATGAAATATGTTAAAATCAAAAGTCAAAATTATTTATTTCAATAGGATAAAATACAAAAGTATGATCACTTGGATACGTCTTAAAGTCTAAAGATTTTAGTGTGGCCTCAAGCGGGCCCTCCGATGAGAAGAAGCCACAAAAAAATCATGGGTTTTTTTGTGATCATGTGTTAAATTATAATTGTCATACATAATAGCTGTCAGGTAGAATAGTATTATACAAAATCACAGATATTTCCAATAAATATTAAATACCTCGATCAACAAATTAAATTCGTTATTAAGATTGCAAAAGAACGCGTGTCGGTGAAACAGCACCTTAAAGAATGGCGAGTATGTTTGCACGTCTACAGAACGCACTGCGGGAGTTTACCAACGACCACCTCAGGTTTATTGTACCATTTATTTATTCTATTTAGTCAATTTATAATCCTTAACAAAATAATTCTGAGCACGGGTGCGAGATCCTCAACACTGACTTTGTATTATTGATTGCTTACTTAGAAAGATTGTGTGTTTGCTGGATGTTTTGAGATTGAACCCCAATCATTAATATTTGCTGGTAGCACATAATATTTCTACGAAAAATTCCACAGTCATCAAAAATTCATAAGGAGGCCTAAGTATATAGTCTAAAGAAAGAGATTAACAAATCTTATGTCAAAGGAATTTGTTATGCAACGACGATGCAACATATTATTGCAATGTTACTATTATTCCTTAAATGCAGCTATTATTGCGCCAGAAGCCTTAGATCCTTGTAGTCAATTTTATAGCCTAGTTATCAGTAACTAAACTACACAACTTATTCTACTCATTTTTATAGTTTGTGTGTAACTGTAAGATTGTAAACGAGTATGTTTCGTAGCCCTTCGGGCAAAAACTGCTATAGCGATTGCGATGAAACTTGGTATGCAAATAGCTAAAGATCTGGATTTAACTTAGGCTAAATTTTATTCCAATATTCTCCCGAGATTAAGACTTAGATGGATGAAATAGATAATTGTACAGGGAGGTTACTCCTGCTTATCGTTTTGTATTGGAATACTAAACAGTAAACATAGCGTCACGTCACTCACGGTAATTGTTTAAATTGTTATAAATGTCAATTTCAATACATAATCGTAGAAGGAAGTGATAAAACCTGTTAACGACCTTGCATCCTGTATAGATATCGTCTTAGTTTACACTACGTATACTTGACTCAGGTTAGGAATGTCATTCCAATAATTCACCAGGACATATGACCAAAATCAACTGTTTCATTTGAAGGATAAAGTCTAATTTTGCTTGTTGCGGCTAATGTTCAATAATTCACCAACACATTTTCACAAAATGAACTCTATTGTTTGGGTTTAAAGTCTGTTTACGGTTGTTGCAGCTTATGTTAATTTAACGCTGGTTGCGTAGGTTAGGAATTTAATGACAGTAACTTAGTGATTTCGAAATTTGAACCACTACTGCACTATGTTGATATTAAAGGATTATTTAACCCTTACATAGTACCAATAGTTTATAATAAATATATCGTAAGAAACGTACGAGTAAGATTAATATGGAATTGGTAAATAGGTAGCTCATCATGGCATCCAGACAAGTTAATACAGCACCGTGATTATCTATCTAGTTGTTATTGAGTTTGCACTTTGTAATTGCCAATGATAACCTAAATACAGCAGTGTAATGCATAGTGTCTATGAAACTAAACTAAGTTCCCAACTAGATAGAAAATACTGGTACAGATCAAAAGTTCGTTCACCATTTGTTTGAAGAGTGAATCAAATCCTAAAATTTATGTGTCCACCAACCATTCATAAGAAGTCGTTACAAAGGATCATCTATGTTGAATTTTAGCCCACTACAAGTAGATATATATACATGTTCAATTAGAATTTATCTTCTTTAGACTCAAACACCCTAACAGACTTCGAAATCTACCAATTCAAGAAATAACTATTAAAGAAAAAGAAACAGAAAAATGTCTATTCACCCTCAAAACTAATCATACACACCCGCATAAACCAGAAACCTTTAATTCCTTTATAAACGATCTCACCAACTACAAAGCGGTTACCAATCAGATCGCCAATAAAAGACAAGCAATAACCTCATACTGGGTTATTATCAGAGCACGTCACACTTAGCTTCAATAGTTTGACAGTATTGTGAAATTTCTCACTTTGAGTCTTGGCGACCCGTGGCGCAGTCGGCGGGTTACAAGCTTTGTAAGCACACGTGCACTCTGAATGGGCCCTTAGAAGGTATCTTGGGTTTGACAACGCTATTTATGTACGAACGCCTAATTGAATTATAGACGCGCCCTTATGAGGGCCCTGATCTGATTTGAGCGGCTTATTGTTTATTGAGGTCGACCAGGGCATTAGTCATTGATAGTGTCTACTGGCGATTCAGAATTGACAGAGCGGTGATAGAATTATAGGCGAAATAATTTGAACGACACGCCTTAGATACAAAATATATTATATAATAAATAATATACTTTGCTAACAAGCAAAGCTCGCCGCTGGTCAGTATGTAGTTTAATTGTACTTACCTATATACGTAGAAGGAATCTCAGTATCGTTAAAGCTGATTTACATTAGGTCAGTGATAGAAGTCAGTACTTTAGAATTTTTGTGGTCAGTCACTGACTTAGTCGAAAATGTATAGCGCTGACTTCTGTCACTGACCCAATGTAAATCAGCTCTTACATTAATTCAATCATTGCATAATTTGCCACCGACTGTGTTCTACCATTTGTTTTTCAATTCCGAATCATTTTGCCAACGCACACGACGACAACGTGATGTTCATGTCGACAATGTTTAGAACAATTTGTTAATTTTACAAACTGTTATTTCGCTAGTAATCATTTTGCTTATCATTTTTACTAATCGACATTTGAACTGTAATAAATAGAATGTAATAAATAGTTTAAATTCTAAGAGTAGGTTTAATAATTATTATTAATCATTAAGAATATTGATTTGTTATTTTTATCACTATTAATCACGGTGGTTATTGTTCACTTCCGGTAAAAAGTATTACCACGCCACGTGTTAAGCAATTATCTCAGATGGCGCTAGTGATGCTTTTTCCGGTCATTCAAATTATAATTTTGAGTGTCTTTTTAATGTAAGCCAAGTTAGGCAGTTGCTGCTCGATGTTTGAACGAGACAGTTGTCTCGAGTCGTATTGAGGTTGTACCAGTTGGTTATAATAACAGATTATTTAATATATATTTTTACGAAACTGTCAAGATTCTTTTATTACATCCGAGGCCGAAGAAGGAGTCTAACAAATCAGAAGTGGGATTCGAACCCACGCCCACAAATTGGTTATATTAGTGTTAACTGTCCGATATTAATAATAAAACCCTGTCATGTACGAATACTAAGCCTGTAATACCAGTAAGTTGAAATCTTGTTGCTTGTTTTTCTCTCTTCTCACCACGTGTTTCACATAAAGAAAAACTAGTATTTTTTTATTTATTTCCGTTCTTTCTTGGGAATAAAATATATTCTCTAGTACAAAATGATTAACGGTGCTTAAAAACAGGTTATTAAAAGAGTATTGACAGAAAAACATCTTCAATTATTCGAGAATCCTATTTTAGGTATCAAAACTTTTTCAATATTGTCTTTTCCGAGTACTGTGTTGCTGTTTTACTTCCAGGCGATGGAGAGTGATGAAATACGTAAAGCGAAAGGTTCGCGGGAACCGATGATGGGTCATTCCAGTAGCCAAAAGGAAATAGAGGACAGTCGACGATCTCGCGGTCGTTCGGTAGTCCTAGCGCGACGTTCTCGCCGCCTGCCTAGGGTGAGCAGCGGAGGACGAAGCTGTACTCGCCAACGGTCGCGTAGCCGTGTGTCTGAGCGGGGACGCAGCGCGAGTGCCCGGCGTTCGCGCAGTGACAGTCGACGGGAGCGCAGTCCAGAGGCTCATTACCGGCGGTCGCGCAGTCGCCAGTCTCGACGGGAGCGCAGCCAGCGGGATGAGCACAAGCGCGGACGTTCGCGCAGTCGCCTACACCATCAGGATCGTAGCTCAGTGGAACAGCATCAGCGCGAGCGTTCGCGCAGTCGCCCATCTCAACGGGATCGCAGCGTGGATGACCGGCGGTCACGAAGTCACCGGCTTCACAGCCCAACGGAGTCACGGTTGCGAAGCCCAGGCGGTCATCGGTCATCCAGCCGTTTACGTCATCGTAGGCACAACAAGACAGCGGCGGATCAAAACGGTAATACTGATATTTTACAATTAGTACAGGCTCTTACAGCAGTTAGTAGTAGGTCTATTAATGACAAGCTATCTTACCAAAATACCATACCTGAATTCAACCCTGCTCATAAAGAACAAACTATAGATATTTGGCTACATAAGGTAAATCAATGTGCTACCATTTATAACTGGACAAATAATCAAGTCGTACATTTTGCTTTAACAAAATTGAAGGGTTATGCTCAGAAATGGTACGAAGGTTTAACTAGCGTTATGTATTCTTGGCCAGAGTGGCAGGAAAAATTAAGGTTAGCATTTCCTTGTGAGGAAAATTATGGGCAGTTGCTTACAACGATGTTAGGTAGACGTGCAAGGTTTAACGACTCCTTAGAGGAGTATTACTATGATAAAGTAGTTCTTTTGAATCGCTGTGGTATAGAAGGCAAGAGGGCTGTAGATTGTATTATTTTTGGTGTTGAGGATAGAAGCGTACGTTTAGGCGCGGAAGCTGCTCGTTTTAGTACGCCAGAACAACTTTTGCCATTTTTGAAAAATGCTCGTGTCAGTATAAACCCATCAGGCATTAGTAGTAGGAAAAATAGAACTAACGACTCAAAAACCGAAAGAAATTTTACTAATAGGGATACAAAAGAGTCTAATCCAAACCGATCGGTTCAGTGTTACAATTGTCTAGATTATGGTCATTACAAGTCACAATGCACAAAACCGGCAATGAAGTGCACCAAATGCTCTCGTTTCGGTCACTTAGCTGATAAATGCAATTCTAAAACTACTGCGACCGATAAGAACGTAGATTCGACTAAAACTGTCATGATAGTTACCGGCTCAGACTCCAGTACATCAAAGTATTACAAACAAGCAGTCATTAACGGTGTGGCCAAAGCTTGTTTTATAGATTTTGGTAGCTCCGCAACCCTTATAAAAAGTTCGGAGTCGAACGATTTAGCTATTACTTGGGAATCTGATGTTTCATTACCAACACTTAGGGGTTTCGGTAATTCCATGGTGCAGCCGTTAGGAAAGTGTTCTCTTGATATTACAATTGATAACGTTACTGCTCGTGTAGATGTCTTCATAGTACCTGATCATTTTCTATCAAATCCTTTACTGATTGGCAGATCTTTTACAGAACAGTCTCATATAGTAGTCGAGAAAGATAGTGTTTCTCTTCATATTCGTTCTAAAAATTTTAATAACAAAATAGTTTTAGTGTCTGTTGCCGATACAAAAATAGATGGGTTGACTTTGGTTGACTTTAAAACAGAACCAACTTATACTGGGGATATTTACATTAAAGGTAGCAATAGGTTCAAAATAGGGCAAGAGTACTTTCTAGTTCAGGGTCTGTTCACCGTTGTTGACGGTACAGGTGTCGCGTTACTAAAAGGCCTGTCTTCTCAACCCTTCGTCCTCAAAGGGGGCTCTTTAATAGCTAGGTGTTGTCGAGCTGATCAGTCAACCGAAGCAGCGGAAGTTGGTGAAATTCTGCGTATCGAAACATCAGAGTCAAGCGAACTCATCACTAAGGACGATATTAAAACGGATGATAGCTTAGATAATTCTACAATCGAGTCATTGATTAGTCTTCTTAACTTTTATCGAAATTGCTTTGCTTTTAATATGCGAGAACTGGGTAAAACGAGTCTAGTGGAAATGTCTATAAATTTGAAAGATAACGAACCAGTCGTGTATAGGCCTTATCGGCTGCCTGTTAGTGAACGGTGTAGGGTTCGAGAAATGGTCGAGGAATTAATTGATTGTGACATAGTTAGGCCTTCGACGTCACCATATGCAAGTCCTATCGTCATAGTTAAGAAGAAAACTGGCGACGTTAGACTGTGTGTCGATTATAGAGCCCTAAATCGTAAGACGTTTAGAGAAAACTACCCTCTACCTAGAATCGATGATCAGTTAGACGATTTGGCTGGGTTCGAGTATTATACCACCCTCGACTTAGCTTCTGGCTATTACCAGATTTCCATTAGGGAGGATGACCGTTACAAAACCTCTTTTGTCACGCCAGACGGTCAGTTCGAATTCAACCGGATGCCGTTTGGCTTAGCCAATGCTCCTTCTAATTTCATGCGTATGATCAATATTGTTCTTGGTAAAGCAAAAGGTGTTGCTTCAGCATACATGGATGACATTATTATTCCATCAAAGACTATTGAGCAAGGGCTGGAGAGGTTAGGTAGGGTTTTAGAGTTGTTGCGGGATGCTGGTCTAACTCTCAAACTGAGTAAGTGTTGTTTCTTCAGCAAAACCGTCGATTATTTAGGGTTCGAACTCAGTAAAGAGGGTATTAGACCAGGATCCCGTAAAGTAGAAGCGGTGCGTAACTTTCCTGAACCAAGCAATCAGCATAGTGTTAGGCAGTTTATAGGACTTTGTAGTTTTTTCCGAAGATTTGTTAGAAATTTTTCTATTATCGCAAAGCCGTTAACCTGCCTTTTGAAGAAAGATGCTAGGTGGAGTTGGGGCAGCGAGCAGACGGAATCGTTTAAGAAATTAAAAGACGAATTACTCCGCAAACCAATTCTAGCACTGTATGAACCAAAAGCACAAACAGAGCTGCACACAGATGCGTGTAAAATAGGTGTTGCCGGTATACTTATGCAAAGAAATAAGGATAATATTCTTAGACCCGTAGCATACTACAGTCGTCAGACGACCCAAGATGAACAACACATGTCTTCTTACGAACTTGAAACCTTGGCCCTTGTAGCTTCTCTACAGAAGTTCCGTGTATATTTGATAGGCATAAATTTTAAGGTGGTCACGGACTGTAACTCCCTTCGAGCAACTTTCTTGAAGAGAGATCTGATACCAAGAGTGGCTAGGTGGTGGATTGCAATGCAAGAATTTCATTTCTCAATAGAATACCGACCAGGAAAATCTATGGCTTACGTGGATGCATTAAGTAGGAATCCACCACTTAGTGACACTTCGGGTCCAGATAGAAATTTAGAAGTTGAGGTGATGGTCGTTACTGAAACCGATTGGTTGAGTACGGTCCAGCAGTCTGATTCGGAGATACAGCGAAAGATATCTATACTCCTAGATTCTAAAGCTACTGATGCCGTCGATCTCAAAGATAATTTCGTTGTGCGTAACAACAAACTATACCGTGTTACTACAGAAGGAGAAAAATGGGTTGTACCCAAGGGTGTACGTTGGCAGATTTTAAAACAGTGTCATGACGATATAGGCCATTTCGCTTTTGAGAAAACATTAGCTAAGGTCAAAGAGTCGTACTGGTTTAAAAAAATGCGCCAGTTTGTCAAAAAGTACGTAGATTCTTGCCTCGAGTGCGCGTATACAAAGTCCTCAGCAAAAAGAAAGGTTCCTTTACATCCAATCCCTAAAGTAGATTCTCCATTTGCTACAGTGCACATCGACCATGTTGGTCCATTCATTAAAAGTTCTAAGGGCAATACTCACTTGTTAGTCATCATAGACTCTTACACAAAATTCATAATGTTAAAACCGGTTAGGAGCACGAAAACTTCGATAGTAATAGAAAAGTTAAGAGAATATTTTAGCATCTTTGGTATACCTAGAAGAATTGTTTCAGACAGGGGCTCGTCTTTTACTAGTAAGAAATTCAAAGATTTTCTTAGTGAGTTATCGGTTAAACATATTTTAAATGCTGTAGCTACACCGCGAGCTAACGGTCAAGTTGAGCGATATAATCGCACACTACTAGACGCTTTGACTGCCAAGTGTATAGGACACGATGAAAGAAAATGGGATTTGTTTATACCCGATGTACAGTGGGGACTTAATAACACGCATAACAAAGGTATCGGTAGGACACCATCGGAAGTCCTATTCGGCACTTCCCTTATAGGCACCGCGGAAAGTAGAATCAAAATAGCACTAAACCAAGATGATAGCGTTAATGACGACACCTTAAATAATATTCGCGAGACGGTTAACAAATACATAACTAATTATCAGTTAAAGCAGAAAGCCCAATACGATAAAAATACTGTTGAACCGAAAGAGTATCAGGTCGACGATTTAGTTTGTATTGAAAGGGATATCCCTTCAATCGGTCAAAGCAAAAAGTTAGTGCCCAAGTACCAAGGCCCTTATCGAGTAACGGCTGTTCTTGGTAAGGATAGATACCAAGTTGAGGACACACCGATTGCTCGAAAGGGTGGCCGCAAGTACAAATCTGTAATTGCCGTAGATAAAATGAAACCGTGGTTAAACTTTAGCAGGTCTGAAGATTCGTTAGATGCAATAGATTCTAGTAGTACAGATGATGAGACAGAAAACATTGTTTGTGAGTAATTGCCCATAAGTAAAATCTATCCAATACTTCAATCTGTCAGTGCTATGTACCAGTAATTGTAAGTTAAAAGTCTTTTAAGGACGGTTGTCCAGTTCCATATTTAATTGTAGTTATTGTGATTTTCGGAGGAGGAGAATTAATAGTTCTGTTGCTAAGTCATTGATGTCATTTCGTTATAAAATCAGTTGTTTGTATAAAATGTTGTAAAAAGTTGCTATTGTTAAATTAATATGAGGACAGTAGTCCAATCAAGTAGAAGGACAGTTGTCCGGTAAAGTAGAAGGACAGTTGTCTGGTTAAGTAGAGGGACAGTTGTCCGGTTAAGTAGAAGGACAGTTGTCCGGTTAAGTAGAAGGACAGTTGTCCGGTTAAGTAGAAGGACAGTTGTCCGGTTAAGTAGGACAGTTGTCCTGTTTGTCTCGTGATCGTGGAGCCGAAGCCAAACGCTATTACAGTTGGTATTCAGTGCAGTAGCGGCCTGTTGCCACAGTTGACTGGGCAGATGAACTAGTCCGATAAATTGTAATAAAATAATATTCGGTACAGAGTTCTGAAGTCCGATTATTATTTCTGACAGAAGTAGGTGGAAACGACACGAGTCAAAATAGAAGATCTATTGATAGTTGTCATTAGGTCTTATCTGCATGGTAACGCTGATTGTGATAACATTTTATGTTAAATGTTGTTAGAATGAAAAATGTTGTTGTAAAGTTATGCCACCCGAGGACGTGTGCGTTTTAGTCGGATGGCCGAATGTAATAAATAGAATGTAATAAATAGTTTAAATTCTAAGAGTAGGTTTAATAATTATTATTAATCATTAAGAATATTGATTTGTTATTTTTATCACTATTAATCACGGTGGTTATTGTTCACTTCCGGTAAAAAGTATTACCACGCCACGTGTTAAGCAATTATCTCAGATGGCGCTAGTGATGCTTTTTCCGGTCATTCAAATTATAATTTTGAGTGTCTTTTTAATGTAAGCCAAGTTAGGCAGTTGCTGCTCGATGTTTGAACGAGACAGTTGTCTCGAGTCGTATTGAGGTTGTACCAGTTGGTTATAATAACAGATTATTTAATATATATTTTTACGAAACTGTCAAGATTCTTTTATTACATCCGAGGCCGAAGAAGGAGTCTAACAGAACGATGACTTGATTTGCCCGTAATACGTTATTTCGTGTTTTTGCTATTTGTAATTATTAATTCGAGTATTTAAGTTTACGTAGAATTTAAACGTCTAATCCTTATCCTTACTATATATCTTACTTCTTATCTTACTTATCTTACTTATATATATTATATATCCGAAAGTCTGTTTGTTTGTTTATTTGTTTGTTCCCTCTTCACGGTCAAATGGCTCGACCGATTTGGATGAAAATTTGCATAGGAATAGTTTTAATGATGGAGAGTAACATAGAATACTTTTAATCCCGAAAATCCCACAGGATCGGGACTTACGCGGGTGATAACTATTAATTGGATGAAAATTTGCATAGGGATAGTTTTAATGATGGAGAGTAACATAGGATACTTTAGATCCCGAAAATCTCGTGGGATCGGGACTCACGCGGGTGATAACTATTAATTGGATGAAAATTTGCATAGGGATAGTTTAAATGATGGAGAGTAACATAGGATTTGATAGGATACTTTTGATCCCGAAAATCCCGCAGGATCGGGACCTACACGGGTGATAACTATTCATGAATGAAAATCGACACAGGGGTAGGGTAAGTGATGTAGAGTGGAATCATCATCATCGTCATCGTCACTTACCTACTGACATACAAACTTTACCTTAGTTCACCTACCTACAGCAGTGCAAAAATCCACACTTAAATGGACGACCAGCCAATGGGCGACCGTGACAGGTAGGTGTTCGAACAACGCGCGATCGCGACTTACACGGGTGAAACCGCGGCCCGCAGCTAGTCTTGATATAAATTAACTCTGCGTACTTTCAATTCAGTAGCTATTGTCATTACAACAATCGTTGTCATAATAATTTCTTATATTTAGAACCAGAATTTATTAACTATTATAATATAATTATTACTACACTCTGTGAATAAACACTCAAACTGAATGTATTTGTGTAATGATCATATCAAATTGAATACTTCGTTCAACTAATTTATAGTATTGTTTTAAACCTATTAATGTTCTGAAGTTATTATTTATTTGGAACCCAATTATTGACCCAATCGAAAATTGAATCCAATTAATTAGATTATTTTTTAAGGTTGCAGGTTCTAACCATGTGATGTGCAGAATTATGAAAAACATTTTCGTTTCCAAAAGCTTCCCATTTTGTTTTTTATTTTATTTTGATTTGCCAACCTAGTTTTAATCTCATTTTTACATCTGAACACATGACGACAAAGTTGCAATTAATTAGAAATTGAATTAGTATAACTTACTGAATTTAAAACTTACTTCAATGAAAACAAATCTTTTGTAAGCTAAAAATCCCCATAATAAATAGGTAGGTTACTTTTGGCATTCAATAGGTAAGTACCTAAATTGGTTAAAGATTTACTTTTCTACAAAAGTACAAAACATCAAACATTTTGACAAAGTTAAAGCAGTTCGTTACGAGAGCTGTGCATATATTTGTTTTGGTTAGAGCTTAAAGTTTGACTTTTGTTATCTTTGCTAACAAACGCAGAACAAGTCGATCGCGAACGTGAGGTGGGGTAGAATAAACAACACAGGGTGTTTAGAGAAATGAAAACTCAGAAAATATAATAAAGGGCCCTACCATGATGTGTTATAAGTCGTCGCGTTGTCGTTTAGCTAAAAAAATAATTAAAAACACATCAAATAATTGAAAAAAAAAGACACTTAAAAAAATTTTTTTTTTTAAATTGTCAGTGGTTTTTAAAAGTAGTTGGGGTATTTTTTATTCAAAATATACTTTATTGTTTTGAACGACAAAAGGACGACATAGCAACAACAAATGAGCATGGTAGTGCGGATAATCTATCATATTGCTTAGTGCATAATTATTTGCTTAGTGCATAATTATTTCATAATTATTTTTATTAAAAAAAATAATTTAATAAAACTTGTTCTACACAAAAAATAAACAGTTTAGGGAAATTAACTGTACCAACTTCAGCAATTATATCTCTCTTATAATTATTGTGGTTTTTGTTAAAAAGAAGAATCTATTAGCTGAACTGGTTTTAAATAATATCTTGAACATTTTTCCGTTACTGCTATTATTAAGTTTTGAAAAAGAATTCCATTGGTGTTCCAAACCAACTTTAGCAGATATAACTAATGACTACTTTTGTTATTTGCATTATATTTCATTCAAATTGTTTTAAAAACTCAATGTTTATTGTCAATCAAATGAAAGACCGTCAAAAGACTGTTGTTTTGTGTCCTCTATTTACTCCAATTACCGTCCCTTAACAATTGACACCAAAACGCATTTATAATTACGAAGTTCTATGCCCATTATCTTCTATAAATTACGGTTAACATAAAATTATAATTAAAATAATTGATGGAAGTATTCAATGTTCGTAAAATTAAAATAATATTTATAATTAATTTCTTAAAGCAATAATGGTTTACATCATGTAACAAGTACAATAGCAAAACAGAATCGGATAGCGTAAGTGCCTCAGGGAAAGAAGCTGAAAATTTAAAGCATTTTAACAATAAGAACATCACAAGTGTTCTTTAAAGATATGAACTTAAACGTGAGCGTATCAAATTGCTAAACGTTTAATACACTAAAGCGTATTCTTATATTATTATTGTAACCGTACTTTATAAAATGGCAGATAATAAGGAAATAGAAATTTCACAGTTCAATAATACACAGAAACCTTGAAAAAAGTGCGTATTTCAAGTGATTTTAAGTGCAATTTTTAGAAGCCTTTAAAGTGTTCCGCCATTGAACGAATGACCGTTGGCTAATCGATTGCGCATGCGACGGTCATCGGCCATGCAAAGATCCTTAACGTAGAGTGTGAATGAATGAATCTGATACGCAAATTTCCGGTTGTAACGGTTAAAATCAATGACGCCTTACAACTTTTAACTTTTTTTCATTAGTCAGACAGAATCAATCTGTTCTACAACAGAACAGTAAATATCTGAGATATTTTTGTATAATGTAAACGGACAGAGCTAATTTAATTTTTAAATATAGGTATTAGTTTTAAAATATTTGTAAGCAAATTTCGATATATTTTGCACATTTTTACATGATAATTTCCAATATTGACGAAATTGAGTAAAGTTTCATATGAAAGAGTTCAACGCGCGCGCTACCAGTACAAAACGTTTATGTTTATTTAGCCAGAGTACAATTTATCATAATTAATACAGAGGTAATTATCATCTAGCGATTACGTGGATGATTATAAATGTAAAATTGTGCAAAAATTTCACCGATAAAAAAATAATTGATAAGGAATATAATGAGCCCGTATAGCACAGCATGAGTCCAAAATTCAATCAATAGGAATTTATTACCAAGATTCGCAAAGGCTACGCTTCCTTATACGTTTTTGGTAAAGTTTTTTTGGATAATAGGTCGGCGCGAGCGCAGCCCCGCCAGCTATTATTCCTCTGAATAAAATGACAGTGAGAGTTACGCCCACTTTTTAAAATTCTTTTTGTGTTACGTTTTCAAAGGTTTTTAAAGATTTTGAAATAAGGCTCCGTTTTCGGGAGTTTTTGTTGAGATTCGAGAAAATACATTTATTGAATACGTTTTGAATAAAAGCTTATACAACTATAAGTTTGTACTTTGTAGATGAAAAGCAATTTTTCATGTTGTTGTTCCATGTTTTCGAGATTCATTTGAAATAGGTACTATAAAACTTCTGTAATCACAGATAACAACCGGGATCGACTGAATTTAAAGTCTCCTAAAAGGGCCATAATAATAAATTGCATTACCTATCTATAGTTTTGTATCTTTTACCTTTTCATCTTTGCAAAAGTTAAAAAGCATACAGGTAGTAAGGTAACCAAAGAAGTGATAAAACTTTTATCATAGGTTTTTGTAAACAAGCTCCAATACCCCTCTAGTGGCCATCTAACACGTGTCCAAAACCTTTGTTAAAATAACAGCTTAAAGAAAACTTTGCACTATTTAACAGTCTTTATTGTCTAAAGAATAGCACAGCATTTCCTGTAGCAAAAATGGTCCGTTTATTTTAATTTCAATAAAAACGGTTTAAGAGATACGTTTACAGTTTAAGCAAATTTGAACTTTAAACGTTTGATAATTATTGCTGTTATTAAATGCACGTTTTCGTAGAAGAGACTAGCCCATTATTGCCATAAAAGTGAAGAATATCACTTGATTTTTAAGGGGCACTTTAAAGGCTCTTATAATTTCACTCGCAGCGAATGATTGTGTTACAGCTATCCATCAATCGGTCGACATTTTGTAGGCTTCTATTGAACTTTTTGCCGCTCACTCATTTCCTGTACCCTGAGGCAGGGATTTCGGCCAAATTTTTGCGAGAATACAATACATTTTTTAGACACTTTTTTATTTTCCGGTCAGTGGATGGATATTAAGTTACCGGCGAATTTCAATACGGTTCCGTTTTTTTAAGGTCAGATAAGAATTTTTTTTTGGAAAAAACTCTAAGTTTTTGAGGTTCTTTGGCTTTTTTCGAGTATATCTTTTCATCAAAATAGCCGCATTGGCAAACTAGATAAAGATAGCCGAGAATTTTTGGGCGGGTGGTTAAATGCACGTGCATGTATGAAAAAATAGTGGACAAGACGTTTTTCTTTTGCCAGTTAAAACAAGATTTTTTTAAGTAAGTAAGTAAATTACTGAGAATTGCAATAAATGTTTCGATATCTTTTTGTAAGACCTATAGGAAATTTCTTCTATGGTTTTCGCGATTTTGCATAAAAAAACACATTATTCAATCTTGAAAACGCCAACTATAAAGTTAGCCAAAGCTCGGTCGGTTAAAAATCATGAATAAATCGCGATTAAACCCGGTAAATAAAGTGTTTTATTAGACCCATAGGAATGTTTAAAAATGCTATTGTTAATAAAACACATTATTTACCGGGTTTTACTCGCGTTTTGTAATTATGCCGTTATTAACTAAAACGCGTAAAAAATAATATTGTGTTTTATTATGCAAAATCGCGAAATCCTAAGACAAAATTAATGCTATCGTTCTACACAGCCGCAGGTTCTAGTATATCCACCCAAAGTTATAATTTTGGGAAGATATGAAGTCAATAAAATGTAAAAATTTTACTCAATTATTAGTCATTTTTCAATTACATTCATTTTTGTATAATATTCCCTTATAAAATAACAATTCTTAAGGAAGTAAAATTTCTGATGCTTTAACAGTATCAACCATAAAACAAAGTAGCGGTGCGGCAGTCGTCTTAAATTAGATAAGTTAACGTAAAAGCAAAAAATAAAAGATAACTGGCAAAAATTTGGCCGCACCATTCAATCGTCAACCAAAAAATCCGCGGTTTCCGGTAAAAAACAGGAATGTTCAGAAATTTAAAACCGCACAAAATTGCCTCCGTTACACACGTGCACATGTATTTATGTATTGTAACTATGTTTTAAAAAAATATTCCGGGATCCTTAAGTTTTTACTAAAAACATATTTGGTGATGTTTTTTCTTCCTAATATTTATGGTTATAACGTGTTACGTGTTTTTGATTTGTGTTTAAGGCAAATGGGCTCGTGTTATCGCCATTTCCTTTAGATGATTGCGTCAAATTTTGCGGTTTTGGCGCCTAGTCTGTCAGGTGACCTTGTTTTCCTATTTGGGAATTAATATGTGTAAAGTATTACTATACATTTTCAAATTAATTCGATCGAGGAAGTGACAAAAATGGTTATAGAAAATTTTAAAAAATTACATCTACCAAAGTGTAAATTTTTGCCAAGTAATAATTGGCCTTTTTACACGACTGCCAAAGGAAGTGTTATGTTTTTATCTAGTATTTTGAAGATATCTAAAGAGATATTTCTTCGGGTTTCGCAGTGCTAATACGAATTTAAATTTATTTTTCGTTATTTATCCATTAAATGCCGCGAGTGTGATGGGTTCCTTTGCGGCGGGGGTGGTCCGGGGAGGGTTGTTTGATTGATTTAATTTCCGTTAGTTATTAGTTTTCAATTGTTTTTATTAGCTGTAAGTTTTTGTTTTAATATTTGTGATTTATCAATTTGGTCTTATTATATTAAACATTAACAATTAATATTGTTGATTGACGCAGAGCAACCAACTTTCAATTCATGCAATTTATGGTGCAGCTATGGTGCCTGGGATACTATTTAGGTGGCATGTCGAGCACCTATATTACCGTCTCAGCCTATGAGCCGACCAGAGAAAAGAGCAGGTTGTCACCTGGAGCTAACTAAGCTGTGCTTCATCACGATGATTTCTTTCAGCAAGTAAAACGCTTCTTTGTCAGATCTATTCAATAACAAGAGGTCAATTCGAATCTTTGTCTTTGGTTTTGGTATTTGTCTTCACTAATAAAAAAATCGTTTATAATTTCAATACTAAATCGTTTTTTTTTTATTTTTTTATTTATAATTAAACTTTTTATTTAATTAAATCCTTGTTAGAGATAGTAGGCTTACTTTTTTTTAAACACCATAGAGGAGAGTTTGACTCTTCTAGAAGACGGAAATTGGCTGTGGAACAAAATCCGAGCCATCCGCCTTATAACAAAATAATACAAAATATTCTCTACTATCAAAACGATGGTCACCCTACGATGTATAGGAAGCCAACGAGTGTTATACCCAAACACCTAATTATGCGTTGGGTTAATCACTTCCTTTGCACTCAACCTGCCCTTGTAAGGAACAAGTGGCTTTCAGCGACGCTTCACATCCGGACTTGCTGAAACTGACACTTAGCAGAATGAGATTTTCGTGTTTGACAACCGTTTTATCTCAACTTAATGGTCACTTTAAATTTTGTTTTCAAGTTTTTTATGTTCAGAAGAAATCTGTGGTTAAGTGACTGTGGTATAGTTTTCATTCATTGCACACACCGGCTAGCTGATAATGTTACTCGAAAATTTCAATTGTTTAACAATTGAAATTTTTGATTTTTGAGGGTTCGGGAATACAATTTGACATTTACAGTCGCTAGCTTTAATTGCAATGAAAATTTGTTTGCTACTGAATAACGTGAAAGATGACGTAAATAAGTAGAACAATGTCAATTGCTTCAATCGAGATTAATTGTTATTAACAGAGTTATGTGTACCTAGTAATCAGCAGGTAGTTTTAACAGACAGTATCCTAATATTATATTATAATCAACAAGTTAATATGTTTTCTGAATAATAAATGTAATTTAGAGAAGTAAAAGTTCAAGACCTTACTTTAATTGCGATTGAACAAGATTACACTAAAATAAACTATCGAAATATCAGATAGGTCATTATGCGAAAGAAACCGTATTAAATTGCATTATTATCAAATATCTAATATCTTATCTTCTATTACGTTTACAAAGCAGCATTTAAAAGGATATTGAAACTGGTATGTAATATAATAATATAGTTTGAATACATTGAGACATCCAGCTGTTACTTTAGACGGCTTTTTGCAAATCGTTAGGCAATTTACAAACATCCTTTGCTAAAATTCACACTGATTATCACTGTCCATGTTTTTGAAATAAACAAATAAACCGTGAAACACTCGTTCACACCCCAAGAATCTATTATGAACTGAAGTTGTTAATCGCGGCACTTTTGGGTACACTTTTCAACGGAATATCGAAGCATGAACTCTTTTCAATTTACAAGTTTACCAACGTCGCCAAAATACATTTTAAAATGAGCTTTAAACTTTATTCCACGGTCATAAAGTTCAGTTTTTGCTGCCTCTGCAGGTTTAATGGCGCATTTTAAGCTTGTATTTGACAGTTTTACCAACAAGATATTCGAATTTCACGCGAGAATTATTTGTTTTTACACCGGGTTTTGGACAAAAGGAACGTCTTAACTTGTGATTTTTAACAAGGCAAGTGGCGGTTTTCTATTTGGTTTCTCGGCTCTGCAAAGTTTATTGTGATACCGGAAAGGGATTTGTGTTTTCTTAAACCTAGATATGGCCTCGCAATTGAAATTAAAACCAATCATCCACCGCCAACTAAACTAATACTTGTGCATAGCAGGAGTATAATAGGTATGATAAACAGGCAAAGCTACGTTAAAATAACACCCTAATCAATTATTAGAATATAATCATTGTAAATACAAATAGTATCGAAGCGAAGCGAATCGAAGGAAATAGTCAGTATCTGTACTTTTTGAAAGGTCTAGTCTAGGTCTCTGATAGAGTACTTGGTGCTCTGTAACCAAGACCTTACAGCTCAAATACAGGTCAATTTAATTAACTCAGTTTTGTCGAAGGAGGACTTTTGCCTTAAAGCTCGATGTCATATATATATATAATATATATATTTTTATATAACCTATATATAATTTCTTCTATGGTTTTCGCGATTTTGCATAATAAAACACTTTATTTATCCGGTTTTATCGCGTTTTTATTCATTATTTGAACCGAGCTTTCGCCAACTTTACAGTTGGCTTTTTCAAAGTTGAATAAAAACGCGATAAAACCGGATAAATAAAGTGTTTTACCTATATATAAATTAAAATAATTACAATATAAAAAAAGAATAAATATTGTATAATCTGTCTGTATAATTGTCTTGCAAAAAATATTGACACACGTCTACATGAATGTCAATAATATTTAATTACTTAGTAAGCTTTTACATTGACCGCTAATTTCTCTCACTACTTTTTCTCTTTTACTTCTTTCTTTTTCTTTCTAGGCAAAGGGGTTGGGCAGTGAGACACCACGGCCTACTCTTGATTGGAAAACATACCACGCCTTTTAGCCATGCCGATTACTCACCTTACTTCAGATTATTATTAAATTCATTACACTACTCCTTTGATATGATCTTTCACATATGCAGGAAGTACTTGTAGTGAATATTAATACTGGTTGAAAACAGCCCGACGTTTAACTATGCAGAATTATGTTGGATCAATGCCAGTTATTTATTCTCTTGCAGAATATCATCATAGATGTTTTACCCGACACACATAGGTACCACGGGTTTGAGGTGACCACGAAGAATCTAAGCAGCTTACATAACTAGAATTCGCGTATTCACTCAATGTCTCATAATGAAATCTATTCTACTTATAATAAAGGAAGAGAGGACAAAAAGTCTGTACTTGGAAGTAGTTTTAAAATCTGGTTTTCAATCTTGGATAGTTGTATTTTCGAGGAACGTCGTGGTATACTTTGGTCCGAAATCCAATTAGTAGAACCTGAGTAATGAACGAAAAAGTGCAACCGCTCGAGAAACGCACGTCTTGTCACTTCAATGTCTTTCACATTCGCGGGTGAAACCGCGGGGCACAGCTAGTTATTAAATATCAGTACACAACAAATTTACTAGAAATGGGTTTTACCGGGAATGACCCGGAAAATATATAAATATGAAAGCACATCGTGTAAGACTGAAAGTTTACTAGAAATGTATTCAAGTAAATTTTAAATTTTCCACATTACACGACAGGGTTGTATGATAGTAGCCATAATACCATTTAGGAAATGAATAATAGTGACTAAACCGTTTGTCATGTTGATTTCAATGATATCGCAACAATCGACTTTTATGAGAAACCACAATTTTCAGGCAGCTGTGACGGAAGGTAAGTCAACATCAATGTAACGCGTCGCAAACCGTGAAATCGTACGCGAAATCCAAAAGCCGTTTCGGATCACTGAATAAAATACAAACGCTAAATCAAAGGACATGTGTTTGTAATACTGACACCCGTTTAGCGGATCGAATCGGCGAAGAAAGCCCGTACAAATCCCTAAGAAATAACCGAAAAACCGAAATTTTTCTGCGATTCGATACGGAGCGATTTCACGGTGCCCTATTACTATATCCTTCGTTATACCTTGAGGTAGGTGTCGCGTACTTTTATGTCTTCTATCCTATAATACGGGATCGGAACGAATTGCGTTCGGAATAGGAACGATTTATCATCCTTAAACGTTTGCCGCTTCGCTTTGTGTACTTGAATGGACATCCAGAATTGTAATAAAATGTCACGTATTTCTTATCTGTTGTGCGGCACGTACAACATTACCTATCTAGCCAACGGATTTCTTTTTTACATAATATGAATAGTTTTTGCAAACTTGTTACCAAAAGGCTACATTGTTATGTTTTTCAGCTGTAAAGTAAGTGGATATGGCTAGGTGACATTGTTAAATAAATAACAAAACCAACCAAAAAGAAAAGATTATAAACTGAAATTTTAATTTTTTTGGAAGTTTTTATATCTACCACCATACTCAGATCACCCACAACTAACTCTTTACCGATGGATATTTTGTATTTCTTACCGATTATGGCCATTAGGAAATTAGCCAGTGTCAAGTTTTATTATTAATATATTATGCAAGTTATTTTCATCAAAACAGTCAAGTCGTCATAGTAAAGTCTAGGGAATCTTTTCACTTTCATTCCACTTGTACACCTTCACGAAACTAAGTTGATTAATATGCCCCCGAAATTAAACAATTTGCACGCATTAGAACTAGGTTTCACAAAAATGAAAATTTAGCACCACATCTCCTCAACGAGTTCCCACCAAAACTCCAACCGAAGGATTGATCGATCATGTTTCTGTCATTCGTTTTTTTCAAAGCTGTTCAAAAAAGCATTTAAAAAACCAATGATTCATTATTATAGTTACCTTATTTTGCCACTGATAGCACTTTTATATTTTATTGGTCTAATATTGAACACAGTGACATTAATGTTATTTCTAACTACCAATAAATATAAAATCATTAAAATAATAAATCTAATAATGAGTCCCTTCATATAAATGTGATATGATACTGATAATCAAAATTACAGAAACGCCAAAACTTGAGGGCGCCTAAAACAATTAAGCAGCTCTTAAATTAAATATATCATACTCGTTTTGAATTTAGAACCTTCTCCATTATTACGATAGGGTTTTGGCGGGAACGCTTGAAGAGATGTGTTGCTAAATTTTCATTTTTGTAAAACCTAGTTCAAAAGCGTGTAAATTGTTTAATTTCGGGGGCATATTAATCAATTTAGTTTCGTTAAGGTATACAAGTGTAAATGAAAGTGAAAATCGGAGCAAACATAGACTTTAGTGTTCTCTCCAAAGCTTCGTAAACAAAATTTGTAAACAAAATATTGTAAATGATGCCCCCCTTTTTACAATGATTCCCTCGACTTGACTTTAACTATGACGACTTAACTGTTTCGATGCAAATAACTTGCAAATATTAATAATACTGACACTGGCATATGTCCGAATGGAAAAGCCATATTAAAGAAGAGGAATAATAATTATTTCAATAGCCCTATTTTAAATGACGATTCTGTTTTCGATCGTAAGAGTTATTAAAATACACTTTGAATTTGTATTATGTTGTCGCTACTCATTTATCTATCTTACCTAATATGAGTATTATAAACGCGAAAATTTGTATGACTGTGTTACTTGATCACGCAAAAACTACTGATCCGATTGGGATAAAACTTGGAATATAGGTAGCTGGATACTTGGTATAATTTGGTTACTTTTTCCCCCACGTTTTTTATGCTCTTTCTTTTCTTGTTTGTTTGTCGGTCCGGGCTGAATCTAGTATCTTCAATTTGCGGCACTTCCCGACTAGCTAGCAAGCTGAAACTTTGAGAATAGTTCAGAACTGACAATGCAACCTAAAGCTACTTTCAACTTTCCACAAGCACCTGTAAATTATCCCGATATTTCCGCGGAAAAGGGCTTTGCGCGGATGATACCGCGAAGCACAGTTAGTCTATCCATATAAGTACTACTTACAGTTTGAAACTAACTAACATCGATTATTTTTTTCGCTAAGGTATATCCAGGGCCACTCGCTATACCTAGTTGAAATAAATATTATGTAAACGGTGCAATTTTAATATTTTAATTTTTCGCTCGCTGCCAAGTTAGAAAGACTTGGACTTATTTGAATAAGCTCCTATGTATTATAACTATGTTTTTGAGTGTATATAAAGTAGCTAATTTACTATCTAATAATTTTTATGCCATTGACATGATCAGAAGAAGAACGTTTAAATTACCCGACTGAAAATTTGTTTAATCGTAAATGTTACGTTGTGCTATAAAAAAGTAAAAGGTAGAATTAACTGTGTGTTTCCCCAACTAGACCTTTTCCCGTGACTTTAAGCCAAGGGTTTCCTTACGATGTTTTCTTTACCGTAAGAGTTTTCTTCGGCTATCCTACTATACCTTTCTAGCCTGCTAATATTATTATTTATTTATTATAAGCATGTACTGTTAAACTGCAGGGCAAAGGCCTTCCTTCTATTTATCGCTCCTGTCAACCAGTTACTTTTGAAGGAGTCAAAATCATCCCACCATTGCCTTCTTGTTATTAAACTATGCAATCTTTGCAAAAAAGAAACAATGTATCTTACTCAAAAATCGCTGAACCAATTGCAATGAAAGTGTGTTTGTATATTGCTGGAGACCTGAAATAACACATATTTTTAATCTGGGATCGAAATTTTTGCGGCTAAATCCGCGGGACGCAACTATTTGGACATAAACATAATAACACATTTAGCACGCTGTGTCCAAGGTGAAACTGTTAACGTTATAGTGCACGTATTTACGTATCAACTCATGGTAGGGGTAGGTACTGATAAACATCATAAGGTAAGGTTAAAAAAAATCTTTAGGTACATTGTTTCAATCTAGACAGGTTTACTCAGTCCATACAATATCTGCATTAAGTAGGTACAGTACAGAGAAATTATATAACTCTTTCTAGTAATATAGGTAACTACTTTGGTACAGTACGATTTCAGTCATGATTTCATCTTCGATAAACCGGCCTTACTGGCCTAAGAGTTCAAGTTATGTCACTTAAGGTGCTTCGTCACCGCGAGCATAAATTTGTAATGTAACATAGATTCCGTAGATAGATTAGAATATGTATGTTACATTACAAGTGAATGCTCGCTGTGAGGGAGCACTTTTAAGGGTTATAAGAAAATTTCAATATTATTGAAGGCAGTTAAAATAAATTCTTCTGTGAACGAACAACGCAGTTGCTGTTGACAGAAACAACCATTTACTTTACTAACAGCAGATCTATTTAGTATTTAAAAAATTGATAGTGTTTGATTAATCATACTAAATCTAAAAACCTTCGTAAGTTTCTTTTTAAATATTGTGACGTTTTGATTTCGTGGTGTGACATTTAATAAAATGATAAATTTTATTTGTCTAATAAGACAAATCTTTTATCTGGAGATTGATAAATTTGCCTGTTAAACTAATCCTAACTGCCCTTAAAGTAATTAAGAGTAATGAAACTGTCGATTTGAAAGTAGAACTTAAAATTAAGAAAATTAAAAGAAATATGTATTTTATTAAGCATACATTTATTAGGATCAAAATAAGAGATCAAACGAAAGTCTTGAACATTCTTAATTAGATCAGTCAACTACAGCTAACAATGAGTTCCTTACAACTAAACTAAACTAAACTGTAAAGTTACAATTTTGTCCGTCCCAATCGAATAGTTAAAACACAATTAAAACTTAAAATTAATTGACACACTGGAAGAATTCATCCAAATATTCGACTAAACTAATCAAGTAAACAAACTTAGCTTAAATTCAATTATTTTTTAGACTTTATTTACTTAAATATAAACATTGGCACATTCGGCCTACTTAACAATTTAGATAATTTTTTTGACATACACTTTATTTTTTGATATACCTATCAATTCATACCTAATTATGTAGTTACTTAACTTAGTATTTAAACCTGTCTTAAAAAAATCATAGAACTTGCTAATAATATTAACTTAACCTAATTAAAGCTTTTTCACTGATATGTGTGTTTACAATCTAAATGAATCATATATTTTTACAATAAACTCTTAACCCTTTTTAAATTATACAAAGCAGTGAGTCGTAATACAATATTTTGTAAAACCAGATGAACTTTTATCTATTTAAAGAATCAAATAGACTAAGAGTCACTGCGTATTATTCAAAAGGGGTTAAAAGTCGAATATAAATCTGCTTACAAACTATTAAAGCTCCGTCTCATAGTTTTATAAATCTCTGATATCACAGACAATATAAATCTCTAAAGAATTTTTAAAAAAATGTTTCCTACAATACTACTTCCGTGTCCGGTAGAAGAAAGCATTGTATTTGAAACCTTTTTTCAAAAACGAATATAAATCTCTCTTAAAACTAATGGAAGACATTGGATCGAAATTTTAGAAGACAAAGGCGCAGATCGCTTCGAAGTTTGGAAGATAGCCAAAGATGGTGCATGATAATTAATTACAGTGCAGTTTTCATTAAAGCTGTCTACCAAAACTCGTGATATATAAATCTAAATTGTGAACAGTTGATTTGTCGCCGCGTACTCTTAACAAAGACATCACAATAAAGTAACAACTAAATCACATCGATAGCACTAGGCGAGGAATCAACGGTTCACTTCACTAACTAATGGAAGACGATGGATTCACGCCACACAAGTTAAGCGCGCACTAATCTATTGTTGGAAGACATGATTTTGTTTTACTGCATCTTTTAGTACCGAAAAGTGAGAATTTTTTTATCTAAAGAAATAATCAAAAATTAGTAGCAAAGTTTACATACGAGACAGTTGGTCCTGGTTGCAGTGTAGCATATCTCGCGGACTTCATTGGCCATGTTATCATCGGCTTCGGAGCCCTCGATCAACTCGTACCGGTTCGAGTTCACTATGTTTTGGTTTTTGGCGTTGTCGTTGTCTTCGACCGGTACCGGTTTAACCGGATCCACGGGATAGAAGAACTCGGAGAAGGGTACCAAAAGAGGCTCTTCAGAGTAAACAGTCTTGTTCGATGGCAGGTCAGTGCGAGGACCGGAGTTGGAGATCAGTTCTCCTAACTTCGACCAGCACTTGTTAAGATTAACCCGCGTAGAAGACGTCACCTTCCGAGGCAGCCGTGGTTTTGAACTCTGTAAAGATAACAAAACCTTTGTTAGATTCAAGTAAAACAACATCTGGTCTGTGATGATGAGTAATATTCAAACAGATAACGGTGACTAATTACAAAAACATTAATAAAATACAAGTACCTAAATGAAATAACAATGAGATATACAAATAAAAACAATAATATGATGCTTACCTGTCGATTGAGAAGCTTTGCCCACGGCGACCGAGGTGGCGACACCTCCTTCTGCGGTGATTGCGTTTCATCCTTAGCCAAACACATTGTAATATTTACAAGAAACTTAGTCTAGCGTACGACTACGTATTTACAGAGAAACGGGAGACCACGACGTGCGCGCACGGAGCGTAAGTCGGGAATGATTGAACCGGGAAGGGCGGCGGGGTTTATATAGCAGAGACGGGAGAGCGCGCGCGCTGCGCGTGCCCAGGGCGAGAGCGGGGCGCGCGCGCAGCACGCGTTGCCAACATCGGTAGCGCGCGCGATCACAAACCCGTTTTTACGAACAACTTCTACGAATAGAGGCTTTGACGCACCGCGACGAAGACTTAGTTACAGAGATTACTCACGTAAACCTTTATTGATGATGATCATCTCTGAGTACTGAGAAGGAGAATCAATTGAAAATGTTCTGTTTTTTTTTTGTTTTTTTTTTATAGAGTTTTTAATCTATATTACATGTACCTACCTACGAGAAACAATAACAAGGGATATTTGATTGATGTCTTAAAGGCATCGTGTTTCCACCAGATTAGATTTCGATCTTTAATTGCTCTGAGTTATTAAGGAAATCAACTGATCTCTGACCGAGATAGTACTTAGAGTGTTGGAAATCTTTGTCGAACAATCAGCGCAATTAGCATAGAACCGGCGCCTCTCGGGGCAATCGGCTAGGCTATAGAATAAACAGCACTATCTTAGCGTTATGAATCACAACTAGCAAGCACCTGGCTCTCGATAGATAAGTTCCGGCGAATATTTATCGCGGCTCGGTGGTGTCGTTTCCTGCGATTAAATCGCCAGAGAGCGGTCGCTCGCAAATCACGTACATTGAACTGATAAATCATTTCCTCCAGTCACTAGAAGATTAAGAGCCCGTGAACGCCAGGCCTTCGTTATTTTGTAAAAGCTGAAAGTTTGTCTGTGCATGCCCCCAACACAGGTAGGATCCATCGTTCTTCCATTATTAAGTATGGGTTACAGTGGCTTTGACAGATAAACGGTATTAAAGATGTAATAAATAATTCATCAAACAATGAAATGTGACATTTAGGTTTAGAAAATTATGAAAATGTTCGTCATTAATTTAACAAAATAACGAAGGTCTGGCGTTCACGGGCTCTTGGTCTATAGTACTTGTACTGCATACGATACGCGACTGGCAAATTATATTAATACTAGATATGCTTTGATTGCTGCACTTTGACTACATAACGAGGGATTACACAAACCGGCTGGGCTGTTTGTTAATGAATTATTCATTATCTTGGATGTGATCATTAGTTCTTTCTGGATTATATGGCTTAGGTGAATATAAAATTATTAACTTAGAATGTGGGTATTGGTGTAGTGGTAGATATCTCGATTTTAATTCTAAGGATCGTCGGTTCTAATCTCTGCCGACGATGCCGATGTCTGCCTAAGAGAGGTGGTAATTATTTTAATTATTATATTATTTTATTTATTATTAACAATATTGACATTCGATAGGAGCAATTTTTTAGAAATTCTTTTAGTTCTAAATAGCGACTCACGCGAGTGAAACCACAGGATATATCTACATACTTAAATAGTAGATATTTTTAACATTCGAGTTGAGAAACATTTCATTATTTTGAAATTGGTTAACAATGTAGTGTCTACTAATTAGTATAAATTTATGCCAACCTCCTCAGTAAAAAATAATTGAACTGTCCATCTTTATGTCGGAAGTGAATTCAGTAAGCCTTTTACTTTGTTGAGTTCCTACGAAGGTGAAAAAAATCACGTCTCCATAGCTGCAATGAATACCTGTCAAACATAAAGTTTAAATTAATGAGCTTTTAAGTTTAAATTTCTTAGTGGGTACTTACCTATATTTTTTCAAAATAAAAACGTGTTAAGGTACAGGAAGCATCAAAAGTCGATGACTATATTCCGATTTTCAAACTCTCTGTACACTAAAATTGTGGAGTGTCCAACATTCGGTCGGTCGGACGGTCATTCTGAAAATAATTCTTACTCCTCTTTTTATATCAGTCATGTTTTGAATCCTACAAAATTATGATATAGGTAGCGATTTTGAAAATCTGAAGGTATTTTCTTAAGTTCAGTCTACCCTGAGGAAGGAGTCAGTAAAGACTCCAAAAAGAAGAAACGGTATTGCAAAAATGCTGAAACAATACCAACAACGCGAAAACCGGAAAATGAGTGTCTTTTCAATCTGAATGTGGTTCTCGACTGTTGATGCTGATCATACCTTGCGTTGACGACTTTTTAGCTCCGTAAAAAATGCAAATTAAAAAAAAAAAATTAACACTAATTGAGAACCTCCTTCTTTTTCGAAATGGTTTAATAAATAAAAACATTGTAAGAGAAGGCTGCGATTAATTAAATACCTACAATTTATAAGATGTATCCATTTTCCGGATTGCCTCTAATAAAAGGAAGTCAGTGTCTTCGATAAATATATTGACGTCTATTAAATTAAAGTAGGTTCCTAAGATAATATTAATTTAATAGGTAAACTGAAGGGGTATCTTGTTAATTACAGCAAATTACGGCTACGAAGATAGCTATTTGCTACGGATCTGTTGCTAATACAGAAATCTTATTAGCAATGCCGACACGATTGCAAATGGCTATTTTTCTTTTCTTGATAAATTTGTTTCTGGAGTACGCTATGTGGTTTCATCCGCGTAAGTCCCGATCTCGAAAATATTATAAGAACGGGATTTTAACCATGTTTTAACATGATAATGGTGGTTAACGGGTTGCTGCAGGTGTTATATCGGGTTGATTTTTAATATTTGTAGAGAATGAAGAAAAGAGAATTTTAAAATAAAATAAAAATATTTCTAATGTATTACAAATTCAAATAAGAATTTCAAGTCTACTCAAAATCTAATAAGACTGTCTGATAGTTATTGTATGTATATTTTGTGGAAGAAAATTACATCATGTTTTTTTTGAAATCTTAAATAAAAAATTTAAACATAGAACTGTCAATTAACAAAGAAAAACATAAGCAAACAGCGGTCACTTTCAAATAGTTGTATTAGTTTTTAGTTTATTACTTGATCTAAGGGTCTAAAATATAGTTCATTATCGGTCAAGAAGGTGTGTAAAATGTAATAATAAAATTTGTCATTAAATCATTATTTTGCTATGTTTCTTATGAGAATCTTATGTAAATCCAATTACATTTGAAAACTAATTGAAATAAAAACCTACAGTTCAAATAAAAACAAAATAAAACATAATATTTGTACTATAATTTAAATATATAAATATTTGAGGTTACAAACGTTTATTATGATATTTATAAGCACTCAACTCGATATACGCATTCTGAAATTTAAAATATAGGCAATGCATTGACCTTTGTATACGATAAAAATGTTTATAAGTCGCCATTTGACTTTATTAATTAAAAATGATTATGATAATAATACAAATTGTAGACATGTGTATATCATATGACAGGTATGACAGGTCACTAATGCACTTATTCAAATTAAATTTTGTTTACGTGTTCCTAATCGTTGATTTTTGAATATTTAAACGTAGTGGCTATTGACGCAAGTATGCATGTATGCATAATAATAGTATGTTTAGAAGACATATTAATATTAAAGTTCAATGGTTAGAATTACAAGTAGGTCTATCATAAAAGTTTAGTGCTCAAAGCTTTCTACTAAAAAATTTACGAGTAAAAAATGTGTGGTTAAAATTACTCCTGGGACGGGTTTCAAACCCGTGTCTCTCATTTGACAGGCGATTGCTTTACTTGTATCCCGTGTGGTTAGAACACTTGCCCGGAGAGAGTCACCGTCACGGTAGGTTTTTTGTTGTTGAATTATTCGCTATTAACATTTCTAGGTTTACTAAATATACAAAAATAGTTAGAACTGGTAACATCATATCTTTTGTATTTCAACTTGTAACCCTTAAAGTGATAGTTTTGAACTTTACTGGTTGGTAAAAACTACAGCTAAAGCAAGCAACCTAGGAATTAAACCCACGCTGCGCTCGCGCTGGTTGGAATTGCAAGTGACGACGGCTCCGACCGCTCCGCTAACTACTGACATAGCTAACTTGTTAAAATTAAGAATCACACTGATACAAATGATTCAATTAGGCATATGTGATTATATTATGCGTACTTATACGTTTATTTGAACAATACTATCGAACTCGTTCGTACAATATTTTTTATTTACTGTTAGTCCACTTCAGAACGCGATGGATACAATAAAATTAAATAAAAACATCAGTAATAAATGATTATACTCGTCGCGTCCCTTATCAATATAAAATCTGACGTGAGATACATTAAAATTTAAATATTTATTTCAATTATTTTTATTATTATTGCCAGTTGTTTTTGAATAACTAGGTCTTGGTTTACCTTACTAAAAAGGTGTTATTTTATGTCCATATTATTTTCAGTGCACAGAATTTACTGACAGCAATAATATTTGTTTTAAGAATGGTATATTTAATTAGTTAATGAGCAGTTGACTTTTATTTGCTAAGCAATTTGCAAGCATAATTTTTAAACTACTTAAACAACAAAACAGTTGGTTTGTTCACAAATTCTTAAACGGAAATTAGAAGCGTCATAAGACAAAAATGGTTGCTTAAAAGTTTATACTATATATTAATGCACGACACACATTATTTACAATTACTTATTTACAAGGTTACAACTTGCATCAAATCAAAGGATTAAGGTACAAAAACCATTTTTTCGTTTTTAAAACGAAAAAAAATTGGTTAAACTTTGAAAAAAAATTTAAAGTTAAACCAAGTTTATGTAAGCCTGTAAGTGAGTAATGAATTTTCTTAAAAATTCTGGGATTTCACGAACTTACGGATTATTACAACGCAGCAATCTCATAACATTTCTCAAAACTCTGTAATTAAGTTAATAACTTCCTGCTAAAATTAGGGTGTTTGCAAAAACGCCAGTCGCCTTAGTAAAATTGCGAAAGGTATCGTTGGGCGTAGTATGATTTGATAAATTGAATTTTCTAATTCTTATTTCCGAACTTTCTATAACTTGATTTATCAAATAACCTTTCCACAAAATTATATAAGCAGCTTTTCATACATTAATAAAATAATTAATATTCAGTCTTCTGGATAAATGAAATCAATATTCACGAGAGTATTAACACTTAATACTTTCATCGCATATAGAAAAAGAACAGCTTCGACCGCAACGCAACCACGTGCACGGTTTATAAAGAAAAATAATAATATAAAATCTTTACATTTTTGTCCCCACTTCACTAAAGGGCTAGGGTAACAAATGGATCCTTGTGTAATTTATACTATATCTGTGGAAACTGTTTATGTGTGGGTGAAGTATCTTGAACATTCCTTTCAATTTTGACAGCTCTCTTTTTTGTATTTGTTTTTAAAAATAGAACCAGAGCCTTAATGACTTTCCCTGATTTGGTTTTTATCTTTATTACAAACAGTTGAATTTGTTTGACTTTTTGTCAAAATTAACGCATACGAGATAAATTATTAGAATTGTTTTCTGTACCTATTTTAATTACTGCATGTGTTAAATCCAGTGACCACCTATCTACATAATAGAATTTGATCGCGAATAATTCAGTAAACTTGTCAAAAATGTGATAAACAGCTTGCGAAAAAAGATAAAATTATAGTACATTTTCACATAAAATTACTTATTTTTCTTCTCCCAAAACTGGCTCTATTTCATTTAACAAAATCAATGTCATTTATTGAATTACAGCACAGGCACCCAATTTGCCACTTACTGCCCCATTCAAAAGCATTTGATGATGATGACCTGCGTCGTGTCAGTAAACAATAGTGATTGTTGGCCTCGTGGTGGGCACGCGTCGTGCGTGCGGCGCACACGCATGCCTACGGATGACATGCGGGATATGGGTTATGGGTGTTTAAGGGCTTTAGTAGAAAAATGGGACACAAAATTGGTTTAAAATAAATAGAGGTAGGTACCTAATTGAAATTGGCGTTTATTGTGTGTACCTACGAGTTCTGTAGTACGGTGGGGTTGTAGTTGTAGCACGCCTACGACACGGAAAGTTGCGATTTGAAGCTCGACGTTGGTGATGGTAATTTAATTTTAATGTTTTATGTAAACCATTTATTGTAATACTACAACTAAATGATCATTAAGTTGTAATTTAAATGAAAGCAGTTTGCTCTTTTAAATAAAGTTTTTTTTAAAGTTGACTATTTATGAGTTTTCGTAAAAATAAAAACATAAAAACTCGAATTTCTCTGTGGAAAGTATATAGACTGCAATAATCTTTGAAACTTGATTCCCCAGTAAGCGTAATTAAAATGTTACGTATCTTACGTAGAGAAACTAACTAAAATAAGCCTAAGAAATCAAATAACAATTAGAAATTAATCGAAATATTTTTTACAATACAACTAAGTATCTTAATAATATTATTATCGTAAGGGTCATCGCACACGTGTCGTGTTACCGACAAATCGGGCAACCATTTAGTTTGATGGTTCCCATTGTAAGCTCGATTGTCCGTCATTTGTATGCATAACTCTATTACCAATTGTTTATATCCAGTATTGTTCATAAATTAATAATGAATGACCAAATAGACGTTGAGCTTTACGATGATTTCTAATTTGGTAATGTTTCTTGGAAGAGATGAATATAATTATTAAATCAGTAGTTAGGTATATAGAATTCTTAATCATGACTGCTTAACTTCGAGTTTACTGATTTTCTTCTTTTCGTGTAGTTCTGTGGCTCACCTAGTGTTAGAGTTTGCAAGTCACCCTAAGACCTTTTACTTGACCTTAAGACTGCTATCAGAGATAAGGTAACAACATGTTTAGTGATACAAAGTTAGAGTGGCACACTCTTTAGGAAGTAGGTATCAATATAAAGGCTAGATTGCGAAAATATCAAATAAGTACTAGTTGCGCTCCGCGATTTCACCCTCGTAACTTCTATTCCTGCGAGAATATAGGGACTAACAAACATACTCACACTTTAGCTTTATAATATTAGTAGGTAGGATAAAACCATCGTAAACTGTACAAAAACTATATGCACTACCATTTTATTTTGCAATCATAAAGGTATTATTATCAACAATTAGATCTTCCATACATAAATGTGCAAATAAATTGGGCGTCACCGCAAGTCCTTCTGAAAGCAACATTGTAATAAGACTGTGCTTCTAATTTCGCCCTTAAATCGTAAGACATAACGCCCTTCTCGCAGAAATACCAAATAAGACCGCAGGATAAACGTGTGTAGTATCGAGTATCGAGTAAGAAGCGATAGGATTGAGTTCCTATTCCAACACCGATTACAACACACATAGATATCGAAGCTGAAGAAGTAGAGCCGTGTATGTGTGTGGGTTTGTTAGTACGCGTGTTCATCTAATGGGCGCTTTCCTTCGCGTGTCAGGCGTGTGTGTGCCCATCCCCGTTAAGGGCGCAGGTGTGGCGTGGTGAATGACGAAGCCGTGGGAACACAGTCCAACCCCGAGTTCCCATGGTCGCCGCCACCTGCCACCTGCCTTACTACGCATAATTCGCGTTCGTAAATGAACGGTAGTGACCACGTGTACCCGATTTTTTTTACACGCGGAAGACCAGTGGAGCCCAATTAATTTTATCTTAATGATACCGGAGTCGAAGGATCGATGATGGGTCTCGAGAATGGAGATTTCATCGAGTCAATCGAGTAAATCGATTCTGTGTAGATACGCTGTAATCGATTAAAATCGAAGATGATAAGTGCTACGGAATAGGTTTTGTTCTCAGACGCTCGTAGCCCTTGTTATTGATTGGAAAGAATTTTATTTGTCTAATTGTCTTACCCTTACAATTAGTGTTAATTGTGGCTCAACTCTACACTACAATCGTAGTTGTTAATCAACACCAAAACAACAATTTGTAAAGAATTCAAAATAATAGGTATTTAAAGAAATATATAGGTCCCTATAACCTATAAAATTCAGAGATCCCTGTAGAATTTAAACCCATTAAATACCGTAGCATGAACTGAACAAGTACCAACCATTTGATTCGGGTAAAAATTTGTAAAAGGGCATTAATCGTTTCGCCCGCGAAAAGGTTTTGCTCGCGACTTACTTCAAATGGTAAAATATTTTCGTTAGTTGTTTAGCCCACAGTCATTTAATCAAAGGTTCCTTATCAGTTATGTATGATCAATACAGTTAGCTACACTTTAACCCCCTTACTTATAAACAATGATTTACAGGTGACAAACAGCCAGATACTGTAATGTCATTTAAAATTTGAGGGGTACCTTACCTACTTAATAAATTGAGCTGCTTCTAAATTTAAAATTTGGGTGAGAATTTTTGAGTTTGAGAGCTGCTTAATTGTATAGACCTTAAACTTTTCTATATTCGGCTGTAATTTATGTAATGTTGTATCTGTTTGTCAACTTTAGAACTTCATGTCACAGTAAAAGACAAAGAATACATCTTTTAAACAAAGTTTACAAGGGGTAAAAGTACAATTTTTAAAGTCATTTAATGAAATACCTATTTAAATACGCAATATCACAAGTAAAAAAACAATGTATAAAAAAGCTAAAATGATGATACAATTAACCCTGTGAGTGGTCGCAAGCCCCGAGCCGTTAACGGTCGGTATTGTCGAGGAACAATACGCGCGCGCACGACTGACCTTTGTCACTCGCCGGTTCCGGATCCTTTAGTTCCTTACTTGTTCCGTTCCGGTAATGTTCCGGTTTGTGAACAATCGTCGTTATTGTTATACACTTGTTGATGTTAAACGTCTATTTAGACGTTATACAAATTACAACAAGATCAATATTTAATTTCTTTATTTCATTTGTTTTATTACTTAATTTGTATAAATTAAATATTAATTTAAATTTAATATATAACTTGTTTGTGCTTTTATTAATTTGGTAAAGTATTGCACCGATTTGAAAAATAAATAAGAAAACGATAAATCAACCTATATAATAAATTTAAACGTACGAAAAGGCAAACTACCTAGATAATAATTTAAAAGGAAATTAATAAAAACGATTAAATTCAGATATTAATAATAAAATTTGTTATGATCCATTTTCTAAAATGATTTTATAATCGGCGTCTGTGTAAAATAACTACTTAAAGCTTCATTTAGCTTAAGTCTAAAATACAAAGCGTCAATACATATCAAGTCCCCATTTTGGTCCATTTTACAAGTCGAAACTATGTTCCTTATTTCTAACACTCTTATAAGACATATTAAGCTCTAATAAGTTTGAATTTATTCCTTTATACGGGTCAAGCAACGTCTGACATTATCATTACTAGTATGGGTGCGACTAATAATATGTGTGGCAAAAAAAAAACAATTTCTTAACTAACTTATCATGGTTTTCCCATAACTTTTTAAGCAATATTGTGTAACAGCGTATCAAAACATTTAATTGACTAGAACCACCGGGTACCATAAAAGAACCACATTAAATTGAAATAATGCCACGAACAAGTTGATTGGACATGCTCTATCAAATAACTAATTAGAGTTGTTTGAAACCGCTCTAATTTCGTACAAGCAACGTCTTAACAAGGGTTGAGTGATTCAGATGAGTAGCTATTTGTTGATGTTGGTAACAGTTTGTTAACCTAGCCTGTGAGTCATATAAGCAATTTTGTTAGAGTATGTTTGGAACATAATGTAAGTATGTAGGTAGCAATATTATATTTTAACCGACGACAAAACGGAGGAAGGTTCTCAAGTTGACGCGTATTTTTTATGACCATGCTTTTTACAGAGTTGTTCGTTTTTGATAGGTAATTCTTTTTTTTATTATTCCATACTGTAAACGTTAAAAAACCCTTAAAGTGAATATAGGTATTTAAAAAGCATTAGGTTGGTCAAAAAAAATTGTAATCGCGAAAAAGGACGTTTTGTAAAAAATCACGATTCGTCTTCGTGTAAACAAGCTTTTATAAAATCACTTTCTTGTCCGTTTAATAGTAGTCACACTTCAGGTAAAAACTGGTTTTGATTGAGACCGCATTGAGACATCGAAATTCAAATGGTCGAATCGAATAATAGTTTTATGTGAATCGCACGACCGCAAAGAGTCGTATCAACCATTTGCAGTATGAGTCCGACATCGAACGAAGATCTGCAGATATCGATTTATTTAAATTGCCTGAAGAGCAACGAGCAATCCAAAAATAGGGTTCCAGGATTCAAATGCGTAGTGCATACTTTTTACGGATAAAAATTATACATCAAACTTAAAGTCAAATTATTTATTAACATCAAATATGAATATTCAATAACATAAAACTAGGATTTTTCGAAATGTGTGTTCTGTTTTGGTATTGGATAATTGTTTTGTCGTAATACAATCAAAATACTAAAATGTACAGACGATAGGTACGTTAAAATAGTATAAATATAGTTGTTTAAAACGACAAATAAACAGTGTAATATCTACCTACCTGTAGGTAGAGTATCGAAATGAGGAACAGATCGAGAGAAGCAATTATTGCAATCAATATAGAACCGGCTCGGACCCTGGGTCCATCCTCGGGCGAAATGACATTTTCCTTGCATAGCTGCATAATTATTCATACGTACTACGCTCGTTTTATAACATAATTATGCGTTGGGTGTTATTCTGTAAAAGGCTGTTCGCCTGCAGGGCGGCAATCATTAGTTTACCTGTCATACTTACCCGCTACTGCCTGTATAAAAAATAAGAAAGTTAAACTCTGTTATTTTTCTCCTATGTTACGATGACAGGCGAAGATATGATGTTCATGTATAGAATATGAATTAAACGGTTTGCAATATCTTAGATTAGGTGTTTTGTCCTTTTTGTTTTCTTCAATTTATGTATATTTGCTGTAGGAGATATAATAATATATAAATGCTTTATGGGCGGCCAGTAGATTTTTCAGAGTATAATAAATTATACTGCCTCGCTATGCTACCCGTCACTCCTGTTTATTTTTTTAATAGATACATATACATAACGACAACTTATGATAGAGCTCATCGGCCTCCTCCGCCCGCCGATCATGTACTCAATCATGCGGGTTAAACAACCCCAGGCACGCTCATTACTTGGATGGGTGACAGATAAAATGAACTGACTGAGCAGATAGCTACTTAATTTCTACGAAAGAACAAACTTTCGAAAAGAAAATTTGTAATCCATAATATCCGACCGATAATTTTTACTTCGTAACCGACTATACGACTCTAATTATTATTCGGATGAATAATAGATTTTCTTTCGGTTTTTCGTTCGTTCGTAGAATTAAAGTAGATTTCCAGACCACAAGCAAGTAAATAATACATATTATTTTCTGTTTCAATAAAAAGAACAATTATTAATGTTATTATTTACAGAAAACACGTTCGTAGATGCAATTTAAGAAATGATTCTACATGCTTCTTCTACTGTGTAATTTCGAACACTTGAGTTGTAGTAAGTACTGTATGTACGTGTCAGTCTTAATATTTAAGTAAATAAGTAGTTATTAGCCAGTATTTTAGAACACAATTATTCGTCTCAATCTTTTAAATTGTGTTCTCAATATTATATTAAGTATAGTTACTATGAAATTCACGCTATTCTCTTTAGTTTTATGTGTCTTATGCACCTTGAATGACTTTTTGAATAAATAAATCGTAACATATTCCTTGTATAGTGTAGTTTTATAAAAATAAAAGTTAATTTGAATAATGGTTACCATAAAAAATTTAAATAGTACATAATTCGTTTTATTTACCCAACCCGCTCGTGGTGCAAATTGGCCACTGACTAAGTAATAGACTACTAGGAGATAAAAAAAATACGCGCCAAATTGAGAACCTCTTCGTTCGGTTTCTAGGGTTAAAGTATTCTAAAGGATTCATCAAGAAAGACGTTTCGCCATTTATGGTGAATAAATCGATGTCATTAAAATAAATGAAAACAATTTACTGAACTAGGCTTTACGATAAAGTAATTTGTTTGCAATAGCAGCTCTTCTATACTTTATTATCATACACTCTACTTAGGCAACTTTGTAGACGCCAGGATCATCATCAGTCACGTGATTAAATTCAGTTTTTTTCTTAAAAAAATAGCAATAAATGGACATCATTGATGATTAGTCAATGTTGCTAAAGTGACCGTCATGTCCATTACTGGGGATTAATTCAATAAATTATAAAGAAAAAAATAACACGAATTGCCTGCAGGTATTGTAATTAGTGTTTGAGTGAAAAAATGAAGCATTGGTTAAATCTAGTTGAAACTACTATGGGGCTAAGTTTAATGGCATCAGTTTAAAAAACGTGGAAAGAAAATCCTTAGAATTTTTGTCATTATGAATTTTCAATAAATTATTTTTAGAAGAATATCTAGATGACGATAAAGATTCTTCCATCAGGTAAGATAGAGACCAAACCCTATCGCTTTAAAAAAGGAATTAAAAACTCAATCTTAGCACTTTTTATTTACTTATCACGAATTCAATCTATAATGACGAAAACTTCGTTTTGCTGTATTAAGTGTTTTTAATAAAAACACAAGATTTACCGGGTTTTACTCGCATTTTATTCAATAACGTAATTATTATCAGCAACCCGGTTTATTATGCAAAATCGCGAAAACCTTAGACAAAATTATGTTGAGCATTTTTGTTATTCGATGGTTGTATATATTTAATTAGTTAATTGTCTTATACTATGTTATCTATTCACTCTGTATACTGAAGTTATCTATACAAATATAATTATACAGAGGAAAAATTTGTTTGTTAGTTGTAGTAATGGTAGGCTCCAAAACTACTGTGGACCGATTTCAAATTTTTTCTTACCGATGGAAAGCTATGTTATCGAGGAGTAACATACTTTTTATCCAGATATTCCCAGGGGATCAGGCCTTACGCGAGTGAAACCGCGGGTCACAGCGAGTAAAAAACAAAACAGCAGCATTTTATTTTCAACCCTATGCATTATATTCTCAGTATACAATATTTTTATTTACAGGATTGTCCAATTAGAAGAGAATAGATTAGGGAGTCTGCTCGCGACCAAGGAACGCCAAGTCAATTTAAATCTAAAATTATCTACAAACACGATCTAGACCTATAGTTCTAATAATAATGCTAGTCACAGTAGCCTCCATGGGAGAAACGTCAATTATAGAAAAGCTCCAGTATTTTTTTCATTAATAATGCCTATTTCTCCAGCGCCATTACCGCACACCTGTGTTCAATACAATAACAGAGTACGTGTTCTAATAAGGGATACTAATTGAGATAGTAAGTTTCGAGATTGCAGGGTGCAACGCAATTGCTTGCAATACAACGCGAGTTGTAAAAAATATGTTGCAAGTAATATTTTTAGAAAAATATTTTATATTCACATACTAGTTCTAATTCAATTTAATTAAGGTGTAGGTACTAGGGTGATTTGATTACGAAATATTCTGAAAGTGGGCTGAAAATTCGTGATTACTTAATGAATAAGTATATCAAACAATTTTATTTGATTTAGTTTGAGAAATTTTTTCCATCTATTTAGAGAAATGATCTAACCTTAATTTCTCTTAGGCAAGTAACCTACATTACATAAACATCTCTTCGAATATCAGACAGTAAATTTAAAAAGTTAAAACTAAGTGTGAACCAGAATATATAAATATATTTAACATTAATTTATACAATAATTAATGCTTGTAATAAATTATAAAAAAATGTAATAAAATTAACCACAAAAGTAGTGAATCGTAAAGCCATATAACGAAAATAAAATTCCAATAATAAAGGCTAAGGTCATGCATCATAACAACGACACTTCATTTAACAGCACCAATTAAGGGTGTCTCAATTTTAAACTAAAATAAAACCCAGAACGTTCGACTCAAAAACATCGCAAAAAAACATTGTCGTTCGATAACCGACCCACACCAAAAACGTAAGCAGTATCATTAAGCACACAAAATATGTTTTCCATTTATACAGAGACGCTTGAAGGCGGTTATAATTTTGTATACGCTGAGTGTTTACTCAGTAAGATCGGTAACACCTGCCGCGTTTTCCCACGATAACGTTCGGCCGTCTTCGGCGGAGCTCGGCGACGCTCGGGTGTGCGCGGGCGCGGATGTTTTACATACAGCCACACCGATAGAAATAGGCATGCGTGCTTACACGCTTATCTTTCTTGTCACGCGTCAAAATCAGTGTGGCGCGACCCTAAAGTTTTTTAAGTGCGTGCCTATGCTTCGGTTTGAATAACAATTTTGATAGTTATGCTTTGTTATTCGAAAATGTTTGTGAATAGAAAGACAATTAAAATTATTAATAGAATTATAGAATTCATATTTTATATGATATCTACATACCTACATGCTTTATGCCTACCATTATCGTTTCTCGTTGTTTTGTCGTCCAGTAGTTGATAAAAAAATAAACGAAACGAAATTTTAAATAATGACTACTAATGACCCCAACTACTTTAAAAAACCACAAAAAAAAACAAAAAAAAAACTTTTATTTTTGAAAATTTTTTTAATAGTATTTTTTGATGTTATTTAATATTTTTTTTAACCTGATCAATATAGCGGCAACTTAGCGACGACTTATAAAGAGATTATAATATGCTTTATTTTTGAATAGTTTCGTGTCACTTCGTGCAATTTAATTAGCTTGGTTTCTGCTCATTTTCGTTCGATTTCAATTTCAGACTCCTACGGGCGGCGAGCGTTTAAGACCACTCGTTACGGTAGTGCAATTCAGCTAGAAGAATTGTCAACATTGAACGATAACCATTTGAAATCGAGCTATTTAAATCATTTGAAGTGGCACGAGCGATTCAACAATGGAGCCCCATGGTAGGGCAGATAAATAGTAATATGTAAGTACTTATTAATTTTTGGTTGCATAAATTAATATCTTATTGACTGTAAATAATTAATTAATTATTTATCTATAGATCTTAATTTTAAAGCATATTTTGTGTTAGATAGATCTATACTTAATATCTAAAGACAACGTCTCTGTCTGGCTTTCAATGTTTTGTTTTTAACCATCTGTGTATTTGTCTTACTTTTGACGTTTATTAATTATTGGTTGGCACAACCAAATATTAGATAGAGGTATCCATCTAGATTCTAAATAGTACCTAGGGATTAGGGATTCGCTACTGGTGGTAATTCTGCTGTCACCAAATCCTAAAATTTAAAACTAAAAATTTCTAAAATTAAGTTTAGACAATCTTCCTGTTCTCTTGGTGCCATCCTTAACTTAAATATAAAGTGACAGTTCTAAACTATTCATTTTGTGGTACTAAATTTGACTCAGCGTAACAACAGAATTTAGAATTTTGGAAATCCTAAACTAAAATTTAACAATTTTAGGTTTAGTTTAGTTTAGGCAAATTAACAACAGAATTGCTACCACTGTCTGTTCATGAGATTGGTAACTTGTACATGCTTGTATAATTATTCAAAAATAGTCTCAGTTTATTTATTTTATATAAACGTAAATATTGCTGCAAGTCAATCTCTTATCGCATCAATCAGTTCGTGAGTCGAAAGCTTAATTTTTTCCCAATAAGTCTTTAATTACAGATCCAGTATGTGGAGCGAATACGAAATGCGAGTGTATTTATCTAGCCGTACCGTATTATACAGGGTTATAGATAATTCATCTAAAACAATTGCCAATACCGTAGCAATTCTGTCATGGTTTTGGGTGTCTTTGCTTCGGGTGTAATTTTGGGTTATATTTAACTGAAAATTATGTAAATTGAATTTTAGATATGTAAATGTAAGATTACTTATTACATTATTAAAAAACAATCGTATGATTAAGGTTAAGGATTTTGGATATCTTGACATCTAATTTTATTTTAAGTACAAATTAAATATATTAATATTTAAGACCGTTTTGCGGTCATGATGTTCTACAGAAAATTAGTATCTAGTAACAATTAATATTTGACCTATATCCCAATAAAGATTAGGATCCCTTATCTACGTGTAATAAAACCTGTTTTTAACTAATATAATGAACGTCTAATACAAAACTTAAAAAAAAACTCTAATGTGGATAAGTCGACAAAAACCAACAGTTTTCTTGCAGAGGTGGGCTTCTGCGCTTCTGCACTCTCTGCGCTTACTGCACTTCTGCGCTGATAACAAAAAATATATTCTAACTAATTCTCAAAATCCCTGTACAAAGATGAAGGGCAGATAATCGTGTAATGCGATATTTTAAAAGCTCCGTTATAATGAACGCATAAAAACCTCTCAAAGACCGTAAGACAGCAAAAATAGTAAGTGTGTTTATGGTAGTGCAAAATGAGACAAAATAAAGTTAAATTGTAATTGTCGGTGATCGGAACCTGTTAGTTAGCGGGCTTGTAGTACGATAAATTACTATGGAACGAATAGAGCAAATAAAACTGTGGTGCCGTTACAACGCGACGGGTGTTGTCGACTTGATCGCCGCCATATTGTCACGGACGAAGCAAGATGCTCGTTTTTGACACCAATGTTTACGATTATAGCGATTAACTACTTGTAGTATGCTGTTACAGCACTAGAGAACGCTCAAATAAGGGCTTGGTTATTGAAATTACTAATTGAATATGGTCCGTAGATTGATATTAAAAGACATTGACCGACCAATGTATTTTAAAAAACTAGTGTTATTTTAATAATTCGCTCTCACTATGAAAGTAAACATCATGAGGAAAACCACACAGCTTACAGTCACGCAAAAAGACCCAGACGGCTATTTGCGGAAACACACAAAAAAAATGCTCAATAGGTTTCAGTTGCACAGAAAAGTGATGAAAAAACTTTAAGTAATTAAAACCTAAAAAATTCCAGAAAAATCTAAAGTTTCCTGAGAAAATCTAAACCAAATTATTTTCAGATTTTTGACATTGATTTGAATTTGTCAGAATTTCTAGATTCAGATCTCACTTTTTTTGTAAACAAAGCTCATTCATTAACAATTTAACTCTAATAAAACACTTTATTTATCGGGTCGAATCGCGTTTTATTCATGGTTTTAAACTCACCGAGCTTTCGCCAACTTTACAGTTTGCTTTCAGTTGGCAGTTGGCTTTTTGTTCGTTGGTCAACCTTGAAACCAAACTTTCGCCAACTTTACTGTTCGCTTTTTCAAGGCCAACTGTAAAGTTGGCGAAAGCTCGGTTCGATTAAAACGCGATTCAACCCGATAAATAGAGTGTTTTATTATGCAAAATCGCGAAAACCATAGAAGAATTTAACTCTATTTACCAAAAAAGTTGAAAACGAACTTGCTTCATGACATATGGTTACTAAAACCCGTGTAGGAGGTTATCTATATGTTACTTGTACAGTGTTTATCGTAAGTTGGACATTTGCCATTTCGAAATATGGATTTCGGATTGGTAAATGTCTTATACCTTGTAGCGCACATAATTAATTATTCTTCAAAAAAAATTAACCGGCTATCAGCCGGGATTTTAAACTCACACGATTTAAACTCATAATTATTTTTTAATTTTTTATTCAAATTAAAAATTAACCGGCTATCAGCCGGGATTTTAAACTCACACGATTTAAACTCATAACTATTTTTCCCAGAGGACCAAGCTCCCCATCAGTCTCCTCGCGACCAAGATCATTGTAACATGATCGAAACGTCGAGGTGAGAGAATTTAAAAGTAATAGTACGTGAACTCTTTCCCGGGTAAGACCCGGGAAAAATAATTATGAGTTTAAATCGTGTAAGTTTAAAATGTTTAATATGAATGTATTTTTCCGTTACAACCAAGTTCGTCCGCCTTAATATTATATAAATAAACGTTTCTCTACGCCTGCGATCTAAATTAATAAGCAATTTATTATTAACAGTCATAACTAGTAAAACATAACAGATCATGACTTTAAACAATTACCATTTTATATTACGCTAAATAAAAACCTTTAAAAAATATCACGACGTCAATTAAAAAGCAATAATAAGAGAAGCAAAAAACATCGTCATACATATCGCGTAGAAGGATCCACCTGCTCGCAACTCCCACGGTTGCCTGACTTTATGTTTTCATTTTATTTTATTAACAACTTTGCATTTAAACCACTTTCTTTCCAATTTAGCAAATTTCGACACGGCACGTCGTTTTTCATTTTAAACGTTTAAAGCTGTTTATGCCTACTACTCCGTGCCACCATTTTGGGGTTAAATTGAATAAAACAACATAATTTTGCAATCATTGTATTCGCTTCAATATTTTTGTTGCTTCTGCTTTTACAACATCAGGAACCTACTCGTTATACACCTACTTATTAAAAAAAAAGCATTTCTAGGTAAAGCGTAAGTTTTCAACAGAACACTTCATTTCTCAAAAAAACGATCAATTTAAAAAGTTTATTTAATTTCTAATATGTACGCGATTTTATGCTAGTCAATATTTCGTGATATGAGATGTTACTAATATTATACCTAAATGCGAAAATTTGCAAGTATGTGCTTATATGTATGTCTGTGACTTTGTTACTCAATCACGAAAAACTACAAAAACCGATTGTGATGAAACTTGGAATATTTGTCGCTGGAAACCTGGAATAACACAGAGGCTACTTCTTATCCCGATAATCCCGCGGGAACGGGACTTACGCGGGTGAAACCGAGGGGCGCAGCTAGTATGTTATAAATTAGTCGAATTTTCTCGTAGCATACGAAAAGAACGTTGTCTTTCGTATAAAAAAAAACAAATATTTTTGTGCTAAGTAGTTTCTATTTTTATTTGCAAACCTTAAAAATAGTAAACCTATATTTTGAGTAGGTAATGAGTGAAGATCGTGTTAGGGTTTCCAGCACTAAATTATTATATTTTACTTCACATTTTAAATTAAATTAACCTTTTCAAGCTCTTTAACATATTTCAATAATCCGTTAAATGGGCGGCCATCATCGTTTTTTTCTGATTGAATAATATTCATATGTCTACTTAACTTTTAGTTAAATGTTAATTTATTATTCGTTGATTAACTTATCTCTGTAAATTGATAGCTCTTAATGTTAAAGCCTATATGGCTGCGGTTCTTTAAGTAGTCTTTAACTCTGTATATATAATTTACATAGTTATTCTGAAAGCTCGTTGTTAAATGACCTTTTTAAGGTTAAGATAAACTTGATTATTCTAAAAGACTTTACAAAAAGTTTGTGGTTTTAATTCGTAGATTACTTTTTTTTAAACTAAATTACACTAGGGTCTGGGGTATTTTTGATAAATAAGTATTTTAATGAAACCAATTTTACGGCTTTAATCGCGTTGTTTTTATTATTTTGAACATTGTTAATGCCGACTTTATGTTTCGGAGTATTTACAGACTCCCTCCTCAGGCTGCAAGGCAGGCTGACAAAGCTTGCTGCATGAAAACATCCGAAAAGGCCCACAACAATGTTGAAAATAATAAAAACGACGCGATTAAAACTTGTACAAAAGTTTCATTACAATTCAATGTCAATAGCGAAAACATTGGAAAAATCTAAATAAGTATTATTTGAAACTATCGTGCTTAAATGTCATGTGCACAGAAATCAATTGGCTTTGTTTTGGGCAGTTTTCCAAGCATTAATTTGCGGAAAAGCGCCTCACGCCTAGGCGGTTGGGGCGCCGTGATTGGCGGCAAGTCAGCCAATAGAAACGTTTGTTTCGGCCCTCTAGCGTTCGTGACCGTCTTGCCAATGTTCTATTTTAATTTGAATATTTTTGTAATTCGATCAACTTCATTATAGTAGTGTTCAGTTTGTTATCGCGAAATTAGAAATAAACATTCTAATATTCATATGCTTTGCTATAAATTACATAAATGAACACGAACACTGCTTTAAAAAGATACATTATAATAATAAAATATGACCAAAAAGCATGTTAGCATGTTATCAATCAATCAATCATGTTTAAATTTTTTTGTGATTAGAACAACTTAGTATTAAATGTTAGGCACGTTCTATAGGCTAAGATGTTGTATGTTCAAGAATTATTATACCCATATTAAATAATCCTAAAACTTAATTATAAGAACCCCTATTCCAGACACTCTTCTTTATAAAAAATGTCTTTAACTTAAATATTATGCAGTTTAACAAAATATTTTGGACAAATCGTAAAAAGTATACTTTAGAAGAAGATATGCATCATTTAAAATATTATTTAGACTAAGTAGATGGTACTTCTAGTAGAATGCCATAAGCCCTATACCTAAATAACAAATATTAAATTTAACTTGAAGATTCAGGATGTATGCTTGACATTTGACAGCATAATCTTAATCAATGATAAACTCAATTATTCATAGATGTCTTTAATTGCCGGTGTGTGAATCGGATAGATATAAACTTTGATATAATTATTGTATCGTCTTATACACTTATCCTTATCTCAGTCTCGGCACGCATGCCGGTATAGCCACCGTGTCATGGTAAACTAAGCAATTGCTTCAAGGCCCTCACTATTAGCTCTAAATAGCAGGAGCTAACTCGTGTTTTTAAGCAGGACTAACTATACAAATGGAGTTTTGGCGGGAACTCGTTGAGGAGATGTGGTGCTAAATTTTCATTTTTGTGAAACCTAGTTCAATAGCGTGCAAATTGTTTAATTTCGGGAGCATATTAATCAATTGAGTTTCGTGAAGGTGTACAAGTGGAATGTAAGTGAAAATCAGTGCAAAACATGGACTTAGTGTTGTCTCCAAAGCTCCGTGAAAAATCTTTGTAAATAAATGGCCGCCGTGTTTACAAATGATTCTCTAGACTTGACTTTAACTATGACGACTTTACTGTTTCGATGCAAATATGCATAATATATTAATAATACTTGACACTGGCTAATTTCCTAATAGCCATAATCGGTTCACAACCGATAAGAAATACACAGGACAACCAACACCAATGCAGGACGTTAAAAGTTCTGCATTAATTGATTACACCAAAATAATGTTAGCGATTTTTGTGTTTGGAATGTTAATATTGATACTACTATTAGTATCAACCTACCTACCTATAATAGAGCTAAAAGTTTGTGAGTAGGTATGTATGTATGTTTGTTACTCAACCACACAAAACTACTGAACCGATTCACAACTGTTAACACATAGGCAACTTTTATCTCGACAGGATTTACACGGGTCAAACCGCGGGGCGTAGTAGTTAATTTATAAATTAGACCACAGATTATGTTATTATGCGTTTTTGGAACATTTGACAGAATATTTTATGGCAAATTAAAAAAAAAACATAGGAAATTAGGTTCAAAAGAACTTCACGAATTAGTTCCTATAGTTTAGACGTTTCTTGGTAAAGGCCAAGCAGACAAACATTTTAAATCTCTATATATCTACGATTTGAATTTAAAATCTGGTAATTATATATATAGGAGATATTGAACATTATGTATAGTATGCAATTTAATAATAAGAAACATTTACGAACAATATTTGAATGAAACAATGTAGTGAACTTAAAAGTTTAATAAATACTGTGTTACTGTATTTTATGTCGTTTACGATAATTGTGGCTGTTAAAGTGTTTCTGTTTTCATTTTTATGTATTTTATCGCCCCGTGATCGGAATAATTGTGTCGATCATTTTTCATTTTGCTTTATGTTTGTTTACGGACCGATATGTTGTGTAGTTGAATCTTACTTTTTATCGTTTGTAATTCAAAAATTACCTACGATTTGTATTCCTTTATTTCTTTTTTTATTGCTAATGGCGTTCTACTAAAAGTATTTAGATATATTTTCCTTTATAATACACAGTATAACTAAATGGTAAAAAGTCTGTGTTTATCATTACATCTTCTCGTAAAACTTTACCTGCGCTAAAAGATTGTGATGAAAGGTTTTATAGGTTAAACTGTGACCATATTTACATTATACTGGGTCTTAATCGCGTACTATTTTATATTTTTTTACCTCGACGTTTCGATCATGTTACAATGATCTTGGTCTCGAGAGGACTGAGACCCTCGACTAGTCCCCTCGAGACCAAGATCATTGTAACATTATCGAAACGTCGAGGTAAGAAACTAAAGTACGCGATTAAGACCCGGTATAATGTAAATGGGCCGGACATGTGTGCCGAAGGGATGACGGAAGGTGGAGCAGAGACATTCTAGAGTGGAGACCGAGAGTAGGAAAGAGAAGCGTGGGCAGACCACCTACCAGATGGTCCGACGATTTAAAAACTCATGCCGGTGCAGCGTGGTACAGGAAAACTAGCGATAGAAGGGCGTGGAGAGATATTGGAGAGGCATATGCAGTGGGCAAATACATGCTGCTGAAGAAGAAGAAGAAGAGATAATGTAAATATGTTAACAAATCGTGTGAATTTAAAAAGTTTAAACTGACCATCGCGCAAAAAAGGACCCAATTTAAGACGGTCTATTTGCGGAAAACGAGCCCCTAAACAATTACAATTACAAAAATACTGTGAAACTGTGAAATTATTAGGTAGATTTATTAATAATAAAATAGGCTACTTTAATCCTCGGCGTTATTTCAACGGAATGTAATTAAACTAGTATGGAATCCGGGGTGCAATAAATGCATATTTCTCATGTTAACATTACTATAAGAAGTAAGTAAGTTATAAACGAAAAGTTAAAGGAAAAAGTAACAACTTAGACCTGATAAAAGCATAAAGCAACGCAATTAAGTTTAATTTTTATTTCATCATTGCGAAAATTGAAAGCTAAATAAAATGATAACAAACACACGTAATTTTAAAAACGTAACTACTAACGCCATCTAGGCAAAACTCATGGAACTATTGAGTTCTATGAAATTGCCACCGCGATGCGCTGCGGTCGCTTAGCGATATCGATAATTTCGGAAAAATCAATACCGGGAAAAATAATATGAAAATAATTTAAACGATTAAATGTTTTTATTAGATATTTTAGAATATTTTATTTAACAGGCACTCCAAGTTTTCTCCTCATTGTTAGTAAATATTTTTTCTATTACTGGTTATTAACAATATTTTTACCTAAAATCTAATAAATATGAGGTAGTTATATTAAATTTTAGCTATGAAATTAGTTAAAATCCTGAAAATATTTATCAACGACAAATTCTGAAAACAGCTCGTGCGCTGAAACCGCCACGAGCCTAATCCATATCGCCATCCTTGTCTATCCTTATACGTTTCATACTACTTCTCTGTCACGTTCTATAGTCGCCTTGTCGCGCGTCTCGCTCTTATCGCTTCGATCATTGATCTTTGAAATTCGAATGCGCGGCAAGTCGAGCGGCGCGCGCGCAACCTTCGGCCACCGACTCCGTCCCCCTCACACGCACGGCTCGACCTTACCGTTGTCTCATGTTTCTTTTATTGCCGTTTTATTATTTCTTGTAGATGATCACGCGATTGTGAGCTGTCGCTCGGCGCGCACACGTCATATCTCGCCTCCTTATCTGGCATCAGGTAAACGACGATGTTTTGTCTCGCTTCGTCCGGCGCATGTCGAACCCGCTGCCGTGCGTCGATGTTTTGGGAAGTGCACCCGCCCGACGTTCCCACGGTTCACCTTCGCCCGACTTCCTTAAGAAAAAAACAAACAAGAGCACTTTGTTGAAGAAAATCGACGTCTGCCGGTCGCGCTGAATGATTAATACAATTATGATAGCGCACGGTGCTACCAACTCGACTCTGTAATAATAGTGCTTTATAAGGGACACGTGGTCGGCTGAACTTGTTATTGTGAGAGTTATTCGGTTCATGTATAATAGCGGTATTTAATATTTCGGTAACTAAAAACTTATAGATTTTAATAGGTTTTGGGTTTTGTGAGCGTAGCGGCTCTTCTCGTAGCATAGCCGTAGCATTTTCGTAGCTAATTGGATTTTGACATAACTTGAAACCGAAGTTGCAAATTGTTATAATAAAATTATTACTTGGTGTAATATAAAATAAAGGTGGCGACCTGGCGATAAAATGTCAACTTTTAAGTAACGCATTACATTCTCTTTTTGCCCAACTGCCCAGGAATATATTAGGAAGGAATTATAATAGGGTTATGTAATTCACGCGTATCGTATGTTTATATTTTATTAATAGGTAGTAATAGGTGATAACTAATCCGGCTATATTCTAGTCAAGGATATCCCAAGATAGCAACAATTTGCAATATCATACTTGCACTTCATACCTACTCATTCGTGTATTAATAATATTATGAACTTAAGACTTTGTACTCATCGGTATTTGGGCTTAATACTTTGTTCAAGTTCAAATTTCAAAAATTTGGAAGCATATTTTATCGAACTAAGATAGTAAAGTAGTAGACATTTTATTTCACAGCTTTACTCACACGGCGTCCTTCACACAACATCATCACAAGCGATGTTCCCAATCGCATTCCTCTCCGGAGTCTGCTTTACTACTTTACACAGTGTTCTTTACGTGTTTCGTGTTTAAATAAATTATTTAAACTTGATCACGACCAAATTTTAGTTTTCTACGCTACTCATAGGCTGTTCGTAGATCCATCAGTCAGTCAAGACAAAGCATTTTATATTTATTGTAGAAGATATCGCAAAAAAATCACAACTAAGTATATAGTTTTATATCTGAAAATTTTATTTTTTACTGTATGTTTTCCGCAACTAACTCTTTTGGTACTTAATCTTCGATACTTAGCAACGGAGCGGAGTCTAGCGGCGGGCGGCGCGGTCGCAGGCGATTAGGTTTCTGTCTAAGGTTAGCAGATAAAGGATTTTTTTGGCAATACGTGTCGTATTTGTTACTTATTTGTAATTAACACGGATTACAAAGATAAGATTTCAAAATAATAATCTAAGAAAAACACCTGATTTATAAATTACTAATTAGTAATTACATACGTCAGCAGATATGTTTTGTTCAAATTCTATATTTTCATGTACCTACTTATAGTAAAAGATTTGGCGTTGAAAGCGTTTGAGTAGCAGATGGCGAATCATCCTTTTAATGCGGGACGCGTATTCAATCAAACGAGAGCAGAGGTATCAATAATATGGACATTCTCATCTCTATACTCTACAAATATGGGTAAAATAAGGGATTTACCTTGTTAGTAATTAGTAATTTATTTAGTAATTAGTAACTTAAATTTGTTAAACAAAACAAAATCGAACTCAGTGAAAAAAAATTTAACATGGTATAAATGTTCTGTTGAATTATAATTTTTATACTCATCCCTATACCTAGTGTTGCAACGAGTAAGATATACTGTTTTAATACCGCACTAGATCCTGCAATGAAACCTAGTAAAACTGTAGGCATTATGTATGTCTTTATTAAGTTTATTACATAATGTATCCACTGTCACAGAGTGTATCGTATGTGATTGTAATTAAATCTTATCAAATGTATCTAAAGCGCTTTATGCCAAAACTGAACACATTTTAGATGAAAAGTAGGTACCATAAAAATAATAGTAGGTACCTACTTTAATAAGAAATAGTCTACCTTGATAAAGGAGTCTGATATAGTCGTATCGGCATTGAAACATATCAGCATTGTTGCAATGCCGATACGACGTTTCGAAGCCTATTTCAGATAACAACGCGACCAGAACTGCAAAATGGGTTTTATTTAAATTTATAATAAATAAAACTAGTCTGTTTAGCAGATTTAATACGACCACATAAATACCTATGTATTTGGATACTCGTGCCAAAATGCCTACGTAGTTTTTTTAAACGCTGACGTTTATGGCGCTAAAATATTAGGTAATACCCGAACTCTGGACTATGACCCATTCAATGATTAATAATGATGACATAGCACTCTGACATAGGACTCTATGTATAGTCCAGTTGATCAGTAGTAATAATTAGGCGTTTTGTTTAAAATGATTATATTGATAATGATAAAACTGTAGGCTTAATTACATGATGTTCTAAACCTAACATTTATTTACATTATTCCGCGGTAAGGTCAAATAATAAATCTTATAAATCTCGTTCAAATATCGAGAAAATTTTAACGGACGGAAGACAATTATAAAATAGTTATTACTTAACTTTTACGGTCATCAAAAATCGCCAGAATTTCGTCACACCAAAAAATTATAAAATTAAAAAAAAAACCCGCTTGCTTACAAACTAAATATTTTTTCTTTTTCTTCTTCTAAACATATGCCGGCTGGTGGTTGCCATTTTGTTTTTATTTTTATGTCACCTATCTAAGAACCCTTGATGAAAGGAGACGAATCTAACGACAGGTAATTTAATTGAAGAAATCCATCGAGTGGTTTAGAAGATTCGTGCTGAGGAAGAATATTTAAAACAGACAAGATAATTAGGCGCAAAAAACATAACCCTTACCTTGCAGCCGGGTAATAAAAATATCAAAATCTCGCTACATGCATGCAACTTTATCGCTGCAAAATTTAAAAATAAGTTAGATAAGCAATCTAATCTTATTTACATTTTACTGGATCCTAATAGCGTATTATTATTTACTTTCTAACCTCAACTATTTTACAATGGTCTTGATCGCAAAGAGACTGTGGCTCTATTTTTGAATCAAATGGCCATTTCGAGCGATTTTCGATTTAAATACTTCAATTTCTTCCGATTTTCGTTCGATATCTGTATTTTTTCTATATGAATCGAACGACCGCAACAAGTGGTATCAACCACGTGCCGCAGGAGTCCGACATCGAACGAAGATCAGCAGTTATCTATTTTTTTAAATCGACTGAGGTGCAACGAGCGATTTAAAGATAAGGCTCATGATCTCACCTTATTCTAAGTTCATATCCACACTGTTTCAACGCAGCACTGGCATGTGCTCAAGAAACAATATAGTTGGTTGAATAACGCGAGATCTCCAGAGGGAACCGCGTTCTCACGGTCTCCCCTAAGGAACACGTGGCGGAATATACCTATACAGATATAAGATTATAGAACTATTGAACCTAGCTACGTCGTATATTATCTTACTACTAGCTTTTAACTCATAGTTCACCTATTACAAATGAAGAGTATATATAGTTAAGTTATAGATTTCTAAGAACACATAACAATGTTAAGATGACCGCAAGCATTCACTGGTAATGTAACATTACATTATAGATTCGACTCACAAGGTTCGCGCTGTATGTAATGCTCGAATATGCAACGTTACATTATACGCTAATGCTTGCGGTGAGGGAGCACCTTTAGTTCTTTGTAATCCGAAGTAAAAGCCAAAATAGCATGGAGATACGTTTTTCCAACCAGATATCTGTACGTTATTGCTTCATACGTTTTTACATAAGTAAAATGGAAACTACTAATTAGAAATGAAACTTATTTGCCGGTTATAATCGTGTTGTTTTTATTTTTGTCAGCATCTTTGCAATAGTTTTGAAGCTTCCTCAGGTTACACTGAGATTTTATTTATTTCTAACTTTTGTTCTAAAAACGTTACTGTACACAACAGTTCCTGTGTACGCAGACTTTTGAGCCAAAACTTTATTTCCAATTTATTTTGCACGCGTGCGTGAAAACGTGGAAAAAAAGGAAAACTCAACAACATAGTTATGATTATTTGCTAGGGTTAATTATTTTACATTGAATTGAGTATTTGTTATTTTATTTATTTTATGGTTTTCGCGATTTTGCATAATAAAACACTTTATTTATCCGGTTTAATCGCGTTTTTATTCATGGCTTTATACGAACCGAGCTTTCGCCAACTTTACAAAAAGCCAATTGTAAAGTTGGCGAAAGCTCGGTTCGTTTAAAACCATGAATAAAAACACGATTAAACTGGATAAATAAAGTATTTTATTATTTGTTAATTTTGAACACAAGGCTTTAGAGTAAAGTTTTTGTTTATTTGGTTATCAAATTCAAGGGCATGTTTGCATTTGTTGGGCTTGAAGTAATATGATTCTTTGAATTTTCCACATTTTGAGCAGATTTTAGGGTCGATAAGATTCTGACTTTCAAGGAGATATTATTATGTGGAAGTGGTTTGTATGGAGACTTGATTTGTATGGCTTCATTCATCTCTTCCTGAGAAAAGAGTTTTGATTGACTAACTTGCGAGCGGCCAAACTGAACGACAACTGAATGATAAAACACTTTATTTACCGGGTTCAATGATGTTCGATTTCAAGGGAGTTTTAATACCCGTCAAACACTTTCTTAATTTAAAAGTTTCAAGATTAATTTATAGATGGCGTTAAATTTCTTAAAAATTTCATTGTACCATCTATCAATAAGTTTTAAAACTATTTCGAAAGTGTATGGCGGTTGCTAAAAATACCCAGAAATCGAACATAAAAGTAGCGTTGGACAGAAGCCTAAAATTCCGAATAGAGAAGCTTTGCGATTTTATATGTGGTCATAATAACAGATGTATCACGGTTTTTTTTTAAATTTACAACCCCCAGTTAATTGGCGCCTTTCGGAGTACCCAATATCGCAAATTAGTAGGCAAGATATCCACCTACACATATTATCTTAATAACATGTAGTGAAACCATTTTAACATGAAATTAACATCGTTTACAATGTAACTAGACCTCGAATTGCTTTTACAACTGCACCCATACCTAACCGTAGTGCATTTCATTGACAAGTCGATGGTTTCAGTGTGCCTTCGTAGATCTTATCTTTCATTTTAAACTGTTCAGTTCTAAACTTTATAGGTTAAAAGTTAGAGTTGAAAACGTGTTGTGGTTGATTTGTAATTAAGCAGTCGATAATGTTCTCGGCGATAGTGACAACACCTGTTCTGTTTTCCCACAGTAAGCGGATGTAGTGTCAAGATATATGAAAACGTACGTTCGGGAACACCTATGATATTATGATGGTATGCGATTTATTGCTGTTAGATTTATGTGGTGCTTAAACGTTTGTGTAACTACGTTTTATGTAGCTACTGAGATAATGGAACTATGGTTGAAAGAGCGAGGTAGTGTAGCACCTGAGTGTATCACATAATATGAAGGAGTTCTACAGAGGTCGTTACGCTGTGACAATGTTGACTTAAAGTTTGAATTCAAATGGTTACTTACCTATGTCATCTTAGTTGCTGACTTCTGTACGCAAAAATCGGTAGTCACCGATGGTTAAAACCAAGGTAGTTTAGCCAAGCTTCTAAAAAAAGAGTAAATTTTTCCACCATTTAGCTAATCGGGACTCTGTTTTTCTAACATGTGCGTCTACCTGAAACTATGCCAGCTAAGCCCATCTATTTGAAAAATTGGGAGCTAAACTAATCACAGGAGAGACACAAAAATCAACAATAGTAGATACTCCTCTTACTCCTTTATTTATAAAATATTATTTACACATGACTAAGTTATGTGACGTTTGTCTCTCTCTGTCAACTTTAAACCTTCATGTGACAGTAAAAGACAAACGATGCATAGTTATGCAGCGCATTGATTAGCGTTTATAAATAAGAGGGTTAGTAAATTATTTATCATAATAAAATTTCGTCAAGTTCGGCGGAACATTGATGTTGCACTATCAAAACACCTAAAGAACAAAATGTATTTTAATAATTATCATCGTCAATTCAATCAAAGCACCGGTAGGTGGTAGGTAGGTACTTTCGTCATTGACAGGTGCTTTACTCTTTTAATATTATGCATCATGTTTACATTATAACATTATGAAATGAGACCACCCGCGCTCCTATACAAACTAATACCTATAATTTATACATGAGTGAAAATCAATTTAAATTTTAATGTACAAAATGTTATTATAGGTGATGTTCTAGAAACATTTTGGGTAGAGCTTCTTTATCTTCTTTAAATATAAAAAATAATTCCTATTTCGCGTGGTTACGGCATCACGCCTAAACGGCTGGACCGATTTCGCAAATTCTTTTTTTTGTTGTATTTACTAAGTATCCATTATGATCAGGAAAAGGTTCTTATGAAAAAAAACTAAGTATTGAATATCGGGATTAACGCGGGTGAAACCACTGGGTGCATCTAGTTGTTAGATATTCTGTGATATCCATGAATATAAATGTCTGTTTGTTTGTGGTGTTTGGAATGACTGCCGCACTGAAATTGGTCTAAATTAAATGTGGAAACTTTGGGCCGATTTAGTAATGTAGGTAATAGAAAAAACCGACTTGGCTTTACATATATAATAAAATCTAATTTTTTATGGTAGAAGCTTTGCATTGCGCAACTAGCTTTTTTAGTATGTTTTTAAAGGGTTACTATTACCTCCTTCCATCTCTCAATAGGTTTACAAGAATTCCGTTCAACACTTTCATATCTTCAACTACATTTATAAACTGCAGTTGTTTTATGCCTACCTGCTCTGCTATTTGGCTCCCAAAGGTTTTGGAATCCAGTTTTTTTAATCATTCATTCTTCAATGACCAATTAAGTACACGTAGATTGACGCATTGCATTTTCAGTTAAAAAGGTAATATAAAAAACTTTTAAACAATTACTCAATTATCATCGCTATTTCCATATGCTTCAAGACTGAAATTAAAATTCTCCGAAGAAACTTACTTCTGATATGGAACCATTAAGATTAATCGCAAGCTCGTAAATACTTCCCTAATTATAATTTTAAATCAATTGCCTTTTTTTGTATAAAATTTATAATAAATTCGGTAAATGTAATTTTCACATACATACATTATTAGTATTTTATACCCTTATCTACTAAAGTAAAAAAAATAAGCAATTTATTTTTTTCACTGTCTGTGATTTTTTTTTTACTGTAATAGCTGTTGTTAGGTCAACTTAGAGGTATAGGGCGACCTGAACACTCTGCCACTAATATTTAGTAAACAATACGGGAATAAGACCCGGGAAAAATGTTAATATAGAGTTTAACACTAAGTGAGCCACAGCACTACACGAAAATAAGAAGATCTACTTGAGTATTTTGCTTTCATTTTGGTGATGCTTTTGAGCTTGTACAGTTATAAAATTTCAGCGGATGCTACTATTAGGCCAATTAGCTAGCCTTTAGGCGAAAATTTTCAAAATTGGTTAAGGTACAATCTTCTACCGGATTAACATATATTTTTAATGTACGTACAATACGTACATTAAGTTAAATTTATGTAGAACCATTTTGTAGCAAGAATCTAAAGTAAACAAACTAATTTGATGCAAGATACCGCCATAACCATTAAGGAATCAGTGTGCTTTATTTATCCTGTATTGCTACTATAAACATTAATGTTGGATAATATTACTTCCCCTGCAGTTTTATATTGCGATAAGGGCTACGCAGGCGAAAGACTTACTATTGGCTGATAGTCGTCAAAATCCGTTTGCTTGAAACATTTTTTTTTTAAATTAGAGTCTTTCGATGTCGTAGGACTATAAACGTGACGACATCATCAATGATCTTGTGAAAGTAGTGTAATATGTTATAATGATGCAGTTTGTGAAACAGCCAAGTGAACATTGGACGAAATATTCATTAATTATGTTGAGATATCAAAGTCGCCATAAATTGCCCCATCAACTCGTATTTTGTGAAAATAGTCGATTCCACATTGTTGGCTAGGTTATCCAAAACGCACGTCTGCAACAACCGTACCGTGTCTATATCTATATTAATCTGTATAAATGCGAATTGGGAGACTAACAAACACAACAAATGAAGCGCATAATGGGTTTAAGAAACGGATTAAGTATATCGGTCGACTAATAGTGTATTTGCAGTTTTAAGTCTGTACAACCTTAAACCAGTATTATATTGAATTTAACGATCGTATAACTGCTTATTTTACGACGATTCATTTGTTTCAATGCACAATCCATCGGTGCAAGACAATTGCCGTGATTGCAGGATGACACGACGGATGGTGGAATCATTCATCATTCGATATCATCTAATTTGATTCAATTTAAAATGTTTATTTAATTAAATTATTTTACTAAAACCGAGTTCGCAAAAAAGTATTTCATTCTTTATACATATTTCATCGTCCATTTTTTCATAAAGCGTACCAATATGTAGATACAGTCAGAATACAACTTAAGGTGTCAGGTGCGTATTGTATAATGTAAAGTTTAATTTTTTTCAATAACGGTTCAATTGTTGGTTATTTTACTTGATATCACTAAAGTTTTCGAAGTGTTAGTTATAAGATGCAGAATAATCAAAAATTAATAAACCGTTAAGGAAAAAAAACTTTAAAATATGCACCTGGTACCTACCTTAAGTCATAGTCTTAAGTCTGGCTGTATTTATCTATAAGAACGGCATATAGGTACATAGACAAACACATAAAACACTAAGATTCAGAAGAATGTCAAGAAAACGGTTTATAAAATAACTTTTCTGTGTTTTGGAAAGTACGTTAATTCCGGGCGTTAACTAGTACGTTAACTCCGGGCGCCCAAAAACTCTAATATCTTCTAGGTGAGCCACACTCCTATACACGAAGACGAAGACGAAAACTGCCCAAATCCCTAACCGCCCTAAAACAGTATTTCTACTCAAACCTTTTTAGAAACCGTTTCACAAATAACCAGCTAATTTAAAGCGGGTGTCTACACTTCGGTTTCGGTTTATGTTAATGTAATAGATTAAGAATACTAGCTCTAGCTAGTATGAATATATTACATTAACATTATAATGATAGAAATACTGTCCACTTATGCTATTAGGCACGCGGTCTGTAATGACAAGTTATTTCTTTAAAAAGCCACCAGTAAGCCACGCTTATCTACGAGTATGTAGATTTATACAAAAAAGCAATCTACTTACATACAAAGCATTATTCACGGTAAACAAAGTGCATCTCAATAAGTCACGACGTTTCTTGTGGAATATGGTCTTCTAATAGGTCGGCAGGTGTCAATGGGGCCAATTTAAATCACATTAAGTTGATAACTCAATTTCAGAATAGGGATGTTGAGGGTTATGAATGTTGAGAAATGAATGCATAGGTATGTAACTTATTTCACTAATGCTAGGTTTCTATAAAATACTATTTATTTTAGTTACAGGCGGTGGTAGTAATCGGACCGTGGTGGTGGCAGAATCGTCTTTTGGTAATACTTCCTAAAAAATAGGTCTAAACTTTGTAAAAGACATGTCTAAAACTTTACACAACGTTTAGAAAGTTTCACATCTTTATGCATATGTTATTACTAGCTGCGCCCCGCGGTTTCACCTGCGTAAGTCCCGTTCCCGCGGGAATATCGGGATAAAAAGTCCAGCCTATGTGTTAATCCAGGTTCCCAGCTACCTATATTCTAAGTTTCATCGCAATCGGTTTAGTAGTTTTTGCGTGAAAGAGTAACAACCTCACATACATACAAACTTTCGCGTTTATAATATTAGTAAGAAGTAAGATATTAGTAAAATATGCTTATCAGAACTGTTTTATATAAGTTTTTTAATGTAATATGAAAACTTCTGAATCGGTTCGGCGTTATGTATCATTTTCGCGCACACTTTCAGAGAATTACAATTAGTTTCATTTTATTTATCTAGATCAAAAGGATATGTGTAGTAAGAGTGTGAGCTTATAGGCCTCCAGCTGACCCAATGAGTGGATGGCTTATAATTAAACCACTTCCGGTTCCAGGACTACGGGAGCGTACTAGAATACTGCACAGTAAATTAACTAAGCCTTATCCTAATACTACCTCTTAACTTTACTAGCTTAACTAAGTCTATAACCACTAGCTAGTTTGACCAACCAGACACGAGACAACATTTAGTTTTGGTCTTGGTAACAATACAACGAGCCGTGAAATTAGAGAATAATTTTACTAAATCTTCAATTGATTTCATCACGTCTTAGAGTTGTCCAATCAAACACTCGACTCGAACAATATTTGTCTTTAAACATCCTAGTTCGGCCCACCTCTGCCAATTCATAGCTCTTCTGTTAGCTAGTGGTCACACGTTATTCTACCTACGCAAATCTTGACTAGAATATGCTTTTAGTATTGTATGTGCATGACTGTATGTGTCTTGTATGTGTATGAATGTATTTGTACCCGAAGTGCTGTTACAAGGTGTACTTAGAGTACCTACGCAGTTAGCTGTTGTTTTTTCTATGGAATTGGACATTTTTGTAGAATAAATCGAGACCGTCTCAGCGTCTTTCTTCCTGTAAACGTTACTGGGATTTCGTTTATTTTACTAAAGTAGATAGAATTGCGTTTTTCAATTTGAAGTTTAAAATATCATAATGTTTTTGTTGCTCAAAGTATAATGGGTAGTTGGTTGGTAGCCCACTCGTCATGTAGGTAATTGAGGGTCACGAGTTAGAGACCCTGCCTTGACAGAATGATGCGGTGGTCCGTAAAAATATTATTATAGAAAAATATAATGAATAGTAGTAAAATAAACAACAGACAAACATACATGTTCACTTCTATACTTCTTATGGCTACTTGGAAATTGGCCAATTATATCTGATTTAAATGTGTATGGTAGATCATTCCTTGAAGGGTAATTTGTCCAATAACGACATTACAATAATCGGTCCGCATCGGCACCTGTATAAGTATAGGAACCGTATGGTAATCCGCAAACGTAAACTATTCGACATGGGTCGTTACAGATTGCATGCTCAAATTATGTAGAGTATGGTCACAATATTTTACGATATTCTTTTTAGTCAATATAAATTTTTAATTAATTTGACATGTAAATACTCGTACCCGTATATATACCTACTAAAACAGGGAACATTTTGGTCTTAAGATATAATTTGTTAGTTTTATTATTATGCAATTTTTTCGTGTGCGTTAGTAACTTAACCATGACTATCAATATATAAAACCACATAACCAGCACGCTCTTAAGATTTCGTAATTTTTGCTTAAGTACTAAATTTATGATAAGTTTAACGTTTAAGTTTGAGTTTAGAAGTTTTCCATTTTACGTAAATTAAGTCACCTAAATACGAAAGAAATCTCTAATAAACCAAAGGGAGTATATTTTACTCGCTGCCCGATCCTACGAGAATATCGGGAAAAATCCTATTTATCTCTGTACCAAAAATCAATAGTTCAGCGGTTTAGGCACGAAAGCGTAACAGACTGAGTTACTATCCATTTATATTATAAGTATAGATTTTTGACCTACAAACTAGTGATACAATCTGTACAATAACAGAAAAAAAACTAGTTACACTTGAACTTGATACAAGTTGGTTAGAGTAGGTACCTTCTATGTGGTCATTGACACGGTTGAGACAGATTTGACACCCGTGATTCAACCGGTTTGTGCAAAAGTGTCGTTTTTGAACGCCTCCGGTCTGTCAATAACAGTGTGCGAAAAACTGTATCATATATAGTAGCTACTTTCACATTTTGCATTATTTTTAATTAATTGGCAGACACTTACCGCCGCACTCAGAGATGTTTAATGGTTAATCTATCTATACTTATAATAAAGAAAGAGAGAACAAAAAGTCTGTAATTGGAAGTGAATTTTAAAAAAAAGTTGTCTAGGGGACTTAGAAAAAGTAGTAGAATGAATGAATGAATGAATGAATGAATACATACTTTATTGCACCAGAAACATAAATTAACGAAACAAATACAAAAAAAGAAAACTTAAAAACTAGTGTGGTACAATGGGCGGCCTTATCGCCTAACGGCGATCTCTTAGGCGATAAGAACAAAAGAGAACAACATTAGAACAAAATTATATAATTTTTAAAATTCATGTCTGTCTGTTTCTCCTTATACAATTAAAATCCGATTTGCTACTAATTCGATTAAAATCTGAGTTTCAATATTGGATAGTTCTAATTTTGAGGAAAGTCGTGGTATACTTTACGAGATCGAAGTCCAATTAGTAGAACCCGAGTAATGAACGAAAAAGACGGCTATGCACTATTTCTAAGCAGACGAAGTCGCGGGTAACAGCTAGTTAAACTATAAAAAGGTAAAGATTTCAGAAGAAAAATCTTTAATTAGTGATAGTTTAAGTCACTATTAAACTTCTCTCTCTGAGCAGAAGAAGTGTAGTGTTGAAGTGTAGTAAATAATGTCTATTACAAGGCGAGGTGATTTATAACACTAGGTGAGCCACACAAGTACAAGGAAAAAAAAGCAAGTCGAAGGGCTTGAGGGGTTAAGAAATATATTATGAATCTGGATCTCAGTTAAACGTATATTAGTCAAACTGAACTAGTTTCCTAACTAGCGGGTCTCTTTACGCTCCGCGTTCACTGTACGATCATTACTTAAAAAAAACCTAAAAAAACTAAAAAGTTTTTATTAAAGAGCTTTTTATTATTTTTGGTTTATATAATATTACGGCTTCTTTGCTGTTTGAGAATTGTCAGCGATGTAAGTTAATTGTATTGGATTAAAAAGCAACACTACTGAACCAAAACGTCTTCTTTTGTTTTGCAACTGTACGCACAGGATTGACACAGTAAGTTATCAGTTCATCACTGACTACACCTACTGCAAATAGATTTGGCAATATATTTACAGTCGGCCGCCTGCCTGACACGAACCCTTCTCGGCAGCAAGCAGTTTACCCGCCACCGCGCGAACTCCAGTTCCGCTAGTCTTCCCCAAATCCCTTAGTCACCTTTTACGACACTTACGGGAAAAGGCGGGGTAGCCGGTAGCCCTATTCTAGTACCACAGATATATTAGGAGTGAAATTCTCACTTGATCATTTCTTTATCATTAAACACAACAACAACAATTTGCAATGATTCACGAAAAACTTAAAAATAGTGATATGATTTCATAATATTTGCGTATACTCGTATCTAAAAGTTTTATCAAAATTGGATCGTACGATCGTACGTCTGCTGATTAGATTACAATACTACCATTCAGAGCCGAGTGATTATCGAATAATACTGCAAAATCATTTTATTGAATTAACAAAGTATCTTTACGAGGAATTTAAAATAATTATAGAGAAAGGTACAATCTGAACACAAAGTACAAATACTACTACAAAGGGTTATCTTAGGCCATGAGAGTTTTTCTATGTATCAAATGTATGTATTTACAAAAGTAGTACATTATGTAGAATATCCGTTATCTAGTACCCTTAGTACAAGCCCGATGCTTAGATTGGGGGCTAGATTGCACTGCGTGGAACGTCGGGCATTATTTATCTTATTTACTAGCTGCGCCCCGAGGTTACACCCGCGTAAGTCCCAGATATCCAGTTACCTACATTCCATATTTTATCCAAATCCGATCATCCGTTTTCGCGTGATTGAGTAACAAACATCCAAACACACACACTTTCCCATTTAAATATTAGTAAGATTATATATGCTTTTTGCCTTTATGTTATTATTATTAATCATTATAAACCCCAACATTCAGTCGTGATAAAATTGGTGGATGTACCATAAGTTTTACCATCAAAACTTAATATTTGGTAAATTTCTATATTATGTTGTTCATAGAATTTATTTATTTTATCTATGAGAGAATCTACTCTTCGGTTTCATAAAATAAATGTTGCTCAGCTAGCATCTACTGGAATCTGATTCTAGCTGTTTGACGTTTTGAGTACTATGGCAGTAACAGTTCATATCGCAAATATTCTTATACGCATAGTTTCACCAGCGCGAGCGTTGCGATCTTGTGGAAAATTAGGATGAAAAACAGCCTATATCTCCAGCTTTATCCAGCATTACACAGAGTTTTATAGTATTCGGTTCAGCGGGTATTGTGTGAAAGAAGAAATAGGATATAGTTCATTCATAGATGGAACTACTATCTATTTATATATCATCATTTCAGGCATTATCCATCCACTGCTGAACATAGGCAACATACGATGCCAAAAGCGGACGCGAGCCACCTACATCAAACGGCTCCCAGCGACCGGCGACCGCTACAATTTCGTCGTCGTCAGTCCATCGAGTGCGAGTAAGTAGTCTTCCAACTATCTATCGATTGTGAATTCTATCATTAGTATTAGAAAACGAGAAAAACATGAGTATGAGAAACTTGTAGACGTGTTATATAGCTATTCATTTTCTAAGCATCGGTACGAAGCAATGAAACCTATACAGCGTCGCATCGCGTCGGCGGCTTTAGCTCCCGCCTACCGCCACGCCTGTACATTGAACAAACAGAGCCAAAGTTGTTCAAACAACGCTCGTCCACTGTTTACAGATACCGGTGACGAATGTCAACTCTTTTAACCGTTTCTAACGCGTGATTCTTATTTTTTAAGCAGAGCATTTAATCAGTTATATGTCTGACTGACTAAACGTGAACTTTTGCTAACCTAAAGCGGGATTAAATCACAAAACTAGTGGCATGCAATTCGTAATCATTTTCACAAAAATAATTGTACTATTTATCTATTTGATAGTTGCTTTTAGTAACTGTTGCGAGACTGTGTTTGTGAAGTTGCCTCTATTAATACAAGTGACGCTAGTTTGGTAATGTAAATTAGACGTAAATCAAGCCATATTACAGGGGCTTTTTGAAGCTCGAGCTTTGTCTAGGTATTCAGCAGTGGAACTGTGGCACAATAAAATTAATATTACTGACTTCGTTCTGTGATATCTATTTTCCCTACTTCTTGCCCATTACGTCTATGTTGAATTTCACACCTCAAGCGGAAAGAGTAGGTACCTAATTCGAAATAAATTTATATACGTGACTCTCATTACAAAATTAAAAATCCCTTTTCCACCTCTCAACATTATCCGATTACAGTTTTTCTTTTTGCAATCAAAAAAGGTTATGTACCTTTTTTCATTTGTAACAGTTTTATTAACATTTAAATTTGAAAATGGAAGGATCTCAATGATGGAATCACACAAAAAAAAACAGTCAAAATAAAGGGGTGAAAAAAGGAATTGTATTTTACACACGTTGTGTGGAAATTATGCATCGACTTGCCTGTCAAATAACACTCTTATCAATTAAATTCGCAAATTTAATAAACTAACATTCTCCTAGCTTGAAATGTTCACATAGAGCTCTTGGACCGTAAATAACACCAAACTAACGGGCGACTTCCCATGTAGTAACATAAAACTGATTGCGTGTTGAATCTGAGCGAATTCTGTACGCAACCTTATGAACTGAGAGGAAGTTTAAAATATATCGAATTAGTATGTTATTGTTATAACGTGCTCACTACCTACGTGGCTCGTCTCGTCAAACTTATTAGTTTTACCCGGCAGGGTTATGTTTTTAGTTTAATTCACAGTGTAAACACAACACACAAAAGGTTTATTACCTACTCGTCATCTACATGTTTATGTATATAGTTCCTATCTACTCATAACTATAATGTTTAAAATGTACTAAACCATCAACTTTTTTTTGTTGTAAAATGACTAATATAGGTGTTAAAGCCTAATCAACAGTGTTTTTTTTTTTTAGGGTACCGACAGTTACTGACTATGTTTGTTTTGTAAGCATTTGTATTTATGTTAAATAAATTAAAAAAATAAAACAGTGTAATATAATATAGTAACCTATTACGACTATAACTTATATCTAATCTAATGAAAGTGGAAGCAGTTTAATTATAATAAAATAAAAAAAAGTGATATATTGAAGCATAAATTATATAATAATTATTATAAATAGTAAAAATAATAAAGGAAAACCTTTGGCCAGCAATTAGACCCCATAGACTAAATATTTTAATAAATATACACATGCGAGATCCAGTATAATTAAAATAAAGTTTCCCATGTTATTAAAAAGATTTCACTCAACTAAGTTGTTAAGTGCGCATATAAATCTACCAGACGTTATTGCAAAAAATAAACTTTATTTAACTAGGTACCTATAAACTCAACCGTACAGTAAATATTCACGTGTTATCTGATCGATATGACATTAAATGCCCTTAAATATAACACACCTGTTTACCGAACATCTAACCATATACCTGATAAAATATTTTCCATATCAAGTGCGCTAAATAAATATTAACCGATTTTAATGTTGATTTTTGTAAGATTAAACGATGAATGTCAATAAATTGGACGCGTTTTAAAGTTCAATACACCCGAGTAACTAAGTTTCGGTAAATATTTAAAGTTATTTCTTGGATTTAGGATCTATGTCCATAATACAGTTTGGCAATGTGCTTCAAGTAGGTACACGTGCAATAGTCAAACTTTCAAGTATGTTTTTATGTATATGACTTTATGTATATACAAGACTTTGCCAATAGAACCGATTGCGATTAAACTTGGAATATAGATAGTTGGAGACCTGAAATAACACACGGGTTTCACCCGCATAAGTCCCTATACCATGAGAATACCGGATCAAAAGTAGCCTATGTTACTCCTGGATAATTTACCTTTCTATTGGTGAATGAATTTTTGAAATTGGTCCACTAGTTTTGGAGCCTATTACAAACAAACAAATAAATTGTTCCTCTTTATAATATTAGTATAGAAGTATAGATAAATAATTCAGAGTAAATATTCTTAGTAACAATTCAAAAGACAATGATGTTTGATATGTCTTAACAAAATCGGACGATAAGAATATAATGTTTGATATGTCTTAAAAAAATCGGTCGACTTTTTGGGCTGTTCTTTGAGCGCCATATAGTATCATTGATCATTTTAAGTAAGTCAAAGCCGTTAGTAATCATTTAATAATATGATAATTTTATGTATATTGGCTATTGACTTGACTTGACTTGGTCCTTTAGCCAAATAAACCGAATAAAATCAATAGGTCTTAATTCGTTCCTAAGTGCTTTAATAAAAAGGATTTTTTGAAACATTATCATCGACATTTTATTGTCAACGACAGTTAAACATCGAATATGTATTTAGTTCAGAGACGTGGGCGGAATTCCTTTCAGTTACGAAAAAACCCAACTTTAGGGTATATAACAAAGTGAATACGCAGAATAATAAGTGGCAAGTGGGCTTCTACGGAATTTATAGCTATTGTCATAAAAATTGATACGTGATAGACAAAAATTGAACGACCTACGGGCGTGGAATGTCCTTGTTCCTCATGTCAATATCGTCAACAAAGCAGCAGCGTGCCCACGCGCTGATGTATTCAACGCGGCGATTGATGAAGTATAAAATTTCTTAGTACCGTCTCAGTCACAATGGAATTATGATAATTTATCGGTTGGCTTGTGCCGGCCGAGTGTGTGGGAACGCGCGCGGCACGGGCGTTCCCACGGCAAGGAGCCACCGACCAGAAAGACGTATCTCTCACTCAGCGGTTAACACTTACGTCTTTATTCAATATAGCGGTTAAATTAGCCTGCAGACAGAAGGTCGTAAGCACCACGAAGTTCGCTTCAAGTGGCACATCTAGGTCAGTGTAAAGCCGTCGTTGTCGCTTATGTCGTTTTGTAGTCTGGTAGCGTAAGACAGAATTGGAGTAAGTAGCGTCACGGCGGCTTCGATATCACAATGGGTCCGTGTCGACTCAGCTAGCGGTGCTGGGAACAAACTCACACCTTTGCAAGGTGATACTCGATATTATTGTTTTTGACTGATTAATTAGAATGATGTTTTATAAAGCTTTAGCTGTATGATTTACTTTTGTGTCACGTCTTAAGTGGAGTAAAAATAAATTAATAACTCACGTTCTAGCGCTTTATCGGACGGTTGCCGGTCGCTTATTGCACACAATCGCAGTTTTCCTAACTAGGCCACTAATGTTAACATATATATAACCATAAGTTGTAAAAAGTGCAACTGTAATTTTTATTCGACAGTCTATCTGTATGACAGGCGACAAAGGCGATAACAACACGCCTCGTGTCGGTAGAGACCTGTGCCGCCCGCAACTATAGGGCTGCCTCTCATAAGAAATCGTGCTGAAATAAACATAACCAAACCTTTTTACTAAAATTGTTAAGAAATAACGTTTTTATAGTAATGATGGGGTAGGCCACTTAAAAAACAATTTCAAAAATAGTTTAAATAAATGTTTTTGGGTATCACAGATTTAATTTTAAATCTTTTTTAAACAAAAATAAAAAAAATAGGCAAAATAACGAAACTTCATTCATATTAAACTAAACTAAAGCTCAGAACACATTTCCCCCTATTAAAAAAATGCCACGAGTCACTTAGAAGGCAATAATGGCAGATGTGACATTATTGTCTTTTGCTTGGTATTCTTGAGGTGCGTCTGCGCAGGGTGCGGGCAAGCGAGGGTCCGCGTGGGAACGCGTGCGGGCCAGGTGTCGTCAGCTGAGCGAGGCGAGGGTTTGCTGAGACTGTCTTAGTAACAGCTGTTCGAATGTTACTTGGTCTTGTGCAAGACTGAGGAAATAATAAAAATAATGATTTCATACAAATTTTTAAAAAAAACGCTAGATAATCCACACATCAGTTGGTGACTAAAAATTGTTATAGCGAGACTAAAATCGAGATAAGTTGAAATATGGATCTATTAATTTAACTATATTAAAAATTTACCATCAACCATATCATTAACCGTGCAATCGACGCAATTAGTGTCACTAATACTAGCATAAAATCTAATTTTAACATAATATCTAATTTTCTGCTCCATGCAAGAAGCGGGAGGAGGGAGGTGTTCCTTGCACGTGGAAGACCGCATGATACGTAGTGATACTAGTCTGGTATCGGTACTAAAAATTAAATATAAATATTTAATAGTTTAGTTTAGTTGATATGGAGGTCCAAAAAGTAACGCCTAATACAATCAATTATCTATTAATTTATTCAAAATCAAAGTTTAATTATTTTTAAATTTAATAATTAAAATTAGCATAAAATGAGTTTAAAAATATATAAGTACTAAATATATATTACTGTACTAAATAAGCTATTATTATTATTAAAATCATAGTCAAAGTAGTTCTAAATTTAGTTTATTTTTTATTTTATAACTTACAACCACAACAATTCTGTTCAATTATCATAAAGTGATTTTACTTATATAATTAATTAACCATGCATTATTTTAGTTTTGTACTTATTTCACCGATTTTCTATGAATATAAACTTACAAACTATACCGTTTTCTATTTGTGACACCCCTGGCTTTTATCACGGGCGTTTTGCCACAATCGGTGTAGGGCGCATAAAAGCAGAGCGACGGGCGGCGCGCGCGCCATTCGCTCACAGACACTCGCGCGCGCAACACTATGATTCTCCCCACACGAACAATGTCGCCTCCGCACGGCGCGTTCCACCCGCCGGCGCATACTCAGCCTGACGAGGAACCGGTGTCCAGGACTTACCAGTACAGGAAAGTGATGAAGCCCATGCTCGAAAGGAAGAGGAGGGCTCGCATCAACAGATGCCTCGACGAACTCAAAGACCTAATGGTCACTGCTCTACAAGCAGAAGGAGAAAACGTATCTAAATTGGAAAAAGCAGACATCCTGGAACTCACAGTCCGACATCTACATAGCCTCAAACGGAGAGGACAATTGGTGCTGAAACCTGAAATGTCTTACGCAGAACGTTTTCGTGCCGGTTTTACCCAATGTGCTACAGAAGTATCTCAGTTTATCGCGAACGCAACACTTGCAGCCAATGCGATGCAACGTCAAGGACCAGTGGATCCTCAAGCTGGAGCGAGGTTGCTTCAGCATTTGACTAACTGCATCAGAAGGTTGGAGAGCACTCAGGTCGTAGTGCAACCACAGCCCCAGCCTCAGCCTCAACTTCAACCGCAGCCTCCGAGCGGCATCGCGCGGCCTATGCCGCTGCAGCCGGTGGCTACTCAGCCGACGTTGGTAGGGCATCCGCCTGCACCGACATCGATCATGCAGAGGACCATGGCCCTGAAGAGGTCTGCGGATCCCATGGACGTGGAAGCGGCCCTCGCGAAGCGGGCGTACGCGCCGCCTTCCCCGCCACACAGCCCCGCCTCCGAAACCGACTCCGCCCAGTCGATGTGGCGTCCGTGGTGACCCCTCGCCCGACGCTGCTTCTCATGATCTCGCATGTTCTATGACCGTGTGACCAGTGTGATAATCGTAACTTGTTGTTTGTTTAGTTTGAACGTTCCTAGAACCGATGTGTGTTAAGATGTAACGTTAATTTGTTCTACTCGCTTGGTTTGTTAAAGTTTTGTTTTTCTAATTTAAATAAAGTAAGGTTTTGTTCTAACATGTAACTATTATTTGAAATTCCTATCTCGAAGTCTTCCGCGTCGGTTAAGCATTTATTGATATTGTGTAAGAAAAGACGTTGTAGTGTTACAATAAGATATTTCTGTGATATATTTGTTAGCTGAGTTAGTTTACTTATATCATTAGGTGGATTATTGCAATCGTAGTTGATTAGGTTAAGTTAAGCTTTGATAATAAAAAAAAACACTTATATCAATTTGTTTTGATTTTACTATCATTTAACCTTATATTTTGAGATAAGAATGTCTGCAGTCTAGCATAGAACATGGAGTAAATCCTTCCTTAAAACAACAAAATACTGTAGAACTGATTAGATAACAATACAATATTTCAAATATAATAGCAAATCTATAACAATACAGGTTACAAATTAAAATGCGTCATGATTTAACGTAGACTTTACAAGTCATATTAAATCATAAATCCATATACTTTACGCATAAATATGACCTTAAATAACAAAATGTCAAAGGTAAATCAAATGTCAAAGTGATATAATTATCATTAACATTATTCATGAAATTAAAAACCTAAAATAATTACACAAACTAGTAAGAAGATACTAAAGTATAACAATTAAACCATACGGTTGACCAGTTGCAACTTTGGTCAAAGCATACATGTCTACATCAGAAATCACATAGGGTCTCGAGTGTTTTTTTTTGCAAATAAATATACACAATATATACAAATTTATATAATCAAGCCAAAACGACCATTTTTTAAATAAAGTAGTAAAAAGGCGTCGCGACGTCATGTCTATTCATGATCAGTTGATCACTGATCAACCGAACACTAATCAACATTATTTATGAGCATTTCACCGGCGCGGGCGCAGACGCCGCCATTTCTCACGCTCAGCCGTGTTTAATTGGAATCCGATGATCGGTAGAACCTAATTTGTTTATTACTACCTTCCGTTAGATTAAAGAAAGAAAATTATGGGCTCCAAGTTTTTGAAGATATCAATCACGGAACTCTAAATATTAATGAAAATAGCTTTAAGTAAGTTTTGGGCGAGTATTATTCTCGTCCAAAACTATAAGGAAAGCCTTTCTTCAGCAGTGGAGTGGAGGTTCACAGCTAAGATGACGCTGACACTTTCTTTTAAGTTGGCACCTTAGAGTCTTCAAGTCTACAGTAAATAGGTTTCCTCTAGGTAATTATAATAATGCAACATCGACGTACTCTATACGTTACCTTATTAATATATATACCCTACTAGCTGCGCCCCGCGGTTTTACCCGCGTAAGTCCCGTTCCCGCGGGAGTAACGGGATAAAAGTTAGCCTATCTGTTAATCCAGGTCCTCACCTACCTATATTCCAAGTTTCATCGCAATCGGTTCAGTAGTTTTTGCGTGAAAGAGTAACAACCTCACATACATACAAACATACATACAAAATTTCGCGTTATAATATTAGTAAGATTTAGATACATTAATCTCGTTTAAGAAATAGGATCCAGAAAGTACATAGATATCTAAATTTTAGTATTTTATCATAGTAATAATAAATAACTAATAATTACTAAATTGTGCCACCCGTCTTGCGCAAATCGTCACTTCAACGTGCTTGAGGACGTCGTACACTACGTTGGCCAAGACGCGGTATCCACTCCAGAAGTCTATTGCCCCTAAGGTTGTCGGTTCTACGGCTAATATGATTAGCCCACTGCGACTTCAGCTTAGTGTATAGCCAAACATAATAGACATTAAAATACATATGTACCTAATAGGAGTAGTTAGTAGGCATACATCGATATCCACTCACTATTTTCAATTCTGAGACTACCTAATTTATAATGTGACCTCTTTTTTTGCAAATAACGTCAAATATCGTCCTCTGCATAGGTGTAGTACTTAACAGAATAAGGAAAATTGTTCTTCTACGTCATATACTAGTATTGTATTACACTTTCAATGTGGTTGGACTGTCCGAAACTCACGTGGTAAAAATATTATTTAGATACGAATTTAAAAAAAATGTTGGAGACTTATATTTGCTTCTGTTTTCGCGATGTCTTCTGGGAAGACAATATTTCACTGAAAAAGAAATCTGTTAGAAGCTCCGAATGACAAGCTTTATGAGGCTTTGATGACCTATGGGGCGCGTCGTGTAAACGCACGACTGCAATGCAGAAGGTTGCGGTTCGTTTCCCACTGGGTGGAAATATTTAAGATTAAAAATAAATATTTGTATCTGGTCTGGATGTCTTTCTAGGTATAATATGTATGTATTTACAAAAAAAGAAGTATTATAAAATATCCGTTGTCTAGATACCGTAACACAAGCTTGACATTTTTCAACATTAGTATGCTACTAACCCCTATAGCTTACCACGGGGCTAGCTGGCGATGTGTGTTGTTTACAGAATTTATTTATTTATATTATTTTCGGCATTGCAGGAATACCGAAAATAAGCAACGCGATTAAAACTGAAAAATAAGTTTCATTTTAGGTACTTGGTTTAACTTAGGTACTAAGTTAACGTTTAAGTACATTTTAGGTACATAGTTTGGTAAATACTTATGTATTTTATCACCTAATTACCTATAGTAAACAGAATCAACCTATATACTTACCTATTTTAGTTTATCGTTTTAATTGATAAATACAGGAAATAAACTAGCATCTTGATTATGCAAGATTAGGAAAACCTTGATTGACGGTTTTGTTTTGCCACGTGTCGATGTCGTTCTAATGAATTGATTACGACAACAGAATTAATAAAAATATTCTACAAGCTGCGCTCCGTGGTTTCGACCGGCCGGCTTATAGATGTAACTAAAAGCTACCTACCAAAAGGGCAAACGGGGTTCAAGTTATCAGGTATCCCCCAGTTAACACGCTCGACTTCACAAATCCCTTTTTCAGCTCCTCTACTATACATTCCGATCCCAAAAAATAAAAATCACGAAAAAGGAAAATAGGCAGCTGGAATGCAGAAGTCTAGCTGTTTACTTTCCTAGTATCATCACTATCGGTTCAGACTTTAGTCGTTTTTATTTTACATGACACATTTAATATAGGTACGTACTTACAAACTTTCCGTCTACAATCTAGTACTCGTAGAATTATTAATAAAAAATACCTAATAACTTCCTCTATAAGATTATTAAAAAGTTTATTGGAATATAATCATTTTCAATAGATCAACAAAAGCACATTTTTACCTAATAGAAAAACTTTTGATAAAGGTCTGTGAATTTATCAATTAGGTATCAATCAATTGATTATGAAAATGGTTAAAACTGATAACTACATATAACTACTAGCTGCGCCCCGTAGTTTCATCCGCGGAAATATCGGAATAAAAGTAGTCTATGTCCTTCTCTAATGTTCCATCTATCTCTATACTAAAATTCATTAATGTCGGTTCAGCGGTTTAGACTTGACAGACAGATAGACCGAGTTACTTTTGCATTTATAACATTAGTAAGGATGGTTATTAGTAATATTACGTAGGTGTGATAGTATCAATGAAAGTCTATTTAGATATCTCAAATGTCGATAGCCTATAAAAAGAATAAGTAGCTATTGAATCTGTGGGGTCTCAGGAGCGAGGCGCACGCGCATGTTGAAATTAGTTCGGTTTACTCTAGGGCTAGCATGAAGAAAGTTTTCTTATAATATTTTTCCATATTTGATTGGTGAATGTTTGACCACTATTGCACTAAAAATAATTTGTTAATTTGTGATTACTGATTAATAATAATGAGTTCATTATTATTAAATTTTTAAATCGTCTTTATTTATTTATGCGAAAGTATACTGTCTAAATTCCCGACTTTGATGTCTTTATGCCTAAAATGGAAAAAGAACCCATGGTTATTTGGATAAACTCTTAAAAACCCATAGTAGATACCGACATACCACAAAGAATACATTCTCCAAAATCCACGTCCGCAGTTTAGGTTGTACGTTACTATATAGTTCAGTCAGTCAATCGGTTAGGACATAGTATTTTTTTAAATAGATGAAGCCTAAGATTTAGCAACTTAATAACTTTTTATTAATAACAGAGTAAAACAAAAGAAAACCTAATTGAGTTAATAGCACAGTACAACCCTAGAGCAAGCTAATTGGGTGTTGCGTTGCGTGCGCGCAGCCGTGGGAACAGCCCGGTGAAAACACCACTGATCCCGCAATTTGGATTTAGTTTCGGCCGTGACTGAACAATTTTATTTTTTAAAGACTATCTTAAAAAATAGCATTTGCTACAATTTAAACGATAAGTGTTGCAAGTCACACGATAGCTAAATTAAGTTTCACATTGAGGACTCTTTGTAGAAACTTGCCAGTATTGGATGAATGGAGATCTACTTACTTTTACTGTGTAATTCTGACTTATACTGTTATTAAAAAAGTTTTACCTATACGACATTGCACGCAGCGCTATCCAGCTTAAAATTATAAGCGACTGTGCTTGTAAAGAGTTTAAATAAAAATTTAATTCACCAAAGTACTTTTTTATCGGTATAAAGCAAGGCAACACTGCGATGATTGTCACCAAGTAAAAAATTCTTCTCACAACGGCATCAAACATTTTCACTGAATTGTGCGACCTCATAATATTATCTTGCGTTACAGCGCCGCATCGCGCACTCTTAAATAAATTAATTGGCAAAAACTTTACCGTTTTCGCAAATTAATTGTGTAACAGTACACACTTTATTTATACCATCTCATTGCAATTTGGTTGCTGTGGCCTAGCCCTTATTTGACACTATCTTTTTAAAAATGAAATCACAAATTTTCAAGATGTATTAAATGTTTTCAACCGGATAGACACAGAGAAACAACTTAATCTATTACTAGGTGCTTGCAAGATAAAGTGTTGCATTTAACAGTTCAACTCCAAAAAACGAGAACTTAGGAAGATCATGCCCAATTTTGTCAAGTTACATAACTGGTACCAAAAAACCAGCTCCATTTATCAATAGCTCACAGCAGTAAACAATTGAGCTGACCGAAAGCGTAACGCAAAAAGTAAAAGTGTGTAGTTTTTATCGCGGTATCGAATCTGCCTCTGTTTTACGTAAGCCCTCATCGATTGGAACGTTATCTTCAATTGTTGAAGCAATAGTCGTCGAAGAACCAGTAATCTTACTTTAAATTATCATCTTTGCAAATATTACATATACTTCATGTCATAATTATATCTGTAGGTGTAATATCTATTGAGGAAAAAGAGATACAATCAAATAATTATATCTTTGTACCTATCATAAAAACAACAAGAAAGTTTTTAACACTGCCAAACATTTTGTTACACACAACCTAGATTCCAGAGTCTCTACTTTAATTCTACAAACTAATATTCATTCATAGAATTAAAATAGACGCCTAGCAGGCTTACTTTTGTTTAGGAAAATTTTATTTTCGATCGGATGATGCTAAATAAATGACACAAAAATCGTATCGTACCTGACTAGATAAATATTTGGGCAGCCAACCATGCTAATTCAAAAGTAGTGCACGATGATGTCCTCATACCCTCAAATAAAACGTGACGCTTCAATTTTAAAGTCCAGTAATTTTCAATTACAGATCTTATTAATTATATTTCCTTACTAAATCTAGAAACATGTTAAAGTACTTAACCACCTATTCTTCGGCAATGTAATTAGACACATCCAATCAAACTTTCTAAATAGAAATGGTGTTGTAGCGATAGAATCGTGAGGAGCAAAGGTCGAAGATGGTAATGATTTTGAACACGTAACACGAGCGTAATTTGGAGCAAAAACTATTTCAAAATTACAAAGTTATTTATGCGGAATACACATTTTTAATTTGCCACATTAGGTGCAGTATGTACTTACCTAGATATTAATAATTGCCAATAAAGCTGATTTTTAGGATTTCGTAGTCAAGAAGAAACCCTTCTAGTTTCGTCATGTCTGTCTGTACCGGGTTTATCTCAGAGACGCTTAGTGCAAGAAGCTCTAAATTTCATGTTATTTCCTTTATTCAAAAGTGCATTCATAATCGTTAATAAAACATCTGAACAATATTCAGAACAATATAAAGTTAACTGCTAGATTGCATGCAACAGAAAAAACAACATAACCAAAAATCAATACGAACATGTTGGTACAATGAAATCAATAATTATTGCAGTAAAGGTGCTTCCACATCGCGAGCTTCACCTGTAATGTGACATTATAGATTCAACTTTGAGCATTACATTACAATACTATCTGCCTGACGGAGAAGCATTCACGTGTAATGTTAATGTAACATTTTGTTAGAAGTGAAGCGCATTGATGTTACACGTTATATCAATGTACATTGTATTAGTAACCTACAAGCGCACTATATGTGATGCTCGAATTTGTGACGTTACATTACACACGAATGCTCGCGTTGAGGACTCATCTTTAGTTAGTAAAATCAAAGGAAACTGCTTGAATAAAAACAAATGGATTGAGATGAGTTTTTAGTTCCAAACAGTTTCAATTGAAGAGGCACGACGCAATAGGAAGAGCAATGGAGTCTGACGGCGACGGATCAAACATTTACATAAAGCTTTAGTTAAATTGATTGTTTTGTTCTTCCGCAAGACTAGACGTCATATTATAAGGCCGATAGTCCACCGCCAGCTTCACAAGTATTACAAGACGATATAGTGTACCGTGAAGTAAACTAAGTTACTTTTAGCTCTTCTTCTTCTTGATTGCATTCTTTATTAATGAAGGTCGTGCCTTTCTTGGAAGGCTTTAACATAAACTTTGACAAACTGTTTCTACACTACTCTATCTTCAGTTTTTTGCAAAGCAATCGGTACTTATAGGAAGTCCAGTAAGATTAACTATCTGATCGTACCAACGAGTATGTGAACTGCCCGTGGTCTTTTGCTGTCTGTCTTTCCTGCTACAATCACTTGTCTAAGTTGTCCGGTTGTCTCAGGGCGATATAGGCTTCTTTTTATCCCGATGATCCCGCGGGAACGGGACTTGCGCGGGTGATACCGCGGGGCTCAGCTAGTCACAAAGAAGTGTACGCATATAGGTAGTTATCTAAAAACAATGGTGGTTTTTATGTGGTTTTATTGTAAAAATAAACTAATAAACAAAGGTGGTTACGTACGTCGCTTGTCGGTCGCGTTGCGTCAAGAAGTCGCACGTCAATCGTGATTGCGGCGCGCGCGCCCGTCGCCGTCGCCGCCGTCACGCGCCGTGGTCTTTGCACGAGCTTCAGGGGACGGACTAGGGAATTTAGTTAGGTACGTACCTACACTTATGTAAGGTAGGTACATTCCCTTACAGTAAGACGTCGATTATCCCATCGGCATCGTCACGTCAATCAACCAAACGACCGCTTAACCGAACCTCGCGCGAACGCGCTCCTCGTTCGTATTTGTAAAAGAGATTCGTATTTAATTGTTATTTTATGGGATATCCGTACATAATAGTATACACCGCATCGATCAATTTATTTATTACACCATTACACGCACATCACACTTATTTATTACATTAGCGTTGTAATAATATTAGGTGTGTATTAGGAATATGTTTTATTGGTACTTTTAATACTATTCAGTTCGATTATCCGAATTAACCGATTTTCCGAACACCCATGTCCCCCAATTAGTTTGGATGATCGGCGCTCTACAGACATTGAACTTATATTTATGTACGACTATAGTAACAACAGTACGTAGACAGCAGTTTAAGGACATACCACTGAAACGTCCTGGACATAAGAGCAGGAAAGTGGACCCCGGGCTCCCGAGAAGAAGGAACCGGGAACATCTCTTGGATGATGATAATGAATACTATCATTGCCAGCCACTATTCGTAAAAAAGGAGAAGATTGATAAAGCAGTCTCTTCAATTTAATAGTCGTTTTTGTAGCGTTTAATAGATTGGAAAGTATAACGTAGCTTCTAAATCCGGCCCTGCATGGAACTCGCCACGGGCGATAGTTTTCCCACGGTCTCGACCGGTCCGCTTCGTGGCCAAGTATAGCTCTGCCATTTGCATACCCGCCCCACTTCTACCTACCGTATTACACCACCAACTCAAACTGTCTCCGAAACAACACAGAACTCATCAAACAACAACTTTCCAACTCGGCTGGGTTATCGAGATTCGTCGGGCAATCCATTTTCTTAATAGACCAAGTAGGTACTACTAGTTTAACTAGATTTGAATTGAGATGATGATGTTACGGCGCTGATTGTTATGATAACAAGTTGCGATTCCAATCTCTTGTTTTATTGTTTTGACTATACCTTTCTAAGCTACTCGTCTTTGTTTTAACTTTTTCTAGCATTGAAATGTAAACACTTGCCTCAGGGATGTTATGTCCAAAGTTATGTTTAAAGGAAAGACTGGTCTGAGATGTAGCATGATGTCATTGTCATGAAACGACGCCTTGTTGAATTTAGAAATCAAATATCAAATCGACCAAGTGCCATATGCCAGTTGGACTCGCGCACGAACGTTTTTTCCCTTTGGTTACGGAATTCTAAAAACTACGTAACTGTCCTACTACGACACGTATTTATTTGTAGCCAATCTACGAATGCAAAATACATTCTATCTAATGTCTGTTGTTAACGTTAACAATAATACAAAGTGGCATCGCCATTTCAATCCGCCTCATGCCATCGCATACCATAAATATAAAATTAAATTAGTTGGTAATTTTAAGTTCATCAATATCTTAACGACTTCTGAATATCAACTCATTACAAACATTAAAAATGATGGAAACTCCATATTTTTATGAGTTACGAGTATGTTGCCTTTTCAAAACGTGTTTCGCTTAATTAGGCATCGTGTGAGCCTCTTTCCAATATAGTTAGCTTTTATTTTCACGTTTTAAAAATAGTTAATTACCGGATAGGTAGTAAAATTTTATCTTAAACGTTATTGTTTACCATAAATAAATACTTAATTAATTTCTATTTTTCTATACAAGCAACGCAGGGTGGTGCAGCAACTTGAGGACAAGTATCCAGTTAGTAGTTTTTCTACGACTGTCATATTTCACGTATGTAACATGTGATGATTATTACTTACTTACTACACACGTTTTACACTCTCTAAATGACAAAAAGTTTTGTTCAGAAACATATCTATTCAAAAAAAATTATTGATAAACAAACATACTCTAAAATAATGCTTGAATAAAGTAGATATTGCTGCCTAAGCTGATTTTAACTTCTAGATTTTCAGATCTGTAATAGTAATCAATTTCTCAAGGTCCTCCATTCTTCGATTTCGAAAGGCACGTTATGCTGATGGTCCCGGTTATTATCTTTGATATAGCAGTTAAGCCACATCGCGTAATGAAGGTCTTATGGCAACCTGACACTAGGTGAGCCACACCACTTGCAGTACACGAAATAAACAAGAAGGTAATTTAAAATAAGTCGTCCATCACTATCATCATCGTCATAATATTAGCCGTAGGGCGTCCACTGCTGGACATAGTCCTCACTTATTGATGTCCTTGTCCACAGGTTTCGTTTGGAGGCCGCCAAAAAAACGTAGTAATAAATAAAATTGTTGCTGCTGTTCGTGCCTACGCAAATAAAATAACGATCATACCAAAACACGTCTCGACAAAATATCAAGTCACAGTAAGTATACCTACCTACTTCAAAAAGAGTCTGACAAAATTACCTTGTTAAAACATTTTATGGTAGCGCCTCTGTAAACTAAATGTCAACGATAAAAACAGTCCAATAAGAAACACATCCATAGCCGAGTTCCTTCTCGATTCGCGAAGCTTTAAAATGTATCGAAGTATCGCTTATTACAGTTGTTTGATTTTATTGAGAAACCCGGGCGACGTCGGTTCCCACGACGAGGCTTCCGGCCGAGGCGAATTTTGACAGATATCTTCAGAATCACTAACTACATTGGTACTGCTAGCACAAACGTTACCATTACCTACGATGATAGGTAGCATGATGATATGATGATATTCTAGATTAAGTTTTTTAGATTGACGTTTCGCGCAAGTTGCATTGATAAGTCACGCTGCGGAGGGCAGTACGAAAATTCTTTATGACATTCTGTTATAAATAAATATTGCACTACATTGCACACAGCGCAATCTAGCCCCAAACTAAGCACTAGGCTTGTACTTTGGGTACTAGACAACGGATATACTACATATTATACTTTTTTTGTAAATACATACATATTATACATAGAAAGACACCTAGACTAGATACAAATATTTATTTTTAAACATAAATATTTTCACCCGACGGGAATCGAACCCGCAACCTTCCGCATTGCAGTCGAGCATCCGCCCGACGCGCCACAGAGGGCTTCATAACGAGTCAACATTACGAATTAAAGGAGCTTCCTTCGACGCGAGTTGGGTCGCGCGTTGCAACTTATAAAATTGCATCTTAGTCGTGATTTCTGAGCAATTCTTGTAAGTCAGTAAAAAAGCAGACAGTTCGCTGGATTAGCCTGTTAGAAGGTCGGAATTGAACTCTCTGCGGAATAAAAAACATAGTTTATGAAATTTATACAAGGAATTCAGCTCTGGGGTAACAAAAATTATAAACTAGGAAAGATTGATACTACAATTTAATTTGAGTTTAACTTTATTGATTGACTTAAAAATTCTTAAGATACTTAGTGTTTATAGTTGATTAATTTGCTAAACATTGATGAGTTATCGTTTTCGTAACTCTAAATTGAAATGTCCAAAGTCTAAAGCAAATTGATGAGCCGTTCATCTTTTGTAATGTTTAGAAATACCAAATACATACGAATGTTTTAAATATTTTACGTCTGAATAATTTATTAGGTAAGCACTTTTGAATTATAATAATTAAAATTAATTGAAACTTCTGTTTAAGTTTCCATTTTACTAAATGAACGGTAACCGCTACTTATCTTTTTTAAACTTGTTTCTTATTTGGCTTGCCAAGTTTCTCAGACCATAAATTACAAAAGATGAACGGAAGACGTCCAATTAATATTTTTTATCATTAATTATTTTGCTAACGCTTCCTCGACGTCAATTAGTTGCGCGGGCGCCGCGGACTAGATCTGAAAACGGCTCTCGCTTGTTTATTGATGGTCGGCTAAAATATTAAACTTTCAAATCTAAAGAGGACTTTAAGATAACTTTTACAGAATAGGTTTTTTTTATTGTGATATTTTGTGGTTAAGATTTGACGACTATTGTACCAGAAAGAGGGTATGTGTGTCCCCTAAGATTTAGCTTGCTTTGACTAGAAGGTAGGAGGACCGCATTAGAAACTTAAGTGTGTCTTGACATTGCGCATGACTTATTATTGCATCTTTATCACTATCCAGATGTCATATATGAGTAGTAGAAGAAGGGAGCTATGCACAAGCATAGCCAATTTCGAAAACTCAATAAATGTCCTTTTCATCGTTAACGTGTGATGGATGATACGAGTACTGCAAAGATACGCAATCTAAAATGTATTGTCATAGATCACAAGATTTGTAGTAATGTCCAGTACTTATACCAAAATTTTCAAATCTTTGTCAGTAACAGATATAACTTTACCTAACTGTAGACTCCATTACTCCACTATTGTTTAACGCGCTGTACCGAATTTTACTATCACAAAATAGCTAGCTTTTAGTTACAATTTCACTGTATGCATGTTTTTACTTTAGCAACGGTCTAGCAAACAATAGAGTAGTGATTGAAATTGCCCGTTTCGTCATTGATGCTTTGTTATACAAGATCGGCGATATAAACATTTTTTTTAAATTCGTTTTGTTACTTTAAGAACGGGTCTGTTATTAAACCATTTATGTTATCTGTTAATTGTTTTATTGCCTACTTTGTAAAGCCTTCGTTAACGGTGTCTTTGTAAATTGCCGCGAAAGCCTTTTTTTTAAACCTTTTTTTGACTTTCAGTTTTTGTAAATGCATTTAGATAGGTATACGAAGACATAAAATATACGAGTTACTCGCGGCTAATAAATAAAAATTATTATTAATAGAAAACGGAAAAGCATAAAATGTCAAATGTGTAGGTATACAGACCAATATATTGTATGAGTAAAGACATGAAAGTGTTTTTAATGGGCAGGTATGTTGAGCTCCTATCAAATCGATTTTAATGAAACTTAGTATAAAGTATCTACTATAAGGTGACTAGAATTAGATAATATAATTATTACTGACTATTAAAGTAATAATTATTATAAAGTACATTCCGGTCGATATTACGACGAAACAAATTTACGTAGGTGGACCCGCAGGCCGTTGCTGGTAAGCCAAACACCATAGTAATTAGCTACGGCAAATATTTAAACTTTAGCACTTTTATTATTTTTTTTGAATCTACATTTCCAGACAAATATTGGCTCCCACAAACACAATAAAACAATTACCGAATCCTCACACATGCTCACCACTTTGACGTGACGACACTTATTCGACAAACTTACGAATGCAGTTCACATTGCCGTCTTTGTGTTTCAAATGATATTGAAATCAAGAAGCTTCGTAAGTTATCCGCTTGTAAAAGTAAAGCTTGTAGACTGAAGGTATGTGAGAACGGGTCTCCACATTCGATTCCCACGCGTGCTAAAGATAAACAAAACCGCCCACCGACCATTTCGGATGGTTGGCATATCGAGTTAATGATAATGAAGTAGGTATGCCCGTACTATCGTTTTTATGTTTTTTTCGCTTTGTTACAATTAGGCAAATTAGGTTCGATTTGGCGGAATTCGAAATATAAACCGCATGATACGGAAATAACTTAATCATTAATCAAATTGTTGACTTTAAAGTCCAATTTTATTTCTGGCGTACGTAGCTCACCTATTTTTAGGGTTTTCAAGTCGCCCTAAGACCTTTAGCTTGACCTAATAACTGCTATTAAAGACGGAGGAGCTTGAAAGAATATTTATTGCCACACAATTTTTCGGACACCCATCCAAGTAATGACCGCGCAAATCGTTACTTAACCCGAACGATCATTCAAGATCGTGCATCTAGGCCAATAAGTTCCTCTAGGTGACGTTTAATGATAGTTAGAAGAAATAAAACCAAAATTATTTATAAATAGTAATTAAAATTGTATCCAGTTATTAGCCACTCTAATTACATTAATCGTAAATTAGGTATATAATTTACTTTGGTCAACGCATGAAATATATGTAAATGGTCACCATTACATGGCACCATCAGATACCTTACCTATGCTAATAATGTCCCCATAAAAATATATGTCCAGTTAGGGATCTTAAAATAATACAATTACTGTTTACCAATGATGTCCTGTGGGTTCACTCGACTCCACTCACTAGACTCGAAACAGAGAGACAAAACACTACAGAATTGAATTCTTACAAAACTTCATCAAAATTGGACCAGACTTTTAGAGCGCTAGAAGTAGGTACATATAGTTTTTTTTCGTTTGATGATTTCAAGTTTAATTTTATACTTTACCTTGTTTCATATTTTTATTGTTAAAGACAAACATAATTTTTACCCTCTAATATGCCTGTGGCACATTAATTTTCTAGCTAGATAAAAATCCTAGTAAATTCTCGTTTAAAATAATTGTGTGATGCTGATGTCCTAAAAGGATAAAATAATATTTCTCGTAGACTCGAAAACGATTTGTATAATTTAAAAGTATTTATAACATGTAAAAATAATGTGACTGCGGTCCATAAAATTATAATAAGAATTACCTACTTTAGTAGTATATAAATAACTCGACATTTATAGTGGACTATAACTACTATCAAAATTATATAAAAAAATTAACTACCAGGACAATTAAACTTATTAAATTCAAACGATTTGTTAACATATTTACATTTTACCGGGTCTTAATCGCGTACTGCTTATTATTTATTTACTTACCTCGACGTTTCGGTCATGTTACAATGATCTTGGCTTGAAGGGAATGGAGCTCCAGTAACATGATCTAAACGTCGAGGTAAGTTTATAAAAAATATTACGCGATTTAGACCCGGTAAATTGTAAATATACCAGCACAATTAACTTAACATCCTCTTATGACAGATAAAGAGGGCTGTTAAAGTTTGACGTGTCTGTCTATCTGTCGCATCGTAGCTTACGAACGGATAAAGCGATTTTGATAAAGTTTTTTTAATTAGTCTCCTTTAATTAGAGACCCATCTTCACTGCCATGCAACCCATAATTAGGCAGTTCAAAAAAATCAATTTTGAGCAATACCAATTCAGGAATGCTTTAAATGATGCGCGCGCGCCGACACGAGGCGACTACCTGACCGTTTTCAAAATAAAATTCTCCAAAGGCCCATTTAACTTGTGTCCCATTTTTGGGCCGTGCCATTTATTACTCTCCATTTTTTGTACTTATTGTCTCTGTTATCTTGAAATACCGCCAAAGAAGGTAGGTATCGGTAACTTCAGAACTTTAACTAAGAGGTAACGGTCCGCAACCCACAGCTATTAGCGGAATAAAACATTTTTCTCTTTAGATAAATTCATGTTGAATTGTTTTATGGTAGGATAATAAAGCGCAGTTGTGTCTGTTTGTTACAGCAATTTGAATAAACAATAGACAATATTTTGGGGATTAAAGTACCGCTAAGTTTGTGAAAAGATTCGGGCTCTGTGATGTAGGCCATATTTGCGGATCTCATTGTTTTGTTTTTCTTTTCAAGTTTTGGTGCGTATGCGCACGTTTGTGCGGTTTATAATCATGTTGTTTTTGCTACAAAAAGTAACTGTAAATATTATAAGTCGTAAGACTTAGAGCTGATCTGAAATTTCCTGGATTGCAATTTCACTAAATCTCTAATTTTCTTTGGAAACAGCTCCATTGCAAAGTTAGACTGTTGTAGGTGTGGTCAGTATGTATGATTAATCTAAAATCTTAAAATATTCAATTACATGCTATAATCTACAAGCCTTGCTTCCCGTTTCATAGTCTAGCTACAGGCAAAGTTTAATATTTCCTCTTCATTGCATAAATTTAATAAATTCAAAATCAGATTTAATATTAAGTACATTAAATTACCTGTAATTTTAAATAGGACTAAATCTACATATTTATCGATTTATTATACCTCCAAGTCCAAAGTAAGTACCTATTACTAGTACCCTAGCTATCATCATATTTTCTAAACGTAACGTGCGTGAGCCTATTTTTCTATTTGAGTAAACATGAAATCACATCACGCATAGGTCCACTTTAAAATAAGCTATTAGCTTTAAAAAAAAACCTTAAGAAATACCCTGGGAAAGTATGTAATGCATGCATGAAACCCGATCGCTTGGCCACACGTGCTCACGCGCAGGGCATGAATGGGCGAGGGAAGAGGAAGGGCTTCGAAGGGCGCGCGGGGGCGTCTAGAGGCTTTTTTCAGGCAGTACATCTCGAGACTCAGTGGGGATCACGCGTCCCGATTCCTTCAAACATACACTAGAGTGATTTTGTGAAGTGAAGTTCAAGGCTATTTCGATGTGAGTAAATTTATTATATTTCGAATAATTTATATCAGTTACAGTTCAGAATAAAAACATTTCTTTCAAACAAGATTTAATACCCTCATGTTTATTTATTAAATGCGATGTAGATTTAGAAACATGTTCGTGAATTATTGATATTAGTGATAATTATGTTAATTTTCCTTTTAATTTATAATAATAATTGTGAATAATGAAATATAATGAGGGTTTATTAAGATTTTTGTTGTTTGTTAATAGAAAATGTCTTCGGATCCGGCGCCGTTGTCGAAGACGGCAAAGTATAAGAAGATTACGAAGCCCCTTTTGGAAAGAAAGAGGCGTGCGCGCATCAATAGATGTTTAGATGAACTCAAAGATCTCATGGTTGGAGCTTTGGAGGTTAGTATCGTTTATCTACTTAAAAAATTTGAAATTTCACTAGAAATTCTAGTCAGGGAAAATTGTTAAATAGTTACTAAATTAGTAGCAATTGCCTACAAAATCATAGCAGTAAGATACTTCATTCAAATTGTACTTCATGTACTATAGGTGAAAATACTGAGAGCTTAGGTTCAAATCGCTTCAGAAACCAACCAACCGTCCAATTTGTGAAAAATGTGTTTTAAAATTAATAACCGACAAACAGTCCAGTAAATTAAAGACCATAATATAATAACATAAAGAAACATAATATGAAACTCGTTTTGTTTTATTCTATCAGCTTTAATTGCCGGTACGATCCTCTCTCGTCTTTTTGTCGTTCATCAAAACGCAATCCATCTTCCATTCACACGCCATTTATTTTTATTGCGAACCGGTCGTCCTTCTGTTTATAATAGGTAAGAACTTATCGTCCACTGAAACAGGAATGAAACTAGGCACTTACTTGTTTCATTAAATAAACAGGAGACAAGGTAGGTATACTAGTTCTCTCGTACAGTTATACGTCGTACGCTGCTATCGTACCGTGAGAAACGACGAGACGTTTGCACCTGCTTTGTTTTGTTATTTATTTTGTCTACTTGTCCGCAGATCGATGACGACAACCTGAGCAAGCTGGAGAAGGCAGATATACTTGAGCTTACCGTTAATCACCTTACTAAACTACACAGTCCCAAAGATCCAGTCATAGAAGCGAAGAAGTTCCAAGCGGGCTTCGGCCAGTGCGCTGCTGAAGCATGCCGGTTTATAATGTCAGTCCCCGATTTAGATGCCAACGTTAGTCAGAATTTAGTCAGTCATCTTTCGAGGTTGATAACGTCTCAGCCGCTCACGATTCAAGTTCCCGAAAGACCATCGTTCTCGCCTCCAACTTCACCTTCTTCGATGGTCTCGGACAGACAACACTATTACAGCGACCATGATAGATCGTCTTCGGATGCTGAAGATTCGATTTACTCTGGCGAAGGCCCAAAATGGGCAAACAACCGTCCGAGCCGCGGCCCATACAAAGCGGCTTCCACTCCCGGCCTGCTCACGACAGTCGACAAACTCCCGCCACACCATGCTGTGACCGAACAAATCAACGGACAAAGAAACGCCTATTTCAACCGAGTTCCTGCAGAGGCGAAGGACATTATTCTACAAAAAATCAGGCAGCACATAATGGACAAGCGTTGCAACGAAAACAGCGACAATGTGCCCGCAGAAATGCCTGAACACAAATATTTGTACCGAGATGAGTCGTACAAGAACGAGTATAATTATCAGTATCAAAATAGCGTTCCCACAAACAACAGCGACACTTTGGATCTTAGGAAAGTACGATCGCCGACGAAGCCGACCGTGGAGACAAACAAGGCGGTGGCATACCTTACTGGCGAGCAATTAGACGCGTCTCCGCCAGAGGGCAAGGCTGCTACGACGACGCCCGCACCGCCCACCCTGACGCCGCCCGACCATTGCGAATTGCCAATGGATTACAGCAACTTGCCGCCAAAGAAGAAGAGGAAATTAATCGAGTACCAAGCTAACCAAGAGCTAAAAAAACAAGAAGCGGCCAAGAGACAATTGGAAGCTTTTTATGCCGATAAAAAAGAACGTTACGGAGACGGACCACCGCCGCTCGAAGACGAAGCGAAGTGGCGCCCTTGGTAGATTTACTTAGATTTAAGCGCTAATTGTGATATAAATAGTCTCTTCCACGACAAAGCTTTAATTTGTTTTAATTTAAAAATATTGTGTTTTAATTAATTTAGGATCCAACTTTAGTTATAGTATGTTGTGCCTTGTATTTGTAAGAAACCTATTTGGGTGCATATTCTTGTTGAAAATTGTGCCATTTGAATGATCTCGATGTCTTCCTAAATTACGTCGTTTGCTTGTCTTCCTTAATTTATGTTTATCAACCACTTATTAAAATATCTCATTCGACGATGTGTTAAGTAAAATAAATAATTATGTATAAAACATTTTTGTTCCTTATTCTTTCGCATCCTCATCATAAACTTCCTTTCAGCTAAGCATTGTACCTACTTACTGCATATCACTATAAGTAGGTAGATTGTTAAAAACTGTCTTCAAATCTCCTCCCAGGGTTTAAGTAGTCTGGTATACATGAATTCGATGATATCTATGCGTGATACTGTTTTAGATTAGGCAAGCTGACATTATACCTTACTAACGTCATGTACCTACCTACTTAATGCCTGTTTATTTGCGACTAGAAAACCCTTAAATTATATTACATACTAGCTGCGCCTTGTGGTTTCACCCGCGAAAGTGAAAAACGCGTTATCACGGGCGCGGCCTGCCGATGGGTTCTCGAGCGGTTGCACTTTTTCGTTCATTACTAGCGTCTACTAATTGGATTTCGATGCAAATTATACCACGACGTTCCTTAAAAATAGAACTATCCAATATTGAAAAACAGATTTCAATCGGATTAGTAGTTTTTAATTGTATAAGGAACAGAAAGGCAAACAAACAGAGAAAATTTTGTTTTACTACTTTTCCTACGTCCTCTAGACAACTTTTTTTTAAATTTACTTCCAAGTAGGTACAGACTTTTTGACCTTTCTTCGTTTATTATAAGAACCCATAGAAGAAGATATTTAAATAACGGGAAATATGAAGTAATTGTTTGGACTCAACTAATTCCAATCCCTCACAGTTGGTCCCTTTCTTATCTGCGATTCCAAGGCATCCAAGTTTACGTTTAGGTAAACTTGGATGCCTTAGGGCAACCTGACACTTAACACCACTTTATGCTACTAAAACGCAATGCGGGTTTTAAGAACTCTCTATTACTGGCATTGGTAGATGCCACACCTGGGTTAGTATCTAGTTATATTATTTTAGTTTAAGTATGTTAGACTATGTATAATATAGGACTATGAGATATGTATAGGTAAATTTTTAAAAGGTAAGAAAACCACGGAGAATTCAATAGTACTACTACAAAACTAAATTGGATTTATATTGTACCTAATTCCAGACTTACAGTGACACCTATCGAATCTGTATAGGAATTAAAATAAAATTTCCTATTGCCATCTATGACTACATTTTGCAACTTGGTTGTTGCGCTAGTTGTGCTGAAATCGATCGAAAGATGACACTTATATCATTAAAACTTTAAATTTAATACAGCGTTATCTATTGTTTGTAGCCATAACTAAATGATAAGCTGCAGAAGAAATCGTTTCGACTTAATATAAGAGATGGCGCTTAAGTGCCTTTGTCATGTTTACAGTTACAATAGGCAGATGGCGCTTATTTAGAGAACCACACTAGTTGCAGCTTAGTAGTAATGCTACTGCAATATAGATGGGGTACTAAACGAAATATAATATTTTTTAGTTTTTCAGCAACAAATCAAAATTACATCGCACTTGATCACACTAACAAACCTTGCAGCCGGTTAAAAATAAATATTATGAGAAAGTTGTTTAGAGTACCTACTTGTATAACACCTCCATGCAAACAATACCTTCTTAGTTTTGTCTTTCGCGATTTTTTGCCTAATAAAAACTATTTTTTTGACGTTCAGCAATTGAGTACGCGTCGATCGCCCGATAGCTGCGCAATTATCGGTGATTGATTGCTGATTTTTAGGTAATACGGCTGCGGGTCGCACAATTTTTTTGTAGTTTTATTTGAGTAAACTATTCTCTACGAGAGGGCACCATAGTCGCCTTGTTTACATTTTTGTATTAACTTCGAATCAGCCAATCATGGCGTCCGTAGTAGGGAGAAGCATGGTGGAGCGAGTGTCGTGAACGTGCAACAACCAACAACAATGCTGCTCGCGCTGCTAAAGGCAAATCAAATTCATTCATTCATTGTCGCGCCGGCCGGCCGGTTTATCGTACGTGTGCTACACGATTCGCGTCAACAATCCGCGCGCAAATCAACGAACTATTTCGACGTTTGAAAACGAAATGACAGTTAATTTGAAAGCTGTCTTTTATCTTCGCTAGTATTATTTTTGTGAATAAACGAATTTGCTTGTGGATTTATTGTATTGGTGTGATGTGTAAAGTGGATAACAGTGCAATGTTGTGGTGAGGCAATGCTTGTGGGTGAACAGTCACCGGCGCCGCGAGTGGTGGCCGGTCTGAGGAAACTCCGACCTGAACTAACTCCTGGACCTGTATTAGTGCCAGCTGACCCTAATTTTAGGATATCAGGTCAGTAACTCTACTTATCTACAGCTGTTTAATTATATCTGAAGAACTCTGGTTTCTTTTAAAGCTACTAAACATACTTTCATTTGCTTTCGATACTCCAATTAATTCAAAAGCTACACAAAAACTTGTATACTCACCTAAATAAACCGTCCTACCACAACCTCCAGAAGATTTTTTTTATTAAGTAGCTGATTTAGCTACACAGCTGTTGTTGCAGCTGTTAAATAGTTTATCTTGATCTATCAGCTACCTATCTGATGATGTTGCATGTATACAGCTCGTATACAGCTGATTTTGAGTATATGATTTTATGGAGAATAAATTCATGATACAACGAAACTTCATAACCTCAGAAATTTTAACTTTGGCTGGTAGGTACAAACTATAAGACTGTTTAGTTACATCAGCTGATCATACAAAAACATCAAGATTATTAATAGGTACACAAAGGTCATAAATATAAGCTAAACTAAACTAAGCTAAACTACTATAAAGTAGAATTATGTAGGTATGTATTACCTCCCTAGGTATGCCTACCTATTTTCTCATTGTAATTCAGTAGTTAAAAATAATAATAAACAAATATTGCTTGCTTACTGTATTTTGCTCAGCTGATTAGGATGACGCAATTTGCCTTCATTTGCTATTAACTAAGTATACATGTTTGTTGGACATTGTTATGGCCGACACCAAAGTCCTTATAAAATAATTCCCCTAATATACCTTACCTAATTGGTCCACTACCTTCGTCCATCTCATCACTACAACCCAAGTAGTTTTCATCTGTAGTTTTCGAATTAATTCTATTGAATCTAATACTTAATCATCTGCATTTAATATGCACACAGGGATAAAATCAATCACCAACTTACTGTCCACTTTATACCTACATACTTACCTACTTAGAATTGTTATTGAATAGGGCCTTTACATGTTGGCTTTAGCTCCATGCAAGCTTTACAAAGATCTGGGGCATGCATAAACCAGTAAGTAACACAGAATAATTAAAACATCCTGATTATAAAGCTACCCTGATAATTCTGAGCCAGTGATAGCTTCAGAGGAAACTTTAAAATTCTTCTTTGCTATGTGCATAATGGTATATCTTTACCACCTCAACAAAGGTTGATGATAGCTCATAGTTGATGTTATTATTGTTTTTTTTTATTATGTTGGTGGGTAGTCAGATGCCTAAGTCACGGGCTAGGTTCTACAAATTGGTCCTCAATTTATTAATGGGAATCTAGTGTTGGTACCACTTAAGTTTATGTAACTATAGTTGAGAAAGAGTAAGCAATGCACTATCAGCCAGATGGTCCGATGATATCAAGGCAAATGCCGGGGCAACCTGGTCCAGAAAGACCTGTGATAGGAAAATGTGGACAGACATGGAAGAGGCATAATTATGCCCTGCAGTGGGCCAATACATGCTGTTGAAGAAGAAGAATTACAATAAGCACATTAAAATTTCATTTACATAATAAAGTTTTGCCTATTATATTTTATTTACTATATTTATCATAGGAAGTTTAGGGGCCATTAAGCAATTGTTTGCTTAAAAGCCCCTAAACTTCCTATGATAGCCTGAAGCCGCAATACCGATGCTAAATTGGTATTAAAAACAATAACAAAACACTAGTGTATGTATGTAATCTACCTACCTTGTCAAAATCGGTTAGCAATTAATTAGAGAACAAACAACAACAGGGAAATAACAGAAAACCAATTAATTAAATAATATATTTACTAAACATGGAATGAATGTTGAATGACTGCAAAATAATTTTATTTTTTTATACCAGCCAATGACCTAACTATGACTATGACCCAGTTAGAAAATATACCTACTGTAAAATATGTAATCTGCAACTGTTAATAACATCAGAAGTAGGAGCAAAATCCTAACCTCTGGCTAAGGGAACAAATTATCCCTTAGCCAGAGAATTGTTAACATTTCTAACTGGTTTTTTTTTTTCGATATCTGTGGATTTTCCGTTTACTTATACTGGTCCTCTACAAGATTCGTACTCAACAACAATTTAGAGGGCAACAATTTTTTCACACAAAACACATTTTTCTGATTTCGTTTTCGAGAATCTTGCCCGTAGAATCCCAATTCTTGGAACCCCCAACTGATTTTAAGTTTGTTGTTGTTCTGGCAAATGAATAACCGAATAATATGTATTAGTATAACATAATATGTAATTTAAATTACGGTGCGTGGAAAGCCAGTTGTAATTGCAGAGTGGAGTGACATTCGCGCACGTTTCCCATTGATAATTATCCAGTACCTACCTACGACCGGATGAACTTGGCAATGTCACTGACTCAACTGTTCGGTCCTTTAATCGCAGTTTTGATAATGAGCAAATATGTTGTTATTCGAAGCTTTTCCGTTAGCTTATCTTTTGTTTATTGTTCTTGCTGGAATCATTGCATTTTTGTAATCTGTCGTTCAAAATTCTTTAATTGTTCCATACTTAATTCCTAAACGAATCGTTTCAGTGCTTAAAAACCTTGATGTTCAAAGCGACTTCAAAATCCTCAAGATAGGAAAACAGACTCTGACATCTGATCACTTTCCTTCCATGAAAATAAGAAAGAAGAAAGCGAGAAATATCCACCAGATTTTATAATGGCCGAACCTTTACACCAGATGAAACCCTACACTCCTTACAATTTCTCCTCTTATCTGTTGGATTTGGACTGGTATTAAAGGCAATTTATCATGTTGTTGGCAGGTGTTCTCCGACAGTATTACAATGACGAGGGCGATTGGGCGTGGGTGCGATGCGCCGTCCGCGGCGGCTGCCTCCTGGCCTGGCGAGATGGCACCCTGCCTCGCAGGCCGGCTGCCCGCCTGCCGCTGCGTGACCTGCATCTGCGAACAGCACCGACCCTGCCTAACGCGTTCCAACTATCGAGGCTCCGTGATGACACTGCCGTTGCCACATTTCAGGTATGTCCACAACACAGTTCTCAGCAGCACTTGGCTTCTTGTGGCGACAATATTGGAGCGATCGCGAGGAGTCATTGAATGGAGGGGTTTTGGGATCGTTGTTTGTAGCGTCGTCGTATGGGAGAGGCCTATGTTCAGCAGTGGACGGATAAAGGCTGAGCGATGATGATATGGATTATTAGATTACGTCGGCTGATATTTTAGGTCATGTACTACTCTCTTTCTCTCTTAAGTTGCTACTCTCTTTGTTGTCATTATAAGAGATGACTTTTGGTTCTAACGTTATTTGCGAAAGAACATTGGATTAGGTATATTCGGTATGTTTGAACAATCATAATCATAACTATAGCGCCGTCAATTAAAACTAGCTACAAGTAAATCATAAATATTTCATGATGTCCGTAATAATTACACGTATCATGACATTACTGCTATTAGGTTTTTTGTCGTGATTTTCCGGGAACCAATTGCCTACTTTCGTTTCCGTATGCGTATGATTTTACATTATCCGGGAAGGAAGTTATACCTGACACACATTGAATTAATATCATTCGTAAATAATCTCAGAGGTACTGGATAGAAACTCCATAATAGAAAATTTAAACATAATTTTCCACGTAATTGAATCTATGTAGCTACAACATAGTTTATGAACTCGAAGTTTATTAGTTATTTAAACACGTCGAATATAAACCTTCTTACACACTTTCCAATCCAGCCATTTCAACGTCAAAAGGATATCTACAGTTTACGTTGACAAATAACCTACTATTTTACAACTAGTCATTGATTTTATTGCCTTAGTCGGATACAGAAGTAGGTAACACGGCCGTGTTGACCACAACAAAGTCTTCAATTGACAACTTTTAAAGTAACGATGTTGGCTGTAATTTTCTAATTGGCTCTAATAGCCGGTTTCCGATTACAAAAACCGATAAATCTATATCGCGTGTTGTGTTTTAACTCGATCGCCCTGTGATCGTTAGAGTAATGCAGTCACGTAGGCGGTGGCGACTGGCCATTGTCTGCTAACGGCAATGCTTTCATTAATAATTATCAACATTTACCACGCTAGTACTCTTGTAAAGATGTTAATAAAGGTGTCTGATAGTATTACTAGATAGACCAAATGAAATATCTAGTTTCTTTCAAAGTACTATTTCTGAAACATATTATATACTAGTAGTTCGCCCCGAACTGAGACCTCACGAGAATCCATTTACAGAGATTTTGTTTTTTGTAGGATTTTAACACCAACAGCTTTATTTTTTTACAAAATTAGAATTATTATTAATCGAATAATATAACGAAAGACAAGAAAAACGATAACACAACAAGAATTATTCCTTAATTACGAAAATCGAACACAATCCTACTTCCTACTTAATATTATAAATCCGAAAATCTGTTTGTTTGTTTGTTCCCTCTTCACGGTTAAACGGCTCGAAAGATTTGGATGAAAATTTGCATAGGGATAGATTAAATGATGGAGAGTAACATAGGATACTTTAAATCCCGAAAATCCCGCGGGATCGGGACTTACGCGGGTGATAACTATTTATTAGATGAAAATTTGAATAGGGATAGTTTAAATGATGGAGAGTAATATAGGATACTTATGATCCCGAAAATCCTGCGGGATCGGGACTTACGCGGGTGATAACTATTTATTAAATGAAAATTTGCATAGGGATAGTTTATATGATGGAGAGTAATATAGGATACTTTTGATTCCGAAAATCCCGCGGAATCGGGACTTACGCGGGCGATAACTATTTATTGGATGAAAATTTGCATAGGGATAGTTTAAATGATGGAGAGTAACATAGGATACCTTTGATCCCGAAAATCCCGGAGGATCGGGACTTACGCGGGTGATAACTATTCAATGAATGAAAATCGACACAGGGGTAGGGTAAGTGATGTAGAGTGGCATCATCATCATCGTCATCCATCGGCATCGTCATCCTTCGTCATCGTTATCGTCACTTACTGATGAAAAACAAACTTTACCTTACTTCACCTACCTACCGCAGTGCAAAACTCCACACTTAAACGGACGACCAGGGAAGTACTGATGATGCCAGGCGCGCTAGCGCCTGGCTTCAACAGTACTTCAATGGGCGACCGTTTAAGTGTGGATTATTGCATTGCGGTAGGTAGGTGTTCGAACAACGCGGGTTCGCAACTTGCGCGGGTGAAACCGCGGGGCGCAGCTAGTTTGTAACATAAACATGAAATATTTCTTTTCGTTTTTATTGCTCAAGGCATTTTAAACATAGAAATATTTTTAGCAAGGAAATATATTTCCAAAAAATCCCCATGACAGGATTCGAACCTGCGTCCTTTCGCTAACCAGGCGACTGCTCTAACCACTGAGCTACACAGGAATCACGTGACATGGTATTTTTTTTTAAATATATTTCCTTGCTAAAAATATATCTGTTTTAAAATGCCTTGAGCAATAGAAATATTAAATTGGAGAGAAAGCGCGTCTCATGTTGGTATGTTTACTGTAAAGTAAAATACCTGAACCAGTCAATAAAAGCTGCAAAGCTTGACCGGTAGATGGCGCAAAAACCAAGCCTTAGTTGGTAAAACAATTGGCGAGGAAGGATATGGCCGAAAAATTATACCATGTCACGTGATTCCTGTGTAGCTCAGTGGTTAGAGCAGTCGCCTGGTTAGCGAAAGGACGCAGGTTCGAATCCTGTCATGGGGATTTTTTTTGGGAATATATTTCCTTGCTAAAAATATTTCTACATAAACATGAATTATTTACATTGAACATCATTGGACGTTTACATTCCCTGCAAAAATGTCAGATCTTGGAGTATATCGCAAGCAAACGCAACGATACCGCGATCTAAGAAGGATGTCGAGCGCCATCTATTGACAAATTTTTAGAACTTGATTTTTTCTCTTTATGCACCCCCTATCTCCCCAACCCCCCAACCGATCCGGCTCATCTTCGAACTCATAAATTCTATTGACCTAAACTACCCGCATACCAAAATTCATGAAGATCGGAGCTACGATACTCAAGTTATCGTCGAACAAACATACAAAGATACAAAGTTACAAAGATACAAGCGCCAGGCCCGTCTACACTGGACCTCACTCGCTTCGCTCGTTCGGTCAATTACCTATGTACCTACCTAGTAGAGTACTTATGTACATTTGTTGAAATATTTATGAACTACTTGCCGCTTGTCTAGTTGGCGGCATGAGCTAACCTACCAGGCATTCCATGACTATGCCACGACAACTCCGCCCAGAAGTAGAGGTACATACCTACTAAAAAGATGAAGAAAGTTTGTTTGCATTCTGCGACGCGTTAATTAGTTTGGTTTAAGATGCTTAGATTCTAAAAAAATTCTTCTTGAACATTTTTTTACAGATTTTATTTAAAGGATCAGCTGTTCTCTTTTTAAAAGACATGTTTTTATTAAAGCGACCACAAAGTAATATAATATGTTCGGCAGGTATAATAAGTGAACGTGAACGTCTTGCAAGACGTTTCGTATCGTCCCCTTCGACGATCACCTTTCTCACGATTCGCTTGCTTTAATAGACCTCAATAAAGCGAAACACCCGTAAATCAAAGCCATTGTACCTAGAGACCTTTTGATAGTGTATTTACATAAGAAGGGCTAGATACGCGAAGGTGTTGACACGTAAAGAAACACGTTTGACGAATAAAGAATGAATAAGTTATATTTATACTGTCCCCTAGCCATTTAAAAACTTACCTATTAATGTAATATGACCGTGACTAGTTTCGTCCTCGAGATCAAATGTTGCGTTATTGTCACCCTACTAGATTTGCATGTAACGTATATTTTAAATATTTAAATTAAGCATTTGAATACGGATTCATAAAAGCATAATCCTGAACTAAACGTAATAATTTAAGGTTTTCCGTTAAAAGTAAAAAAAAAACAATTCTGATCGGGTTTCGTCTTTTCAGACTTGCAATGCGGCGGAGTACGCGAGATGGGTGCGAGCGCTTTGCGTTGAGATCTTGGGCCAGACTCCATTGCCGCAAGTGCGGTTCTTGGACGTGCTCTGCGCCGCTGATACAAACAGCCGAGAACCAAAGAAGGAGAACGCATTGGTTGAAACGCCAGCATGCGCCCCGAGAGCTCCACCGCGCGCCCGACGACGGCTCCTCACTTCCTCGTCTGAGACCCGCCTCGCGCGCCGCGAACCTTCCCCCGCAGCGACCGACGAGGGCATCGTCGTCGAGGACGACGACTACGACTCATCGTCCGATCGCAGCCTCGACTTGACCCTCTCCATCGACTCCAAGACCGCCAGCATAGATGCGGTCGATGCGCCGGTGCGACAAGCCAAGGTCATCAAATGCGACAGTTGCAGCAAGCTGAACGCTCAGCATCACACGCTACCGCGCGCTCGGGCCGACTCTGAGCAAGGGCGGAGATATATGAAGCGCTGGGAGGGTTCCGGAGGCGGACCTGAGCGCAGGCGTTATGCAGTAGAAGCGGCGCGGAGAAAGACAGCTGTAGAAAACCGAGCGAGGTCTTGTTCACCCGGTGCTCATGAAGCGGTTGCAGCGTACGTGCCGGTAGCGGAACGGCGTGCGCTTTTCGAATCGTTGTCTGTGACTGGGTCTTCATTGGCGCGGTCAAGCGAACAGCTGTCGCGACCGAGTGTTCCGACTGCTGTTTCCAGCCCTCGTCGCGCGGCTTCACTTCATAATCTGCAGGCACCTCCGACGCGGTCTGTGAGCGACCTCCGTCAGTTCTTCGAGACGATGGCACGCGGCGCAGGCCCGCCTTGTGCCACTACCGTCGGTCTGCAAAGACACAGCGCGCCTCCCAACGCAGCCACCCCGCATCGACCCTTCCAATCCCTCACATGCGCCTGAGCCACTACACCTAAACCCCTGTAAATATTGTACATATCCCCGCGTTGATCGCTACTCACTAAGTCGTTCGTTTTAAGACTGTTAAAAGTATTGTTATAGAATATAACTCTAATATAAAAATAAAGCGAAACGTATTATCCAATTTTTTCGTTTCATTAGTCACCACGACGACGCGAGGGCGAATTAATTTCGAAGACAATACACGGTCTTACCTTGATCTATCGCACGCATTGTTCTAAAGTTTTAATTTGCCGTAAAATAATTGGCATAAAAATAATGTTACGGTGTAATAAATAACTCCGGGCGTTGTTGAATATCAAGTGAAATGCCACAAGTCCACAAGTGCCGTAAAGGTTACATTCGGTGCCTCGAGCGTCCTTCACATAATCTGTTGTAATGTTGTTACAAAACTGAACCGCAGTTACCTACCCATTGTGAGGTTCTCGATTTTCTCATAGGTGACAAGCTTGTAGGTACGAACGGAGACTGTTGCAAGCAAATTGTTCTAAATGGGATCATGTGACCAAATTCACTGAACTTAATAGAATCTCGAGGGCTAAGTTGCATCGTTGAAATGAGATAATATCTCTACTATATATATAGAGATAGATATATTATGTAGGTATGATGAAATGAGTCTTCTTTTCGTGACCACGGCCAGTGTAACCTGTTGCCGGAACTATTTAAATCTAAAATCATCTACAGAAACAATCGAGCCTCGTAGGTTTAAAAAGTCATAGGTTATTCGAAAAGGGTAAAAAGTACGTTATTTTAGCCTATGCAAAATGGACAGAAATCGTGTTAGTTTAAATAGTATAAGATAAGAAAGTACATACTTTGTTTAAAAAGGGTAAACAGATACGCCACATTGTTTTAGCACATACATATTGCAAAGCATTAACCCCCTTACTTATAAACGCTAATTAATGCGCTGCATATCTATGCATCGTTTGTCTTTTACTGTCACATGAAGTTTCAAAGTTGACAGACAGAGACAAACGTCACATAACTTAGTCATGTGTAAATAATATTTTATAAGTAAGGGAGTCAGTCTACCAAATTATGCAGAACAAAAAGTCCACTTAATGAGTCACTCCCAAATGTGAATAGACTGTGATAAGGGGGTTGTTTGGGAGACAAATATCTCAAATATGTTTACTCTGATAAGTGGTTCAAGAAGTTAATGTATACCAATGAATTTCGAGAACCACTCCTAGATGGACATCGGGGTTTTGTTGACGTACGATCAATAAATAAACCAACCCGAAGCAGATTTTTTATACAGTGTAACGGGTAACGAAGTACTTTTCGAAAATTATAAGCGTTAAGTTTACTTGAAAATCAGCTGTTTCTCAGAGTTCAAGGTCATTGACCTTATTTTGTCCTTTCATTTAGTTTGGTCTACAACAATTAAAACTTCAATTACCTTTATTTTCAAAAGCAGCTATGTTTTCAGTGAAACATCAAAATTTTCAACTAGATGTCTAGCCTTTCGGCTTAAACTTAAAAGGGCTTACCCGTTACATCTTGTATAGGCCCTGTAATAGAACATAATGCAATAGTTTGGTAAAACGTCTCGTACGGTCGAATATGGAAACGCTACTTTAAGGCCCCATACTCACCTAAGGGCGTGACAGGGATAGGGCTAGCAAATTATAGATGAGTAAAACAAGGACGTAAGATTCGACTATGCCATATTTTAAACTAATAGTATTTCTGAATGTTTAGTAATTACTGAAAAAAATTGAGATCCCTGCGGCCAATATCGTGAGAATGTCACCTAAATATTTTAAGCTGCTCAATTTTATTAAAATACCTTGTACTTACCCAATACTTACCAATTATGGAGTAGGTATCTTCCTAATTTGAAATTACAATGAAATTTTTGTTTGCAGGATATGGTTTATTATGTTAGTAGCTCTCAAATTTTGAGGAGCGTTTCAGTATTTGGGCGTAAGTAATTTATTTATCTTCTCTTAGCCACTAAGATCTTTAGATCGATGCTTTTTTACTGTTTCTTTCAATATAGAAATACGTATAAAACATGTAAAAAATCGGTAGACTACATTTTCTCGTATAAATTGTCATGACTATTTGGGCAGCTTTATACATACATAATGAATGATCAACGTTCACGCTACCCTATTCCTTTGAATAGGTCATTACAAACACGATCCTACTCACAAAGAAAGGCCGATTTCACCGTCTCTGTCTCGCTAGAGTCATGGGTTTGATTTAATAGATGCCGAAGTCGAATTAGCAGTTGGTATGCGGCCGTGTCGAATGATGGCTGGCTGCCACCTTAACTTACGATTCGTAGGTACCTACCTAGTTTAATCTTAACAAAAAATGGTCCGACAGAGATAGAGGAATAAAAAACAGTAAAAGTCGGGGATGATACAGGTAGCGGAGATTATAATAATTTGGATAACTTTATGGGATGTATTCGAGTTTTAACGGACTTCGTCAACTAAAGTGATGTTTTGGTATTAAACGTAGGACCTCAATGGCCTAGCTGCAGCTGCCGATGTGCAGAGCTCAAGTTCCTCCGTGCCTCAGAAGGCATCATCTGGTCTCGGTTCTTTCATCATTTAATCAGTCTTTAAGTCTAAAACTAGGTGATCCACGCCACTACACGAAAATATATTTTGCGTTTAGAATAAGAAGCAAATTTGAGTAGTAAACTAGACTGCTTGTAGGAGTAGTTACACAGGAAATAGAAATCATCATTTTCCTGAAATTTTAATGACTGTTTAGATATCTCACAGAGATGAAGATAACAATTGGAGATGATTACGAAAATGGTTCTGTGAATCTGCAGATATTTAGACGACAGTAATAAATAAGTTACTTACACTATTCTAAACCATTGTGTTTGTTTTCACTAAATATTGATTAGTGGTAATCTGCACTTCATATCAATATCCATTTACTAATAGCTTCGCCCCGCGGTTTCACCCGTTCAAATCCCATATTTTTCTTTCATAAGAACCTTCTCCTGACGATAACAAACAACAAAAATATTATTAACAAAATCGGTCCATTTACGCGTAATGCGGTGACCAAGGGAAATGGGGATTCATTTATATATATATAGGAAGATATTATAATAAAGAGATAACGTTGGTTACATGTATGTATGCTAGTATGTATATTAGGGGGTAATCTCTGAAACTACTGAACCGATTTCAAAAAATCTTTCATTAATAGAAAGCTACATTATCGAGTAACATACGCTTTTGATCTCGATTTTCCCACGGGATCGGGACTTACGCGGGGGAAACCGCAGACGCAGCTAGTTGATAATACAATAAGTACAATCACTTACCTAATTCTCAAATATTAAACGTAAAAAAATAGGTACTGTTTTGGCGTTTACGAGACGTCGCAATTCGAGTTACCTACCCTCAGTATGAGTTTTTAGTTTTACAAAGCTTTACCTTAAGTTATATTGCCTAATGTACTTAATCTTTCGTGCGTTGAATTGCAATTTCTTCATTCATCATAATATTAGTCATTTCAATTAACACAACGACGCTTGCGACGACGAGACACCTAAAGCAGCACCAAACACATCCTTAATCCTTCATTGATGATTAATTCAGTTCTGAGAAATTAACTTAGAAGACACAGAGTTAAGTATAGTAATCAAAAAGTATACAGGGTTACAGAAAAAGTCGTGCTAGATCCGTTGAGGGCGTGGAGTACCCATCATTTCTGACTTATTTCACTATGAAACACCCTACCCTAAACTTAACCCTTTTTGAGATATTCGACTTTTAATTTTTTCATTGAAAATTGCCGATATTTAAGCTACTAAATTTATTTTTGTTTATTTTGTGTGTCTTATTATTATTATTATTGCATTTTGACATGCGTAATAAGATGCTTAAAGACGTCAATCATTAAAATAGTACATTAGTTAATTGAATAGACCGTAGCAGACAAGTGAAAGTTAAGAAATAAAAAAATAAATTAGAAAGTTTATTTTTCTCTAAGGGATATCTAAAAAAAACTATATGGCAATTGTTCGGCAGATGTTTTTTAAAATATTTACGTTTCATCAGCTATCTAACGACGTATAACAATCTAGGGATTGTATTACATTTCGTGGAAAAAAGGGACGCTCCAGTAGTAGTAGTAGTTCTAACGGTACCGCGCCTATTGTCCTTCAAGTTAAGACGCACCGTGCGAGCGAGACAAGTGACGATTTATGTAGGTGCGAATGAAAGAAAAAATGTGTAGAGACCGGTTAGGGCTGTGAATACAACAAGGGGTATTGTTTTGGTTGTCAGTCAGTCTGCTTTTGTGCTTCGTACATAGTAGATGTGACATTGTATTGCTCTTTTTCTCGACTTGGCTGTGATTCTGGACTGTTTCTTCTGATTTGTGACTACTGTGCTTGTTAACCGGACTCTGATTTGTACCTGCGATACGGAAGTGTTGAAGATGACGTCCTACACACCTGAAGAATATGCTGATATGCTTATTTGTTACGGATACTGCAATTGTGTGTCTGCGCAAGCTCGCAACGAATACATAACTCGCTACCCCGGTCGTCGAGTGCCGGATGTGGCCGTTTTTGACAGAGTTTATCGAAGACTTCGTGAAACTGGCTCTGTTTTGAGACGAAATACAGACATGGGAAGACCACGAATTGACGACGAAGAACAGGACAATGAGATAGTGCAACGCTTTCGAGCGGATCCGACTACTTCCACTAATATTGTTGCCCGTGATCTGGGACTTTCGCAATGGAGAGTGTGGTTTACCGTGCACACTGCTGGCCTATACCCATACCATTATACGCCGGTACACGTTATTGAAGAAGGAGACCCCGCGAGGAGAATGGACTTTTGCAGATTTATGCTAAATGCTGATGTGGAAGACCCAGATTTTCTAAGAAATATCTTGTGGACGGATGAGTCCAAATTTGATAAAGATGGCATAACTAACTATCACAACGCCCATTACTGGGCCCCAAAAGAACTAAGGAATCCCAATAAGAAAAGAGTGAAGGGGTCCCAACGTAGATTCAGCGTGAATGTGTGGATGGGCATTATCTCCAATCATTTGATTGGACCTTACTTTCTCCCGGATAATTTAAATGGGGAAAGCTACGAAAATTTCCTGAGAGCAGACTTGAGTGATTTGCTGGATGATCTGCCACTCAACCTGATCAGGGACATGTGGTTCCAACACGATGGCTGCCCTGCCCATTTCAGAAGAAGTGTCAGAGACTGGCTGGACACAAATTATCCAAACAAATGGATAGGACGAGGTGGGCCGTTGCCATGGCCAGCAAGAAGTCCGGACATTACCCCCATGGATTTTCATGTGTGGGGGTGCATGAAAAGTCTAGTATACAGCGAGCCGAATCCAGTTTCGTCTGTGGAAGACTTAAGACAAAGGATTGTGGATGCAGCTAACAAAATGAGGACCACATTGACCACTGGAGTAGTGAAGACTGGTCTCCGTAGAAGAATGCGACAATGTATCAGAAATAGAGGCGGCCATGTTGAACATGAACTGTAAACAAGAAAAAGTTGTGTGAAAAGCTTTAATAAATAACATTTCATGCTTACCTATTGTTTTATTTTATTTTTTAGGGCTAAGTATAAATTTTCTTCTCCACTGTCGCCTATGAAACTAATTTTTTTTATAATGTATTTGAATAAAACACTTGATTATTATACCTCGTTAGATAGCTGATGAAACGTAGATATTTTAAAAAACATCTGCCGAACAATTGCCATATAGTTTTTTTTAGATATCCCTTAGAGAAAAATAAACTTTCTAATTTATTTTTTTATTTCTTAACTTTCACTTGTCTGCTACGGTCTATTCAATTAACTAATGTACTATTTTAATGATTGACGTCTTTAAGCATCTTATTACGCATGTCAAAATGCAATAATAATAATAATAAGACACACAAAATAAACAAAAATAAATTTAGTAGCTTAAATATCGGCAATTTTCAATGAAAAAATTAAAAGTCGAATATCTCAAAAAGGGTTAAGTTTAGGGCAGGGTGTTTCATAGTGAAATAAGTCAGAAATGATGGGTACTCCACGCCCTCAACGGATCTAGCACGACTTTTTCTGTAACCCTATAGGGCAGGGTTATAGGAACAAATGCACTTACAGAAGCAGAATTCGTTTCCTATAGGTAAACTCTGCTAGGTAGGCTATTTAACTATTAGATTATGTAGACCACAGTCGACATCTACAGTACCTTTACGGTACCTAAGTATACAGTATCTACCTACCTATTGGTAAAGTTCCTAAAGATTTTACCCCGTTTAGCAATAAGTACCTAAGTAGACAACTTAGTAGATGGGTAAGTAGGTAAATATATTTACCATTACTGTAGTAATACATAAGATAGGTAAATCTATTTATCATACGTAAGCATAACATTCAAGGTCTGTTCCGTAATTTACCTATAAACTACAAAGTCAAACACTCCAACAGAAACCAATTTACTTCAACATACAAGCACTGATATTTCGCAAAAACCTAATAAGTACAGCTGTTAAGAAACATGAATCATTTCGGTACTCAGCCACAGAATACATCATATTACTATTACCTACAAGGTATGGTTAGTACGAGTAAGATCGGATGTGGGAGTGGACCGTATGACTCAAGTATCTCCCAATATAAGTGTTTTTTTAGTGTTATCCACAGCATACGAGGTCCACGGTCCGCTAAAGAGATCGTAACATTTTTTTTAAATTTCATTGGGTAAGATCGGAAAATATTATTATTGATTTTTACAAGCAATAGAGGTGGTTTTACATTGACGTTCGATCTTACTCCATGTAGGAGATTATTTTTTTATTATGCTGAGAATTATATTTTAGTAAGTTTGAAGTCACATTGATTGAACAAAAACTAGAGCGTAGAAAATAATTTTAAATATAGAATTGAACTACGTTTTATTGTTTTCAAACGAAGTTTTTTTTTGTTTAACGTTTACAGAAGCTGAAATTTTAGTGAAACCTTATGAATACAACCGAACTCCATCCGATCTTACTCGGACTAACCATACTCAGCTGAGATAACTCGGTCAGCGAATGCATTGGCCTTGAACGTGACTGTCGCGGCTTTTTCGATGGTACCTAGCTCTAAACGTCCGCTGATCTACTTTTTCAAAGAAAAACTTATCTTTCTATCTCAATTTTTACCGTTCCATCTATAAGAGCAACAGAGATAGGTAGGCGGCCTTTTTAGAAGCAGGTGCAAGGTTGCACACGAATAAGATATAATATTATTATTGTAATGTATTGTGTCGTGATCGGCTGCCAATTTGCAAGGACTAGTGTTCACGTTTGTACATTTTGTTCTGTTCGAGTCATAAATTGATTTAGTAAGTAAATGTCAACAATAGAACCATGTTTTAGTTAGACTTTACGTGGCATAAGTAAGTTTTTTGGTAAGCAGCTAAGTATCTAGCCAAGGTATATACAAAAGAACTATTACCTATACCTAACGTAAGAGCTGTACCTATAAAAGACCATCATAATATATTATAGGTACTGTTAAACGGTTAAAGGTACCTATAAAAATTCTTGATTCTTGTAAACGCCAGTAAAGGAGGTCGTTTTATGTAAAACAAATGGGAACATTAAATTGCGGACACACAACCTCTTCACCCTAAACGCATATGCTCCGTTCCGTCGTCGTGGGTAAATAGCGCATTACCTATTTGCATTTCAAACAATTCGATAGGAATAACTTTGTAACTTTTCTAAAAATCTGTATACAGGACTGTTTAGCTTAAATTGCTGAACTTTAATCATCAACTCAAAAAAATATATTTTCATCACATCTATTTGAAAAGAGCTAATCCCATCCCTGTAAACTAGGCTGGAACTATTCCTTTTCCGAGTTCCACTAGAAACAGAATATAAATAGAAGAGGAATTACTAGGAATAGAATAGGAGTAGACTAAGAGTATAGACTAGGAGACTCGGAATGAACAAGGAATAAACTAGAAATAGCCTTCGAACTATAGGAATAGACCAGTCTAGGAATAAACAAGAAGGAGTCTTGGAACAGTCTACGAATAGACAAGAAATAAGGTTAAAGGTACTCACTTTCTCATAGAGGTCGATGAAAAGTAGAATGTTTACCTCGGGAGCAATAGTAGATTGTATACCAAGGGAGAAAATACTATTTTTACGGCAAGAGTGTTTTTTGAATTCAGAGTGAAGCGAAGGATTCTTGAGTAGAATCCTGAGCGAATCGAGGGATTCAAAGTACCTCACTCGAGCTAAAAATAGTATTTGCTCCTGAGGTAGACAATCTACTTTTCATCGCCCTCTATGAGAAAATGAGTACATTTAACTCGTGTTAAATGTTACTAAATGTTTCAAAGACTATTACTAGTCTATTCCAAAAATATTCCTTGTCTATTCCGAGTCTCCTACTCTACTATTAGTCTACTACTATTCTATTCCTAGTGTATTCCTCTTCTATTTCTATTGGAACTCTTTGGTGATTGAAACTTTTAACAAATATACACGTTCCAAATTCAAATCCCCTCCGCCAATCAGTAGCCGGAAAAGTGAAATCCCTGCTAGGAGGGAGGCAAAATTTTTTGCCGGCGAGTTAGCGTGAGCGCCAGCAAAGGGCTAGTTCCAGCTTAGTTTACAGAGATTGGATTAGCTCTTTTCGAATAGATGTGATGAAAATACTATTTTTAGCTCGAGTGAGGTACTTTGATTCCCTCGATTCGCTCAGAATTCTACTCAAGAATCCTTCGCTTCTCTCTGGATTAAAAAAACAATTCTCGCCGTAAAAATAGTATTTTCTCTCTTGGTATACAATCTACTATTGACGTTCTGCTTTATTATCCACTTTTGATGACGGATTGTACATTATTATACCTATTTTACTACAACACTTAGTACTGTTACTTATTATGTGCTGTTAAATTTACAAAGGTCTTCATGCTACCATCTCACATAACTACACACACAAACCGGTAAAATAGACAAAAAACTTTTTTTTCTATGAGAAAAAATACTTCTTCAAATCTACTTAGTAAGGATTTAACCAAAGACAAGATCTAACAATTGATGAAAAGGGTATACTTGTATATTATATACGTGCAGTATACCGTAGATACTGTGGGTAAAAGGGTGAGAGCAGAATAGCTGATATAATATAATGAAATCGGGATGCCTTTAAAGTTCTATGAGGTGATCAAATGGGTCACGCAGTCATGTATTTTGAGGGTCGGCTTTGAACGATTAATCTCGTCTCAGTGGACGGCTGCCCTCAAATAATAATTGACTGACCCAAATTATTGTGGAATTCTTTTCAAAGAGATTATCTAGTGGAGGCATTTTTGGTTCGAGTCTAGCTAACAGATGTTGTAAGTAAATTATTATAGTTGCTATTATTAGTATCTTAGACCACATCGTCGCTATCCATCAGGTGAGTTAGTGGTCAAACGCTTTAATATCCTATCAATTATTTAAAAAAAAAGTTGCATCTAAGTTGCACAAACTTGCAAAAGTTATGTCTAGAATAAAATTAGGCAAAGAATTTTGGGAGGTATCTTTAAGACAGAGAAGGTTAATGGTTTGACAGTGAAGCATTTTAATTTCGGCTTTGAAGACCGAGCTTCATCAGTTCCAAAGTCAAATTGCTTAGGAAATTATTACACACAGACTACTGGTCTGGTAGAAGACGGAAAAAAATTCAAACGTTGTTAAAATAAACTATCAAAGCTATCTTTATCTATCTAATAAGCTAGCCCACTATCTATGATGATAATCTAAGAAAATTATGTTTATAATGTAGACTTAGGCTAAAATCTATATTGCGTAATTTGACATTCCTCAGACTAAGCTTAGCAAAAACTAAGCATAGACTTTGAATTGTATTTCAATTTTCAGTCGAAATTAATTTTATCATATACGAATAAAATAGAAAGTAGGTACTTCATAGTCATAACAGAGAAGCAAAGTTTAGGTCATTATTTTTTATTGTTTTACATTCTAAATTTGAAAAACTTTTCTAAGCAAAAATTTTGTATAGTTGCGAAGATCGCTTTATAAATACCAAAAAAAAATTTAGACAAAGTTTTTCCTCAGCAAAGTCAAAGTAAGGACTATAGATTCTGCAACCTATACATACGTGGCTATTACTAAATATGCGAAATAAAAATATGGTTAGTTTTGACGGAGAAAGTTTGCGAAGTAATTAATTACAGAAACGGGCCTAAAAATGAATTTATTTTTAAGGACAAGCATAAAGGAATAATGATGACAAACGACCTAAGAGAAAGGAGAGACAGAAAGAAGAATTGTGATCATCAACATAAAATATACGCTAATTGTAGCTTTTTATAAACGTAGACTTCAGATCCCGTTTCGGAATGAGCAAAAAGATACAGTTTGACAAGTACGAAGTAGTTTACGGTACTCCGAGTCTGAGTCTACTCTACCTATAATTGAATCTTTACAGTTATTAAAAACGACAACGTAGATTATAATACTTACCTTAGTTGGGACTAAGTAGGTACTAGGTAGGTAGCCAGGGGTGGCAAGATCTCCGTACCACAGTCAAAATCTGACGACCTCTGTGGCGCGTCGGGCGAACGCTTGGCTGCAATACAGAAGGTTGCGGGTTCGATTCCCGCTGGGAGCAAATATTTATGCTTAAAAATAAATATTTGCATCTGGTCTGGGCGTATTTCTATGTATAATATGTATGTATTTACAAAAAAAGAAAAATAAATATAAGTAGTATATCCGTTGTCTAGCCACCGTAACACAAGCTTAGCAGCTTACCACGGGGCTAGATGGCGCTGTGTGTTCGTCAGAGGAAAAAGAAAAAAAAAAGAAAGAAAAATCAAAATATTTTTATTCTTTGAAATATTAATTATATTTTTTTTTGAAACGTAAACTATCGTGTCTTCGGAACGTGAACGGAATCCTAACCACCCCGAGACCCGGGTGTAGTAGTGTACCCGCCTCCGGAGCTCTATGAAGTGATGTTAACATAGTAGCTGGGTCAACTTACTCGTAACTTTTCGACTTCCGAAAGGAGTAGGTAGGTTCACAAATCGGCCGTATGTTTTTGTTTAAAAACAAACACAATGCTTAGCTAAAAGCGGTCATTAAGGGATGATTTATATTAGACCGTCACGAGCGCTGGCCGGGTCCGAGTTTCGTTGTACATTGCTCGGCCGCCACTCGATTGCAACAGACAGACCGATCGACTGCTCGCAATGGACAACGAAGCTCGTGCTCGTGACCGTCTAATATAAATCATCCCTAGGCAAGGTGTAAAGTGTAACTTTACCCGTAGTTACGGGTAAACTACCGTTAAAGTATTAAACGGTCATTAAAAATTCTGAGAATATCATAGGTTGATCACAATTCACAACAGTACATAATTTTAATAACACATTACCTACGTAGGTATTCATAATACTTATACATAATACGAATTCTAAAAAGAACTATTGTGATGGTTCTTTAGCTATGATAAAGGTTGGGTTCGGCCAAACTTGAATAAATCCTACACTCTCACCCGTCGAACCTAGTCATAGTCTACCTAATGGAAATTATTGCTGCGCCTGCGCTGAAATTTTGTCCAAAGCATAACATGAAATGACTCAGTACCTACAGATAAGTATGTACTTACAATAATTCAATTCAAAGCTTTACAATGCTCTACATTATGAATAGTGGTAAACAATAGATTTCCTGCTTAATCGGTCAGACTATGGTACCCATTATCTTATCAACTTAAGTGGTAGGTATCTATTTGACTAATCTTGTATCTAATCATTACTAACAATGACTCATTTGAATGTAGTTTGATCATAATCGATGTAGGGAGGTTTTTGTTAATAACTACGTAGGTAGGTATGTACCTATCTACAGAAAAAGCTTCAGTACCTAGCTTGTATCTAGAAACTAGATAATGCTTGTCTGAATTTAGCTTTCTAAGGCTAGATTCGATCAAAGTAGAAAATGCAATATAGAAATTCTACTCATAAAGCGTATATTGTCAAAGAGACTCTCGAACGAAAAAATGACGATTATGCGTAGAATTGCTATTCATTGTTTATTTCAGTTGCGTCGAATCGAGCCTAGGGTAATTTTATGTCTTACTCTGATTTCAAGTTCGTTTAACTTTTTTGTGTATAGGTAATAGGTACATACTTACAATATTTTATATTTTCAAATTTGTATATTTTTGGTATTTCATGTAGATAAACAAATTGGACTAATCTACATTGTTCAGATTAGATTAATATAATCTGGATACACAAAATTTTACAACCCATATCTTTAAATAAGTACTTAATTAAACAAACGTGCAAAAATCACTGTACGGATAGGGCGGCGGCGGCGGCGCGCGGTGTGTATGTACCTACAAAGTTAAGTATGAATTCTAAATTATGAAACTAACGCGTTCGCGTTTTTACAGAATGGTACAGTACCCTTAGCGTGAGTTTTTTCGTAAAAAAAAAACGCGAACGTCATGGTTAAGTTAACGCATATTTTGTATGGAAACTGATAACTTCGATATCGTCCGCTAGGGGTGCTTTTTGAGTTTCCATGCAAAATACGCGTTAACTTAACCATCACGATCGCGTTTTTTTTAGGAAAAAACTCACACTACGGGTTCAGAACAGACGCCGCCGAGCGGTGCGCTTGCGCACTATATTGTAAAGCTTTTACTTGCACTGTTTTTTTTTGGAACTACATTTTATTGTGTTCGCGTGGTCAGCACTCGCTTCCTGAACTGAGTTTTTAATCAATTAACTTCATTCAAAACTAAGCGTAACAAATCTAAGTTATTAGGGCTGCTATAGACGTATGTTTTCATTTACTATTACTTCGTTTATGAAAATAACACTGCCCTTACAAAATAAGTCCCATTCAACTTTGTGATTACAACTAGCAATTGCCCGCCGGGATGGACATGACTTAGGGGAAGGGGAGTTCTTTCTGTAATTCCATAATTGCAATTTCAAACAATAGGTACACTAAAAATAAAATTATAACTTACGATTGAACTGTATCGAAACTTTATTGACTTAAAAATGTATGGTAAAAATGTATTTAAAATGTATAACTATATTTTCCTACGAAAATTTTAAGTAGCCCTGATTTATAGGTAAGTTTGTACCTGTATACCAACGTAATTGTTCACAGCTCCTTGGCCATGAATTAATTGCGCGTACTTAAACCAAGTTTTTATTCACAACACAAGTAAAAACTTAACAATCAATACAAGAGTAAAAAGCGATCATTTACTGCTCTAACAAAGAGTATCAAGTGGTCTAAACATCCGTGTGGTGGCTACTAGCTAATTCTATTAAATCTGATCGTTTTTATTGATTTCGAGAAATGAAAGAAAAATGTTTCTTTAGAGTCTGTGCTGACTACAGATAATATAAATAAGCAAACGACTTCCGATCAATGTATGTAGGTAGATGTATATACATCACAAATAAATTTTAAATGTTCAGCTCGATTTAAGTAAAAATAGGTTTTAAATACAGATTGATCTTTCGTTACATACGATAAAAGTTAGAGGCCTGATCGCGCCCATTAAAAATAATTTACTACTAATAAATAATAATAAATAAGTTTTAATGTCTGTTTGAATATTTGACAATTTGAAAGCTATATCGTGAAGCAAGCACTTGCTTGACAATGTAGTTTTAAGTATAATAAATGTGGCCTATGAGAGGATTCTTATAAATGCTTATTCTTATTTACTTTATTTTGTATAAAGGAACTTATTTCATAAATCCATATAAGTCACTTCTTATATTCCATTCTTGCATGAGTAAAACCGCGTGAAGCAGCCAGCTTAAATAAAATTAAAATGCATACACGCGCCCGTTAAAATATGAGATCTTTTCGGAACCGGATGTTAGGTGATTTATAAATTTATTTACGGAATATTTATCTCGAGAGTTCGTTACCTTATTGATATTCCGATGACAGATAAATTGATTTTTCTTCTAAAATTATTATAAAACTTAGATATCTTGAAACATTTATCTAAAAATATTAGCGGGATTATAATTTAAATAAATAACAACATTTCTATTCAAGACAACGTGTTTTCTTTGGGAGGCTTCGGGTACGGCGTGCTAAGCTGAATGTTTACCGCCGACCGAACTAAGTTAGTTTAGCTTAGTTCACCTCTATCAGCTAGGGATTTTTTCCTATTGGGCGTTTTGCTAAAAATACTTTAAAATAATAAAAGCAACGCGAAACAAGTTATGAAACCGAAAAAAAATCGAAACTCAGTTCAATCACATCACTTACTAATAGGTAAGTATTTCTTTAGTATCTTGCGTATGAGCCGCATTGCTTGTTTACTTACTTAGTATTGTGTTAGCGTCTAAATTAATTTACCTAATTAGCGTAATTTAAGATGCGTCAATGACCTAGTTAGCCTAGTTTGGTAGATTGTTTGCTATTGCACTATTTGATTTGGTTAAAACGGTATTACGTAATCTATACCACTACATTGATTGAATCACAATATTTTCATTAATCATGTTAGTATTTAATTAAATTTAAGTTAATTCTTTTAAAATATAAGTAATTAAAATATATCATTGATTATTATTTAAATTTAAACTTTGAAAATCATAATTATATTGTACAAACAGATATACAAGGTGTAACGGGTATGCCCTTTTAAGTCGAAAAGGGGTTGTTCTAGACGTCTAGACGAACAACTTTTGTTCTAAGACTATTGAATATTCGTCCTTTTTTATTAAATTTTGAGGTTTTGTTTCATTGAAAAAAAAAACAACAGTTTTTGAAAATAAAGGCAATTAAAGTTTTGATTGTAGTAGACCAAAGTAAATGAAAGGACAACATAAGGTCAATGTGCTCGAAGTCTAAGAAACAGCTAATTTTTAAGTAAACTTTACACTTAAGATTTTCGTAAAGTACTTCGAAGTAACAAAAGTCGTAGAACAAAAGTTGTTCACCTAGTGGTCTAGAACAACCCCCTTTCAGCCTAAAAGGGCATACCGTTACATTTTGTATAAAAGAACGGTGCCACCTAACACAGTATTTCATACTTGAAAGGTAACTCCAACGATTGTTAATAAGTACCTACGAATATTGATTGATTGATTAATTCTTTATTGCAACACACCAAAAATAAAGATAATACAACAAAAGAAAAAATAAACATAAAAAACGTAAAACTAGGTGGCACAATGGGCGGCCTTATCGCTTTAAAGCGATCTCTTCCAGGCAACCTTTGGATGAAAAAGAAGTGAAGAATGATGAAAGGTAGGGTGTTCTAACAGGAGAAAAATACTCGATAAGTATTACTATAATAGTAGCGAATATTTTGGTCAATGAAATAAACTTTATTTTTATTTATTTATTTCCATTTAAATTTTTGTAAACAATGTTAGGTCACAGTTTAACCATTGGCGGGAGATGCTTATTATTTTTTTATATATCTTTTCATCTTTCATCTTTAAACATCGAACGGTCGCGTTCCGAAGACCCATCTTGAATTAATAATAATTGAACGATTCAAAACGATCATAAAAAATCTTACTGAATAATAACATTTAGAATTAGAACTTAAAAAAGAACTTCATGGTCATAACAGAGAAGCAAAGTTTAGGTCATTATTGGTTTACATTCTAAATTCGAAAAACTTCGACTTTACTAAGCAACAACTTTGGTTCAAAATGAAACTTAAATACTAAAATTAAGTTAATCTAATATTTTATCTTTTACCGAATCCAACGAAAGTAGGTTATCTATCAATTCGCATGTTTGTTATTTTGATTGAGAATTGCATAATGTTATGCAATTCAAATAATATTAATAAAATTAAAATAATATTACTTACATATCAGATATTACATGAAAAGGGTAGATACATAATCCGTTCTATTATCAAGTATTAAAATAGCGTCTAAACTTATCTTAATTTGAACTTCCAAATGTCCATGGCTAACTAATAATTTCATATTAATATTTATCCACACCATCTCGTGAATGCTTACTCCCAATTTAATTTAAGTTATTCATAATAAAATTATTATTAAATTAGAAATTATTCGTATAATTCCATTAGGATTGGATTACTCGATCGATAGCAATCGTGTTAAATTAAGCCAGTCTCGAGAATTAATTAAGTAATAATTTAATCCCCATTGTCTTCGACTAAGGTTTATTATGTCAGCTCTGCGCCCGGCGGTTTCACCTGTGTAAGTTACGATCCATACGTAAGGATGATTTATATTAGACCGTCACGAGCGCTTACCTAGCTTCGTTGTCCATTGCTCGTTCGCCACTCGATCGCAACAGACCGAACGACTGCTCGCCGAGCAATGGACAACGAAGCTCGGACCCAGCCCGCGCTCGTGACGGACTAATATAAATTATCCCTAAAGAGTAGGTTCACGTGACGTCTTACTGCCTTAACCCTCGAGGCCCTTGCCTTACAATGGGACAAATTAGCTGGCGCCAAAATATTGACTATTCTAAAGTACATACGAGTCTACTCATAACTTCAAATATCATAGGTAGGTACATACCTATCAAGTCAGTAACGGTTCTCATGTTTATATCACCGTTACCTGTGACTGTGACGCTAACTGAACTTAATAATCTTTTGACTATGAAGTCTGAATAAAGGCATATAAAGGTAAGAATAAACGTAGGTAATGTAGGTACTTGCATCATTTTCTATCCATCTTCTGCGGCCCTAGCCAAAATTCTTATCGAATAACGAAAACGCCAATTGGCAGATTTTTTTGTATGAAATTGACATAAGGGCACGCTTGATTTTTCGCCAGCTTATGTCAATTTCATAGACTAGAACAATATTCATACATAGAATTTTGGCTAGGGCCGCTGTTATTTATAAAAAATAGCGGGAGTACCGGGGCGGGACTCTAACCTACCTCATACCGTATGAGGTAGAGTCCCACTATGGGTATGATGGGTCTAAGAGATCCACGCACATAAATTCCAAAATATCATTAATATACTTAAATGTAGGAAGGCAGGGCAATAATTAATAGTGTACTGGGAAGTACTTATACAAAAACAATTTTAAAAGACAAATAATTTTACTGCCATCACTATGGATGTCTGCACGCGGATATTTGAGAAGACACAATCCCTAACTTTGAACTTACTTACCTACTGATACAAGAACAGTAAGTATTGAATTCTTTTTGGATAAAATTGTATGTCACTAAATGGTCAAACTGCCATTGCTCAAACCTACAAAGGTTTGAGTATTGGGAAACCTGTAAGAGGTTCCGAAACTTCGCACCTACGCTTAGTTTCTGGAAACATGAGTGAAAGCAGTCGACAGACATGCAAACAAAACCACTAATTGTTTGGTTACTGACCCCGCTCAAGGAAATATTACGTGTTTCTGCCTTCATAATATGCTAGTAGCATCGCCGTGCGGTTCCACTAGCAAAATTCCCGATCACGTAAAACTATTGGAATAAATACACAGACAACATCTCAAACTTATAACACCCCTCGTTTTCCGTTAGGAGTTAAAGTAAGCCTAATGTTATTGCCAAGGAATGAATGTATAACCTGTCCAATATAAATAATATTGTTATTTGCATATTTTTATATTGTATAATATGTTATCTGGAAAATACCAGTTTCCATACATTTTTGTGAAGACAATGTTACATATTGATATCTAGGACTAATAGGCACTCTAAAAATACACAAAAATACTACAATACGTAATACAATAAATTAAATAAATACCTACAAACTTAATTACCTACACCAAATCAATAAATTAGACAGTAATAACTAAAATAAATAAACTAATAGAAAACAAAATCCAAACACAAAACAAAAAAAAACAACCAAATTACCACCATTATTTGCATTATTGCTCCAACAAACATTCATCCAAACTTTTTCTCTGTACATAAATCCTTTTAGTTTAGACTTTATATTATGAAGTAAATGTACTAATGTATACCTAATTCACGTAGATAAAACACATACGGTGTTGTAATGTTTACATAGACGTAATGTGTTTGACCGATAAATGGTAATTGGACCACGCAATGTAGTACAGAGGTCACTGTGTCTTGAAATTGACTTTATTTTTATCGCCCGACGGAAAAGAGGAAGTTTCTCGTCACCCAAACCAAGGGTTTCACATCGCCATTCTTTATTCGTACTGCGAGAGAATGGAACCAGTTGCCTGAGTATGTCTTTCTGGATGTCTACAACTTGGGGGTCTTCAAGTCACGAGTGAACAGGTATCTCCTAGGTAAGCGTGCAAGATGTTAGACCACATCGTCGCTTTCCATCAGCCGAGATAGTTGTCAAACGATTACTTATCAATTAAAAAAAAATGTATGTGGCATCATACCCCACGAACTGCAGAGATTTTGATTTTGTTTTTTTTTATTGGTGATTATGCGGGAGTGTTGTTTTGCTATCTATGTTTGATCGAAATAGGCTCAGCCGTTTCGATCAAACATAGATAAACAAACACAAACAAACACGCAAACTCGAAGGGAGGAGGGTATCATTTGTGATACAAATGCCAGATTGTAATAAATTGCGTCCAAAGTTTGTTACTTTTAACTAACGCATATTATATATATTTCGTTCAATGAAAGGGATAGATGATTGATAACATAGAAAAAATCAAAGTACGTGAAAAATAATTATAATTAAGTAAGTAAGTTTATATGCTACTAATCTATCTAATATCTATATCTAATCTAATAATACTATCACTAATTAGTCAACTAATATTAAAAATAAGTTAATTAGAAGATCGTTGATAAAGAACAAGAACCTAGGTAGTGTATCAAAATTGATACAAATTACCGTTAAATTCAAGAAATTTGAAGTAACTCCAACCGTATCAGTAAGTAATGGACCAATAAGTGAGGAACTCATTAGTTAGAAATACCTAAGATTTACTTAAATTTATTGACGTAGCTAACTAACCGTATAGTTATTAATTAGATACAATTTGTCTTATTACATTTCGTCTACAAGTGAAAGTTTTTTAAATTATTACCGAAGGTGCATGTTTATGTACATTTTCTGTACAAATTATTAGATTTATAGAATCACGTCCCGTAGTTTCATTCCCTAAGTCCCGATCCTGTGGGAATATCGAAACCAAAAGTAGTCTAAGTCACTTCTCGATAATCTAGCTTTCTGTTTGTGAAAGAACACAACGAAATCGGCCCAGTAGTTTCGAAGCCCATTCGTTACAAACAAACAAACAAATCTTTACTATTTAAAATATTAGTAAAGATATTAATTTTAGATTAAATTGTACCCATGTAGATCTAATACGACAAATAAGTAGGTGCCTAATGTGAGATAGGTAGGTACTTACTTGATAAATTACCTATTTTACTTTAACAGAATATACGAAAAGAGTAATTTTTCTTATCGTAGCGTGGACGTGGCTCACCTAGTGTTAGAGTTTTCAGGTCTCTAATGTGACCCAACGACTGCTGTCTGCTGACTGCCATAACTGTCAAAATTATACTCGTAATCGCAAATATCAACAATTTCAATTGTTTCATTCGAAATTTGGTAGTAACACAGTTACATAATCAGATAACTGACGATAAGACTACTGTATGCTGTAACAAATGACAACAAACAACGAACAAAAAAAGTTATTCTCAAAGAATTTACAATCGACATTCATCAAATCGTATTCAATACACAAAAAAATAAAATACATAGCTCGTTAATCACACACTAATAGAATAACAAAGCAATTATAAATACCACATCAATAGAGACATAAAACTAGAAAAACTAATTATTGAAAGTTATCTAGACAATGAGATGATTTAGAAAAAGTCAATACAATTATGAACAATGCGGCTTAAGACAAGGAGTAACTAAACATAAAGTAAGTACCTACTATAGAGCAAGAGTCCGTGAACCCCAGACGTTATTTTGTAAAAGCTGAAAGTTGATTAGCGCATGGTCCCAATACAGGTAAAAACTAAGGACCATTATGCAGTTTAGGTTTCAGCAGGGGCTTTAGCAAATAAACGGTACTGAAGGTGTGTAAAAAAATCGTCCAGTATAATAAAGTGTGATTTTTAATGATATATAATAATATAATAGCCTTCAAAATATTATTAAAAATCACGTCATTGCCATACCTTTAACAACGTGCACCCATAATGTGCGTAACTTCAGAATGGTCCATCGTGCTTACCTGTGTAGGAAGTATGCGGTAACAAACTTTCAGATTTTACAAAATAACTCAGGTCTGGGGTTCACGGGTTCTTAGACTACTACCAAGTCAAGCAAATTGGCGTATAAACACCAGTTTAACTAGACCTGTAAGTCGTTCTAAAAGAGTAAATAAATAAGGATCTAGTTTAATTAGCTTAGTGTTCTTTGTACTTGTCATTAGGCATGGAGTTGAGAAAGTAACACTTTTCAAAAACGAAACGGTCCCGTGGCACGACACGACAATGTGGATATTGTAGACCGCGAACATTCGTGTCATTTGATTCATGAAATGTAGACTCAATAAGATTTAGACATGCAATACCTAATATCATGATTTTTACACTAACATGGTCAAATTAACAAGCCCACTGAAATCACTATCAAGTGCCGAGCCCCGTAATAAACACAATGACATTAAAATCTGGTAAGTAAGTATCTTTTTTAAAATAGATGTGTGCTGTAGCTAGCAAGTATGTAACTTGTAGCGATAAGATTTGAACTCGCGTTTCTGCGTCGGTACCGCAGCGCCTTAACCAACTCGGCCACATGATTTACTAGAAGTAGATATGTCTTGAGCATTGCAATAAAAAACAAATTACGAAATATTGATACCCCTAGTCAAAATTTGACTTAAATTCTGGGGCAAATTCATTTTTGTACCCATATTACAATACAAGGCTAGTTGGAAACTAGACGGTACTATGTGTCAATGTCAAATTATTGATTTTGATTGAGCTCTAGATACTATGTAAAACTGCTTTATTATTTAACACACATTTATAAATACAAATTGTTTATGACATATTTAAGTAATATAATTATTTGGGAGTTCTATAAATTCTTAACTTTATATACCATTCATAAAGATGCAGAAAGTGAGAGTGATGGGATGCGCTTGCGCACGGTTCGCGCTAACGCATTCAATGGCGACGATAATTAACAATCGAGTTCTTGCAGCCTTCTTCTTTAAGCTTTTACTTTCATTTAATAATCGCTGCGTTTAAAAGAACTTGTTCTTACAGTTCCTTTGTAATAACGACTCGTTTATTTATCGAAATAATTAGTAATTATTCAAAGTTATAACGAAAATTACGTCTTGAAGCCAAAATTTATGACGTTTTAAAATATACGCTTAGGGAAAACCCGAAACATGTTACATCGTCCTCCTCGCTCTTAGAAGACTGAGCACTTGACAACTTTTGAAATATCAATTTCAATCATGTTCTCTAAGGTGAAGGTAGTTTTGGCTTTAACATATCAAAGCGGTCCTGTTGAACCCAGTTTGTCCCAGTCTGTCCTTATCTAATTAGCCGACGAACACTAAAGTGAAAAAAGGACAGACGGAGGTCGCTCTAACATCAAGCGGGACCGTTTTTTTGACGAAGCAAGCTTTCTAGTCTAGAAACACTGGGGTGAGAGCTGTAATTGCTACTATTGGTGGATTTATTCATTGATATCAGTTTCAGGATTAATAATAAACCCATATTTATTTAAAATTCCATTTTTGTTCTTAAAAGAAGATGTTATGAGACATTGGAGAGGCATATGCCCTGCAGTGGGCCAATACATGCTGTTGAAGAAGAAGAAGAGAAGCTTTCTAGTAATTACTGGACTATTTCTATGGGGAAAACTAACATGAGAGGTGCGTCACCTTAACGTCTTTTTGACATAACCACAGAACAGGCTATGGTCAATAGTCACAAAGGTATTCGCGACGCTACGGCGCGTCGTGACTTATCAGATGCGCGTTTAAATTTACGATGAATAAACTTGGGGTAAGTGATCATAGGTCTAGTTTCAAATTGAACACATTTTGGATACTTCACAGCTTCACAGCTTTTCATAAACCATCCCACGCGTGGCTCGGATTTTTTACATTTTTGATGACGTTGACTATCACTGACACGAGCAAGACAAAGCATTAAGCCAGGCATAGGGTCGTTTATGAATACGTTTATGTGTACCATTAAAAAATAGGTACCTAAGTTTTCAAAAAAATATGTATTTTACTTTTCATTATGTAATACTAGGTAGTCATAAAACAAGTGTAAATTGTGATAAATAGCTTCGATAAGCAACTTAATTGATAATTATACCTTATTACAGTAAATTATAAGTGTAAATTACATTATGTTGTAAATTAGGTTTTACATTAAATAGATAGAATCATACTTTCATGCATCGCTGCTTTGATTACACAAAGATTTATGATGAATAGAGTTAACAATTTCAGTTTAGTTTGTAAATAGGTTAAGTAACACTAATATAATGCTACTAGAAATAGAAATAGAAATAGTTTATTTTTACCAAAAAATATTACAATATGTTATCAAGATAAACATCAGACCTCGAACTAGGAACAAGTCCTGTATCTCGAGAATCTAGAGACGACTACACAAATGAATTACTGTAAAACCGCAGAGATTATAAAGTTAAATATTTAACAAAACAAAGGAAAAGAAAAAGAAAAAAAGCTCAGTGAGTGTGTGTCTATGTGTGTGATCATGTGTACTAACGCAGTAGGTAAATGTGAAAATATGTGTGTTAAAACTTTTAGCAACAAAATCCTTAATTTAAAAACTAAGGCAAACAGTTAAGTAATTAACTAATTACTGAAGAGATTGCTTTTAATTTCTTTACAATTTAATTACGGGATTGAGACTTACTCGGGTTAAACCACTAATTTAACCCGAGTAAGTCCCAATCCCGTTGGAGTATCGGGATATTAAGAAACCAATTTATTATTCCAGGCCCCAGCTTGATAGCTGGCTGCAGCTGTTCTCGGTATGCCTAAGCTATTGATTGTATTGGTTATAAGACCGCCCTATGTGCTACGTAAAATTTTAATTATGTTATTTTTGTAGAATAAAGAGTTAATCCATCTATCTCCGTGGAAAGTTTCTATGCAATTAGTTTCACAGCGGTTTTCGCGTGAAATAGCAAAAACGCACATATTCACAAACTTTATTTAACCTTTACAATATGACATGAAAATAAGGGAAATTTTATATCACCGCAATGCAAACAATAAAATCCTCAAACTCAAAAATTAAGCCTCTGTTATTATTGACTTCACGGTTTGTCGGCTAACCAAAACTTCCTACTTTCATACAATGCTAACAGAATTATCTAACGTCGCGTCGGGCAGATGGGCAGTTTATGGGCATTAACTGTAAACAATATGCTCCTGCATGGTACATGGAGCTGGTAATGGAGTCAGCTGTTACTTTCACTTCGGTAACGTATGGTGCGATCCTACTTCGGCTTTTAGTTCAATCTGTCATCGATTGAGTATAAAAAAAAAGTAAGAGCTCTGATAATCTATCGATGAGTTTCATTTCGACTATTTTAATAGTCGAAACAATACTCATTTTTCGGATTTAATAGCATTGTTTTTATTATTTACATTGTTACATCTCTGTGGCGCGTCGGGCGAACGCTTGGGTTCGATTGCCGCTAGGTGCAAATATTTATGCTTAATTTTTTTTCGTATCTATAATTTAATTTAATTATCATTTCATCTATAATTTCGGATAGACTTTAGTTAGAGGTAAGGAAAGTTCGATTGCAAAATTTGCAATTTAGTGAATTTATTCGAGAAGGTGTCTTAACCTTGAAACAATGCACATCACAAATAACATGGGAATCTGCTAACATTTTCTTTGTTTTATGTATTGTAGTAATTAAATACTTTTTCTTTGATGCCCAAACTAATCAAATTTTGAGAAGAGAAAATAAACAGGAAATATTAATAGTCGTATTAGGAACGACCCCGTACCTATTGACTGTGACTGTGGGCAATTGACAGGTTTGTACAAATAGATTTAGATTTGATCAATGATGCCACCTTTGGGGAGAGGAAACGTTAAAAAATAATGATTCCAAATAATGATGTATTTTCCGTTACTTCTATTTGAAAGCAAAAGTGATAAATATGTTTTGTTGAATGTCTCGTTAGTTTAGTTGGACAGAGATTTTAAATTTCTACTAAAAATATTTTTTGCAAAATTTGATTTCGGATATGCTAAAAATGCAAGTAAAGATTTGTGTCGTAAAATATAAACCAGATTGTTACTAATTTGAACCGTTTGGTGTGGAAACTCTGGGACAGTGCATTTGGGGGCCTGCATGGTGCAGTAGGTATTTTTAAGTTTCTCTCAGTAAATTAAAAAAAATTGTGAGACAACGCGAGATCGTTATGCTGAACTCTTTTTGGGCAGAGTATCAGCATTGCCATTCAACGTAGCAATGTTGCCAGTATTCTGGGCTCGCTGCCTAAATATGACTAAGATAATTATATCTCATAATTTTATTTGAATGTAATAAAGTAGGTACTTAAATAATATATCAATGGTATGCTGTTATTAAATAAAGCGCGAGTAAAACCCGGTAAAATTGTCAGTATGTAAGGCAATAAACTCTTTGCTTCAGATGCTCGAACGGTTGCTTTTAGGTACCTCAAACTTTCCATCTAAATTGGTAGGCTTCATAAAATCGACTAGCAATCTAGACCAAAATTATTTTAACCCCGACATTTTCATTCAAATTTAGCGGAGTAAGTTTGAATATAAACTCATCCTATTAAATAAACTAACAAAAGAACAAACCAAGGGACATTTAATTACATCTATAAGTTCTACTATAAATATGTTTAACGATGCATTAAAATACACAAGTTAAAAATACAAAGGAGCTCTCTGAAAAACTAGTCCAACTTGACATATTCATAAATAAGAATGACAAAGGCAACAATAGATGATCGCTTCCGGTTACAGTTAGATGATTTAACTGTAACCTTGGAATTATGTATGTTTATTCTTTCTTTCATAAAATAGAATAGATTATATTGCTGTAAGAATATTTCTGATTTATTTACTACTATCTGTGCTCCACAGTTTCGCCAGTCGTAAGTCCCAGTAAGAATATCATGATAAAAAGTAGCCTTACTGTTAATCCAAATCTTTAGTTATGCGTTTACTAAGTTTTGCAAATTCCGATTCAGTAGTTTTCACGTGAAGGAGTAACAAACATTCTTGTTTACTTACATACAAACATTCACATTTATAATATTAGTAGCATTTTATAATTCATAGGCTTTTTTATTTTGCGTTTTCGTTTTCTGGCTTCAAAGACAGAGTGATGATAACCTACATACCTGCTCCCTCGGTTTACATCATTTACTTTAGAAAAAGTTAAATAATTCTGATTCCCTCTTACATTATACATACCTACATTATTATTTTTCAAGGTAGTTTTATTCATTGCTTCAAACGAATTGTAAAAAAAAATACGAATATAATGAAGTTAAAACATTACATTCATTCACAATTAGGAAATATTTATAGGCAAGATCGTAGATATCAAATCGAAATAGTAGAATGCAAATTGCTTACAACGGATTCCCACGGATTGATTGTGACAAAGGAGTCTACTAGCTTGTCCCCTACAGTTAAAACATTTTTTTAACCACTACAGTGTAGTTTTAATGATACTACCCGTTTCTTTATGTTTACTTTTCACTATTATCAGTGTCATTGTTAGTTTGTAAAGGTGGAGTCTTTGGACAGGGGATGAGGAATGTTTTTTCTATTGATTAGTAGGGATGCTCTTTTAGAAAGAACCGCTACGTAACAAATATTAGAGTTTATGTGATGGAAACTGTTGTTCGGTGATTTGTTTCATGGTATTAGTAAGACATGGTTTAGACGGCAGGCATTGGAAGGGACTGTTCGGGAGATGACAAACGATGGCGTCTTAATCCAACAACGAAACACATTATGATCTGTTAATGATTTCTCCATCATGAAAAGTCAACCTACCTTCATGAACTTTAAGTTGCTTCATTACGCGAGCATTCGTTTGTATTAGTAACTTTACAGATTCGAGCATTATGTACACATACAGCGCGTACCTTGTAATTAATGATACAATGTTTGTACATTGATATCTATATATCATTAGATATTTAAATATCTTGATACAACTTTTAACATCATGTTACATTACAATACAAGTGAATGCTCGCGGTGAGACATCACCTTTAGTCCGAAAGAAACGATGAATTTTTGAAGGTAAAAGATTTAAAATACAAGCGAAAATTCCCACAAGTCAAGATTCTAGAGTACCTACCGACTTGATGCGTTCTACTAGTGTTTTATTTGAATGTCAGTGTGTTCATTGCATTTGATCAACATCTGGCGACCATGTCCAGTCGATAAATTAATTTGCGATGGGAACCACATCAAGTCAATGATCCTACTGTCTGAACTTACTGGAATTCAATTGATGTTGATAGTGGCTGGTGGTTTCTTGTCTCAGCAGGTTAGCAGGTTAGGTTAGAAATTCAGTGCGTGAGAACGCTGCCAGTATTTTGGGTACCTTGCCGCGGAAAGGTGATGTCGACAATATCCTGGGCTAGATTTGACCAATATCCGTCAATTGAAAGAAAGAAAGAAAGAAAAACATTTATTGACAACAAACACACACATAAGTAGGTACATACGAACAATCGGACACCATTTTTACATCTTACTAATATTATAAATGCGAAAGTTTGTATGTATGTATGTGAGGTTGTTACTCTTTCACACAAAAACTACTGAACCGATTGCGATGAAACTTGAAATATAGGTAGCTGGGGACCTGGATTAACACATAGGCTACTTTTTATCCCGATATTCCCACGGGAACGGGACTTGTGCGGGTGAAACCGCAGGGCGCAGCTAGTAGATAATAATAGGTATAAGACAAAACAAAGATTGTTAAAAAGGAAAGAAAAATAACATAAAAGAAATACCTACAAGGTCCAATTAATTGTTATAATGTGAGCAGTGTGCCTGCTGCCAACGAGGATCTGCCTCGGCATACGTTGTGACTCCAGAAGAAGCCACAAGACCGATCTTCCGGCATCTCCTCAAATCAATTGCTTCATGATCGTCACGCCATCCACCGTTCTTGGGCTCTGCCTCGATTCCATCGTCCGTCTTCTGGCACCCATTGCGTAACGAACTTAGCCCACTGGTCCTTAAAAAAAGTTAATCTCCAAAGGTGTACCTATGTAAGATTGACATAATATTTGCTGAAATCTAAAGGTTTAACTTTGTTTATCAGGTTGAGAAATGCACACGTAGTAACACGTGTGTACCTACATACTTACTTACTTACTTACTTATCCCATGTTGATACATTCCATGGCATCAAATACCTTATCGCATTGCATACTTCAAACTTTGACGTGAAGAGATTAGATTAACGTTCAAGTGGGTTATATTTCCAATAGATTGTTTCATGACTATTTTACTAAATATGTATTTCATCCTAACTTTGAATTCTTTGAAATTGTCTTTGTTGACATCATTGTTATTGATTTTTTTATACTAGCTGCGCCCTGCGGCTTTGCCTACATAATTTCCCCAATAATACAACCGTCAAAATCATGACCGATTTAAAAAAAAATTAAAAGGTCATCACCCTAGACGATTTTCCATCACTTGGAGATTGATAGTTATTAAGTAATTTAATATGAACATTATCCTGACTAAGGAATCCCACAGTTTACCTAATAGATAGTGCATCTCGAGGCCACTCTTCTGTACTATTTAAGTATCTATATGCCTAAGCTGTCAACTACCATCTTAACGGAAAAGTAAGGAAGAATCTAACGCAACCATACCTAATCCGAATCGATTCATCATGAGGTCCGTAAGTGAAGTAACTCACATTAAAGGATAATGGTGCATTTGGTCCCGAATGTCCCATTGTAATGATAGCGGCTGTCAATCTCGGGACTGATTACCGTGAAATCAGACGACTTTAGACCCACCACGTCGGTGTATATACGAACATATGAAGCGCTAGGAGTAAATCCTGGGACAAAATATTGGTTAAAAGTCTACTATAAAACATTACAACTGCAATGCTAAATAGTAGGTACGGTTAGCATCAAAAGTCGATCACCTCGTTCAGATTTTTGCACGGCAAAGTCAAAGTCTAAAGTATTTATTGTGGACTAAAGTATAATGATGTTACATCATAAAACAAGCAAATCAATAGTTCTGAAGTTTTTTAATTGATTTGTAAATAATATACTGCGCAAATGATATTATATTATACCCAAATATTCAAGGAATCTGTCGAATAGGAACTTATTTTCGGAATCATATTATATTTTGTCTTCTACAGTGCACTTCTAGCAATAGAAATTTACTACTGATATTACTTAATAACGGGGTATTTACCATGTATACTTATTTATCCGCAGAGCTCGATATTTCTCTGGTAATTTTAACTAGCTTGTTCACGAGAGTCTCGTTAACAAGCTAGTGCTAGTAAAAACAACCATGTAAGTTCAAAAGAATAAAAAATTATTTTCTTCATCTTTGAAATTTAATAAAACACTTTATTTATCCGGTTTAATCACGTTTTTATTCATTGTTCTAAACGAACCGAGCTTTCGCCAACTTTACAGTTGGCTTTTTCAAGGTTGACAGCCAACCTCGCCAACTTAAATCGCGAAAACCATAGAAGAAATTTTGAAAATTTAGTTTATAGGATAATTTTGTGATTTTCGTCAAATTATAAAATCGACTTCAGCGGACGACATTGTAACGGTCGCCGGGGAGTCGTTGGATGGAGGTGGCCCAGAATCGCTATTGTGGCGTCGTCGCGTCGTCGTATTGGGGAGGTCTATGAGTTTCTTGTGGTTGCTTCTCATCGAAGGGCGCGCTCTGAAACCACACTAAAGTCATAGTAATAATTAGTGACGTACCTAAATGATCATGTATTTGTTAATCTATACTAATATTATAAAGCTGAAGAGTTTGTTTGATTGTTTGTTTGATTGTTTGTTTGATTGTTTGTTTGTTTGTTTGAACGCGCTAATCTCAGGAACTGCTGGTCCGATTTGAAAAATTCTTTTTGTGTTTGATAGTCCATTTATCGAGGAAGGTTATAGGCTATATAACATCACGCTACGACTGATAGGAGCGGAGCATCCATGAAATATGTTGCAAAAACGGGAAAAAATCCCCCTTTTCCGAGATACTGTCGCGTGCGCTGAGTACACGGTCAAAGTTACATAAAAACCATTTATGAGAGAATTCTTCCTCTAAATAGGATCTAATAAATAGTCCGCGACAGCATATGTCTAACTCTTAAGGTTGACTCATTATAACATCTTTTAGAGTAATAAAATTTATTGTAGAACAATGCATTGTTTCCGAAGGTAATTTTGTAAATATGATATTAATCCTTATCCAAATAAATACGTTATTCATTAAAAGTATTTAATTTTAAACATAATTGTCCTTAACATCACTTGATTTCAATGAATATCTCACGAGATATTACAGTTTTAAAATAACTCCACAATAAATAATTAATAAGTACCAAGCGTGCATAATACATTATACACGTAGCGGGCGACGATGATGAGGGTGGCCAGCCAGCTCTGTGAGGCATCATGCCGCGCGGCTCAATCGGTCGGCTCCATGCGAGACGGTATTATTTTGCAATATCTCATTGTACTTTTGATTCTTAATATTTTGTTTTATGTTGATAATTAATATTTTAAAGAGGTTACGTTGGTAACATGTATGTATGTATGTATTTTGGGGGTCATCTCAGACACTTCTAGACCTATTTCAAAAATTCTTTCACTAATAGAAAACTACATTATCCAGATGTGACACAGTCTACTTTTGATCCTGATATTCCCTCGGGATCGGGACTTACGCAAGTGAAACCGCGGGACGGCAGCTCTGAAAAATAAAGTCGTGTATTTCTATTTCTAACTCAACAACCCGTAAACCGATATGAATGAAATTTGGTACAGGGTAGAAATAATATATAGGGTACTTTGAATGATCGTACGGGTTAAGCAACACTTGGTACAAAATACGTGATGGGTGAAAAAGAGCAGGTGACCCGATATTCATAAACTTGGTACAGGGTTGGTTTAGAGGTAGAAATATTATATAGTACTTTGAATGATCGTTAAGCAACACCTGGTATGACATACGTGAGGGATCATTCACGTTACGTGATAGGAAGTTACGCGGGTGAAACCGCGGGGCGCAGCTAGTTCTTAATAAAATAATTGACAATGTTTTGCAGTGGACGGCTAAGGACTAAGATGATAATTTCTTTCACAAAATAGTGGAAATATGTACCAATAGAGATACATTTATTTATTGACAATAATTATTCGAGTTACTAAGACGACTAAAACAAAGGAATTGACGTAAACGGCAATAACTTGATTATAATGAATAGGTAACAAAAATGATTGACATACAATTACTATTTTAAGTAAACGTATAGGTGGGTTGGTACACTACAACATGCATCAGGCATTTCTTCCTTGTTCATGCACTATCATAATTAATAACAGGAAATCGCATAGGATGTGATTAATTATTACCGTTTTAGGAAGAAATATTTGTTTTCTCTTTATAAATTTTGTTACGATTTCCTGACAAACAAAGACGTCACTAACTCTTTCCATATACGTCAATTATTGTTAATATTTTATTAATTGGTCAACAACTGGCTTAGTCACGTGGTTTGTCCTGTGTAAGTCAGATAGAAGTTTCGAAAAATCCTTTCGTGAACACACCCTCTACTCTCTAGGTTTATTTAGGTATTTAAGACCAGCGATTTAGGCTGTGCGTTGAAATATAGTCAGTCATGTTTTTGAATTTTATATAAATAGGTATAGCTATGCCAATACTTTTGGTTTCATTTGCGAAAGTCTAATTATATTTACGTGCTCTGTACTGTAACAATGTGATAAGATCTTGCAATAGTTTTAGTTCCTTGCAAAACTTTGGGCGGCTAAAATCTCGCTATCTATATAGGTACTCTAGCTACATAATATACTAAGTAATATTATAAAGAGGAAATATTTGTTTCTTTGTTTGATTGATTGTGGGTTAGCGCATAGACTCCGAAACTACCTATAGGATCGATTTTAAAAAATTCTTTTACCAATAAATTCAATTCAATTCAATTATTTATTTCCTAAATATAGGTGTACAGTACAGATGTTAGTGTTAAAAATATATTTATATTGAACTCTATATTTGGCCTATTTGGCATAATATGAAATTATGAAGTTTTATCTGAAATTAAATGTCAATTATACATTAAAATTATACATTACTCACTGGAAAAAACTATAAATAATCATGAAAATTAACCAAATACCGGCATTATTATGTAACAAGCTACTTTTAATTCCGATATTTCCACGGAATCGGGACTTACTTATTTTTTTTATTTATTTATTTATTTAAGGAACATTCACAGCTATAAGACAAAGTAAATTTATATATATACTAGCTGTGCCCCGCGGTTTCACCCGCATAAATTCCTATCCCGTAACGTATGTGACGCATCACGTATGTCATACCAAGCGTTGCTCAACTCGTATGATTATTCAAAGTAGGTACCCTATATATCTTATTTCAACCACTAAACTATCCCTGTACCAAATTTCGTTCAAATCGGTTTAACCGTCATATTTGCCCATCACGTATGTCATACCAAGCGTTGCTTTACCCGTACGATCATTTAAAGTATCGTATTTATACCCTTAAAGTAATCCCTTTACCAAATTTCATTCTAATTGTGCGATCGTTCCTGTTGACCCATCACTTATGTGTCACGCCTAGCGTTGCTTAACCCGTACGATCATTAAAAGTACCCTATATTTTATTTAAACTTCTATACTAACCCTGTACCAAATTTCATTCCTATCGGTTCCGCCGTTCTTGAGATAAAAATAGTGTAACTAACACGACTTTCGTTTTTATAGCTGCATCCCGCGGGATTTCCCATCGTAAGTCCCGACCCCGTAAGAATATCGGGATCAAAAGTAGCCTATAACCTTCCTCGATAAATGGACTATCAAACACAAAAAGAATTTTTCAAATCGGACCAGCAGTTCCTGAGATTAGCGCGTTCAAACAAACAAACAAACTCTTCAGCTTTATAATATTAGTAAGTAAGTAAGTATAAGTATAAGTATAGATATATATATATGGATAACACAAAGCCAATTACGAACATTCACAAATAGATACGCGGGTGAAACCACACGTCGCACGCTGCTTGCTTAAAATTTTAAAAAAGTTCTACTCCTCTGCTCTATGATATAACAATAATTATAGTTTTCAATAAATCAGACTTAACTAACGATTCATCAAATTATATAAATTCTCACGCCTGTAGGAGCCGCTTGACAATTTAACACGAAATCATTTATCCTTGTTAAACTATACAGCAACGATCGATCATTTTTTAACAATAGGGCGATGAAATTGAATACTTATAGTGTCCTCTAGCTTTAACGAATACAGTACGTTTCTTACTATATTACATAACGTCCATTCTGTTACTCCAGTCTATAGTTTTGTAAACCTACCATGAGTTGGTATCTAAATACGTACCTTTAACGTTAACACACTTTTTAAACTCACACGATTTCTGCTCATTACTATTTTTATAAAAACTCCTTCCCGTGACCACGGCCGGTGTAACCCGTTTGCCGAAACATCGGGGTAATTATAAATTTATATTAACATTTATAAAAAGTGCATAAACGCGATCGAGACCCGAGTTTTATAACGTAAACAGTTTGGGCATGTCCGCAACGCAAAAATTGAATCGCGCGACCGACAATTCCCGACCGATGCGGTGGAACAGGAGGAGCGGGCGCGCTGTGAACAAGGTCAAATCGTTAACATTACAGGCACGTATTTACGTATGACCTCATGGTAGGGGCACTGTACCAATCTCATACAATATTAAGATAAAATATTAAAGCAGCATTTTAATTCCCAATGACAATAAAACACACAATGCACCTATAATCACATTGGTTCGCTGTTGTGCAAACTCTTGCGCAGATGTTATCAGCTCTCAGATGCCACTGATAGAGACAACTGTGATTAGAATGCTTGACAGTTGGAAATAATGGCTTACCCTTAATATTGCGGGACTCATGAATAGGATAAACATTGGAGATAAAATTTAGATATAGGTAGATTACTCAACGGTTTTTGGTGTGGTATACTGATTGGGTTTTAGGAGTCTTCATCAGCGCCCAGACTCTAATATCAATTACATGCATCATATTTGTATAATATTTATTATTGACATTAAAATATTTGAGACTTTAACCACGCTGAGGCTGATGCATTTGATTAATTGGTTAAAGAAAAATAACTAGTAGTTATTTGTTATGTTTATTGCCCATGGCATTTTAATTGAAATATTTTACAAGGAGAATGCGTTCAGGAGAACGCAAAGAAATATATACCAGGAAATACTAGAAACAGAAACATATTACCAGGAGGTTAATATATTTCTAGTAGAGTTTTAGTAGAAAACCTTAATACGTAGAAAAGTTAAATGAATTGCGAGCCTAGTAAATTCACACTCTATAAACGAGTCATCAATTTAATTGATTACTCCAGAAAGTGAATAGATTAAAAGTCACTACTTACAAAAAAATGTAATATTCTTAATTACCGATTTCAAAAATTCTTTTAACAGTAGAAAGCTGCATTGTCTAGGAGTAACATAGGCTTTTGATCCTGATATTCCCACCGGACTTATGCGGGTGAAACCGCGGGACGCAACTAGTACTGTATAAAAACGTAACAAAGAAGAACGTGTTGTTATCTCTGTTGGTACATTTTTTCTCAAAGTTTCCAAACAATTTAACTTCAAAGCAAACTTAACAACAATGCCTGAACTTTGTGACATTTCGCAAAAACGTATTATTTCTATAGGTGTTGAGCAAGGAAGGTGTTGAGTAACTTTGAGAGATATAGAAATATTATTCTTTCTTTAAATAAAAGTGTTGAAGTGAGTCTTGAAAACGCTCTGTTGCAACTAAAGAGCCCTAGAGGTTCAACTTAGCAAATAAAATGTTCGTTTGTAGATTTTATTTCGAATCGTAAGTTCGTGGGAGGACGAGCTCATTGCCCTATTTACACATGTCGATCATGAATAGTCGTGCGGGTTAAGCAACGCTTGGCGCGGTCATGAGTTGCATGGGTGCCCGATAGTTTGTGGGCACATTTTCGAAGCTTTTCGAGCTACTCCGTGCTTTAGAAAGCTCGTTACACAAGCTAAGCTTGAGTTCGTTAAGTCAAATTAGAGGCCTTAGTAGAGCTACCTGATAACTTTAACACTAGGTGATCTTAACCACTGCACGAATAGAAAAAAGGACCTTGGACATGTCGTCGTTCGGTGCGAAGGCATGGAATCTTTTAAATGATTGCCAACCCTACTGTTTTAACACTAGATTTACTGTTTTCGCCTTGACGTCCCTGTTTTCTGTTTTTGTTCCTTAGTATTTCAACTGTTTTAGGTGATGAATCTGAATTTATGAACTGTGGCGAAAAAATGATGTTCGACAGTCACAGATAGGCGAAAAACGTTGCTAGGATATTAATTGCTGAACCTAGTACCATAAATTTATTTATTTTTAAAATTTAATGAGAGAGAATGTAGTGAGTTAAACAGATGCTGCCAAAATCCCTCCTAGGAAGAAAAGTTTAAGAAAAGAAAATTTATTCGTAGTTAAACAACAACAGATTTAGACCCTTTGCATTTTGAATTTATTTACTTTACAATTCCCAAAAAATCCTTAAATGACGGCAAATTGCGGTAATCTGGCAAAAGTTGTCATCGATTCCGAAGTTACATTTGCTGCTTTTTGCTGTTCTGAAGTTGGCAACACTGCTTTTATATAAAAAAGTACATAGGTAGGTGTAAAAAAATTCAAGGTCCTGAATGAACCGCAATTCTGAAGTTTGCACGTAACCCTTTTACAACTTCATCTGTCACATACTTTATACATTAATTTTGATAATAAGTACCTCTACGTCTAATACGAGTAACTCGTTGGTTCTTTGTTCTGAATATTCAAGGCGGGTCCGCGGTTCCCACGTCTCTAGTCGACGTGTCAAATAATTACTCAGTAGGTGGTCTAGTTGAGTGGATCAAGCTTTATATAAACTTAAACCAAAGACGATAAAACCAGTTGACTGCTCATGAGTATTCCCCCCCCCTCACAAAATAATACGTCTTTTTAGTAGCACTATCGGCCAGTCACAAAAAGTCTAGGTGTACGTGCCGTGGGTAACCCATCGGTCAATTACAGAGTCTTTTATAAATTCGTTACGCAATGGCCAATTACAAAGTTTGATTATTACCTCATGCTTAGAACGGTGAGTTGTGTTTTGTAGAAAAAAATCGCGGTGTGGGCAGTCAATCGGCTTTATTGTCTTTGAGTTGAGTGGATCAAGCTTTAGGTACGTACCTAACATTTTTTGATGTGTACTCATTCATTACATAAGTTCCATTGTTGGTAAGGTTCGGATTGGCTTTATGCTTCCCTGGCCCATTAGATGCTTGTTAAGCGACACCCGGGGTGAAATTACTACTGAATTGCTGGTTTTGTATTGCAAGCGTTGGGTTAATTTGACCTTTAAGGGTTATGTGGTGTGAATTTAATAATTTTGTAATTTAAGGGGATAGGTATGCCAACTCTTTCTCCATACGAACGTAATCGACGCGACGCTTCCACTCTGAATGAAAAAAGAAAACGTAGGTTTAAGAAGAACTCAGAAGAATTTATTGTAAGTACTACCTTTATTTTTTATAAATATTTTTGTACCATGATATTTCTTTATATTCTTATTAGGGGAATTAGGAGTCATCAAAAACAAGAAATACATATTGCCCAATTTTAAGACATATAAGTATTCAGAAATTCTTAATAAAATCATCCACAGTTATTTTTATTAAGTATATCAATTCTGTGTTTAGATATTATAATTCTCATTAAATACAAATGAAATGCTTTGAGTCAAAGACAGGAAATGACGTACTTTCAGTTAAGTAACTGCATCGGCAATAAAATATCAAATTAAGTTGCATTTACGAGGTTAACATAACAACTGTTTCTTAAAAGTTAAGGTTAAAACAAAATACTGTTTGAATGGGCGGAAATAATTAAGTGGAATATAGTGGACATTTGCGTAATCTTGTCCAGTTACTTTTGATTCAAATAAAAGCACTAACTTGTAACATTGTTCTCATGAAAATGTCGCTAACTAACGGATATTACTGATGGATACATCAGAAAAAAAAACTTGGTCTTTAAAAATCTTTTGTTTTGCGTTTGATTTTGCCATTTTCGTGATATGCAATTTTAATGTCAGCAGTCAAAGATTAAAAAGAAAACAATAGGTATAACATTATGAAACACTTTATTTCTTCTATGTATAATATGTAGGTATGTATTTACAAAAAAAAAGTATAAAATGTAGTATATATGTTGTCTAGTACCCATAGTACAAGCCTAGAGCTTAATTTGGGGCTAGATTGCGCTGTGTGTAATGTCGTGCAATATTTATTTATATTTTATTTACCGGGTTTCATCGCGTTTTATTCATTATTTTTTAAACGACTGAGCTTTCGCTAACTTTACAGTTGGCTTTTTCAAGGTTGACTGAGATGTGTATAACATTGCCTAAAACAATTAAAATGATACTTAATGAATTCAATCAATAAACAATAAAAATATGTGGGTAATAAAAACTTAGTGAAGACTAAAATGTAAAAATAAAAGCCGAAGCAATAAACAGTAAAAAAAATAGTGACATACAAGTAAAACTATAGAAAATTCAATTTTAATCCAAACTTATAAATAAAACACATCGTCAAAGGCGTTCCCCCGCGGCATCGTTCCTGAGAGAGAAACAGTTTAGCATACCTACTTATAGCGTAACTCAATCTTATCTAATCGGATATCCGTTTGCAACCATTTTGCAACTCCATGTCTCAGACATATCGCACGAGTGGGCGACACGACAACATGGGGAGACATACGTTGTATGAAAAGGTCAAACAAAAACCACGTAACACTTTCACGGCTACGACTGTCTCTACAGATGACATAATTCAATGTTTACTATGTTAAGTGACCATTACTTGAAACAACAAAGTGTGTTTAATGTTTTAAAGACTACGAAGTAATTGCATTTTACTTTCTAATTTTGTTTGGGTAATTTCAGTTTTGAGGAACTCAAAATATGAACTGCGGCAAAAAGTCTCCTGCGGAATTGCACTTGAATTACACTGTCTAGCTTATCAAGTTTTGCGAAATAATAATCAATAAACATACATGTTACAAATACCTTCATCATTAATTTGTAAAAGTCAGAAATACCTTAGAAAAAAAGAAAACGAGTTGATTGACACAAGAGAAAAAAACAAACAAGAACGTAGGGCTTTAATAAACTCTTTCCTAAAATCCTGAAAGCAGGTGAAAGAAACTTTAGTCAGTACCTAAGGGTGCCTTAGGTAAAGGTATGCCTGTCGGTTACGTAATAAACATACGTCCCTACTTACGCTAACTAGGTCATTACTTTGTCAAGTAAAAGCCTAAGTAATGATGTTCTCGTGACCAGGGCGCGAACGAAACACTCCCTAAGATAAAGCGAGTCATACACGTGGTAATGGATTGTAAACAGTAAATTCTATATCATGCATGCAAACATGCACTAAACACGCTAACACTGCTGCTGATCCTGATATACCTATATTTGCTGCCTTAATATCACCACCAAACCTAAACTGCGCACCAAAGAAAAACATTGTCAGTTTTTAACTGTAGGGCCGGTTTTTCCTAAAAACTACTTATCTATAATTTGCTTTGTCCTGATGGATCGTGCACAGCATAAACCGCTGATAGTAGATAACATAAAATTTTGAGACTGTTTTTTTAATAACATGAAGTAGGTATCTGAAATGGTTTTATGAAATGCGAGAACCCAAGTAAATCCGCGGAATCTAGCTAGTTTCTCATTAACATCAATAAGCCGTTTTTGTTGACTAGACTTCTGATAGAAACCATTAAAAAACTTTATTAATAAAAAATGCAAAGTAAATGTCAGTGGATCAAATATCACTGTAGTTATGACGGCCTTTACCTAAAGTAAGTAGGTTCCTTTCCTTACCATTCCATAAGTCAGCAGTTGTTGAAACCCAGAGTCAAGGTTTACTCGAATCTTTCTCAATATGCTCTATTGTACAAATTAATGTGAGGTTGTACAATATTAGCAAGCAATTCTCTCACAACAGTGAGGTTATCGTTAGGTCAGCACTGGTCTATAATTAGTAGGCAGTTGCACTCTTGTACCCGAACCCGAACAATGATTGTTAAGTCAACTAACAAAGTAAAGTAAATGAATGCTTGCATTTTGTCCTTTATTCTTTTAATTCGAAAACTAAGTTGCACATAGTGACTTCTTAATTTCTTTTTGAAGAAAAAAAGAAGTGCTTTATTTGAAAAATGAATAATCTGCATTCATTTGCCTCCGCGAAACTTTGCAACAGATAAAAATTACAACAAACATTATTCCAAATGCATCATTGTAGTGAAATGGGTAACATATTTGAAAGATTACTTGTTACTTGTATGTGAAGAACTTACACGGCCAACACAGTAACAACAGTTACAATTTAATAGATTTGTTGTACTTACTTACATGTGCTTGTCTAAGCATTTCTTTATTCACAATTAAAAAACAGCGTAGCGTTGCGCGTAGCGTTCTAGTGCTGTGATGTTTAGCGTCGAGCGAGGGTAGCAAGCGTAGAGCGTAGCGTCGAGCTTTTATGCTTTACAAGATTTTGCTTGAGCTTGCGCTCCTAGGGAGAATAGTCAGTGAAAATATTATAAATATGGCAAATACCTCGCTCATAGACACTATTTGTGCTACTATTGTACCATAGCTATTGTAGGTTGTAGAATTCCAAACCAATTGTTTACGTCCTCAAGATCGAAATTGGTAATATATTCACTCAGTCATTGCAAAAGAATTTTTACAAATTAAACTACAATAGTACCATATATTAGTCACTCATTGTTGTAAATAATGGACATTGAATACGTACATAATTTATGATAATTTATGTAAGTACAAACAAACACTACATATATAATATATTAGTATGTACACCTACCGCCCTACCATGATCTCATATAAGTCGTCGCTAAGTCGCCGCTATATCGTTCGGTTAAAAAAATAGTTCTTATAAAAGTTAAAAAAAAAATTGTCTCTGGTTTTAAAAGTAGTCGGAATATTTTTTATTTAATTTTTTTTTTCAATGACTAAACAGCGGGAAACGATCAAGGTAGGGCGGCTAGTCAGCAAACATTCAATGTTAAAAAAGTATTTTCGGTACATACAGATAATTTGCATTTAATTTTTATGAGTCATCAGATCAAGGGCAGTTTCATCACATTTATCATTCGACTGAAGGTTGCATGCGTTTTAATTGTTCTTTTATCAATTAACGAAACATAAAGTGAAATTAGTTCAAATAATCTCCATCATAAAAAACGGTAAATCGCAGTCCTCTTTAAACTTCCTCTAGAATCAATGGTAATGACATTTTCCAATCGAAAATACCTAAACTAATCTATACTTAGAATACTTACTTATAATAAAGGAAGAGAGGACAAAAAGTCTGTAAGTACTTGTAAGTTAATTAAAAAAAAAGTTGTCTAGAGGACTTAGGAAAAATAGTAAATACATCTCTATCTGTCTGTTTGTCTGTTCATAAACAATTAAAAACTACTAATCCGATTGAAATCTGGTTTTCAATTTTGAATATTTCTATTTTCGAGGAACGTCGTGGTATACTTTGCATTGAAATCCAATTAGTAGAACCCGAGTAATGAACGAAAAAGTGCAACCGCTCGAGAAACGCTCGGCCGCCCGCGCCTGTGATAACGCGTTTTTCACTTCCGCGAATGAAACCGCGGGGCGTAGCTAGTATTATAATAAAGAGGAAAGATTTGTTTGTAACGAATAGGTTCTGAAACTACCTGAGTGATCAAAAATCTTTCACCAATATGGAGGAGTAACATAAGCTTGATTTCATCCCGATATTCTGACGGGAACGGGACATACACAAGTAAAACCGCGGGACGCAGCTATTGACTTATAAATACAAAAGCATTAATGAAAGCGTAATTTCTCAAGCAAGTATTCAAGAAAGCACTTCCCTAAAGCACTAATAAGGGTCTAAACACGATTGGAACTCGATAAACAAATCGCACCGGTTCGATCTGATTGACGAGTCGTAAAAGGACATCATCGGTCAAGTGAGATTACGTAACGTAACATGATTTATTCATGTGTGGACTCTCAGGAATGTAGATACAGCCTGCTGCTGATTTGTATGTAGGTACAAGAACGTAGGCAGTTGATGTTATAGTCCAAGAGATATTACAACTTTAACTTAAAAAAAAATTGACTGAATTCAATATTTACCCTTATTTTGGTTAAAGTTTAGATCAAATGGGTAGTTTTTGCCAATATCTGAAGTCTCAACGCCTTAAACCGACCAGTGGGTCGATTCTGTAAAAACATAACATGCGGAATGCCGGCGAACTGCAGTGGACGTGCAGAACATGTGCGTTAATTCGTATTCTGTAAATGTTATTTTACTTAATTACTACTTAATTAGTTAAGTAGCCTTCAAAATAAAGGGCTACTTAATTATTTAAAGAGCTCCCCTTGTTAATCAGCCAATCAGTATGTAAAGAAATTATAGAATAGCTATTATTTTTACTCATGCAACAAATCGACTTCTGCAATGCTCATGCATCCCGCCTGCTTGTCGCATGCTATGTTTTTACATAATCGACCCACAGACACGCAGAAAATATGAGCGATCTTAAATAAGAATGATGGAATGGAAATAAATTAAAGCCGAAGCCACCTGCGTCTGAGATTACTTAAGGGCTATGAGATATACAATGCAAGGAATATAAATTAGTAGCCCAAGATGATAGAAAAGTATAAGGCGGTAGCACAGGTGAAGCAACTACGATCTCACCAAAGACACATAAAATGCAATAATTACGAACTATAAAGCATGAAAGCCGACAGGAAACTAAAGAAGATAATCCACAGCAAAATACTTTAAAAAAAAATCAAAATTACCACAACAAGAATTATTTAAACCCAGCTCTACGTCTATAAATCCCTTATTGAAGTATCCATTCGGCATCCTACACTCGCCTCAAACGGCCGACAAACTCTATTTACCATTGCATTTGTCATCACGTCATATAAAATTATGAGACAATAAGAATACGTTAAAAGCTAATAATTATTCCTTAGAAGTATACTAGTAGCTCTGATGTCTTCGTGCTAGCATGCAGGAAGTCATGCCTATTAATAAAGTAATATTTATGAGTTCTTATGATTTTGTTCTTGATCTTTACGTCTAAGCAGTTGATGTTTCATTCAGTCTATTAAATTATAGCAATTTTTGTTAACGATTAGTACATGGATATTATATTTTGGTGGGCATTATGTACCAGTCTGTTGCTCGCGTAAGTTATACTTAGTCTTTAGATTTTATCAAGTAAAATTCAAATCTTAGCAGCATCATTGATCGCTTTGTCTAATATACCAACAACATACACACACACACACACACAAACACTCACTCCCCATATTTATAAATGTCATTATTATTTAAGTTTCGTATTATTATTTTCTTTTTCTTTTTGTATCCATAGTCTAATCCCTGAGGTGAGCGATCTTACTGCAACGCAGTTTGTAACTTTCGCAGTTGGGAACGTTTACTTTGTTTTTTATTTCTGTATGTTTTGGTAAATAAATAATTTTCAATTTCAATTTTCAACATCCCAACATTTGGGGTTAAAGAAGTAGGTACTCTTCATTAACCTCCAAATGTTGGGTACTGTAGATGGAAATTGGAGCCTTCTATTGCGTTTTTACTTTTAGGAATCTTTGACCCAAAGTCACAAGAGTCATGCAATACCTTTACCTCACCCTAAAATTGCATGTAGGTATCTATAGGAAATTTCATGTCCGTTATTATAACTTTCTATGTCTAATTGTCAACCTACTTGAATGTCGGACATTTTATCAGATGGAGGAAATAATGCGTTTCAAATCAAATATTTCCTTACAAAATGAGTTGTAATAACTGGAGTATTTTCAAGGTTTTCCTCATAGGTAATATAATATAGGTAACTACTACACCTATTAGTAGGTGTGGCTAACCGCGAGCTATGTGCGACACAAACAATGATTTAAATTAATAATTGGCTTTAGAATTGCTTCAATAATCAATGCGTATAATTCTTTTAGAATTCCTCTACATACCCATAATTTACTACAACAAGACCTTTGCGATGCCATTGTAAAATGACTAGTAGCAATTGTTACATATTATACCATGAATTTCAATTTGTCATAGGTACATTCTTGAAGCAGCATACCTACTTGAATAACAAGCAAAAGTATTAATCGTGCGCAAACTTATTTCTTTTTATACTCTACTCTAAGACGGTGAATGTGTTTGGGAGAGAGATGTGTGTTTGGTTGTCACCAATTTTCAGCTGAGCCGATTTTGAAACAGTTTTTTTGCAATGGTTAGGTCTCACACCGGGTAATGTTCTTAGCTAACTTTTGACGTTTCAGACCGCTGTAGATACAGCGGTCTGAACGTGATTTTAGGCATTATACTACTTAGGCACTTAAGGTTTTAGGTGATAATGAGCGATATTTTAACAGGATGATATTGAAATGGCGAAAGGCGTTTCATAAGATTCATTCCGGGGCATGTAATAATTAAGAACTACATTTTTTTTAAACTGATACTTTAACAGTTTACATGCGTTACAGTTACGTATCTATTGTAAACATCCTGACAGAGGTCAGACTTTCTTTGAACAACATCGTTGATAATGCCCATACCCCAACGATAACTTAATTTGGAATCGATAAGGCCATTCCGACGACGAAACGCCTATCAGCACGTTTAAAAACGGTGAAATAAAATCGATAAACTACGGTGCCAAAAATATACCTATTTACTGGTAGGTACCAACAAGCAGTGTCGGGTACTTTTATCTTTAGTATCCATAGTACAAGCCTATTGCTTAGTTTGGGGCTAGATTACGCTGTGTGTAATGTCGTTCAAAATTTATTTATTTATAAAAGGAAAGATGTATTTGTTTGAAACTACACAACCGATTTAAAAAAATCTTTTACTAATAGAAAGCTGTATTATTGAAAAGTAACATAAGCTACTTTTGATCCCGATATTCCTTCGTGATCGAGATTTACGCAGGCAAGCCCGTGGGACGCAGCTAGTATAAAATACGGTGGTAAAAATGTCTGCCAAAACGCCTAATCTTTGCAACGAAAAATACTCAATCATAACTTGTTCATAACTTTTCTGACAGTTAATTTACTGAAGCCATCACCACGCCTGAAGCAACACGATTTTATTCTTACTAAATTGGATCATTCTTAAAAAGTTGCTTTCAAAACTTTCGCTTAAGACATTTTTAAAATTGAAATCAATTGCGTTTCTTTGTGTCCACAAACAGTGAATGTAAACAATAAAAGATATATAGAACTGTAATTTATCTGTAGGTAGGAGCTAGCGAAATGCGAGACCTCAATATGTCATGTACTAATTTAGTATACGAGTGTGAACTGTCGCTTTATTTTATTGGTATGCGTATGAAAGTACCTACCTTTTAATGAACTGTAAAATCACTTCTTTCTTTTGTAACTTGAGACCAGTGTCCCATTTATCAAAACTTACAAGACTTGTACGTATTTTGGAAAGATTATTTTGATAATTTCACAATGCATTTTTGCATTCAGGTATTTGTGAATGCAAAAATTAAATATGTAGGAGTAAATAAAGATTCACAATGTAACAAATTTTATATCTTATAAACATAGGTACCAACGTCCGACAGTAAGGAAGGATGTCTCAAAAGAAATAATCTTTGGTCAAACAACAGTAAATAAACACAATCAATCAACATCGAATCCAATAGAGAAGGACAATGATCGATCACTGAGAAAAACACGTTAAGGTTCTCAGTCTTTGATAACATTTGGATAAGATTGATACATCAGATACTCTTAGCCTTTATGACGTCATATGTTATACTAGCTGCGCCCCGCGTTTAACCTGCGTAAGTCCTTAGGGATTTTTTGGATAAAAAGTAGCTTATGTGTTGTTCGCGGTATATCCAGCTCTGTATATTCCAACTTTCATCGCAATTGGTTTAGTAGTTTTTGCGTGAAAGTCAAGTAACAAAATCACATACATCCATAATACTATTTGTAACGGGTATGCCCTTTTAATCCGAAAGGGGGTTGTTCTAGACGTCTAGGCGAACACCTTTACGTCCTACTGACATTAGACACACAGGTAGCAAGTTTTTATTGGTTCAACTAATTTCAACCAAAGCCAAAAAACATAATAAATGGAGTAAAAAAATAACTGGGAAGTTTACAAAAGTCGTGATTATAATATTAACTTTGTACAAATATCACGAACGTGATTCGCAACTTATTTCACAGACATTTTGACATTCGGGTGGAGGAAGGTCTAAATGTTTTGTCACGAAAAGATAGTAACAACAATTTAGTTACAAGTGCACAGCACGATAGGTGCTGTGGGCATAACTTCGTATAAGTATGTAGTTGCTTTGTTTCCATGCAAACGAAAGCCTCCAGATTATCTATCTAGTGGACGTCTGACAACCGTGGAAAATGACGGCACTATGCAATACATTGCTGTTTTGACGTAACGTGGTTATTACCGGTAATTATCTCAAAGTCAAAGTTATTTTTTTTTTATTTCATTGGATGTATTGATCACTTTAAATACGTCGAGTGTTCTTACAACTATGATTCTAGTGTGGCTCCGGAACGCGCCCTCCGATGAGAAGGAGTCGCAAGAAACCCATGGGTTTTTTTTTTCTGTGATCATGTTTTTATTTACAATCGTCAAAATATATTGTGTTTTTTACATTTTTTACAATGATCATAATATGATTCACATTGTCGCATATTTATGACTATAGTGGAACCAGAGCAATATTCTACTATAATATTTAATAACAATAGGTTCCAAAGTAATTGTATCTATCGGTTAAAATACATTGTAAAAGATAAAAGAAACATTGAATAGACACGACAAGAAAAATAAATAATAAAAAAAAGAAGAGAAGAGATAAGAAAAAGTACACAACCGCAACCACAAACACACAACCCGTCCAACCACATCCGATTTATCCCGGTACCCGAACCCGGAGCTCCATGAAACCATCGTTCCTCTCCTTTCCAAAGGAGCAATGTACTTCATAGTGCCTGTTATTTTCCACTGTTGTCAGACATCCACTGGATAGTTAATCTGGGGGCAGGTAAGAGCGGTGTTGGTCTAGTCGCAGTATATCTATTGCGACTGTTTCCGAAGGCAGTAGAATGAAAACATCTGGAAAACCCGGAGTAGAATGGCTATACTTCAAAAAGTAATGTGTGAATCAAGATGTAGCACTTTTACTAGAAGATAATAGCTGCTAGCAAAGCTAGTGCTGGACAAATGCATCCAAATTAAGTAAAATACAATAATAGTTTATTAAAAATTGCGAAGTAATAAGTAATCGCCATGTTCTTTCGTTTCGGAAAATGATGAAACGCATCAACGTCACGCTATTGACTCGTGTAATTTTCAGTTACTAAGGAAAATATTGATGACAGTCTACGATATAAACATAATGGAAACCAATATTTAAGTAGGTACCTAAAGTTAGGTTGCCTTTATTTCAATATCTTATTTTTCCTTTTCCATTGTGCTTAGTGTAGAATCGAAGTCTGATGTATACATGTAATTTGAGAAATGTCTTAAAAGTGTCATAGTTAGTAAATAAATATATGATTCCACTAAGTCTGGCTTGCACAGCCAACTAACTGGTCTGGATCACAGCTTCATATACTGAGGAAATTTCTCCATATTCTCTGTCAAAATTAAAAAAATACAAGTGAAAGAATTACTTCGATACGTTTATTCGTTTCCGATTTATAGAAGTAAACGTGTAATGCGGTCTCGTACTAGGGTGTGACGTCACGTCACACACGCCTAGTTCGCTCTCTTGTGTCGATGTCACAATACACGTCGTCTAACGTTTTGATTAGCGAAGCGTTGTAAATGACGTTACGTGACTGTTAGCGAGACTCGATATTTATCGTAAGTTTAAATGCCTGTAAAATCAAAGCTAATAGGTATTTCTGACTACAACAAAAACTAGTGTATTTGTGTACATACAAGCTTTACTATTGGCATACCTATTAAATTTCTTTCATTTACAAAATCAAATGACATAGGAAGAATGGATTTAAAGATGTTGAAATCTGTCTTATACCGCTAAGATCTAAGATTGTGATTAATGCTTATATTGTCAGTCACGTCAAACTGTCAAGCCATGAGACCTTGACTAGAGTGATCGATCATTTAGTAGGGACTTTTGTTTTTGACGCGTTAGTGAAATGTTTTCCTGAATTTTCATTTTTACAAAACATTGTTTTATTGCGTTTATATTGTTTAATTTCGGCGGCAAGTTTCCAATTTAGTTACGCGAAGTTCAACGAGTTGAGTGAAAATCAAAATACCAGTGCCAAACACGAAATTAGCACGTTACAAACAATTGTTCAATAGGGTTGGAGAAAAATCGTCGCCATTTTTTCTTCAGCCTTTACGCATTGAAAATTATTTCAAACGATTACAGTATAATAGTGGTAGTTCACTATTTGTACGAGTATTTGGCTAAATTGTCCTATATTGCTGACAGAAGCCATAACTAAGAAAAAAAAAAAAAAAAAAGATCATTTAGTAGATAGGTGGATAGATCTACCTATTGTAGATCTACTAATTATTATTATTATAATCTTACAAACATCTTACTAATTTTGTAATCGCAAAAAAATTCAAGATGTATGTCTGTAAGTGACTTTGTTACTTTTTCACGCAAAAACTACTAAACCGATTGAGATAAAACTTGGAATATAGGTAGCTGGATACAGGAAATAACACAAAGGCTACTTTTTATTCCTATATTCCCGCGGGATTGGGACTTACGCTTGTGAAACCGCGGGGCGAATCTAGTTGTTTATCAAATCACGGAACGAACCTAAATCTGTATACAATGTGAACTCGTAGACTTTGTAAAGTCAAATAAAATATAAAATGAAGGCGTGTATTAGGAACAAATATAATTCAAATGAAGGCTATACAAAGATGTTAAGGTTTGAATACCAATGAAGTTTTAAACCGACCCGTAAAGATGTTTTCTTATTACCTTTATCCATAGTTTTAATACAGGTTGTAAAATGTGGAATCTTGGCGCCATTGGTATACTTGTATTTCTTAGACGGACGTTATTTTATATTGACGAGGACTTTAACAACATCAAATTGGAATTTCCTTAATACAAAACATATTCATAAAAGCTAAAGTTAAAGTTTTAACTGTGTGTTTCCGCAATTAGCCCTACTTTTGGGCCTCTGTGCGTGATTTTAAGCCGTGGGTTTCCTCACGATCTTTTCCTTCACCATAAGAGCGATGATAATAGCGCACATATTTTTTTCTTAAACAAAAAGACATTGGTGCGCGAACGGGATTCGAAACCACGACTTTCGGAATGAAAGTCGCGGTATCTACCACTAGACCAACAGCGCTTTTTAATGTACATACTATCTATATATAGTAACATAGGTGATGTTTCACATTTATTCCATGATCCTTTTAAGCGAAATAAATAAAACAGTCACAACCAATGCCAATCTACAATCTACTGTAAAAGGTGTAGACCGATGATTAATATTACAGTAATATTTTTAACATACGGACAAATTTCGTGCGATTATTCCCAAGAAAATAGCGATTTTCTTGGGAATAATCGCGGTAATTGCAGCTGCCTCGCGCCTGCTGTGTAAGGAAGCGTCCTTACACAGCAGGCGCGAGGCAGCTGCAATTACACCCTGACTGTCGCGCGTCATGACTGCCTATACAAAATCGCTGAATGAGGGTTATGGGGGAGGGATGGGTAAAAAATTCTACCTAAATTATAATTATTGATTTTATTTAAAATAAATGGTTAACACGTTCTCTGCCGACGCGGTCAGTGCTGACCGACAGCGACATTTTCCTTTAGGCCTAGTAAAAAATACTGTTCTGTTTATAATAAGTCAAAATATTTTTTTTCTCATATGGTTTTATTTTCAATCCAAATGTATGTTGTTTTTAACAAAAGTCAATTTGAGCTATTATTTATGGAAATAATTAACGTCGGGCAGCATTGACCGACGCGGCCTATAGATCGAAAAAATCGACTTTCCGTTAGAGGGGGCCGCGCGGGTCGTGGTGTCAGGTCGCCTCCCGCGCTCCCGCGTTCACGCGCGCTATTCATTCAGTTGCCGCACTTGCCGCCCGCACCTTACGTTGAGAGTTGTGTTGCATTGCATTATTACATCGAACATTATATTTTACGATATCGTATTTTAATTGTCTTGAGTATTATTTAATTATCATTATGGACGAATTCGAAGATTTTGAGATTACGCAAGACATCTTAACACAAATAGACAATATAGAAATCGATCTTCTCGACAGAACTTTAAACCTAAGTTTAAGTTGTTGAGAATATCCAGCAAAGATCACTAGCTATAGTATCTACCTATATCTATGTACCTATCTGCTGTTATTAGTAGTGAAGTTGGTAGTGCGGCCGAACGCTCTGAAGGTGGCTCGCGACCCGCGCCATATTGTTTGTTCTCGAGTTATATTGTTCTGTAGGTTACCGGCTAAATTATACTTTTAATAAATTGTTTCTACTTTATCGTGTTAGTTTTGATCCACGGGCCCAATAGGTTATGGGCCCAGTAGGTTATAGTGTTTTAAAGACAAAACAGTGATAATTCGGACAGTAAAAGTGATAAAAACTAAAGTGACATTTGCTAGTGAAAAATTTTCATTGTGTTTGATTTTTTCGTGAATAGTTTCCTATTTGGACTTAAATGTACGCAGCGGTCAATAAATCATAAAAAATGACGAATACAAGTGTACGGATTGAGCTCCTAAATGGTGAAAATTATGATACCTGGAAAATTCAAATGAGAGCCATTTTGAAGAAAAATGACTTATGGGAATATGTCATTGGAGACATACCGAAACCGTCACTAAACGACCCAAAGATAGTTGAATGGACTAAATTGGATGGAAAAGCTGAATCAGACATCCTTTTAGCCGTTTGTCCGAGTGAATTAATAGCTCTCGATGGACTGGAGACGTCCAAACAGATATGGGATAAGTTGAAGTCAATGTACCAGTCTAGTGGACCGGCGCGAAAAGCGTCGTTACTAAAGAAACTAGTGCTAACACGTATGCAGGAAAGTGATGACCTGCGTAAACATATCGCCGATTTTTTCGATGCCGTAAAGAAGTTAAAAGAAATCGGCCTAGTGGTGATCGACGAGCTGCTTGCAATTCTATTGTTATACAGCTTACCTGACTCCTTCACCATGTTTCGCACGGCGATGGAATCCCGCGATGATCTACCATCTACCGAAATACTTAAAGTAAAGATAATTGAAGATTGTGAGGGCAGAAAGTCGAAGGTAGTAGATGAAGGCGCTATGTTTGTGAGAAAGAAAAATGAGAACCAGTCCAGTCAAAGTAGTTTCAAAAAGAAAATCGAGTGCTATCGTTGTGGGCGAAGCGGTCACTTTGCAAAAGAGTGTCGAAGTAAGTTTATTAAAAAGAAGCAGAGTGCTAAACAAGTAGAAGAGAAAGTTCAAAACAAAGAGAGCGGTAACCTAACTACAATGCTTTCCACTACCGAAGAGGTGATGTTAAGTGATGATCACAAGAGCAATATATGGTGTATCGACAGTGGATGCACAGGTCATATGTGTAATGAGAAACAGAATTTATTGGAATTCAAAAACATAAACTGTGAGTTGAATTTGGCTAATAATAATAGAACCAGTATAACTGGCCGTGGCAGGACTACAATAAATGTGGACACAGGCTGCGAAGAGCGCCGAATTGATATTGAAAATGTATATTATGTGTCCGACCTGCGCACTAACTTGTTATCAGTATCTAAGATGACCGATAAGGGATTTGAAGTTCATTTTACAAATAAAGAAGCGATTGTAATTGATAGTAAGAAGAAGGTTCATATGCGTGCCGATCGAGTGGGAAATTTATACCATGTGAGATTGTGTCAAAATAGTGTAAATAATATTGAAGAGCTGAAGAAGCCTATCGATATGTGGCACCAACGTTTAGGTCATTTAAATGAACGTGACTTAAAAGAATTGGCCAAGAGTGGGCTTGTACATGGTTTAACAATCAAAGATGATGAAAAATTGTCGAAATGTGAGATATGTGTAAGCGAGAAGCTAACATGTAAGCCGTTCCCAAAGAGTAGTGAGAAACGTACAAGTGACTTACTTGAGATTGTACATACAGATGTGTGTGGTCCGATGAGGCATGAGTCCTTTACAGGAAAGAAATATTTTGTTACCTTCATTGATGATAGATCTAGATGGTGTGAAGTGTATTTCATACGCAATAAGAGCGATGTGTTTAACATGTTCCAGATTTACAAAGCCGAAGTGGAGAACTTCACTGGCAAAAAGATAAAGAGTCTACAGTCTGACAATGGACGTGAGTACATAAATACTGAGTTTAATGATTTTCTGAAAAAGAATGGGATCATGAGACGACTGTCAGTACCTCATACGCCTCAACAAAACGGTGTTGCCGAGAGAAAGAATAGAACACTCATAGAGATGGCGAGATGTATGATGCGTCAAGCTGGTAGCCCTCCGGCGTTTTGGGCGGAAGCTGTAAATACGGCGAATTATGTGCGCAATCGATGCCCCACAAAAGCTCTCTCAAATGAAGTGCCATTTACTCTGTGTTTAATCTATATGCAGGTATTCGGTACGAAAGTTTATTATAAAGAAAAGGGAGCGAATAAAGGAAAGTTTGAGTCAAGTGCAGAGCCTGGCATATTTATGGGGTATGATGTGCAATCAAAAGCATATAGAATTCATAATCCTAGAAATAAGAAGATTATTGTATGTCGGGATGTGAAATTTATGAACGAGCCAGCTTTTAGACAAGAATACAAAGAAATACTTGATGAAGAAGAGAGTGAACAATTTACAGTAAGTCTAAACAAACCATCAGTAGATCAGAATGAAAAAGAAACTATGTTAGAAACAGAAGAAAAAATAGTAAGAAAATTTCCATCAAAAGCCACAAGATGTGGTGAACGGTTCACTGAGAACTTAGATAAAGAGGATGAAACAAAATCTGAAAGAGAAGTTGTGAAATTATCAAAGAAACGAAATGCTACTGTATTATGGGAAAGATTAGTTGAACCCTCAAAGAAAGGAAGAGGAAGACTAGTACGACTAAGAGATAAAAATGAAAATAAAGCTGTAGAAAGTGAAGAAGATGATAGCAATGATTCTTCTAATAATAATTCATTCTATGAATCATTATCTTCAGGAAATGATTCAGATATTCAAACAGAGTTTACAGCAGGGATTGTTACTATACAACCAATAACATGGTCAGAGGCAAAAATGACAGAAGATGTCGAAGGCTGGAAGCGTGCTTTAGAAGATGAATATTTAGCCCAGATTAAGAATGGCACCTGGGAAATTGTACAGAGACCTCATGATCGAAAAGTAATTGGAAGCCGATTTGTATTCTGTGTTAAAAACACAAATTATCAAGAGAGAAAGAAGGTGAGGCTAGTGGCTAAAGGATGTTCACAGAGGCCAGGGGAGGATTTTCATGAAACTTATTCCCCCGTTGTCAGATCTACGTCGATTAGATTACTGGCCGCCATAGCTGCAGAATATGGATTTGATATTCACCACATGGATGTAGTCACAGCCTACTTGAATGGACGTTTGGAGGAAGAAGTTTATATGAACGTCCCTGAACAATTAAGCGATGTTTTAGATAGAATACTCGCAAACCAAAAGATTGGATTAGCACATAAGATAGTTAAGGATAGTAATATATTAGAGACAGCTAAACGCTGGCAAAAGATGATGAATGAATCTGATGATTGTGTGTGCCTGTTAAAGAAGTCTTTGTATGGTTTGCGTCAGTCAGGGTTACAATGGCATAAAGAGTTAGTAAGAGTGTTAAAAAGATTAGGTTTTATAGCATTACCACAAGATCAGTGTGTCTTTGTAGCAAAAAGGAATGGAAAGATGATGTTGATTGCTATTTATGTTGATGATTTAATTCTTACGACAGATGATGATGAATGGTTAAATTCTGTGAAGAGAGAACTGTCTAAAACTTTTGAGATGAAAGATTTAGGTAAAATAAGTAATTGTTTAGGAATAGAGTTTAGTCGTGATACAGAGAATAGAGTATTTATGAATCAGAGGAGCTATATTGAAAAAGTGTTAGAAAGGTTCAATATGAGTGATTGTAAACCTGTCGTGACTCCTATTGATATAAATGTAAAGTTAGAAAAGCCTAAGTGTGTGAATGAAGATATAATGAGACAGTATCCATACCAAAATTTAATAGGTGCTTTGATGTTTCTTGCAGTGTCTACTAGACCGGATATTGCCTATGCAGTGAATTATTTGAGTCAATATAATACATGTTATGATGTTGAGACATGGAAGGCAGTGAAACGTATCTTACGCTATCTGAAAGGTACTTTGCAGTATGGTTTAATGTATGAGAGAACTGGGTTGCCTTTGTTTGGTGTAGTGGATGCTGACTGGGGTGCCAATATTATGGATAGAAAATCATATTCTGGATATGCATTTATTTTCGCAGGTGCGCCTATAAGTTGGGAAGCGCGAAAGCAGCGTACAATTGCATTGTCCAGTACAGAGGCTGAATACATGGCCCTATCAGAAGCAACGAAAGAGGCCATATATTTGCTAGATGTTTTGAGGAATTTGGTCGTCGATGAATGTGAGTCTGTTCCATTATTTATTGATAACCAGGGTGCAATAAAGTTGGCCCAAAGTAGAAATTACCGGCCGAGAACAAAGCATATTGATGTAAGACATCACTTTGTCCGAGATATGTGCGAACAGGGTATTATTGATCTGAGATATTTATGTACTGAGCGTATGCCTGCTGATGTCTTGACAAAAGGATTGAATGGTTTAAAACATCATGAATGCATGCATAACTTAGGTATGATATGTATGTGAATGTCAAGATGTTGCTTGTGACTTTGAGGGGAGGTGTTGAGAATATCCAGCAAAGATCACTAGCTATAGTATCTACCTATATCTATGTACCTATCTGCTGTTATTAGTAGTGAAGTTGGTAGTGCGGCCGAACGCTCTGAAGGTGGCTCGCGACCCGCGCCATATTGTTTGTTCTCGAGTTATATTGTTCTGTAGGTTACCGGCTAAATTATACTTTTAATAAATTGTTTCTACTTTATCGTGTTAGTTTTGATCCACGGGCCCAATATAAGTGATAATGAAGAAATTATTCCACCCCCCCGATCGAGCAATAGGCGCCTGCGGATCTTGTCTATAAGCGACGGAAGTGATGATGAAATTGGTGCCGCTATCCAAGATTTACAAAGTGCTTCATCATCTAAGTGGACAGATCCCAAAGGTAATCAACGGAATCTAATTTCTTTTACTGAATGTTGTGGCATGCCGGTTTCTATTCGCACATCTATGACTAATAAATCTCCAACTAATTTTTACGCACTTTTGGTGACGGATAATCTTTTACAAGAAATTGTTGAATGTAGGTACTAATGATTTTGCAATACATAAAATAACAAACACTGCTAATGCTTCAAGGAATGCAAGAATTCGCTTATGGTCTGAAACGAATCTCGCTGAGATGAAAAACTTTTTCAGTTTGATTTTGTTTATGGGTTTAGTAAAGCTTCCAAAACTTGCTGATTATTGGTCAATGGACGAAATCATGGGCCAAAATTTTCCTCGAACTGTTATGTCTAGAAATAGGTTTGAACTGCTTCTACAAATGATCCATTTTTCTAAAGATGATGATAATAATAGGTTGGACCGCCTTCACCGTGTTCAACACTTGCTAGATATGCTGAATATTAATTTTAAACAAAATTTTATTCCTGGTCAAGAAATATGCGTTGATGAAAGTATGGTTCCGTTTCGAGGACGCTTAGTATTCCGCCAATATAACAAACAAAAACGCCATAAATACGGAATAAAACTTTTCAAACTGTGTACCTTACCTGGTTATACATTCAACATCAATATATATGCTGGTAAACAAAATGAACAACAGAATGTCACCCCTCACAGAGTTGTGATGAACCTTTGCAAGGACTTACTAAATAAAGGGCATTCATTGTACACAGACAACTGGTACACAAGTGTACCTTTAGCCAGGGAACTTCTGCAAAATCAAACACATCTGATCGGAACTTTACGAAAAAACAGAAAGCATTTCCCTAAAGTTGTAGTTTCTACTAAGCTGAAAAAAGGCCAGTTTATACTAAAGAGAGTGATGATGGGATAACTGTTTTACGGTGGAAAGATAAGCGAGATGTATTGGTGCTTTCCACAAAACATTCAACACGTTTTGTTTCCATCACCAAAAATAATAAAACTACAATGAAACCAGCTATAGTCATAGATTATAATAAATCTAAGGGAGCAGTGGATTTAGCTGATCAGATGGCGGCATACCAGAGCCCATTAAGAAAATCCTTGAAATGGTACAAAAAACTTGCATTTGATCTTATTTTGAATGTCGCTATGGTAAATGCTTTAGTTTTGTATAAAAGCGTCACAAATAAATCCATACCCATTCTAGACTTTAGAAAAGAAATACTGAAAAGTTTTATGGCAAAGCCTTCAATACCCAAAGTGCCTTCAGGACGGACGACAAGAAGAAAGCACGTGCTTCAGAAAAAAGAAGGATCTTCTTTGAAGGTGCGTCGATCCTGTGTCGAATGTTACAAAAAAAATGCGTGCAATGGCTAGAAACAAGACTAAAAAAATACCTACTTTCTGTAACACTTGCCCTAATAAACCTTTTCTATGTGTTGAGTGCTTTGCCAACGTTCATACATAATTACCTAATATGCCATCTTTTATTACTGTTTTTTTTTTGTATAAGTACATAATTGTTTTTTATTCCTACCTGCTCAAAAGGTAAAGAAAATATTATGAAAAGATTTCCTTTTGATTGTGTTTTAATTTTAGTAATAAGATTTTAAAGAATTTTGTTTGTCAATAAACTTTTTTAACAGTAATTGTTGTTTTTCTATCGAACTTTGCAATTTTTTCAAAAACCAACTTGATATAGAGCAACTACAGGGCCACGCGGGTCAATGAATATGGGATTTACTTTGATAACATTCACCGACAGCCTGTAAGAACGAAACGCAAATCCTCGTAAAACGCGGTCATCATTGACCGACGCGGCCCGAACGGAAATTCTTGATGTCAACCAGCAATGACCGACGCGGCCTGAATAGGAAAATGCATTTTTTCTCTAGGCATAGAACGTGTTAAATAAAAATAGTAATAATATTTTTAGATACCTACTACCCCTCTTCTATAGCTTCTTACCTACTTCATTATTTGTAAGTTTTGCCAATCGCTTCGAGATGTTGCTCTAATTGCTCTTTTTGTCTGCGTTTGTCAACACTTAGTCATAGTTGAGGACTAAGGTTGAGGTGCTTAGTTTGAAACGATCTTTTTTACTCTGCTTTACAAGTTTGGTAATAGCATAGATTATACCAAACTATTAAGGTACATTACAAAAAATAGGTACCTACCACGTACTTACCCTACACGCATAATAATTGTCAGGCGGGTATTGAGTAATACAGGGTTTTTATTTACCACATGTTTACAAAAGCTTACATATTTTGCGGTATTCCTTTCAATAATAAAACAACAATAATATATGAGTAATTTAACAAATGAATACGCCTGTTTACTCCGTCGAGTTAGCACAACCGATATGTGATCCCTTAGATCATGTGATGTCCATTTGATTTATCCCTTAATACCGCTTTTTAAAAGTCAAATGAGCACATTATAGAGCATAACTTAAAATAATTGCACTTAAATTCTTCTTGTGTTTGATTAAGTGTCATTTTTTTTGTAAGTACCGAAAATATCTACTCTTCTTCTTCTTGAAAGACTATTATGAATACGTTGACAAATTGTGTCTACTCTATGTTTGGTTTGTTTCAAAGCAAAGTTTCGTGTTTGAAGTCCTGTGAAGTTAAAATGCCTAAACTTATGTAAAGTTCTATGAAACATTTCTATGCTCTTTTGTATGCACTATTATAATCACTACAGAAGATGACTAAATGCTAAGAAACATTTAAGACCCTAAAACACTGGGCCTTTGAAAACAGTTTAATTAATCTTACTAACATTATAAACGCGAAAGTTTGTATGTGAGTATGTATGTATGTATGCATGTATGTGAGGTTGTTACTCTTTCACACAAAAACTACTAAACCGATTGCGATGAAACATAGGTAGCATGGAATATAGGTAGCTGGGGGTCTGGATTAACACATATGCTACTTTTTATCCCGATATTCCCGCGGGAACGGGACTTACGCGGGTGAAACCGCGGGGCGCAGCTAGTTATCTAATAAAGGTTGCTGTTTCACAAGTTACACAATAAACTTTCTTTTCTTTCTAAGCTCCAGAAGCTGCTTGCCGAATTTTATGTATGTGACTGCAGTTTGTCGCATAACAGAGTACAATTCACATTATTCATTCGTAATTCTATACACAGTTTTACTCCATCCAAAGGTTGCCTGAAAGAACTCGTTCTCAGCAAAAAAAAACCATGATTTTCTTGTATCTTCTTCTCATCGGAGGTCGCGTTCCGAAGACACGATAGTTTAATTGACGTTTCTAAAAATATGTAATAATATTTAAAAGAATAAAATATTTTGATTTGGTTTGATTTGCTATAAGGCCGCCTATTTGTATAACTTAACTTTAAGCTTGTTTAGTATGTACTTTTTGTATAGTGTTTGTTGTGTTTCCTATGTATCTAGTATGTTGTCTAAATAAAGATATCTATCTCAAGTACTTAAAACTTCATAAGCATTCGACATCCAATCACTTTATCATTTAACATTCAACGGATAGTGGCAATGAATATGCGATGCAGTTGCGCAATCGATAGCTCAATCAACGGTTACGACGAATCCTAGAGCATCAGCAAACTAACTACGAAGTCGAAGAAACCATTCTATTTATAAATTCCAAACACAAACAACTTTTGGCCTACTTAAAGTCTGCAGGAAAACTATCCCTTGTTTAATGTTAAGGAAGGCTGGGTTCGAACCGGTCCCCTGTGTTGTGGCCAATAGGAACCAGTCGCAGTGGCCTACTTCGCAGGCAGGTGCGGCGCCGAGCCGTCTGCTCACGTCCATATCATCGAGTTACAATAGACACTGTATATTGGGTAACATAAGAATTGTTTTTGAATGAGCGTTATGATGTAAACATTGCCTAAATTTCGAATTTTGTATAGTGGATATCGATTTTTTAAATACTTATAAGTAAAACAATTAATTACCTACATCCTACATCAAAATCTTTTCTCTATCAGCATTTATTTGCCTAAAGGTGCTTCCTCACGGCAAGCATTCTCGTGTACAGTTTTTTTTAAATTTTTTAATAGGCTAGCATTTAACGTTACCTAACCTTACAAAATCGAGCATTACATACAGTGCGCACCTTGCAAGACGAATCTATAATATTACATTACAAGTGAATGCTCGGGAACACCTTCATTGAATAATTTTAGACAATGCATATCTTAAGTTATTCAATGAATCTTTAGCATAACAGTGCCTACAAGGTTCCTACGCTACTCCATTATTTGTGAAGATAAACAATATAAATTTTAAACAATCAGCTAACTAACATCTTGCTACTCATCAATACATTCCTCAGCAATGATTAGTTCAAACCTACACTGAGCTAGCTAACTACTATAGATCTTAATAATTACGTCATAAATAACACATTCATTATAATAGATTTAACCATTGGTTTACTCTTAACTTTATTCACTTCTTAAGGGAGGTCATGGTTTCGAATCCCGGCTGACGGCGGCGCACTAACTAGTATCTTTTTCCTTGCAAAAAGTTAAGTGCCTTAAAAACATCGCTCTAACGGTAAGCGACATATTGTTCAGTGTTTTTTTCTGGCCATGGCTAACTAAGTTGGTAGATTCGAAAAGGTGCTGGGCAAGCCAACTCCACCTAACAATATCCGGAGTACTACAGCCCCATAAATAGCATGGATTAAAAGTTGCTTGCGCTGTATAAATCATCTAAAATTTAAGATGATTAAGACTAATAATAAAGATCTTAATAATCACATAAAGGGTACATAACATAACACATTCATCATAATAGATATAACCATTGGTTTAGTGAAATAGTTTAGATTGAAGATGCGTAGGACAATACTCTATTACTCAGCCCATATCGTCTGTAATTTGAACTGTTAAGTCATGCGAGTTCACTGGCCTTATCTAATTGGTTATCAATTAGTATATTAGGTATGGTCATAAAGGGAGTAGGTATGCCGACTACTAGTAGGTAAGTACTCGACTAACTATTTACTCAATTATCAATTTTCTCACCGTTTGTTGTGGAGAAGTCTACTAGATATATATTTTCGATTTACGACTTAAATAAGTTAGATTTTTTCGCATCACAACTTTTTCTAATAACAACTACTACAACCAGATATTTTCTCACTATCTATCTTATTGATTCTTATTCTTTTCGCGCACTTAGTGGTATGGCTCATTCTACTTTATATGCGTCTTTTTTTTCGAACAGTGATGTGGTTTCCCTATAGGGTTAAGAGTGTTTAGGTTGCTCTACTAAGGCAAAATATCTTATAGACTCAACCACCTTAATCAAAGATAATAACTTGAATTAAAACAACTTGAACTTGACTTTTCGTGCCTTTCTTTATTGATATAAAAATTATTTAATTAATTTTATAGTTCACTTTCATTAATTAAAATATAATTAAAATCCCACCATATTCGTTCCGCCTACAAAATAATGCCCGGTGTTAAAATTCAATATTATAAATTGCATAGCGACCTTACAGTCCTAATTAAGAGTTAGGATAAAGATGTTTCTGTGGGTAGTTGCATCCTAATAGAGATACTGTGACTTACCAAGGTCGTGCGGCGAATATGTGCATAGTTTCGATATTAATGATTTCAGTACTAGCATCGCTGCGAAGGGCCAACTAATAGGTAAACTGAGGTACTAGATTCAAAATATTCAACCACGAGCTCTTAAACCAGTCTTCTTCTTCTTCTTTTCGTGGAATGGTGTGACTCACTTTGTGTTAAAGTTGTCAGGTCCCGACAAGGATCGGAGATAACAACCGGGACCAACAGCTTGACGTGCATGCCTTCCGAGGGCACGTAAATTACGAAGGACATCGATAAAGTGTTTTTGTGCCACAAAATTATCCAAGTATGACCGCGCCAAGCGTTGATTAGCCCGCACTACCATTCAAGACCGGCAGGTGCTGGTAGGGCTAATCAGCTCAGCTTGCCAGCGAGCGCTTCTGTTTTATTTGTTAGTCTTGTACTGATCCCGGACGGTGCTCTTGGGAGTTGCCTTACGGTACAGCGGTAAAAATTTTCAACTTATCTTTAAGCTTATACTCACAGCGAACGTAAAATTAGCGTGGTATTTACAAAACAAACGGCAAAAGTAAACAAATAAAAAGTTTCATAGAGGCATTTTGGAAGTAAGATTTATGATTCAAATCTTTTTTCCCACGTTCAATAAGTGCTAGATCTCGTATAATTACAGGGAAGTTTTTACTTTCAATTTGCTATTTCTACGTGTAATTCTTGTTAGGTAATTCTTACATGCAATGTTACCAATTTTATAACATTTCATAACGCAAAAATATTGTTTCGAGTTTTCCGTGAGATTCTCAGAAGTCCGTGTTACGAAAGATGCGCAACATTGCCCATCGGGTAATTAGTACTGGCATCAGACCTAACAATCCATTATCTGCAAACGTAACTGACTCACGCATTTTACACCAAAAGGAATGTGGAGCAGTTGCGAATAACTGTTACGATAATATTACTAAACTAAGTTAACTACAAATTCCTTTCGTATTTCTTCAGAATAGTTAAGGTTATTCTTATCTAGACATGTATTTTCAACATAAATATCTGAGTAAAAGGACGAAATTTGCGTCAATTGCAAAATCACTTGTTAATTTGCCTGTCGCCTTGTTTAGCCAATCGACATAGTATGAATAGTATATAATTTCCACGTCGTTCATAAAGAGTAATACTCCGATTAAGAGCTCCAATTTTTTTAGGTAAATTGACTATTTAAAGCTTCTATTGTTATAATCTTTTATAAATAAAAAAGTGGAAAGCTTGCTGAAAATCCTTATAGGTGAGCTAACAACGAAAAGGGGAAGTCTTGCATAGTTAAGTTAAGCAATGTACTCTATTTTTTTTTAATATGAAATTTTAAATTTGTCTGACAGAGACAAAGCATTGCATTATAAATTAATTATTCACGACCTACCTACATCGTTTATTTTTGTTTTGATCATCAATAAGTATCTACCATCGAGGTCGAGGGCTATTATTTGTATGAATAAGAATAAGAATAATTTATTGAATTGCTCTATGCATTTGCATAGAGTTATTAAATCCAAAATACCTAATCACGGTCAAAAGTACTTACTTACGACGACGGGAGTAGTGAAGAGCGTGAGTGACATGCACAGACGCACGCACAGTGCCGTGGGAACACATGGATAGCGCGCACCAAGGCTGTTCATTGAATTACAATCGATTGTTTACACTTCCCTGTACTTTTTGACTTACAAACTTACAAAGTTGTTTCATGTGAACGTATTGATGGCGTGTCTCGGATAGTTAGATTCTAAATCGATTCAAATTGAACAAGTAGCTCTGTCTGTGCTTTGAATTTCTAGTGAGTTTTGTTTATTTCTGTGGCTCTCGACGTTGCGTATTGCGTAACCCACACGACAGTTAGTTATATTATAATATAACAGAACCTAATCTATTAAAATAATCATCTCAAACTTCAAGTAATCAGTATTTAAAAAAAACTTGACGAATTGATTTTCTTCCTTCGGGTTTTGGAAGTCGGTTAAAAACGGCCCTGCCCACTATAGCAAATAATAGGGGTTAAAGTATGAAATTGCCGTTTTATTGCAATAGGTTCTTTGAATTGACATAGAATCTTCATGGTTTGAGGTTTTCGAATGAAACTTTTTTCAAATGGTTTCTGTGATGTTCTTTTTTTAAAAAATGTGGAACATTTGAATATCGACTTTCAATTGTTTTTGTTATTTAATTTAGACAAGAAAGATGGATACTGCGAAAATTCGAGTGATTTTTGAATACGAGTTCCGACGCGGACCTAACGCGGCAGAAACAGCCCGCAATATCAATGCTGCGTTTGGAGAGGGGTCTACTAATGAACGCACCGTGCGATTTTGGTTTAAACGCTTTCGTGATGGAAATTTCGACTTAAAGAACGAGCCACGAGGAAGACCGCCCACACAGGTGAATAACGATGAATTAAGAGAGATAGTGGAAGCCGATCCTAGTCAAACTACCCAGGAATTAGCGGCATGGTTTAACGTTACCTTACCCACTTTATTGACTCACTTGCGTCAAATCAATAAAATAAAAAAATACGAAAAATGGGTGCCTCATGATTTGACTGATCTGCAGAAAGAAACGCGTGTTGAAACTTGTGTTGCCTTGTTGAACCGGTACAGAAATGAAGGAATATTGGATCGAATGTGATGTGATGAAAAGTGGATTCTTTATGATAACCGGAAAAGAAAAATGCAATGGCTGACCCCAGGTCAAATGCCACAACAGTGTCCTAAAGCAAAACTTACCAATAAAAAGGTAATGGTAACTGTTTGGTGGTCTCAGCATGGTGTTATTCACTATAGTTTTCTTCGATCTGGTCAAGCAATTACGGCAGATGCCTATTGTGCCGAACTCCGAACCATGTTGACAAAACTAGCAGTAAAACAGCCCCGACTCATGAATCGATCTTCACCATTATTGCTCCACGACAACGCGAGACCTCACACAGCACGAGAAACCATTTTGACCCTTCAGGAACTGCACTTAGAAACCATTCGTCATCCTCCGTATTCACCAGACCTTGCTCCAACGGACTACCATTTTTTTCGTGATTTGGACAATTATCTACGTGACAAGAAGTTTTCTTCCCAGGAGGCAGTACAAAATGCTTTCACACAGTTTGTGCAGTCTAGATCGTCGGAGTTCTATCGCAAAGGCATTAATAACCTTCCCATTAGATGGCAGCAATGTATAGATAATAATGGCAACTATTTTGATTAAATAAATTTGTTAAAAATTTAAAAAATAAACAATTAAGATTTTCAGTACAAATCGGCAATTTCATACTTTAACCCCTAATATTAATTTTAGCAATTTTCAAGCAGATCTGTTTAGGCCCTGGTCATGCTATACGCTTTTATGGCTTGACCTCTAGGCATAAAGCTCACAAGCATAAGTTGATTATTATGATCCACAATTTTCCAAATTAGTTGGTAAAAAATGCCATTTAAGGCAGTATTTTAAGAAGTGTATATTTATAAATGTCGTTGTTGTATGTATTGTCACGGCCAGTGGTAGACATATGAGAAGCATCAAGTCAAGGCTGCAATATGAGATAAAATACTTATATTGAATAACACATGTAGGCATACCTTTTGTTATGCAGCCAAAGGTATCTATTGCTGTCCAATATTATAGGTAAAGAGGAAAGATTTATTTGTTTGTAACGAATAGACTACGAAACTACAAGTCAGATTTTAAAAAATCTTTCACCAATAGAAAGCTACATTATCTAAGAGTAACATAGGCTACTTTTTATCCCGTTGTTCCTCCTACGGTATCGGTTCTTCCGCGGTTGAATCTGCAGCTAGTCTATATAGACTAGCTGCAGATTGTCCTCTCTATCTTGTTTTGTATATACTTATACTGAAGGAAGAGAGGACAAAAAGTTCTTGAAAGTAGATGAAAGTAAAAAGTGGTGGGGAAAATTATATATTTTTAAAATTCATGTCTGTCAGTCTGTTTATCTATTTCTCTGTCTGTTCCTTATACAATTAAAAACTACTATTCCGATTGAAATCTGGTTTTCAATATTGGATAGTTCTATTTTCAAAGAAGGTCGTAGTATACTTTGCATCGAAATCCAATTAGTAGAACCCGAGTAATGAACGAATAAGTCTTGTGTAACCGCTCGAAAACCGCTCGGCCGCCCGCGCCCGTGACAAGTGACAACGCGTTTTTCACTTCCGCGGGTGAAACCGCGGGGCGCAGCTTACTATATGGTTACAAATTCTAATATCTATACTTACATCTAGAATACAAATAAGTCTCTCTTGTTATCTATACTGAAATCAATAAACCTCATAAGACACTTCACAACCTTTATATTATATAGGTATCTGTAAAAAAACATAGGGGTCCAGTTCCTTCTTAACGTAAGGAACCCTAATATCAGTTTTTATACTGACTAGAGGTTAAAGTTTTAACAAAAAAAGAGCGGAAATTAGCACAATGACTTGTCGGGAGTCTCATTCTTCTACAGTTCAATGGATTCGTGACCCATGTGACGTGAAAAAACAGGCGCCAAAAAATAAAAAAAAAGCAAATTGTAAGGAATACTTTAGTAGCATTTAGTGTATGAATGAAACATTGCATCTTTAATGTCATATTCTTAAACACAACTATTGTTCAGTCTAGCCGTTTGGTTCGTCTGGTTCGTTTAAAACCATGAATAAAACGCGATTCAACCCGATAAATAAAGTGATTTAGAGTCAAGCCGCTTGTTTTCTACTAGGCTGAGTTCTAGCTAACCAGTATGACTAGTCGTACGACTTACGCGACTCTTCTTTAGGGACAGGAGACCATTTCTCTTTTTCATAAAAAATATAATGTTAGGAAGTAATTAGTTATGTTATAGAGTTGTTACTAATTTACTTTTGGTCACGGACTTGAAATGGTGTATTTTTAAATTCGTACAAAGACACCAAGAATTTTCTCGGATATCTGACAAATAAAGACCACCTAGTTCAGTTCTAGTTGAACTATTAGATTATTATTTTTTTCACAGATAAAAATATAAGTTTATTGATTTCTACATGTCATGTCGCGAAGTGTTTAGAGATATTAAACCATAGAAATAGTACAGTAATTACTAGAAAGCTTACGTCGTCCAAAAAACGGTTCTGCTTGATGTTAGAGAGACCGCTGTCTGTCCTTTTTCCACTATAGTGTTCGACGGTTAGTTAGATAAGGACAGACTGGATCGAACTGGGTTCGACAAGACCGTTTTGATATATCAAAGCAAATACTACCTTAATCTTAAAGAACATGATTGAAATTGATATTTCAAAAGTTGTCAAGTGCACATTCTTTTAGAAGCAAAGACGGCGATGTAACACGTCTCTGGCTTAAACTTTTATTTAAACAATCGATTTTAATAATCCGTTACAAAATAGTTCTGCGAGACATCTGGTCACACGGGCCCAGCCGAGGGTTAGTTTAGCGGGTGGCAACATTAAATACAAAATTTAACTATTCTGTGCCCCTTTAAATTTGAGGTCGTAAAAGTTTTATTACTACAATGATGTGTTTACGACTCTCTATATTTTATTTCTCTCTGATGATTTTTTTTGTAATTTAATTGTTAAGTAAGAAATTGGATTTATCTACCGGAAAGCTGATGTTCAGTACATCTCGTTAATCGTTGGAAACCCGTTGGATTTTATTAGTTAAATAATAGAGCATAACAATAATATTTTTTACTCTAGCTTTGTAATTTAACGCTTTTCTCATAATAACTGACCTTTTTTTCAACGTTTCTACACTTGGATTAGCCATCCCATTTAAAGAAAGGCTTGCCAAATATTTGCAAAAATGAATACCTAAGGCGTTAGTGCCCGACTCCCCAAAGATGCATGTTCGAGTTGGAAGGCATTTCTTTAATTTTTTAATATAACTGAAGTTACTCATATTATCTGTGGCACAATAGGTAAGTCTGAATATCTAATATTGACGCAGGTTCCTTGTTTGATTTCTCCTATAAGGGCAACACAAGATCAAAAAACGCACATCCCTGTTGGATTCATCGAAAATCGATGATTATTTTCTGACGCAATATTTATGAATATTTTCGTTCAAAGCCTTTGTAGATGATATTAATTTCTACATTTTAGTGTACCTAGATTCAATGCAAAATATTCTTTAATAGTTTCGAAGCTTCAGCATATTTTAGATAAAAAAGTATAATTTTATGTATAGAATCATAAACTGGATATTTATTATGAATACGGATTTTTTAAAGTCCATCAAGTGTTTTCAAGAAAATGTCTGTCCAAACCCTAAATTCCGGATTAAAAAATACTGTTGACATTCGAAACCGGCTACCTACACGAAACCTTCGGCGGTAAAAGGTAAAAATAAATAATTAATCATCCCCAGCTTCGATTACAAAAAAGTGGTTTGATGATAGATTATCGCTTCGGTGGTTATTAGAGTTACCGGGGATATATCAGCTACCTGTGTTTTTAGAATTTTAAGTTTTGTATTTCGTTTTAAAATTGATTTTTGATAACTTTTAGGACTACGACCTTGGTTATATAGTAGAAATTATAGGTTGCGTTAACTTGCTGAATGGCACGAAACACCTATCACTCTGTTTATTAAGTCTTTTGTACTATAAAAAAACTACAATATAAATATTGTAGTTGAAGTCCATGTGGAACTTATAAGTAGGAAGCACTGTATGTGGGAAGAGGTTTTTTTAAGTCGGTTTTAAAATTTTTAATTTTATTTCACCCTTTTTAGTGTAGGTAAGGTACCTACCTACTTTCGACTGCCAAAAAAATCAACAAAATTTAACCGTAAGTTTAGTAATTGAGGAGTAAGCTGATGAGAAGGTGGTTTCAAATGCCTCATCAATCTATACCAAGTCCTTTAGGGGCCGATTCTTTTTAGTAGATTTCCACAAATGAGTAATTTACTGCGTTCTGGAATGCTATTCTGTCCATCATTCCGAAGATACAAATCAGATCCTCACCAAATGGTAATCTAAACCAGACCGTTGACCACTTCGCCAAAAGAACTATAACACTCCAAGGCAAAATTAAGAAAGTGCTTGTACTGAGGAAGTATGAGGAAATATTCTACTCGTGTTTCAACGGCACGCTGCATATACAAGGTGTAACGGGTATGGCCCTTTTAATCCGAAAGGGGGTTGTTCTAGACGTCTAGGCGAACAACTTTTGTTTTACGACTTTTGGAAATACGAAGTACATTTCGAAAATTATGGTGTAAAGTTTGCTTGAAAATCAGCTGTTTCTGAGAGTTCGAGGTCATTGACCTTATGTTGTCCTTTTATTTAGTTTAATGGTTTACAATCAAAACTTCAATTACCTTTATTTTCAAAAGCAGCTGTTTTTTACCCGACTGCGCGACGCAAAGGAGGGTAATGTGTTTAACGGTCTATGTATGGATGTATGGATGTTTATACATATGTGGCGTTCTAGAGGCCAAACGCGTGGACCGATTTTGATGATTCTTACGTCAATCGATTTGTCTTAATCTGGCGAGTGTGACTAAAGATATGACAGTAATCCAAATTAACTTTTGTCAAAACCAGACGCCATATTGTCAAAATTAAAAAATCCAAAATCGTCAAAGTATGTCAGGATGGGTAATAGGTTTTTAAAAATAAATATTAGTTTTCTTTCACTATTTTTCATTATAAAGAACCGTTTAGGAAATATAACGGTTTAAAGTTGATTTATAATTAGGTATTGTTGCTTTTGTTACGTAGTTACGCTTAGAATTATCAAAGTATAAACCGTGATGGTACAGGTTAGGTGACAGAAATTTATTAATATAAACTAAAAAAAAAATATTTACATAAATTGAACCTACCTACTGAATAAAAGCCTAATAACACTTAGGTACTTACTTACCTATAAACGTTCAAAGAATAATAATAAATTTAAACAATAAATAACTAAACCCTAACTGAAAAAGAATATATATATATAAATAAAGTTGGAACATTAAGTACCTACTTTCCTACTTAATTATAATATTAGTTATCTACTGAATAATCTACAGTATACATTATAACCCCCTAATGAAATGAATAGATTACGAGACTTACCTACCATCAATAAATGAAATTAACTAAAAAGCGTAAAATAAAAAAAAATATTTATAAACAAACAAAAAATCCGACTGCGTAAAAACTCGATTAAAAAATACGCATAGAAACAACAAAAAAACCAAAAAGAATAAAACAAGCCCAGTAATTTGAAATTACGCTAAGTAATAATAGTTTTGTAAACGATACACACAGAACACATAATAAATGAGTAAAAAGTGACTCACAGTCGGGACCCATTGGAAAAATTAAATTGGTAAAATGAAAGGGTCCCGACTGCGAAAAAGCAGCTGAAAGCAGTTTTCAGTGAAACATGATCTCAAAATATTCAAAAACAACTTAGGATTTCCAAAAGTCGTAAAACAAAAGGTGTTCGCCTAGACGTCTAGAACAACCCCCTTTCGGACTTGTACCATACCTGTTATAAATTGTATAGCAGTTTTTTTAAACAATAATTCCTAAGTATAGATTCTATCTTCATTACATGTTTAAGCGTAAAAACAACTAATTCGCATCACAAGTTAAGCATGAACTGCTTAGCAACAATGAGCTGTAATTTATTCATTCGCAGTGATTCACAGAGTGGTTCATCAAATTCGACTTAATACATTGAACTCTGCACTTCGATTAAATCAAAAACGAACAATTTATAAACGGCCCGAATATAAACTAACTTAAACATAAAATAAAACACCTGTTGCGATCGATGTTGATTTCTGAGAAGGATCATCTTAGTGTTGATAAGTTCACACTTCTCAACACATCAATCTTTCTTAAAATATCAAGATTTTGGCTTCTCTGAAAATTTACCTAGAGTTTTTTATCTTGATCCCAGTTTGTCAATTTTATAGAAGAATTTTAACAAAGGATTTTAAACCCTATTGTTAACGATGTAAAGTTGATATTGATGTAGATAGTTTCTATCTTTTTAACTTCAATACTTCACCCTTAAATCCTTGGGAACTATGGGAACTCTGTCCCCATTCCTTAAAATTACAATAAACTTGTTTAAAAATCTTTTGAATCTTGTTTTTCTGAGGTAATAAAATTTTCATCCCCTTTACTGATCGGTTTACAGTTTAAGGTCGAATTTTATTACTAAAGTTAGTGACATACCTTAACATTAAAATCTATTAAACTTTGAACTTTACTACCCAAAAACTTTCCTTGGTAATACATCTTACAGAACGTTAGAGAATTCTTAAAAGCTTTGAGTAAAAGCTGTGCTTAAAATTGTTCCATTTATGTTACTTCTGCTTTGGCTTCAAACATAAAATTAAAGTCATAACTTATCGTATTTTTTTGGTCGTAAATTAGAATCAAGGAACTGTGTAATACCTACCTATTTCTATACATTAAACCATAGTCAAGTAGAATAGTACGTACCTACTTACATTTGGGTTAAAACCATCTTGTAAGATTTTACTTGTTTCAAATCATGGTAGCAACCAAAATCATCAGTATACAAAAACCTACTTAAAACCTATAAGCGGATCCAAAACATTTTAAACTCACATTGAAATTTTAATATAAGTACATTGAAAATATTGATTGATGAAATAAACAAGGCATCCGATGCGCGAAAGCAAGGCTGACGTACTCTATTTCCGTGCGCTGAAGTCTTTTTTCAAGAGATATTTTTTTGTACATTCGTTCCCAAAGAAATATGGTAGAACGGCATCTGAGCCCAATGCGTCATATTCCCAAATCAAAGAGTTAGGTGTAGGGTAAAGCTACCTCACCACAGTATAGCGTCTCATTCAAACACTGATATATTACTTTCGCCCTTTCAGACACAAATAAAATTCAACCCTACCTCTCAAATAAAAAGATCGCAATTGACAGGACAGAAAATTAAAGTATGTCCTTCAAGACACGTACTGATTCCAGTTGCTTATTCAGATGTCTCCCCTACAGTTCATAAATTAAGCTTAAGGGAGATTAAAATATAACCTGTGAAAGCTTAAAGTGCATTTGTTAAGTTCATGTGTCAGTAACTACATTTTTTGAGGTACCTTTATTTTTATATAGGTTTTTTTATTAGTCATAAAACTATTGTCGATTTACAGCAGTTTTAATTTTAGCTAGGTAGTAGAAGTATTTAAATAATACTGGCTTCATTTTTATAACATGATTTCGTCTTATTTTATTATAATCCCGAGCATGGTAAATATTTATTTGTTCTCTGTGAAAAATACCAGAAAACAAACAACACGCTAGAGCAGAGATTTAATTTGGTTAGTGGTGGTCGACTACTCTAACCAATGGGATATTTTCATTTTACGAATGCAAAAAGGATACCTGTCTCAGAACTCAGAATCTTAGAACAAAAAGGTAAACATACAGCTGTCAGCTTATTGCTGGAAAACGTTAAGTCTTTTCTATCTGTCACTTTACGAATTGTGATTGATTCTTAAATGTATTTAATGATCATGTTCATTTCTAAGAAGATATTTATTTTATTTATTTACGTGTAATATAGGTATATATATATTAATATTATATATGTAGTAATATGTATATATAATTTATAGTTTTAATTGTTTTTAGATATATATATTTCACTTAAGTACCTTTTTCCTGTGTAAACACCCTACCTTTCACCTATCTTGACTTCTGGTCCATCCAAAGGTTGCCTGGAAGAGATTGCTTTAAGCGATAAGGCCGCCCATTGTGCCACCTATTTTTAAGTTTTGTTTGTTTTCTTTGTACGTAGTACGTATTTGTATTTGGTGTGTAATACAGAATTTATTCATTCATTCTGTCTTTAACAAAGGAAAAAAGTAAATAAAGAGCTGTCACTTTCAAATAAATGTATGAGATATTGATGAGATGAGATTACATTTTAAATATTCAACATTTAGTCTGTTACATTTCAAATAACAGACTAAATGTTAATAATCATTTAGTTCAGTTCATAATAGACACAAACAACGCACGCAATAAAACCAAAAGACTATCGAAATTTACCTCAGTTTTTCGAACCACAACCACAAAGTACACAACAACAGCTAAACACCTCTTCGAAGTGCCACAATCGATCAACGTCTACGGAGCCAGTGGTCTAGAACGTTTAATAGTATTATGAACAACCGCGGCCCAAATATGAGCCCGAAGGTGCGCCCTCATAACTGGGTTACTGGCTTACTGTAATTAGGCTTGTGTGCCGATAGAATTACCCTCGAGGTTCGATGACTTCAGAGTTTGTTAAACACATTCGTGTTGGTAACGAAGTTAAAGTTTCTACTATTTGTTGCTCCCACTAGCCCTATATAACTAGGTCTCACGATCGTAACCTATAAGACTTATTTATTTTTCGTTTTTTTTTGTCATGGCATCGATCTACGATGCTGATAAAAATAATATTAACTATGGCTATCGGGCAAAGGCATATTTGAAAATTCTTTAAATGTATTTGCATAATTCTAGATAGGTATTACTTTATGATATCTTACAGTATAATTGTTATTTTTTTTAATTGTTAAAATATATTTCCTTGCTAAAAATATTTCTAAGTTTAAAATGAAAAATTTAAAATTTACCATTTTACACTGAGATAATTTGGTGTCAAATAATATCTACCTAGACTTCATTTTTTTAATTGAATGCAACCATTTGTCACTTCTCTCTTTAGAAATAGTCAAATACAAGGAACCAAAACGTCAGATTACTCTGAAATTAAAAAACGTACTACACTTCATATAAAAGAATTACTGAAACGATCTAAAACAAAATAAGCAGTTCATGATTTGATGTTTTAATGAATTTAAGTTTGTTTGTGGATTTAAAACTCTAATGGATAATTCCTGTTGATTCAATCACAGATCTACTAAAGGTCACAGGTAGGTGAGTGGGTATGTTTGTACCACCCGAAATTGAGCTCATTACCATTGTATCGAACGCTCATTGACTTTCGATTGTGACTGGCACCACCACACAGTCACTTCCAGCAAGCTTTGAATGCAAAACCATGGCATAACAGGCTCTATTCTAAAGAAATAAGAGTGAGAAAGTTTGCAAAAATGATCGTATTTGTTCTACGGATAAAATGATGCAACGATGTAGTATTATGTATTGAGGACATGTTTCCTTATAGCTCCTTTCAACGCTAAGTTAATAATACAGTTGGTTGAGAAGATCGGTGTACTGAAATATAAGATCGTAAACTATAGCCGATTTCCAATTTATTTGACAACTAGCAAAACCGGCGCCATTTTGTATCGCCATCAAAAAAAGCTTGACACTGGCAACACTTTGTGTTGTCTTAATTTACCCTCGTTACTGGAGAGAAAAAAAAACAAAATTCATGGTATTTCGTAAATTTGTTTTTTTATTGCTCAAGGCATATTTACTAGAAATATTTTTAAGGGAAAAATTCATCTTCAAAAATTCACTTGCGGCGAGATTTGAACTCGCGTCCCTGGATCAATATTCCAGTGCCTATACCGCTCGGCCACGCAAGTTCCTATTGATCCAGGGACGCGAGTTCAAATCTCGCCGCAAGTGAATTTTTAAAGATGAATTTTTCCGTTAAAAAAATTCATGGTGCCTGGTTTTTATAATATTTTTGAAAATGAAATCCAGTTCTTTTGTTACAAGATGTAAATACTACGAGAAAATTATTTTTCTAATAATTTCAACAATTACCGTCCATCACCTTCCTAACTGAAATTCCTCTTGAATAACCAACTGTATTGGATAACCAATATATATATATATTAATATAATGGGTGAAAGTGAAAGAAAATCCGTTGAGTAGACAGGTCGACAGACATTACAAAATTAAATAGAAATGATTTATTTATCCAAATTCAATTCAATACGTATCTTCCAAACAGTTACCTATCCGATTAAAAATTAAGATTTTTATATCTCCACATCCCATCTTCAGCCGTGCTTTATCGACGAAACCTTTAGATATACCAAAATAATTAAATTTTGAATAGCAGGGAGTTATAATTAGAATAGATTACGATCTAGGAAACATAAATCTCGCATTAAATGAAGGAGCTTCTTTTAAAACACTTAAAAAGTTATATATATGTATTATCGAATATATTCGTAAAGAAAGGAGGATATCGACCGATATGAGATTAAAATGATAACATACCTACTTCATTCAGGTTTCAATAATTTAATTTGGTATTTGAATAATTTAAGAAAAAGCAGACCAGGTCGGACTCGCGCACGAAGGGTTCCATAGCATTATCATATAAAACCAAATTTGTTGTTAAGTAGCCCAACTTTAAATATTTATAAGATTCGATTCTATAACTTTTTTTTTTAATCTATTTAATAAAGAGCTTAAATAGATTTAAAAAAAAAAAAAAAAAAGTTATAGAGTCGTCTTGATCAACCAACCACCCTCAACCACCAACGACCAACGTCAACCTTGAAAAAACCAAGTCTAAAGTTGGCGAAAGCTCGGTTCGTTTAAAAATCATGAATAAAAACGCGATTAAACCCGGTAAATAAAGAATTTTATTATGCAAAACCATTACAGTTTACGCTTAGTATTTGCTAAGCTCAGTCTGAGCAAAAGTCAAAATATGCACTATAGAAATCAGCCTTAGTAAAAGGATCACGTTTTTACCCTTAGCGTACGGAACTCCAAAAAGAATTAGATAAATTCAACAACTAATGAATTTAGTATTCCGACAGACGACCGGCGCCATCTGAGTCACAACGTGACACATTTAGGCCATTGCAGTGATACACGAAACCCCTATTTTAACTTTATCAGACTTCACTAAACACTGCTTGTTCTCTGAACAACCAGCTCACAATATAATTTAACAAAACCAGCAGTGTAGGATGAACGTTTGCATCACGCCGGGAGGGACACCACGCATTGAAATATTTTTAGAATATATCTTCAGTTAGTCATGAGCTCAATGCCCATATTTACACGTCATGCAATATACCCGCAAATGTCATAACAAATTACATACAACCATCAAGGGTCCATTAAAAAATGATTAAAAAAGCAATTTGCAGTAACGATTCTCATAGTTATAATATAATGTAACATTGTATAACCTAACCCATAGCAAAGGGTCAATAGTCATCAAGTCAACACCTGCCGATCTTGAATGGTCGTGCGGGTTAAGCAACGTTGGACGCGGTCAATACTTGAATGGGTGACCGATAATGTGTGTGGCAAAAATATCATTTTCTCGAGCCAATCTGGGCTTCGGAAGGCACATTTTAAGCAGTTGGTTCCGGTTGTTATCTGTGATAGCAGTCGTTAGGTCAAGTTAGGGACCTTAGTGCGACACTTTACACTCTAACACTAGGTGAGTGAGACACACCAATAAAAGTAGAAGAACGTCATCGCTGATAGTAGAGCGTTGATAGGAGATCTTGAATTCATGTATGGGCCTTGGCATAGTCGGCGGCAGACATCTATATATTTTCAATGTCTTGTCGAAATCAGAAATCTATTATTTGGATATTTGGATGCAACAAATTCGAATACTCGTATACTATTTGTTCCTCGTAAAATACAGAAGACCTAAATAAACAAAAAAATATTCTACTGTGCCAAAGACGTTACTATTCCCACAGGATCGGTCCCCATATCATCAATTATTTATTTATCTATCCAGTGGATGTCTGACTACAGTAGAAATTGCCAGGCACTGTGCAGTACATTGCTGCTTTGACGTAACGTGGTTATTACCGGTGCTCACCTCAAAGCTGCAGTGTACTGCATCCTGCCTATCGTTTTCCACTGTTGTCAGACGTCAACAGATAGATAATATGGGTACGAGACTTGCACGGGTGAAACCACGAGACACAGCTAGTTTTGCCCGACTAGAACATTATAAAGAAGGGTATATAATGTTTTTTTTTAAATAAATTTAGGTATTTTGCAACTAACACAATATGCACTTATATACTACTTAACTTCTTTAACTTCAAGGTTAATTGGGTATTATATTATCCAATGTTATCGTAAACAGTTTACAATAACAGCAAACAATGCAAGGGCTAATAAATACGTATTCTTATACTTACAGTTTACTCCGGTTTTCGCTATGCTGATATAAAATTAAATTCATTGTATGACTTACCTATATTTTAATTTTTTTTTAGTGAAAATGTTTTTGTTCCAAAATTCAATGCTCCTTGAATTTGCGGGACTCCTGCGGGACTTGAACCGACATCCTATATTCTCTATTTTTTATTTTTGTTTGTTGCTTTTTTATTGCATCGCCGGCAACATCAGGATCAAAAGTAACCTATGTCCTTTTCAAAGGTCCCATTTATCTCTACACCGAAATTCATCGGTTCTCACCAAAATCGGTGCAACCGTTAACAGACAAACAAATTTACTTTCGCATTGATAATAATTTAATTTCCATTTAAGGTATTACAGCAAAGACTTCATCGTAACACGACACCAACATAATGAAACGCTCATCTCCACAAATACTCGTGTCGAGCACATGTGCTTCCTAAACGCACAAATAGAAACATAACTTACACTCGCCCATCAGCAATTAATCAACAGACAGTCGGAGAGTCTTCTTATTATGTCTGTCTGGCTGGCTGAAGCCATGTTGTTTGTCTGTCACGCCAATTGTAATCCAGCTTCGTTAGGGGTCCGGTCTTGTTGTTTTAAAGGGACGTTTTTTTTGTAAAGTAAGTGAATTGGTTGATTGTCTTATGTTTGATGCCCATATTTTTGCAGTAAAAATCATATACCAAGCGCTTTTGTTTTCATGGCAATCGGTTATCATAAGCATATAAATATTCTAAGGAAATACGCACATTTATAAGTTGGAGGCGTGTCACCCATATTGCGAACTCCTTTGAAAGAATAGGCGATGGTCACAAAGGGATTTCGCCACGGCACGGGCTGAAGATATGGTGGGAAATACGTTTAATATATTCTATCATTAAAACGTATATTTGCACAAGTATGTATTTTACGTTAGGTAAATACTTAACCTGCACACACATATACCTTCCAAAATAATTTCGTTAAATGATGATAATAAAAACTACATCGCCATCCATTACGTAGTTAAGAAGAAGTAAGCAAATACCTAGATAGACAGACTTTGTTTTACAATATAGATGGAAAATTTTAAATTCTAGACTCTAGCTCTAGACTTCGTTATTATGACACGCTTTAACCCGTCTCGTTCAGGAAATAACTAATTACTTATCTGATGCACTTTTGCACTTACAACTTTTCTTCTCGACTAATTTGTAAAGCTGGTTGACATCCTAGTCAACCAGCTTTTCAAATTAGGTTATTGACAGTAGGTAGTTACCGACTGTTCATTTCTTATATCAATTTTCCTTTTGCAATGTAAAACTTTTCAACTTGTTTAAACTTACATACAAATTATAAGATTGAGAGTCGTATTTCTCGCATCCGTGGGATTTACACATACAATATTTTTAAACTAGGTTTAGTTACCTATGTATCACACATCACGTGAAAGGCCTCTTCAGGCTTAAGTGTATGATAATATACTCTTTGATATTAGCATTAAAGTCCTAAGTTTAGTTTTTTGCTTCTGCTGTATCATATTGCTGTGTAACGGCTTCTTTGTTTTTCATGTTTTGTTCTCTCTGCGTTGAATGAATTTAGATCACATAATATGCCACCGTTGTTTTTCAGGTTTACATCAAAGAACTACATCATCTTAAGGTATCGGGCCGATTTTTCGCAAATTGCTTTAAATAATAAACAGCCAAAGTCGCCATAGATAGATTTACCTATAAATCTATTTTAAACCAAGTAAAAATATGTACTTAATAAGCAGTCAGATCACAAGAGACACGTCGGGTTTGTCCTTGAACACATTATGAGATACGTGATGTCTTTTACAATGAGACCTCAATCGGACGGTTTTTGAGACCTCTGTCAAAGAATGCGGGCAAAAAGTGTGATAAAAACAGATGTACCTACACGTGATCCTACGACATGTTGAACAGAACAACGGTTGGATTTCGGGCTTTGCTATTGATGTATACATACTTACAATTGTATGTGCTCTTGGGTAAGTACTTACATTATTTGAGAAATCAAACTTCGAAAATTAAAGCATCTAAACTCTGTTTTAGAGTTAAAAGATTATTTATGTATATAAATAATTGTCAATTTCAAGAAAAACGAAACGAAAACCTGTTTACATGTGGGTGGAACCCTAAAACAATCTGGGCATGTATGTACTCTAATTTTACAAACGATTGAAAAATCCGTCATAATACCTACTTAATGAATGACAGATTTCCTTCTTGGATGACAGTTTTTTTTGTTCGTTCGTAGAATTAAGAAATTCATGTTTTGAGTATGTTTCTGTCAGATTACCCCACAGAATTAAATTCAAACCGATTAAAATCGGCCGATAACTTGCCGATTTTTATGAACAATATCTATCTACGAGAAACAATTATCAGTAACAGGTATTGTAGGGAACTAGGTAACTACAACGAAAAACAAAAACTAACTAATTTGAAGCAACAACAGTAAAAGTAATTCACGCTCCTATTTTTATGAAGTGCCATACTAACTCAAACTAAAGGCAATTACACATCAGGCGACCCGTAATAACGCTGTCATTATGTCATTAAAGCCCGTTACACACGGACACTCAAGAAGTGGGACTCGAAATAATGTGGTTACAAACGAAACGAGCATTCTTGGTTTATCGGTCGCAGTTGATTGCGGCCTTAGTTGATGCTAAATTATAGAGGTATTACGACTCGTTACAGTTCTTTCGGTCTTCTTACATATAATCGACTTCATTGTTATAGTAGACTTTAGCTGCGCCCCGCGGTTTCACCCGCCTAGGTCCCGTTCCCGCAGAAATATCAAGATAAAAAGTTGCCTATGTGTTATTCTTAGTCTCCAGCTACCTATATTCCAAGTTACATCGTAATCGATTGAGAAGTTATTGCGTGAAAGAGTAACAAAGTCCCATACATACAAACTGTCGCGTTTACAATATCAGTGAGATATGCATAGAATTAGGACAGGTAAAGATATTAGACTTGAAGAATAAGCGTGATAGTGATCGATTTTGACGACCTCTGTGGCGCGTCGGGCGAACGCTTGGCTGCAATGCAGAAGGAAGGGTTCGATTCCCGCTGGGTGCAAGTAATTATGCTTAAAAATAAATATTTGTATCTGGTCTGGGCGTATTTCTATGTATAATATGTATGTATTTACAAAAGAATAATAAATGTAAGTGATATATCTGATGTCTAGTCACCGTAACATAAGCTTAGCGGCTTACCACGAGGCTAGATGGCACTGTGTGTTCGTCACATGTTTTTTTTTTAAACTCATCTCTGACGGACGAGCTTTACCAGTTCCAAAGTCAAACTGTTCGGGAAATTACTCACGCACCTTTAAAAAGGTGAATCAAAATTCGAACTTCATCGTTGTTAGAATAAGTACCTACTATCTTAGTTTATGGAGTTTTGGCGGGAATGCGTTAAGGAGATGTGTTGCTAAATTTTCATTTTTGTGAAACTTAGTTCAAATGCGTGTATTAATCAATTTAGTTTCGTAAAGGTGTACAAGTGAAAATAAAAGTGAAAATCGGTGCAAAACATGGACTTTAGCTTAGTGTTCTCTCCAAAGCTCCGTGAACAAACATTGTAAAAATGGCTCCCTTTTTACAATGATTTCCTCGACTTGACTTTGACTGTGACGACTTGACTGTTTCGTTCAATGCAAATAACCTGCAAATATTGATAATACTTGACACTGGCAAATGTCCGAAAGGAAAAGCCATTTTAAAGAAGAAGAAGAGTATCTTAGTTTAGGTAATCTAAGTAGGTTAATCCTGTCGTATCCTACGAGTAACAGGTCCTACCCATAATCCTTCGCGCGCGAAAGTTTGCTTGCAAGTATGTAGGTAAACACTTGTTTATATTAGTAGGAAGGATAATATAGGACAGGAGCTTTATTTTTAAATCACTCCTTGCTCGTCAGGCGATTTAAATAATTCGATATCTGTTAATTTTCGTTCGACGTTGGACTCCAGTGATTGATACCACTCGTTGCAGTCGTGCGACGGGAACGCCTGCTCCCAACGTTCCCGATGCAAAGTGAACTTTTCTTATACCTTATAGCCTTATAGACACAATAATCACCATTAAGATACATAAATGCTTCGAAATGGAATATTCCTCATATGTATTTATATTTCATCACAACCTTGCAGTCACTATTTCTTATTTAGAAATATTTAGTAAACTTCCTACTCCTACATAAAACCAACATTTATGGATTACTAGAGTCTTATACTTGTGCAAGATGTTGAATAATGCATCTTCTTACCCACGTGCCACATTGTAATAGAAATAGTTGAAATATTGAATCAAAATGAATGAATACGGATAGGAGCAAGCAAGCTGGAGTCATTGAGATATTCTGCCCTACCATTATCTCTTATAAGTCGGCGCGAAGTCGCCGCGTTATCGCTCAGCTAAAAATATATATTAAACATCAGAGATCACAAAGATTTTAAGACACAAATAGATGCGAATAACATAATTCTTTCCTTGCAGTTGGTCGGGTAAAAAAACAGTAGGTAGGTATATGGCACAATGACGTAGGGTATTTAAGCTTTCTTTATACACTCCAGCCATTGATTTCAATACTAGTACATAAGCTGTCGTCCAAGATCGTTTCTAGTTGCTTTGTCGTTCTTTTGTCGCTTAAAAAGAATAAGTAAATTAAATAAATAATACCCCGACAACTTGTAAAAAACACAGACAATTAAAATAAACTTTTTTTTGAAGTAGGTTACTTTTTTTATTCTTTGATGTGTTTTTAATTTTAATTTTTTTAGCTGAACGATAACGCGGTGACTTCGCGACGACAAGAGATCGTGGTAAGGCGGATTATTGGACCACTATTTGATTGCAGATTAGGATCGATGATAATAAAAAAAATATCTTAAGTAGGTATTTGCTAGGTGTATAGGTATTAAACAATAATTGAAACGCAACTGATATATTGCGAATTATTTGTCCTGGTAGAAATATTTAAATGTTACTTACTAAATAATTGGTAATGCTACTGTAACCTGATCCGAACCGTATTTAAATAAATAAGTACTACCTCGTAGTTATTTATCAATGGTTAAGCAATATTTAATCCATCCAACAATGGATTGTCACCTAAATATTGAGTTCTATTGCAAAACAACAAACTAAGGCCCATCGCAGAATGCAGACTTTTTGTCGGTCGATAATTCGGAAAGAAAGGCAGTCATTAGTAAAAAGATTGGGAATACAACAGTTTGGTAAGTTCAACATTTTGAAAATTCGAAATTCAAAAAAGGTTTTTTGTTTCAAGCTAGAGTTTTTGACTTGTGTCCAGAATAAATAAATCCTTCTTAATCGAAATTAGATAAATTTCTTGCTGTGAGAGCAAGTAACTTGCGAAATCAGCACTAATTTCTTAGCTAGCGCCATACACACAGATACAACTATGCCCACTAGATAAAGACATTGATCAATCAATAGGTACTCTAACCAATCGATATAGGTTTGTAATAGTTGAAAAAATACACCTCTTTATCTCTTGGAAGTCGGTTTAAAATGAAAAATAGTTAATGTCAAGAAAAATAATTATTTTTCCCGGGTCTTATTCGCGTATTATTATTTTTAAATTCTCTTACCTCGACGTTTCAATCATGTTACAATGATCTTGATCAATGATCAATGGGACATGGGGGGGCGTGTGTCCCCGGGTAAAATATTTACGAGTTCAAATCGTGTGAGTTTAAAATGTTTGTCAAGAAAAATAGTTTCAATACCAAAATAATGAAGTAGATACTACCTTTTAGGCATAAGAAAGTAAAGCCTAGTAGTTAAATTGGCTAGACAATGTACTGCTTGCTGCTTCCGGCGATGCCCTGGCACAGCAAAGTGAAGGACACCCTGGGTTTTTAGCGGGTATACCCCAGGTACACACCATCTCAAGACCAGGGGGGACCCCCCACTCACCAGGCCGCTTTCCCCCAATAGCGGCCTGATAGTCTTAAGGCCCCATACTCACCTAATGAAGTGACAGGGATAGGGCTAGCAAATTTCAGATGTGTAAAAGAAGGACGTAAGATGCGACTATGCAATATTTTAGTTAGTAAAATCAAACAGTTTATAATAACAAGATGACTATTATTGCAAATTTAGTACAATGTTTTACCAATTTCAAGTGTATGTTATTATGCTTTTATACAGAAAAAATAGAGGTTTAAATACGTCACGTTTAGCTATAAAATGACATTGTTTTAACGAGTTGTTTTATATAAAAAAACCAATCGTGTAAAGAACAAGTAAAAAAGTAGTCAAACTGTAGGCTATCGGCCCACTGTGACCGTCTACATTCTGCAAGAGCCCTAAGAAGCCGTCGATATTCATGAATATTAATAGAACCTTGAATCGGGATGATTTATATTGTTATAACTACATTCCACAGTTTAATTGATTGGTACTGATAGTCATATTTACGTATAATAATCCTACATATACGTGGCAATCGAAAACGAAACGTAATCCCGGGGATTAAGGACATAAGTTACAAATTGAACTTTATTATAATCGTCATTGCCAGAAGTAGCAGTAATACATTATTCCGATTGATCTTTAGGACCATTATAGCTACCTGTACTTTATTTAAAGTTTAACTAGTTATAACGAATAAATACTATTAAATTTATGCACTGCTCATAAACTTTATGATGAATGCGTTAATAAGTAGGTAGGAACTTACTCTTTGAAAGATTATTTTTGATATGTATCTACAGTAGGTATATGGGCTGCACGAGGAATTGAATAATAGAACTGACAGAAGAACGGGACATAAGCGGATGAAACCGCGGGGCGCAGCTAGTGGTGAACAAATGATTCATTGATAGAATGTTGGCAATACCATACTTATTAACACCATTTTTGTTAATAACTACAAAATCACTTGTTTAAAATATTGTATTGTAAATATCATATGAACTGAAAACATTAAAAAATACAAATAATACACTAATAATAAAAGATATGTGCGTAGCTATCAGAAACTACATACAGACATACATTTTCTTCATACATTTAATATCTACCACGTAAGTACATTTAACATCTATGTAGCTATCTATTTTACGACGATATATAAACTGTTGGAAATTTTATCTTGTTGAAGTGTGAATGTTCTCATTATTAATGCACGCACCTTTTATAGGTCGTCTGTTTCTCAATAATAAAATTCATTGCAAATAGTTCGATTAAAAACTATATTTATAATGCTGTTCTAAATATCACTAGTTTTACAGCGTCAACTACGATTTCTTTAACGGTTTAAGTTTGCAAACTGTTTTACACGACTGCCAAAGGAAGTGTTATTGAGTTTCTACTTGGTTTAGACAACACTGTATTAACCTGTACAATGTTATCTACATAATAAAGTCACAATTTGCCGGGTCCTAATCGCGTATTATTATTTATACTCTTACCTCGTCGTTTCTCCCATGTTACAATGTACTACTGCCAGGAGACTGTAGCAGCAGTCATTTTCTTCTCTATTATATTTATTTTTCTATGTTAACAAAACATGTGTACCAATAAATTTTGGAATTTTTGCCAGCACCATTCAATGCACTATTATAGCCCCATGGTAAGCTACTAAGCTTGTGTTATTCATAAATTATTATGACTATTGCATCAGGCACTCGCCAAACCTCTCTACCGAAACAATTTCAATAACGCTTTAAAAATGCATTAACTTACTTACCTCGCATAAATATTGTGTCATCGACCCGAAGAAAAAAAGAATTCTTAAAAAAGCTGAGTAGGTTCTTACAATTAAAAAAGTAACTAAGCATAAACTTTCATTTCTTATCACTACACTTGTCTCTAAACTTAGAATCTAAGTGACAGCTAAGCAGGTACAGACGCGGAGTTAGCTAAACAACTTTCTTGCTTCACTGAGCTCAGTCTAAGTGGCTGTATCGAGTGGCTTACGATACTTCGCGATAATACAGGATATGTGCACATTATCGTTTGGTAATCGATAATTCCATTTGATTATTAGTTACGCTTTTTAGCGTCTACTAGAACGTTGATCTAAGAAGTGGATTAGGTTAAACTGTATTTACAGTTATTTTTGTTGAACCTGCGCAAGCAACAGTGTAGAAATGCATCGTAAGAAAACCCGTCCTGGTTAGTTAGCTCCTGACCTGTTGTTCCCTCTAGGCATATCTGACTATGCTGGAAGGGCTGCATAAGCGCTGGCCCTGCGAAAAGCCTATTCCACCTAACAATGTCTCAGGCACTACAGCGCCATAAAAAGAATGGAATCATCCAAAAATTAGATGAAAAGGCCAATTTTGAAATGTACAGGAATATCAGTAGGTAGGTACTCTATCGAAGCCCGACTGCCCGACGGAACACCGATGAGTTTTCATAGGGTATGCTTAGAGTCCCACATACTCTCGTTGTGTCCCTAGTGACGAGATGATGCAGTAATGCATGTTTCCATCAATAATGTCATAATTGATGACCAATTTCAAATTAGGTCATTTTTCTTAAGGTCTTGGGTATTTATGCTTCACAGTGTAACTAGTTGAAAGCCTCATAAAATTAATCGAAAAAAATGACATCATGATGTGATGGTAAAATGTCAAATAAATGTAATTCTATTAAAGTGAGGATATTTATAGTTTATTTATACTAGCTGAGCAGCGCAGCTGGTACTTTCATATAATACTATAGCTGTGTACCCGCGTAAGTACCGTTCCTGCGGGATTATCGGGATAAAAAGTAGCCTATGTGTTATTCCAGGTTTCCAACTATCTGTATTCCAAGTTTCATCGCAACCGGTTTAGTAGGTTTTGCATGAAAGAGTAACAAAGTCACGTACAGCCATACATAAGTACATACATAAAAACTTTCGCGTTTATAATATTAGTAAGAAATAGGATGCAAAGTCTTGACTGATTCACTAAACTATACAAAATAAACGCACAGGCCTAACCAGTAGTCCAAGAGTCATGAAATTTAGAGGGTGTGTTCCTTGATCCTTGTGATGTCCTCTAAGGGTTTTGGTTTAACATTTCAACGGGATCGCGACATACACGGAAACCGCGGGACACGGCTAGTAAAAGTATAAATAAACGAAGACCTCTTAAACAGGTTTTAGAAAAATATTATATAACACACGAGTAGTCAAGCACGTGTTACAAAGTTCGCGTGCAGACGTTGCTTAGACATAATTATATACTTAAATACGTATATTTGGTAATTACCCTGCCATCTGTACATGTAATAAAATTGCCAACATTTACAATTCAAATTGCGACAGATAATAAACATAATAATATGTAACGTGTGATAATTCGGTACTTTGTTCTCGTTTTCGTAATAATGTACCATTTGCATCACGTATTGCTAGTTTGTTGATATGAGAATAATTGAAATAAATAACGGATTGAAACTAAATTATGTAGGGCTTTAGTGCAGGTGGACATTAGATACAATATTGTATAGGCATTTTTATCGTTAAAAAAAATATCACTCATTTAGAACCAGCAAAATCCCAACGTCTGTGGCGGAGGAAAAGAAATAGACAAGATAATAAAATAATAATAAATATTGCACGACATTACACACAGCGCAATCTAGCCCCAAACTAAACACTAGGATGAAAAAGAAGGAATTGAAACTAAAAATATGTCTTCTGTCTCTATCCGCGTTTGGCCTGATCTCAAGTTAAACTCAGGTAAAATTAAAATGCCCATTAACATTGTTTTTATGGCAAAGGAAAACATCGCAGAAACCCGCGTTTTAGAACCACGACGTACAATGGCGCAATTAGCGTAAGGAAATCTCCCCGTGAAACCTTTTAACCCTTATATACCTTGGAGTTTCGAAATATAAAAAAAAACTAGGTTGAATTCGCAGAAAAAGAAAATAAAATGATCATAATTCTAACATAGTTTGTTTCATTGGGTCATAACAGCCGATAATTTTATTTATTTTCTTGCCTTGACGTTGTATATAGGAACCTATGTTAGTTTATAATTCAAATAAATTGAAAGCTCGTAGACGCTTTCAGTTTTGCATAATGCATGCAAAGGAGTTAAAAGGAGACAGTTTGTTATGCGCTTGCGCTGAATGTTCAGTTTTGCAGCAGTTAACATTAGACATGATAAACTTGTTTCATTTTGACTAGCTATCGTTTTGTTTGCAATTTATTGACCAGTATATCGGATTGAAATTATAGCCATTGGCGAAGAGAAATAACTTTTTGGGATAACGAACGATGCTCTCCATACAAAACAGAGGGGATTAGTTACAGCAGATATAGGATTTATAGCATTAAAATATTTGCTCTGTCTTTATCCAGGAAGAAAATAGTTCACTACGTTTTGTATGGAAAAGAAGTAGCCATACTTTTCTCTTAACCGACTTTAAAAAAGAGGAGGTTCTTCGACTTTTTCTACCATGTTCTGTTAATTATTTGCATAACCCTAAAACTCCTTCACGCCGTAAAAACGATCGTTGGTTGTTTTTTTTTCAAATAGTGCACTGGCTGAATGCTGTTTTACTTTCAAAGCTACGACAATCTTCATAGGTATAATAAGATTAACAAAATCATTTATGTAGCCATTCCGCGTTAAAATGTAAACAATATAATGCTTTATTACATTAATAAGTACCTACAGATAATATCGATCGGAATTGACTGCAGTTATTCACTGTTATCTCGAAAGTAACTTTTCCATCTAAACTCCTTTCAATGCTGAAAAGGAATGCGATTTAATGTGCAGTAAGGATTAGTAAATCAAATTGGAAACGGCTACAAATCATAAACATTAATTAGACGTTATCTTCGGCGAGTGGTCGGGAAAGTGCTGGTACTAATGAGCTGGGCTAACTACTTAGAAGGCAAAAAAAAGCTTGCTGACCGCAGCGCAGGTGAAAGGCTCCTTAGTCTATTTACTTCTGCTTCTAAGTGTAGCATTAAATACTATATGAATAATTAATAATTTTTGTTAAATGCATCCGTGGCCAAATTGGAAAAGGCGTTGGGACGGATCCCCGGAGATACAGGTTCAAGCCCTTTAGGGTGCAGAATTTTTTGGAAAGCATTTGTTTAATTATAGTCATCCAAGTGTTAGAAACACTTTAAAATATATCAACCATTCATCGAATAGGTCATTCGATCTTGGATGGGTGACCAAAATAATGTGTATGGCAAAAAATCGTTTGGTCCTCCGTGCTTCCAAAGACACATTAAGCAGTAAGTCCCGGTTGTTATACCAGATAACAGAAAGTTAACCCACTGCATGATAACTACGTAACAAAAATAAAAACTTGTTCGTTAGTAATAATAAAAAGCAAGAATACCCAATTGTAAATTGTATTTGTATTTGTTTGTCGGGCTGGTTTCCGCAAGTCGACGTCTGAGCGCCTATTTTGCGTCCGGGTGGGATTTGTGCTCAATCGAGCCAACCCAACTCCCCGAGGAAAGCCAAAAGACCCTTAATGTTCTTTGTTACCTCGGGAAGAGACCTCGGAGAACCGAGGTGAGTTGCCCTGCAAAGGGCTACGCTGGTGCACTCCAGGAGCACGTGCGCGGCCGTCTCCTCCTCCTCCATGCATCCGCGGCAGAGGGGGCTGTCTGTAACACCTAAAGTAAATAGGTGTTTGCCAAAAGAACCGTGACCTGTCAGAACTCCTGTTATCATCCGAAGTTGGGGTCTCTTCAGCTTCAGTAGAGTCCTGGTCAGTTTGGGGTTGATCGTGGGCATAGCTTCTTTTGCCTGCCTACAACCCTCACAGTTCGCCCAGTAGGTACCATGTTGAGCCCTGGTCCGTTCATTAATCAGTGAGCTTACCTTACCAAAGGGTATCGGTATGTCGAAAGCGGGCCTAGCGTTTCCGTCCGACCCTCTTCGCGCAAGCTCATCAGCTGCATCATTACCTCTTGAACCGCTGTGTCCCTTGATCCACTGCAGCGTCAATTGGTTGCAAGAGCCTATCATCATAAGCTGCATATGACATTCGTGAATGAGCCCTGAGTTTATTGTGTGACTGTCCAGGGCTTGCAGTACCGATTTACTGTCGGAGAGTATGCGGATGGAAAGTCCTCTTACCTTTCTGACTGTAACGGCTTGCGCCGCTTTAATGATTCCCAGGCATTCCGCTTGAAACACCGTATTGTGGGTATCTAGCGACGCAGAAATATAGATATTCAGGTCTTCTGAGAATACCCCAGAGCCTGTACCTGCTTCTGTTTTGGATCCGTCCGTGAAGATCCTTAGTTCTCTGGAATTAAGGCCCTCACAGTTGTCGTCCTCATGCAGCTGAATTTTGTATTTTTTGTCAAATACAAACCTTTTCGGGATCCTGTCGTTGCCTACTGCCAGGATTGGAAGATCCTCGTAGGCCTCCCTGAGCGCCAGGGAGTGGGGTCCCGTGCCTTTAATTGTAAATTAACTTTAAACCGTTATATTTCCTAAACGGTTCTTTGAAATGAAAAATGGTGATAGAAACCGAATATTATTTTTAAAAACATATTCAACGATACCCATCTTGACATACTTTGACGATTTTGGATTTTTTAATTTTGACAATATGGCGTCTGGTGGTGACATAAGTTACTTTGGATTACTGTCATGTCTTTAGTCACACTCGCCAGATTAAGACGAATCGATTGACGTAAGAATCATCAAAATCGGTCCACGCGTTTGGCTTCTAGAACGCCACATAGAAACATCCATACATACATGCATACATACACACATAGACCGATAAACACATTACCCTCCTTTGCGTCGCGCAGTCGGGTAAAAAGAAGAAGATTCTTAGATATACCCTTAATTCATAGGCAGGCAGGTAATAGGTACTACAATATACTTTTGTAGAAGTTATGTAAGAGTAAACTATACGACAATATATATCCCAACTAACAAATCAACCTCAAATGTAGCTATATATCGAGAACAGAGCAGTCGCATATCCGTGGTAGAAACTTTTCTGCAATGCGAAAATGGCCCCACTTTTAGCACTTTTAAGGAATACAATGTATCTACAGTAGCTCCACTTAAGACTAATCGGATACATGTTGGTGATAGATCTGTGTTATTTTTATCTTGTTGGCGTTATATCAGTGGCCTTAAATCAGTTGTAACACAATAAAGAAGCAATAGAGTCACAGCGACACCGATGTATCAAGTAATTTGATGATATATTGGTGATTGTGATTCTATAATAACTATACATTGTTGGCTAGTATTTTGGCAGAAAAATATCAATAATAACTTTGGTTAAGGTTTTTATATAATGTTAGAAGTTACATTTGAATGTCCATTTTGTTTTAAAATTTGTGCGTGTAATTAAAAAATCATAAATAGTGTAAAATCACATGCGCTTGGAATTCTGTTGATAAATTTATGGTACAATATTAGTGTTTTTTCAGTGGGCCTCTCTAATTTATACTTTTTAATAAAATAAAGATGATTTAAATTATGAATTGATTTTGTAAGCAGCATTATACAATTCATTAGTGTTATCATTGCTACTAAACAAACGATTTACAACATCTTGCAGCCATTACAATATTTAGGGTTATCTTAAAGCAAGAAGATAACTAAGTCCGTCCTAATAAAACTTATGAATTCCTCAGTCTTCTTAATCTGCACTCAATCAGGAAAAAATGGTACCCGAGAAAATGGAAAAAGCGATTAAAAACACAAAACTTAATATAAAGTAGTTGTCTGATTAATATTTTGTTAATTTGGCGACAAAAACTATGCAATAACGCAGAAAGGTCCAGTAAATGAATTTCTGTGAATATATATGTGTCTATTTAGGTTTAAATTAGAAATAAAAACGTTTTTATGTCAATAAAGATATATGAGCGCACACAGATCTTCTTTGTCACTTATTAACGTTATTAAAGATCCCTTATCAAATATTTAGCACTAGTGTTTAATAGATGCTTATATAAATCATATCTGAGATATAAGAGCTACAATGACATCCATTATATCACGTCTTAGCTACAGTGGTGATCAATATATAATTAGCTCGATTTTAGTGATCTTAAAGCCATATTAGTTTACTATTGCGTTTTAATGGCATCATAGAACCCATTGTGCAACATAATTGTTCTTTATTCAAGTTAAAAGTTTCAATTTACTGCTGTGTTATATAAGTTGTATAAAGTAGCTGACAAAACGTTTATGTCGTTAAGTATAAAGGCAATTGAGCTGTTTAACCTTATACAGCTTTTAAGCGTTTTGTAACACAGATATACAAAAAGCAGTTATAGAGTTACGTATATACAAGTTAAATATCATTACTTGGTAATAAAAAATTGCCTGTTAACTCAATTTTGCTAGTTGGGATATATATATATTATACTAATACTACGTCTAAACTATAACGACGTATAATACCTAATATTATACGTCGTGTTTGTATGTTTGTGTGTCAATCACACAAAAAAACTAAGCGATTTTTGCTGGAAGGCACACAGGTAGTTTATAACCTGTATTCCTTAAAACATTTTTATACCGATAATCAACATTTTTGTTCATCTAAACGCGTAGACGCCCGGATAACCCCCTTTCGGTTTAAGTTATCATATAGTCATATAGTTGTATAGTTATTTAATAAAAAAAAGCATCATTTCTTTTAATTATTGTTTACATTTCGCTGTATAACCGTTTTCCGTAGAAAGATTGAGCAATCAGTTAAAAAAGGTCTAAATACATTCCAATAAAGTTTCGTAAAACTGCGTCGGCGCCGAAGAAAGCTCGGAATTTGTTAATAACTAGTAAATTACGTTGTAGGCATTTAATTAAGCTTCCAATTATAAAGGTAGAAACAACTATTAATACGCGATTGACAATTCAATGACGAAATTCAAAGTTCGACCTCAGACTATGTAATAATTTACAGACACACCGCGCTGTGAACCAAGTTCTATAATACTAAATGCATGACTAATACGTTTCCGCTCCCGTTTTAATTTCTTATCGGCTTCGATATGTTTAAAATAGTTTAAAAACCAAATGGTAGCATACAGACCACGGGTTACAGTTGGTTGCTTACTGAGCGCGGAAACCTAATCAATGCATTAGTATTGGGCCTATCTGAACTAGGCTTCACATTGTTTTTCGGCGCACGGTGTCTGGAAATCATTACATAGTCTGCGCGAACAACCGGACGTAAGTAAATAAATTAAGAAATCAAGTCAGTTAACAAACTTAATTTTATTAAAGCCATGGCGCTAGCTAGTGCCTTTGAAACTCCAAGTTCTGGCTAGCTCTCTTTTTAGTTACCATTAAATACGTCCGCTTAACATAATGTTGTCAAAGTCTAACTACAACTTAAGAAGGTGTGTTACGAACTTTTGTAATGATCAAAATAAATAGATAAGTTTGAGAACGCGAGACGTCAACTGCGCAATTAATCTGTAAATAAGTCGAACTTGTTTTCTACTCGGACCGGTTTTTTTACGAAATTGTGAATTGTTTTGATTGAAATATTTCTAGTGATAACAGTTGAATGTTTGCGCATAGTAAAGTGATCTTTTTCACTTAAGGTTATCTTAAAAATTTCAAAGTACATCTAAACCCAATCATCGCTGGTATCGCTGCTATACAATACAAAAATACTCAATACTTAGTACATAGCTTATGAAGTTTATGGGCATAATCTTTATAAGCTTTTGTATTTAAGACCAACACATATTTTTAATACAACTAATCTTTTTTATTATAATTTTGAAATTTTCATTTTCCCAAAAGGTGACTTATTTCTTTATATTATGTATTTCCAAACGTACCTACTTCCTTACAAATTGAAACATCCTAACTGAAATCACAATGTTGCCGCGGTTTAAACAACACATTTAAGAAATGAACATTCTAAAATAAATTTCAGTAATACTTATCTCGAAACATCTAAATTATCTAAGTCTATTACAGGTTATCGTAGTTAAATTTAATGAAACATTACAAGTTAATATGCTTCGCTAAACTGACCCATAAAAACAATTATGCAAATAACGGCTATCGATCACTATCACACTCTGTTGCTAAATTAAATCACAGCTGTATACTGTGCAGTATCTAGTGAAATTGTATGATACCGCAGCGCCGTTTATACTATACGGTGTCGTCAGTTTATGAAAGTACAATGCTCAGTTATGGAGTTCAAGTAATGATTACCTATATCCCAGAGAAATATAGTAAGAATAGAAACGCCTTGTTCTAACAAAATACAATATGGCAGTTACCCTTTTCTCTCACTTAAAATGACATCCCTAAGTACAAAAAGTAAAGATATATTCCTCAGATCAGTCAAATACTTATATTATATTCCCTAGTTTACTTTAAGCTGTATGTAATTATTTACTCTTAGATTTTTGCAGTCATAATAAATAAAAAAGGCGCGTATTGCGCTACTTGTTTTATATGACACATCACTATTCTATCTATTCCGATTTGAACCACACTTGTATAAATTCATTAGATCGATTAGGTAGACCGGCGCTGGCTGCAAGTTTTCTTTCTGCATACGGCCTAATTGTACAATTTCTTAGTGACAATTTGTGTTTCGCCAAACGTGATTTAAGTTAGGGAAAATGTCTACTTATGATCGGATTATTCCTTTAATCCCCATTGATAATTAATCCCCATCATCTGAGGTTTACTCTGTTCTCCATACGTAGCGGCATTGTTATGGCAGATATAGGTTTTATCGCATATTTGCTATCCAGGCTTATCCAGGGAAGAAAGCAGTCGACTACGTTTGTATAAACAGAAAACAAGTTCATCTTATATAAATAAAAAAGCTTTTTCATAAGTTTTTTACAGTATGTTTATCAGAATGGAGAGGCGTCAAACCTAGTCACAAGTAACGTCCGCCCGTGATCGGTCACGAGTCACGGGTGTCAGCCATCGCACGTGGCGAGGAAGCGTTTATCTTTGACCTTCACGGGTTGAGAACACTAATCTGTGTGCTCTTCCTGCTCTGGTTTCAACTATCGACCACTACTGGTATACAAATATTTTAATCTTATATTAAAAATACTAGTGGTAGTTCGATATGGACGCCCCTGACTGTCATCACCTACCCCCAATCTCCAGTCTCCTGAACTAGCCAGTAGAATTTGTAACCAGAATTTGTAGAAAAAAAATCTCTTTCATAATTTGTTTTTATTGCTCAATTCATAGGTATTTACTAGGAATATTTTAAAGCAAAAGTTATCTTCAAAATTCACTCGCGGCGAGATTCGAACTCGCGATTCAAGGACGCGAGTTCAAACCTCGCCGCGGGTGAATTTTGGAAGATGAATTTTTCCATTAAATTATTTCCAGAAATAAAATCTTACAATGCATAGAATCTCATTTACCCATTTTACAGAAACTACAAAAACAACAATCAAAGTAGTGTATGTGGTTAGGTAGGTACTCGTCAAAAGTAATGACTACAAACTACAAAGTAACTTGACACACCTTTGAATTTACCGACGCAAAAAAAAGCCGGCTGCGATTTATTGAAAAAAAATCCTGGTAATGAACGCTACAACACTGGAATGAACTGAATTTTAATCAGCTTTTGAATGTTGTGAAATGATAATAAAAACAAAACTTAGTAATTGCTTCGAGTCAAAAGAAATTACTTACGTGTACCTATGATGGAAATACTGCATTCAGCCGTTCCTTTTATTATTATAATTTATAATATCCTTGAAATCTTTCCTTGTTAGGGTCCTGTATCCAAATGGTAAAAAGATACCTTTTTATAAAATTACTAGCTGCGCCCTGCGGTTTCACAGCGTAAGTCCCGTTTATTCCCTTTGGGGTAGAATTTATCAAAATCCTTTCTTAGCGGATTAGCCTACGTCATAACATCTACCTGCATGCCAAATTTCAGCCCGATCCGTCCAGTGGTTTGGGCTTTGCGTTGATAGATCACTATGTCAGTCAGTCAGTCACTTTTGAGTTATATATATTTAGATATTCGTCCGCCTGTCTGTTACCGGCTGTATCTCATGAACCGTGATAGACAGTTGTAATTTTCACTCAATTCGTAGGTACCTACTTATTATATATAAAAAAATATTTATCGGGTTTAATCGCGTTTTATTCATGATTATATATATTATTATATTATATTTATTCCAAAAATTAAAAAGGGACCCTTTTACTAAGACTTCACTCTCCGTCTGTATCTCTGTCACCAAACTGTATCTCATGAACCGTGACAAACAGTTGATTTCCGTATAACAAGAAATAATAAAAACAGAATAAAATTAATGTGTATATAAGTGGGGCTCCCATACAGCAAACGTATGTTTTTCTTAGAAATATTTTTACCAAGGAAATATATATCCAAAAAATCCCCATGACAGGATTCGAACCTGCGTCCTTTCGCTAACCAGGCGACTGCTCTAACCACTGAGCTATACAGGAATTACGTGTCATGTTATAATTTCGTGTTATCTTGTTTGTACGTGTATTTTTTTTCTGGTAATAGTACCTACCTACGGAACTCTTCCTTCGTGAGTCCGACTTCCACTTCTTTTGTATTTTTTATTATTATAGCCGTTTCATATTATTATAGTTGCCCGGATTGGATTAGTATAAACTAACCGTTCGCGTTGTCTTAGGTAAACGACAAAGGCGACTATTCCACGCGATGCGACACAAACATACCAATATAGTCGTTGTATGTTATTGTGGCCTATGTTGTCGCGTGATATGTCTGTCAATCAAATGTGCGGCCACGACGGCCACATAAACCCAAACGCCTGATTGACAGACAGTTGCGTTCTGTCGATCACCCCATAGAACAAGACTATATTCTGAGGTTCACCCATGACAATGGGTAACCGAAGACTAGTTGCGTGACTTACACGAGACAACGCGCGACAAATCCCGATCCATTAAAAAAAAAAATTAAAAGTTTTGGTACATCCATTCATCAAAGTTGAATTTGTGCTACTTCCTCTGAACTAAGAACTTTGAAAATTTGCATACTTCAGTTTTTGGTACACGATAAACTACGTGACTTCCTAGATATTGTCATGAAGTAAGTACTAATCAAGTCAACCAACTGAAACCTATTGGACTGTATTTCTAAGAACTATCTACACCGTAATATCCTTGTCTTCTTCAGGTCATCGGACTCGTATTGGATTCGTCGTTTCACGGTCTCCGCCCAATGATTATTATTCGTTTGATGAGTACATACCTTAGTAATATGTTTGCCAATTTAGTTTATAATAAGTATAGGCTATAAGGAACTAGTTTCATCTCTAATGTATTTATTAACTTGTTTGTTTGTTAGCTACTACCTCCCAAAAACAAACGAAATAAATGAAGAAGTCGGTTAAAACCAGGGACCCGTATAAAAATGACCAAAATTTTGTTACATACAACGTTACTACAATTGCAAACAATTTATTTAAAATGGAAACTATAACTTGCAGACTGGACTGCAATCGAAGCTTTATTGCAGGCCGGTATCTTTTAAATAATTATTATTTAGCGAAAAATGTTAATTGTAATTCGAAATTGAACATCAACGAACCTTAAATGTTAACTTTAAACGGGAATCAAAGCCAGGGCCACCATTTTACATTAGCTTTACCAATTTCACCATATACTTTCCAATGTGACAAGACGAGCTCCGTCTCCGGCCGAGCTAAAGCAAAAAATAGATGACCACACATGGTTGTTTATTTTAAACTAATAGCATGCTACACTTGTTTCGTATTCTCTTACACAGGGCGCCGTCGAAAACAGATGTGTCAGACCGAAGACTAGCGATACAAACAAAGACCACACCCTTCTTGGAAGAAGAAACTGACCTTAAAGTATGTTTAGCTAATTTGTCTTCGGAATGCTAATAACCGTCAGTTTTAACGACATGCTATGTAGAAGATATCAAGTTACAACGCTTAGGTAGTTTATCATAAGGCTTATTTTTATAATTTAGTTACACTATGGAGGACCGTGTTGGTCTAGTGGTAGATACCCCGGCTTTCATTCCGAGGGTCGTGGGTTCGTGTTCCGGCTGACCGTGCACCGACGTCTTTTTATTTGAGAAAATTTTAAGTGCGCTATTATCAATCCTCTTACGGTAAAGAAAAACATCATAAGGAAACCGACATGTCCAGGGACTCATCACGGTTCGAAGGCATGGTAGGTAATCTGCCAAACCGGAGTAGGCTCCCATGGCGTCTTACTTCCTAACTCTAAAAGAGGAGACCCTTGTACTAGAGATCAGGATTAACAAAAAAAATCTAACTACATACTGCTTACCCCTCTTAAGAGGAGGCCCTTGCCCTACAGTTACAGATGAACGGCCTAACAAAGGTAAGGTCTACCCAAAAAAACAGTTGTATTTATGGTGTTATTTAAAATGCAAACAACAAAGGTTTTAACAACTCAGCAAACAGCTAACTAATCTTCAAATAAGTAAAGAGCGTTTACTTGTTTAAGACTAATAATGATCTCACTAATGCCAGTTTAATATTAACACAACGATTAAAGTTAAACTTTTAATTGTGTTTCCGCAATCAGCCCCACAACTGGGCCTTTGTGCGTGACTTTAAGCCGTGGGTTTCCTCAGAATGATTTATTTCACCGTAAGAGCTATGTTAAGAATGGTCGCCTGAAAGGGATGCATTACATCTCGTCCCTGACAGACGAGCTTCAGCAGTTCCAAAGTCAAACTTTTCGGGAAATTAGGTAACTCACTTTAAAGAGATGGATTACAATTCGTGTCGTTGCTACAATACCCACTATTGTAATCTAATGTATTATACGTATTCATAATTTGGAAGTCGTACCGTCACGTCATCAAGGTACCAATTTCGAGAGTTCTGCCAACATAATCAGCAACAAATTATTCACAGTTAAGTCGACTAAATGAACCGAAATTACCACACAACTGCCGATTTACAAGGAAAACGGCAATTTAAAGGACATTACAGGTAATTTCTGTGATATATTTTGCTGTTTCAAAGGTCAACGTCACTGTCAAGCAGTTAAATTTTTGTTCCCGTTCCTCTGTAGTTTTTGGACAGTTATATATTTTTGTCTAATTTTAGATTTTCTAGGTATTTAACGGTAATAGCCGTAACAGACAATCTAACTCGAACCTCACCGTACCATCTAAATATATTGTATTCTTTGCATTCTGTGACCGAACGCCATAGAAAAGTACTTTATAATAGTTGACTAACTAGTAGTGTCCTGTGGTTTCACCTACATCATTCGTTATCCCGCAGGATTTTCCAAAAACCTTTTCTTAGTTGATATTTACAAATCACAAACAACGCACCATCCAAATTGTATGTATCTAGGACAAACGGTTTAGACTGTGCATTGAAATGTAGTTCAGTCAGTCAATCATTCAAACAGTCATTTAATCAGGATATGGAATTTTATATGTAGGTATAGATGTCAGTAGTGCGAAGGTGCAGTTTGATCGTCAGTTACGGCATTATAGATTATCGCGGACGCAGACTTTCGCACTTAGAGGTCCGAATAGTTCATGTGAATTACAGTCCATATCCGTTCTGTATGGACTATGGACATTAAAATAATTGTATATTATTTTATCCGTATAAAATTATTTGCAATTTAATAGCGCCGCGCTCTTCTTTTAGGTCGGTAGGTATAAGCGGTACTTTTACTGTTTTTTGCTGGTCTGTTTTAATTCTATTGTCATTTTAGGCTACATTTCAACGGTCTAATATAAGACGATTGTTCTTTTCACTAGCATGACAAAGAATAATTACACAGCCGTTATTTTATGCATGGAGACCGTAAATTAGTGGAACATTTTGATGAAGATTCATAGACCTTTCGTAAATTCTTTAATGTTGTTTGAGGTTTAGGTCTAATTGCGATATAAACCCCTAACCTAAACCTAAAGGCTAGGTACTAAATCGTGTTCGGATATATTTCAAGTCGTATTTCGTATTCGAGAATGTCGTTATTTATATACAAACTCATTTCTTTGTATGAAAAGTTAGATTCGAACATGAAATATAACAACTAGCAAAGAAGAGGGAAGAACCTGGGGGAGACTAGCAAACCTGTAGGTCTCTCCACGTGGTGACGGATAAACTGATTGGTCCCCAAGAGGGTTGTTGTCAGGCCAGCCGTAAAAATATATTGATAAATCTATTTGCAACCGGAAAACTCGCTCAGAAGAAAAGAAGATGACTTTTAAGCAGCCCTAAGCTAGGTACGATAGGTACTCTGAATACTCAGAACAATGTCCAAAAGAAAATCATATCAAATCGAATTTTTATTTCGTGAAGTATGTAGGTACCTACATACAATTGTAAAAGTACAAAAGCTTAGGTCGTTGCACCCCGTGGGAGTAATCCTAATAGTATTCAACAGTATCACACTAAACGTTACGTGGGATGTAACTGGTACATTACTTACTACCTAACCTCTCTACCAATCAATCATTATAATTACTCTGTTGTTTGTTAAGTATAAATATTAAATCACGATAGCTACATATTGTTCTTCGTATGTTTACTATCACTAAGTAGAATAATTAAATTTACTTCTAAAATTTCTTCGTCCATAATTAGCCTGGATATCCAGCTCGGGAACGCTGCCAACTTTCGGAATTTTTGTACGAATTTAGAAATATTTTAAGGAAAAATAATATATCTACAAATCACAACGAATGGTCGACGCTGAGCGGGATTCGAACCACCAACGCTTTACTTAATCCGGGAGTACCGATTTAACCAATTAGTCTGCCGGCTTCGGTGACTCACACCACAACCTGAATCTTTACTTCTGTATTTACCTATCAAGTTAGGCATGTTGTGGCTTGCACGAATTATAATACAAGTTTAAGGTTAAATAGTTTAATGTTAATTATCACTATTGAAACTTAATTCAAAATTTTAAATAAATTCCGATAAAAATCATTATTTGCCCATGTTACTTCGCATAAACCACGTCATTGATAATGTAAAAATAATTGTGGTGTTTTGTACGCTTCCATAAAAGATAAGCTGCGGAAAAAACACTGATTTGCTTTACCGAGGTTATTGTTGTTTTGAGATAATAATTGGTATGGCGTATATTACGTAAGTACCTACCTAAAACAGTAAATTGGTTTACATATTTTTCATTAGGTATATCGTAGAACGTTTTACTTCCGTAATACCTAGGTATACATGTACATTATTGTACATCATATAGCTATGTACATAAGTACACAAGTGTCCCCTTGTGATGAAAAATGTATCGGAAGAAAATACTCTCTTTGAATTACAGATTTCTATGCACTACAAGCTACGCCCCGCAGTTTCACCCGCGTAAGTTCCGATCCCGCGGGATAAAAAGTAGCCTACGTGTTATTCCAGGTCCCCAATTACCTACATTCCAAATTTCATCCAAATCCATTCAGCCGTTTTTGCGTGATTGAGTAACAAACACATACTCACAAACTTTCAGCTTTATAATATTAGTAGGATTGTATCGTTCAAGGGAAATTCTATAATATACAGTTCTATTTCCACTGGTACCTACTAATGAAAAATATAAGATTTAAGCATTCAGAGCCCGGATTCCTGTATTTAATTAAAGAAAATTGTATATGCAAACATTAGGTACACTCAAATGACACTTTAATTTGCAAACTGAAAACGGTATTCTTCAACGAAAATGTTATCGAAAAATGTCAAACGTCAAAATTAAAAATTCAAATTGAAAATTAAGATTGACTCCAACGATATTAGAATGATCGCAAAATGAAATTTTGATTAATTAAATAAGGAAATCAGAATAATTTCTTCTATGGTTTTCGCGATTTTGCATAATAAAACACTTTATTTACCAGGTTTAACCGCGTTTCGCGTCAGTCAACCTTGAAAAAGCCAACAGCAAAGTTGGCGAAATCTCGGTCGTTTAAAAATCATGAATAAAACGTGATTAATCCCGGTAAATTAAGTGTTTTATTAAGGAAATCAGGGCTCTCAAAGCTCAATACACTGCCATCGCTATAAAGAATTAGATTAAATTGCGACATTTTGCTCTATCTATTAGTCAAGCCGTACCTTCCTTTTTATCCTATCTCCGGCAGGAAGGATGAATCGTTCAAAATCATTTAGAGACAATTGGCTAGGGACCTATTTTGCATATGGGAACTGAGAGAAAAGATTCTACGTCGATCATCTGTTGTGTTTTTAACTTTTCGATCGGTAACACAGGGTAAGACCAAGGAACAATCTCTGATCAAATCACAGAATAAATTACTATTGTACTATACCCTAATGGCAACGGGTCCACGGGGATCTAAATAATCTAATAGGTAGTTTAAATTCCCCATGGACCCTTCATCAAGTCAATCAACGGGTCCGCGGGGAATTACTCTACTAGATAAATAAATAAATATTACACAACATTACACATAGCGCAATCTAGCCCCAAACTAAGCACTAGGCTTGTACTATGGGTACTAGACAACGGATATACCACACATTATACTTTTTTTTGTAAACACATACATATTATACATAGATAGACACCCAGACCGGGTACAAATATTTATTTTTAAGCATAAATATTTGCACCTGTCGGGAATCGAACCCGCAGCCTTCTGCATTGCAGTCAGGCGTACGCCCGACGCACCACTGAGGCCGTCAAACATATAGATACTGATACAGATACTGCTTTCAGAGTACAATCTTTGTTATAGATTTAGCAGTTGCTATAAAAACATTATTTGCGGTTTAAAGCTACTATGTGTAGGTAGGCAAGTGGCAATGGAACAATGATATTAAGATACTTTAATTATTTCTTGCTACATTGCAAGACAGTGACAAAATGATACACAGTCTACAAAATGGAGTAGTTACTAAGTTACCAAACATAAAAACTACATGATCTCCATGATTGATATTCGCAGACATCTGGCGTCCGAATGAAAGACAATCCGACATGCTAATGAACTGTAGGTAGTTAGTTAGTATGGAGGTAGGTAGTTAAGTTCATTGATCTGTTTGAAAATAGTTGATTAATTATGTTGGCATTAATTAATATACCTAAAATGTAGCCTTAAATACGCTGCAACTAAAACACATGTAGAAAAAATAAATTAGGTAGATACATTTTAAGATAGAATCAAGAAAATTTATAAAGAAAATGATAACAGTTTACTTCTTATCGCTTGGGATAAATATAGTAAGTTAGTAAAAAATATGTTCAGATGCATCATGTATAAAATTAAAGAAGGCTTAAGCTGAAATCTATAGTGCGTACTTTGACTTTGCTTAGACTGAGCTTAGCAAAGAATTTATAGTCGAAATTAATTTTGTAATATACGAATAAAATTAAAATAACTTCAGTCATAAGTCATACATAACAGAAAAACAAAGTTAACATTGTAAATTAAAAAATATTGACTTTACTAAGCAAAAACTTTGGATAGTTGCGAAGATTGTTTTATAAAAACCAAAAATTGTCTAAAGTCAAAGTTTTTGCTTAACAAAGTCAAAGTACGGACTATAGATTTCAACCTTAGAGTCCTGTCGGAAAAAAGGCTAATTCTAAAGTTTTTGCTATATGCAATATTGCTAACAGGTGTTAGAGGTATTGAACTTATCAATATCATCCCAGATAGTTCTAGAAATCGGGGACTTAATAATTCTTTGAGCAGACTTTACTAAAATATTAATATCCCAATCCTGTATATCCGGTACCTACGTATTTAGATAAAATAGATCAATTTATAAGTTACCTTCGCGATTGCGTTACTAAACGCCTCTTTTATTGCAATATAAAAGCCAGTTTATAGTAAACATCTGCATGCAATTCTTTAGTTTAATATCTTGGTTGTTTCATGCCAAACTGTCTGGCAAACATCCAGATGCATTTGCTGCGAAATATACCTAGTAGGTAAGGTTGATGAACTTAGACCTTTACAGGAACATCATGTTAATCTATATCTATACTTATAATAAAGAAAGAGAGGACAAAGTCTTTACTTGGAAGTAAATTAAAAAAAAGTTGTCTAGAGGACTAAGGAATAGTAGTAGAACAAAATTATATTACTTTTAAAATTCATGTCTCTCTGTCTGTTTCTCTGTTTGTTCCTTATACAATTAAAAACTACTGATCCGATTAAATTCAGGGTTTATTGTATAGTTCTATTTTCGAGAAACCTCGTGGTATACTTTACATCGAAATCCAATTAGGAGAAGTCGAGTAATGAACGAAAAAGTCGGCTATGCACTATTTGTATGCAGACGAAGTCGCGAGTTGTTAAAATAGAAGGAAAAGCAGTCTTTTGATTCCGCTCTGTAGCCCCGACATTGAATAGTGACATTTCATCACTTACCGTGGGTTTCGTAAAATGCGATTAGGGGATCTGGGGAAGAATAGACTGGAGATCTCCTCGGGCGCTGGCGGAAAAACTACTTGGTCCCAAGTAGGTGAAAGGCAGGCGGCAGACGGTCCAAATCTATATCTAGTAGGTCCATGAAGCAACTTCAGATAATTTGGGATTTTAGGAGAACCTGAGCTCCCGTAAGGATGCATCCTGGAAAATCCGCTCTGATGAGAAAGAAAGCAATCTGCTGATTGCTGTAATGGCCACTATCTATCTTTCTAAAAGGCCAAAATGATGATGATTATTATATTAGTAAGTAAAAAAGCGCCACGCCGAGGCGGACAACAACTTGGCACCGTCAACCACGGAACACTATAATTACTCCTAGGTCAACTACTTTCTGACAAACTGGGGAACCTTAGTGACAAGATTTTTAGACGAAATATTTTTTTCTCAACTTACATCGAAAAAGATATATTTTTTAAGGGTAATTGGATGAGTTCAAAACATAAATAGTACTACTTAGTAACTAGAAAGCTTACTCCGTCAAAAAAAAACGGTCCTGCTTGATGTTAGAGAGATCCCTGTCTGTCCTTTTTTCACTTCAGTGTTCATCGGTTAGTTAGATAAGGACAGACTGGATCCAACTGGGTTCCACTGGAACGATTTTATATTTCAAAGCAAAAACTACCTTAATTTTAGAGAACATGATTGAAATTGATATTTCAATAGTTGTCAAGAGCACAATCTTCTACGAGCGAAGACAACGATGTAACATGTCTCTGGTCAAAATAAAAATATTTTATGATACGTCATTTGATTGTCAAAAAGTGGGGTGTCACAAAGTTAGGCATACTGTCACAGAATTACCCCATTTTACCCAGTACCTACCTAACAGTGATAAAACCCACGTAATTTATTTCTCAAACCAACAAACATTAGGTGTTTTGCCTAATTCCCTCAATATTTTCATTAGAATCAATACAGCGTTGTTAAATCATATAACTTTACGATTAACAATAAAACTTGTCTTTTGAACTTGCTTACGTAATTGTTACAAGTTTACAAGTGAAAGTGGAATGAAATTTGATCCATGTAGAAGGTGTTTATTTGTTTCTCTGTTTATTTCCATAGCTCTTAAATGATGAAAGACATACAAGTAACATACATAACTAAAGAATATCTTAAATAGTGGGTATTCTAATTAGTACATTAAAAACTTGTTCTTACTTTTATTAAAGGTGTGTGAGTAATTTCCCGAACAATTTGACTATGGAACTGACAATCACGTCTGGCAGAGCCGAGTTTGAAATGCTTCACAAGCGACCATTAACCTCCATATCCATTATAATAAAAGATACGATTAAACCTAGTTCTTTGGCACCAAATTATTTACTTTATTGTTAGAGTACCCACTAAATAAGACACTTTTTAATCAATAATATAAGTATTTTCCGAACGCCTGATACAAAAAATAAGCGTTGCCATTCACCGTGCCAATGCGGCCAGCATTATGAGCTCGCTGCTAAGTCACGAAGACTTAAACTTATTTGAATAAGTTCCTTTTAAATGTCAAAAGTTTAATAAAGTATAAACAAAAACTTACAGCTAATAAAAACAATTGAAAACTAAATAACTAACAGAAATTAAATCAATCGAACAACCCTCCCTGGACCACCCCCGCCGCAAAAGAACCCATCACACTCGCGGCATTACCCAGCTGCACCGCGATGGAAAGCCTCTGCAACAGGAATGACCCCGAGCGGCAATCCAAACCCCTGTCCCTGAGTCGGCGGCCAATCTCTCTAAAGAAGTCCAGAGCCTCCACACACCAACAACCTGTCACCTCAACAGCCACGGGAATAAATATATACTGCCGCTCCAAAGCGGCATAGTTCCTTTTTATTATAAACATTTGTTTGTGAGTGTATAAAATAAAAATATATATCTTTTTAAACTTACATTATTTTCTTCCATCATCATCATTAGAACTATGATCACGTTGTAGTAGATACTTAATTACTCCCCACCGGCAACATTGGCAACTGAGATTCACAACCAGTTGCAAAAGATGTCTTGATTTAAAACATACAAGGAAGGTTTGGTGGACATTATTATAGGTAGCAGGTGTTGTTAAGAAGTTTGTCTGCGTATTTATAAGTGTTTGCAATTAAATGCCTAAATAAATCAATCATAACCCTTGTCTTCCAAACAAAGAAACGCACCTACCTACATACTTATCAAATTATTTGAATGATTCATGAAGTTTTTGTCTGTAATTAAACAATGGAGATTGCTATCATATGCGTGCGATCAATTCAAATACTTTTGATTTGCAAATATACAGGTGAATCAGATACTTCCAGCTTGTACTAAAGAATATTACGAAAACTTTGCATTCTTTCAAATTATTAGTCTAATATTTGTTAATTCCGATGGCTATCTGGTTACCAAGTTCCAACGCCATTAGGGCCTCTAAACGAACAAAAAAATCTATAGTAGTTGTTGCTTTTTTAGTTTTTTGGAAGTAAAAACTTTTGCAAACTTTTTACATTTTTATAATGTATTAAAACGTTAAAATTTTAAAATGAATTAGTTCAGTTTTTTCCTATGTTTTCGCGATTTTGCATTGTAATAACACTACGGTTTTACTCACGATTCATTTATTAACAGCAATCTTACGATGTTACCAACGTTTCGCTGACTTTACAGTCAGCTTTACCAAGGTAGACTGAATTAATTTGAGGTAACCCATTTTAAAAAACAACAACATTTGTGCTAGATATAGATTGGGGTTCTGACGGGAGGCGGTTGGTGGCTGTATTGGGGCGTTGCCTCAGGGAAAAGGGTTTGGACCCCCGGTCGGGGCTCTTTCTAGCCTAGAATATATCGTTGGCGAATCAACGAGGTGATGCCGCCAGTGTGCTGGGCACTTTTCGACGCAATGATCATTCACCTTAGTTATAAGGCGTGAAACTTATTGTAACTTGTATGTAATTAGTACTAGTTTTCCTTAAATGTCTAGGAAACATTATTTTATTCAACAGGCCAGGCACAGTTGCAGGTTATGCAATCAACCACGGACAATGATTGGATGGATGACTGATTATAAAAATGTGACTGGACGGCTACTGGCAGTATTGGCTTAGTAGGAGTATACAGTGGTAGGAACTATGTCAGTAGGAATCCGTGTCGGCTGTCAACCGCAAACAGATCACGTTGGTCATGCTGTGACGGCGACGCGACGTAAGCACCCGCTTATCCCAAGGAGACCATTGTTCAGGTCTCTCTGGAGGATTCATTCAAATTGGACGCGGAAAACTAATGCAGAGACTTAAGTAGGTACCTATTAGTCTTTATTCCCTTGGAATCCGAATAGCTTATACCAAGGTTTTATTGGTAAGTTTTAATCGTTTATGGAAGCTGCCTCTATTTAGACAAACTGACTAGAAATATTTTAGAAGGATAAATATATGTATATTCGAGCTCGTTAGGATAAATTCATTATTAAAAAAAACTCCCGATTCAAACAAAATATTTTATCTTACTTACTATAATTATAACTAAGTACTAATATTATAAACACGAAAGTTTGTATGTAGGTATGTATGTGACTTTGTTACTCTTTCACGCAAAAACTACTGAACCGATTGCGATGAAACTTGGAATATAGGTAGATGGAGACATGGAATAACACATGGGCTACTTTTTATCCCGATATTCCGGCGGGAACGGGACTTACGCGGGAGAAACCGTGGGCGTAGCTAGTAGTAATATAATTCGGTAGTATATTATAACAATAATAGTGCGTCTATTCGCCATAGACGCTTGCACATATTCGCCAAATGATCAGTAATTCTCGTCTACCGGAAGCCTTCCGTAACTTCACCATTAGTTGTAAATTGACATTGTAGACAAACTACGACAAATATCCAATTACAAATTTCGTCATCAATCTACGTTAACTTGAACCACTGACGTGAACATTGATCGATCATTTTTCATCGGACACCGAACCAACGATTGTTTCAAAGAAATCGTTGTGCGTATATGTGCGCATTGTTGACAGCTGTTTGTACTTACAGATTGTGCGCACGCGACGGTATTCGTGCTATGCAGGAAATGCAGAAGAGGAAATGATGAAAACCTTTGATAGTTAATAGGTAATAAACACCACCTACGATGTGTTTCGGCGACGCGCAGGTATTCCGCGCTACCATAATCGTTTGTTGTTACTTTGCCGTACTTTAGTCGCTCAAAAAAATAAAGTTATTTTATTATTTGATGTGGTTTTAATTTTTTTTTTTTTTGATGAATGACCAAGCAGCGACTTCGTGACAACTTATAAGATACTAGCTGCGCCCGGCGGTTTCACCCGCGTAAGTCCCGTTCCCGTGGGAATATCGGGATAAAATGTAACCTTTGTTTTATTCCCGGTATCCAACTACTTATATTCCAAGTTTCATCGCAATCGGTTCAGTAGTTCTTACGTGATTGAGTAATAAACATCGAAACACACACACTTTCATATTTATTATATTAGTAAGATATAAGACAAGACAAGGCGGAATGTGGTATTGAAAAAAAAATACTAATAGAAAGCTACATTATCAGAGTAACATATTAGCCTACTTTGATCCCGATATTTCCACGGGATTGGAAATCATGCGGGTGAAACCGTGTGACCCCCACCTCATATAAAACAAATTTTACGAATTTACAGTCTCTTCACGCCCTCCCTCGATAAACTATTTAGGTATCTATATTTTATAATGCATCTTTGCCTACCAATCCTACCTCACCAAAGTACTATTACTAATGCAGCTTTTACGATCTCACTGAGTCTAAACACATTTGTTTTTACGAGTCCCGGGCTCTTAACTTCTTACTTATATGTCTAAGGTGTAAGCTATTGTTTTGTCGTAAAACTACTATTTGTGGCTTAGGCCAAAATAGACTGTATAAATTGAAACTGTTTAACAACGCCCTCCATCGGCTACCTAAATAAAATATTTTAGGAATGTTTTAGTTAGATTGCCGACGAAGTTCGAAACTAAAAGTAAAGTAAAAACCATGCAGACTCTCTGCCCTACCATGGGCTTTTCTGGTTATTTTATTGTCCTTAAGTCGCTTAAAGTAATAAAATAAATTTAAAAAAACTCTTACTGCTTTCTTCTTCTGCTTCTTTAAAATGGCTTTTCCTTTCGGACATTTGCCAGTGTCAAGTACTTATTATCAATATTCGCAGGTTATTTGCATCGAACGAAACAGTTAAGTCGTCACAGTTAAAGTCAAGTCGAGGGAATCATTGTAAAAAGGGGGCCATTTTTTACAATGTTTGTTCACGGAGCTTTGGAGAGAACACTAAGCTAAAGTCCATGTTTTGCACCGATTTTCACTTGTACACCTTAACGAAACTAAATTGATTAATATGCCCCCGAAATTAAACAATTTACACGCACTTGAACTAAGTTTCACAAAAATGAAAATTTAGCAACACATCTCCTCAACGCATTCCCGCCAAAACCCCCTCTTACTGCTTTAAATATCCACAAATAATAAAAATCTTTTTTTTTTCAAGTTGCGTGTTTTTTTTTTAATGGATGTTTTTTACTGAACGACTTAGATCAGATTTAGGTCCTGCAATAAGGAGATCATGGGAAGGGCAATAACTATGTTTCTTTATCATAATGATCCTTAATAATTATTTTGTTTGTAGGTAGTTGCTTTGATATATTCAAATTATGGCCATAATTTTGACCACTCGAATCAATCGCTGCAACAATACATTAATGTTTTTAAATTAAAATGGTCACTTTTACTATATTAGTGAACCTATTTCTTTTCTTGAGAAGCATTACCTATACCTACATGGGCAGCTTGAATTAAGAAAATGTGTTATTTTTTTTGTCGTAGCTGCCAGGTATGTAACAACTTTTTTGTATGACCCTGGATTATGCCAAACTCTTTTGTCAGCTCTGCCTTTTTTCTGTTTCGAGTTTTTTCATGAGGTTGCAAAGAGGTTACAACTACAAGAACTAGAATGCTCACAGAGAACTAAAAAGTGTTCCGTTACATTGCAACATGCAATTCTAATTCTAGTTATATAACTACTTTGGATGCTGCTAGTGTAAAATAAGGCATGATTTATTTAGGGGTGCTTCGTTGTCTGTTGCTCGGCCGCGCCGCCACTCGGTTGAATTGCAACAGACTGATCGACTGCTCGCCGAGCAATGGATAACGAAGCTCGGACCCGGCACGGCCGGATGACTGTCTAGTATAAAATATCATCCTTAAGTGTCAGTCACCCAGACGGCCATACCGCTAAAATTACTAGGTAGGTAGGTACTCCATTTTTTTATAGATACTTACTTACCTAGAAAAATTAGCAAAAAGCAAAAAAATGGCAAAAAGCCAACATTACGCGGTGTTCCCAGGCGGTCACCCATCCAAGTACTGACCGCGCCCGACGTTGCTTAACTTCGGTGATCGGACGAGAACCGGTGTTTTCAACGTGGTATGAACGTTAATTGAATATTAGTAACAGTTATCTAGTTTAGTTAAAATGATGTAAAAAAAAAGTGGCAGCCAGGCACTAACTAAAATATAATTTTTTACCAAAATCTGGACGAAATACTACATTTTTCGTACCTTGACAACAATTACTTTAAAGATAATTTATCTATACACAAATACAATATTTATTTAACAAAGTAAAATTAGCAAAAAGAAAATAAATGGCAAAAAGCCAACATTACGCGGTGTTCCCAGGCGGTCACCCATCCAAGTACTGACCGCGCCCGACGTTGCTTAACTTCGGTGATCGGACGAGAACCGGTGTTTTCAACGTGGTATGAACGTTGGCAAAGTTTTGATTGAATATTAGTAAGAGTATGTTTTTATATTGTAGTTCAAATGATGTAAAAAAGTAGCAGTCAGATACCATTAACTTAAATATAATTAACAAAAAAAAATTAATTTTTTTTTTCCATTTTCGTACCTTGAAAACAATTTACAATTTAATGGTTATTATTATATTATTATTTATATTTATTTCAAATTATTGTTATATGTATTAATTTTATGTATATAAATATAATATAATCATTAAATAATAATATATTGCTTGCTTGAAACTTGGAAACAAAACAAATGGTATTAGAAAGTACTACTAGCGACATCTATTGGCAAGTAGCAAACCAACTAAAATGACAATGGTTCTGGTTTTGGAACTATGGTCTGTACGACAGTAGATGTTTGTGCCATCTATTGCGGAATAGTTTTAATACGTAACGCTTGAAATATAGATGTCACTAAAATAAACAAAAATGTTTTTAATTATTATAGTTTTTTTTAAAGTCTATTTAAATTGGTTTCATCGTTTTTATTAACAGAATATATTAAAATAAACAAAATTATTGTTTTAAAATTTTATTATGTACGCATTTCTAAAACTCTCAATCACAATGACAAAGAATCATATCAACTTAGTGTGTAATTAAAATAATTATTATCAAGCCATTTTGGTTAAATACTATCAAAAATATGTTAAAAAACGAGATTAAATGCAAAATCCCGTTATCGTTTCAACCACTCTATTGATTTCGTCACACTTAGTACGAGCTGCGGTGTCCGAGTGGTTAAGGAGATGGACTTGAAATCCATTGGGTTCTACCCGCACAGGTTCGAATCCTGTCCGCAGCGTTGTTTTTGTTGCATTTTACTGTTTAACCCAATATTTTGTTAAATGGCAAAGGACGCATTATTTTTTTGCAATATTTTGCTTTAAGTATTTATTTAGTTTGCTTTTCTGTTAGAATGTAATGTAACGTAATTCTGTTCCAATTACAATAAAATCCAAAATAAGTAAGTTAAACATTTTGTTGCGAAGCGTATAACTAACTGCAACTCGTTATATTATTTTTTGAGGTAAAAAGTTTTATTTAGATGTCAAATTATTTTTAATATTAAAAAAATCCTTTATTTTATATTTAAAACCTTTTACATATTACATTTCTTGTCTTGATTTATCCTGATTTTGTAAAAAAAACTAATGATAACAGTAACAAAAAAGAATTAAATAAACTGACAAAAACATTTCCTTCGAGCCGGATTTGAACCAGCGACCTATGGATATCAGCTTTGATTTACCTCTACAGTCCACCGCTCTACCAACTGAGCTATCGAAGGCTTGTTGAAAGGGACGAAATTAACGAATACACTGTGCAAAAATTAATAACTTTACCGGTTGAACAAGTTTGTAAATTATTTCGGATACCTGTTTTATATTAAAATTTCATTGTTACAGAATCAAGACCAATAATAAAAACAGGTTGATTCAGGGTCGCCAGTCGCCACATCATTAGACCACAATGTGGATACCGACCTAGATGACAAATGTGGGTTAGGTGTAGTTAGCACTTACAAGGACAAAGGAAAACAAAGAAAAATCTATTTCCCTTTGCTTCTACTAAACTAAACGGTATGTGCAGTTTCTGATGTAGTTTGGCTGCCCGACTTCTGATTAATAAATAACAGATACCTAAGTCGATGCACGCACCATAAGTAGGTGTTAGTTGAAATTATTTTGTGTTTTTGGAAGTCGTTTTTCATTTCATCATTTTAGTGCCTTTCTATGTATTAATAAGGAATATGTATGTATTTACAAAAAAAAAATTTAATATACAGTATATCCGTTGTCTAGTACCCATAGTACAAGCCTAGTGCTTAGTTTGGGGTTAAATTGCGTGTAATGTCGTGCAATATTTATTATTTTTTCATTTTAGTGCAATTTCGACTGCTACTACTAATCCTTAGGGGCCGTCTTCACGGGCGGGGAGATTAGACAATAGGCGTAGATATATAGATTTACCAAATAATATCAAAATACTTAGTAACCGTAACTTTAATAGGTATCTGAAAACTTTTGATGAGATTGATAATGAGAAAATGGTTCCAGGTGCTTCATCGATCCGTACCTAGTCCTTTAGGAGTAAGACAAATTCTTAACTAACTTATCTAGTTTAGTTCCCGGTAGACGATTGTCGTTGATCCTATAGCATCTAGCTAGGTAGTAGGTAGACGTCGAAACTACTGCTCCACCGTACGATATCTAAAAGGCGGCTCAGTGCCCTTAGCCGCCAATGAGCTTTTTTTAACAATATTTATATATTATTAATATTAAAATATTTTTTACTTTTACATTTTGCTAGAAAAAGGGCATAAATGGAAATAAATTTATATTTTACCGGGTCTTAATCGCATATTATTATTTATTTTCTTACCTTAACGTTTCGATCATGTTACAATGATCTAGGCTAGGTCCCCTCGCGAACAGGTAAAAAAAACTCGAGTTAAGAAAATAAATAATAATACGCATTAATGGCAGAATAAATAAAAATAAGTACCTGTCTTATCTTACATCTTACTATTAATCTTATAAACGCGAAAGTTTGTATGTAAGTATGTATGTATATATGTCAGTTTGTTACTCTTTCACGCAAAAACTACTGAACCGATTGCGATGAAACTTGGAATATAGGTAGCTGGGGACCTGGATTAACACATAGGTTACTTTTTATCCCGATATTCCCGCGGGAACGGGAGTTACGCGGGTGAAACCGCGGGGCGGAGCTAGTTTTAAATATATGTCACTATCTAAAGAAAATGACTAATTAATTTTAAAAATATTTAGCCGTTTTTTGGCTTACAAATTTGCTAGCACTTAGCGGGTTTCAAGATATACCTAGCACGGCAGTTTACAGCACACTGCACTGCACGGTGCACAATCGGGCAGCCGCCGGAACTAGCGGAGAAAGCCGGAAGTGCTACTACCCACACGGGCGGGAAAGCAAATCTAGTACGGAGAGATAAAACGAACCACTCCGGAAAGTACAGCCAGTGATCTGCTCATGTGGAAGATATATTCGTTCTAAGTTAAAATCGACTTTCCATAGTATTTACCGTAATATAATATTTCGACGTATTTGTAGTGCGAGTAGGTATTTATCAAACCGCTGTCTAATATCTATCACATATCAGATATCTGTCTATCAAATCGCGCCATGGAAGAACTCTTTTGTTGGTCGAAGGCATGGAATTCCAAAGTATTCACAGACAATCCGTTAGTTATCATTTTAACAACGTAAATAGACAATCAAGCTACGTAGATGCCCCTAACATTAATGTGTCAAGTTAAAGACCATCCCGAACATAAGTAATTTCTTTCAGATGCTGTTTTATCATCTACCAAGTTGTTTCAAAGTTCAAGTTTGAAAGTATGTATAAATGTAGTAACTTTGTTAAACTTTTACGTCAAAACTACTGAACCTGAAGCTGTATTTAATTAGAACTAATAAAAATATTTGATCTGCTGAAAAAACCGCCAAGTTAGCAGGGCATTTATTCAATTTTCTTTTTAAGGCAAAAACGCCAGAACTATTTCCAAAAAGTATCAGGAACTTTAGAACTCGGCTGTATGCGAATAGAACTCTCATTATTTTTTGATCTGCTGTACAATGCTCTAATAAGTTCACAAACATTACAGCACTTTAGGTAGAACACTATTTTGATCGATAAAATAGTGTACCGACCTCGATACATCTACATCACTGCACTAGTTGGACTGCTACAGTTTCCAACGTGTATCTATGCAAAGCCTCGATATTTTCATTATATTCGGAATCAACGAACTCTGCGCTAATTCGGACCCTGCGACTCGTACCGTTTTAGAACCAAACGGTTCAAGATCAATGTCCGTATGCAAACAAATACCTAAGAATACACGACTAGGGTGCATTTGAGGTTGAATTTACGGTCTGCAATTATAAATATTGATAAAACATCTTTGATTTATTGTCAAATACTGACAGAGCGATTGTTAAACAATCGTTAAAGTAAGTAGTTTTGATTCGATTTATAAACGAAGGTAATAAAAAGCGTTGTAAAATGTCTACTAAATAAAGTGTTTTATAACGTTAAGGAAAGTCCCCAAACTCCGAACAAAGATAGGTATTTCTCTGACATTTTTCTAGATAATTAACCCTGAATTGGAATCAAAGGGACGTTTTCGTCTTTGAAGCCCAATTCAAGATCATTTTCCACGTGAAAACGTTTCTCTCCTCTCATCTCCATTGACGTCACAGCATCCGTAGCTTCAAACCATTGTCAAACACATATTTAATTACTATCGTGTGCAGTGCGGCACACGCACTCTTCTCGCTATATCGATATATACGGTTCTGTATTCTCAAGGAAAATTGTATCCTGCCGCTGAGGCTTTAAGCTTCACTTTCTTTTTTACAGACATGGTGATTACGCTGGTCTGACGAATGGAGCTGAGGGTGAATTTCGGACGATCCTGAGTCGAACTACGCCTGCGCAAAAAATAATGAAACCTTCAGTCAAATAGAGGCGGCGCGCCGGGTTGCGCGCTCGCCCGCCGCTCGGATGCCCACCACAACAGACTCCGGGACCCACAATCATCAATAAAAATATGTCCCGAACTGTATAATTATTGTTTGTGTAGCCGTCTCGTGTCAATTTAGTAATTTGTGAGCGTCGACGTGAGAGTCCGCAACCCGTAGTGTCTTCCTTTAGTATACAGTGATTGACTGATGTAAAGTGTCGTTGTTTTGTTGAGGTGAGTTACAGCTCAAAGGTCGGAGGCTGCCCTTGACAAATGCCAAGTTGAACACACATGAACATTGTTTTCACGCTGGTAAATTGGTCGCGTGCTTGCACGGAATACTCATTCAGAAAATTGCCGGTCCATTGCAGAGCTGCTTATGTATTAGTTCGAACTGCAATTTTCTAAATAGGCAGTAATAGACGGGAACCATGGCAAAGTTAGCGAAAACAACAGAGTTTTAACGAAGTTTATGTAGAGTAATTCGAGTTTCGTAGCAATTTCGTAGTATCGTAGTACTTATTTGTATATTTATAAATATATAAGAGCCAGTCATATTCAGATAGGTATCTGCGAGCCAGACAGAACTGCAGATGACTGTTCAAGATAACCTACATCTAGTACCTATTCCAAAGAAAATTAAGTTAAGTTAGACGCACAATTTTTTTTTCTGAAAAAAGCCGAAGCAATCAGGTAAAATGTTTTTTTTTAATCACTAATCGTACACAAATCACAACGCCATCTTAACAATATAGGCTTAAAATTAGGGTGCCATGGCGGATAAATACCTAAATAAATAAATTATAATCTTATTTATTTATTTATTTAAGGAACATTCACAGCTATAATACAAAGTAAATATATATGTATAGATAACACAAAGCCAATTACGAACATTCACAAATAGAAACAACGCAAAAACAAAAAGACAGCCTGAATAAAATAAAAAGAAATATATGAAGATATCAGTATAAAAACAAAAGTACCAACAGACAATATTAACGCAGACTACCCACATCCACCCAGTCAAGTAGATACTAACTAGGCAAACGCAAGCAACCATGCGCCCTCAAATCAGGTAGGTACCTGAATTGAATTGAAGAATTGCTGGCTAAGCATACGCCTAATACTTTTATAGCCAGTATTAAACAAGTCAATATCCAACTCCCTACTAAGCCTGTTATACTCAATGCTCGCCCGATAAAGAAACTCATTCTGCCTATAGTTAGTTGATGCCCTGGGTAGAAACAATAAGTCGTAGGATCTCAAAGCCACGGAGGTGACTCTAAGAAACAGCTGACTGAGCAGTTCAGGGCTATCAATCAAGCTAGTAGCAATTTTATAAAGGAAAACTTGGTCAGCTATAGCCCTTCTATTAATCAATGGAAGCAAATGGTGCTTCTTACATAGATATGTGTAACTCTCCCTGCTGTAATAATCATGAGTACGAAAACATAGGCATCGGAGGAACTTCCTCTGAACCCTTTCCAAACGATCAACGTAAACCTTATATTGCGGGTTCCAGATTTGCGATGCGTACACAGTCTTAACAGATATACTTACCTATAAGCAAAAACAAATACTGAAGGTAGACAGCTCTTCATCAACAGTCGGAATCAAATCCGCAACCTTCTGCCCTACAGACCTATGAATCATACCTGTAGCACGGTGATTTATATTAGACCTACACGAGCGCGTGCCGGGTCCGAACTTCATTTTCCATTGCCCGGCGAGCAGTCGATCGGTCTGTTGTAACCGAGTGGCGGCCGAGCAATGGACGGACAACGATGCTCGGACCCGGCCGGCAGCGCGGACGCTCGTGATGGTCTAATATAAATCATCCCTTAAAAATATCGTGGTACAAAATAACACTCATTTATCCAGTTTTAATCGTATACATTTATAACAGTAAGTTCGTAAACATTTATTAACGACGATGTCTAAATAAATATCCTTCATCAGCTACTACTCATTAATATTTAACAACAGAAATATTATCCTCATAAACGTATCAGATATTATGACAAGACAATCATAAACAGTTTCGACACACCTAATAAATTGCGTGATTATTAAACAAATTATATTGCTACTAGTTTTTTAGGCTTCAGTACCCAAAGGGTAAAACCGGGACCTTATTAGGGATGATTTATTAAGACCGTCACGAGCACGGGCTTCGTTGTCCATTGCTCGGCGAGCAGTCGATCGGTCTGTTGCAACCGAGTGGCGGCCTAGCAATGTACAATGAAAGGGGAACCGGCCGACGCTCGTGACGGTCTAATATAAATTATATGTCTGTCTGTCCGTAGGAATTTTCAGACATGATGTGATGATGCCACTATAATAACAAATATTAAAAACAATATAAAACAAATATTTAAGGTTGCTCCTATAAAATAAACGGGATTTTTTAAATATAAACGCAACGGTACCGGTATTTTTTATAGTAATAGACTGGCGCCAGTTTCGCGTTGCGTTGGTCCAGTGTCTATTTTAAATAGGGTTCCGTTCCCAATTGTGATAGAGTGGTATGGAACCCTTCGTCCGCGAGTCCGACTCGTACTTGGCCGATTTTTTATGTAAACGTTCGGGAAAAGCTAGAATAGCCCTGTAATAATCCCTTATTAAGGTATTTTGCTGAACCTTGACCTGCTACTTACATCTTTCAGACTTATCGGTCGAATTAGATTGATTGGTCTGGGTACATTTTCTAACAGGAATATTTTTAGAGCTTTTCTGTGCATCGGAAGGTACATTAAGCAGTTTTAGGTTGGTCCCATTTATGTCATACAGCAGTCATTGGGTCGTTAGACCTTAGGGTCACCTGAAAACTCTAACAGCCTAACAGAAGGTTTTTCTCTTCTGTTTTCGTAATTGTGCATTGAAATAAAACTCATTTTCCAGCTTGAAACAGCATTTACAACGCGATTAAAACCGGTAAATGAGTTTTATTACAAGAAGAAGAACAAAAATATGAAAGAACAAAAAAATATGCGCAACTAACCAATAGAAAATAACAACGAGTTAAGTGGAGTAGTAAAGATTTGTATAATAGGAACACAAAAGGTCGAAGGCTAAGAGGATTTCAAATGGAATGATTAATAATGGGTGCAGACAGGTCGTCCTGTTTTCATTGTTTGCCCGTTTCGGAACTTTATCCAGTTGTCGGGTTCACTAATCCCCAGATGGACGAAGAGTTGTGGTCCGTTTCTACTTTTAGTTAGATAGATGTAATATTAATTTACTAGGCATTATATTAGTGAATTGTTAAATTTGATGTTTTCTTAATGTTAAAACACTTTATTTATCGGGTGGCTCAGAAAATTGGCTCTTCATAGAAATTGTTACCTAAATACGTTTTTTAAAACATTAGTTGACCCAAGTCAACAACATTAAGAAAATAATTTCTTCTATGGTTTTCGGGTTTTATTCATGGTTTTAAACGAACCGAGCTATCTTCAACTTTACAGTTGGCTTTTTCAAGGTTCACCTTGTTTTATTATGCAAAATCGCGAAAACCATAGAAGAAATTACTCGTTGAAAACATTCGTTGACTCTGATCAACGAATGTTTTAAAATACGTATTTAGGTAACAATTTCTAAGAGCCAACTTTTTGAGCCAGTACAGTATAGTTATGGGAACATAGTAGGAAAATACAATAATCTCATTTTGTCTTGATTGTCTCTTTGATGTAGGTGGATCGGAACATGACAACAAACGGAACCCAAAAAGACCAAAAAATGCTGCAGTCAAACAAACTGACCTCGGACATGGCGAAACTATATAGAATTTCTTTTTAACTATGAAATTAATTTAAATTGCTTGTACCACATTTTACCTAGTAGTTTTCTCTACTATTCTTGCACTGTATTTTACTAATATTATATCTCACTTATCTTACTAATATTATAAACGCGTAAGTTTGTTTGCATGTATGTATGTGACTTTGTTACTCTTTCAGGCAAGAAATATTGCTATAAAAATATAAAAAACTGGAGACCTGAAATAACAGATAGGCTACTTTTTATGCCGATATTCCTGAGGTATCGGCACTTACGCGGGAGAAACCGCGGGACGAAACTATAGTAATTCATATATAGCTTAGATGCAAAAGGGCATGTATAAACCCTAAACAACATGAAAATCAACAGCATAGATGAGGAACCTAGGTACCTTAGGATCAATATCCTATCTGTATTCATACTCTACCTACGAAAGACCTACTCTACCTAAAGAAAGAAATTACAATATTTTGAACAAACAAATGACCCATATACCAACTCGTTCAAGAAATCAATCTTGCCGTACAATGCGAAGAGCCGTGTGGTTAATTGTAGTTCGTAAAACGTTTCTATTCACCTCGTTTGTTGTGCCGAGCTCTATTTGCGAGCCCATTCAAACCGGCCAGCTTGTGGAGGTAAAAAGTAACGCAAGCAATTATTAACTTTCCGACATTTGTTTATTACACTTTGTTGTGAGTATCCGTTGAAAAGTTTCTCTACAACTCGCCCGAGGAGAGCCTATGGTAATTTATATAATTTACGAACTCCCTGAAATAGTTGGCATTTTGCAACATTGAATTATTAGATTGGAGTTCTTCGCAGCTTGCGATTGTATTGTATTAGTGGATATCATAAGAGGGATGGTAATGTTGTTGACTGGATGTAGCCGAAATAAGAAGATTAAACTCCAACGTTTTATAATCTTAATTAATTAAAACTTCCAGAGGATATTCAGTTTAGGCAAGGCTCTTACGAGATATTTTATTCAAGGCTCTCTAATGTTTTTACGACCGGTCACCTGCCTGACACCAATTCTCTTTACCAAGACCAAAACCCGTCACCGCGCGGAGAGAACTCCGGTTTCCTTATTCGCCCGTTAGGACGTCTTTTAGAAAGAGGCGAGGTAGCCCTATTCTACGCCGGGGCTATGCGGTTTATTGCGAAGCTCCATATGTCAATTTTATAAAGGTTGCTGGGTGATGTTTCAATTACAACGCATTTTCACTGTCCTTTCATTTTGTAATTAGAACACCTTTGAACCGTGGAAAGCGGACATGTGTCTTCGGATTAAATATTTAAAGACTCAGTGAGGGCTGTATACGTACCTTCTATTTCTAATGCACTGTGGATTTTAGCGACGATGTTTATTAAGAATATGACAATGGTTTAACTTGATTCCAGATACCTAGGTATAAAATATAGAGACTTCACCGGCTACTCAACTCATTTAACTGACGAATTCCTTTATGAATTAACGTAGACTCATATTAATACCAAAAACACAAATATAATAGAATCAAAATATTTAGAATTTTGACCCTAACCAAGAAACCACGTACAACATTAAATAAATGTCAAAGGTAGAATGGGTTTCACACCGTCACATGTCGTCGTCGAATACGTGCCGTCGCATATTTATAATAAATACCGTAGATATATCCACATCCAGAGCTGTCTGGAAGGCTGAAAATGAGTACCTAACAACGAAAATCATCCCTTTTTTGAAACTCACATGGTTGCTTTCACTACAAAAATTATTAAATAAGTTCCATTTTTTAATTTGTTATTTTTTCGGAGCTCGATATTTCGTCAGTTAATGCAACTGACTTGTTTACGAGACTGAATTGAGCTCCGACATAAATGTTATCAAATATTTTTTGTAGATAATCATACCCGTTTCATAAGCAGATTAATGTACCGTGATTTTCCGAATTTACGGGTTCGAAATTTAAACTACCTGGCAACTATGCGAAATAATTATTTGTTAAAGTCGTGTTAATGTTGCGGCAGTTGTGTCCGGTGAATTTCATAATTTGTGGCAGACAGCGGAATGTCCAGTGCGCCAGTGCGACTCTGACGTCATCCCCGCACTGCCCAACGCCTAGCCTAATAATGAATAACCTAGAAGTCTAAAGGGTGACCTAAGCTATTTTTTTCCTTAAAAACATCGTTGGTGTAACGAACACCTCTAGTTCCACTATAGTTCTAAATATGCGACAATGTGAATCCATATGTTCATGGCTAAAAAGAAAACGAGTTTCTTGTGTTTTCACCAAAATTGTTATTTTGGGAAATGAGGTTTAAACATTTTCTTCATTATTGTGCTCGGATTGACTCGAAACCGATAACAATCAACGCAGAATTCAAAATCCGATCCAATGAAATAAAAAAAATCATTTTGGTGAATGTGGCGTTCCAATGTAGCCTTTTCCACTGACGATATTTTATATTCGAGTTTGAATTTGAATACGATGTCGCTTTTCGCCTTTACGTCTAATACCGTAACACAAGCTTAGCAGCTTACCATGGGGCTAGATGGCGCTGTGTGTTATTCACAGAATTTATTTCTTTATTTAGGGGTTAAATCACCGTTTAGCCTAAAAAGGAATAATCTAGAAGTCTAAAGGGTGGCCTAGGCCATTTCTTTTTTATACATATAAATCGCTGGTGTAACACGGCGTCGCTTTTTACCTGTCTTTATATATCTAATAGCCTTTTAACACCAGTTGAAACCCAAGTACCTACCTACCTTGGGGTTGAATCGAACTCGTAAAATCAGATGCTCATTTTACGTGCTCATAATTTTCACAAAGATAGTCAGTCTGAATAATTTTGTGACTTTTCACTGAACTTTATTTGAGGTGAGGGTTGATTGCGTATGAAACGAAGAAGAAAAAAAATGAAAAATACTATAAGTTCCACGGGGTTAGGGGTAAAGTCGTCTCCCTCGAACTGGGACCGGGGCCCACTTGACCCCTTTCGAATTTGGTTGTAGTCAACTGGGCCCAAAGGTAGTTGGGACGAGTTGACTACATTTAATTTTCGCTAGGGGTGAAGTGGTCTCACTCTTAAGTTAAAAAAAGACTTGGACAAGAGGAGTTATTTAAATAATTAAGTAGCCCTTAATTTTGAAGGCTACTTAACTAATTTAGTAGTAATTAATTAAAATAACATTTACATAATACGAATTAACGTACATACATCTCCTGCACGTCGCCTGCATTCCGCATGCTATGTCCTTACCGAATAGAGCCCCTGTTCGTGGTTTCTATAGTAAATATCAAATATTTATTTCAAGCCGAGATAGGCGCGACACAGGTGTTGTAAGTCCGCATTAGGTGTTTAAGAAGAATAATAAGTACCTACTTACGCGATTATCGGGTTATTTACGCGACAAGGTTTGGGGTGGTTTTCAAAAGAACATTCTGTAATTTCTTCGCCTATAATGGGTATGTGACAATAAGTATTGGGTGTTTTTCTTAGTTCTGTGGAAGATACTGTAGTAACGAAGTATAATTTGCCTGGTTCCAAGTCAAAGGGTGGCTTTTACCCTGATTAGCCCTTTGAAAATTCTCTCTCTATCTTTTAACTTACAAGCCGCGAACTCCTTTCATTAACTTCAGACTGACTGAGAATTTGTTCTTGTAATTTTTCCGCTCAGTTTGTTCTAAAGTGAAAAGGATTTTTAAAGTTGCTAGGAAATTATTTTTAGCAAAAAAGAGCTTGGTTAAAAATACCTGGACGTAGATATTTTACGTCTAATATAGCTATAGGCTATAGCTACATAACGATTTATAAAAGACTAGCTGCGTCCCGCGGTATCACCCGCATAAGTTCCAATTCCGTGAGAATATCTTAATCGAAAGTAGCCTTTGTCCTTATTTATCTAAGGTCCCATCTATCTTAGTTTTTATTCACTGTATGTTTTCCAAATAAAATAAAATAAAATAAAATAAATCTCTATACCAAAATTCATCAAAATCGGTTCAGCGCTTTAGACGTAAATGCGTAACAGACAGACAGAGACAGAGTTACTTTCGCATTTATAATAAGTAAGGATTCACTAGCTGCGGCCCGCGGTTTTACCTGTGGGAGTCCCGATCCCGCGAGAATATTGGGATAAAACGCCTGTGTGTTATTCCACGTCTCCAGCTAACTATATTCCAAGTTTCATCGCAATCTGTTCAGTAGTTTTTGCGTGATTGAGTAACAAACACACATGCATACGTACAAACTTTCGTATAATAATAGGGGTTAAAGTATGAAATTGCCGTTTTATTGCAATAGGTTCTTTGAATTGACATAGAATCTTCATGGTTTGAGGTTTTCGAATGAAACTTTTTTCAAATGGTTTCTGTGATGTTCTTTTTTTAAAAAATGTGAAACATTTGAATATCGACTTTCAATTGTTTTTGTTATTCAATTTAGACAAGAAAGATGGATACTGCGAAAATTCGAGTGATTTTTGAATACGAGTTCCGACGCGGAACTAACGCGGCAGAAACAGCCCGCAATATCAATGCTGCGTTTAGAGAGGGGTCTACTAATGAACGCACCGTGCGATTTTGGTTTAAACGCTTTCGTGATGGAAATTTCGACTTAAAGAACGAGCCACGAGGAAGACCGCCCACACAGGTGAATAACGATGAATTAAGAGAGATAGTGGAAGCCGATCCTAGTCAAACTACCCAGGAATTAGCGGCATGGTTTAACGTTACCTTACCCACTTTATTGACTCACTTGCGTCAAATCAATAAAATAAAAAATACGAAAAATGGGTGCCTCATGATTTGACTGATCTGCAGAAAGAAACGCGTGTTGAAACTTGTGTTGCCTTGTTGAACCGGTACAGAAATGAAGGAATATTGGATCGAATTGTAACATGTGATGAAAAGTGGATTCTTTATGATAACCGGAAAAGAAAAATGCAATGGCTGACCCCAGGTCAAATGCCACAACAGTGTCCTAAAGCAAAACTTACCAATAAAAAGGTAATGGTAACTGTTTGGTGGTCTCAGCATGGTGTTATTCACTATAGTTTTCTTCGATCTGGTCAAGCAATTACGGCAGATGTCTATTGTGCCGAACTCCGAACCATGTTGACAAAACTAGCAGTAAAACAGCCCCGACTCATGAATCGATCTTCACCATTTGGCTCCACGACAACGCGAGACCTCACACAGCACGAGAAACCATTTTGACCCTTCAGGAACTGCACTTAGAAACCATTCGTCATCCTCCGTATTCACCAGACCTTGCTCCAACGGACTACAATTTTTTTCGTGATTTGGACAATTATCTACGTGACAAGAAGTTTTCTTCCCAGGAAGCAGTACAAAATGCTTTCACACAGTTTGTGCAGTCTAGATCGTCGGAGTTCTATCGCAAAGGCATTAATAACCTTCCCATTAGATGGCAGCAATGTATAGATAATAATGGCAACTATTTTGATTAAATAAATTTGTTAAAAATTTAAAAAATAAAAAATTAAGATTTTCAGTACAAATCGGCAATTTCATACTTTAACCCCTAATACTATAAGCAGCAGCGAGGATATGCGTATGTTAGTAAACAACCATGTTAGTTTCTATTTGTATGTGATACGTTTCGAGTACACTAAAGTTCAATAGCTTATTGACCAACAAAAAGACAACTGAGTTAGGTCGAATTGTTTCATATAATATTTGGGCAAACACGCATAGCCTTTCATTTAATATTGAGGTGAGCTTCCGATCCAATAACCGGCTTAGCTTCAATTAATGAATAAAATAATAAACGATTAACCACAATTTATTTTGTAGCAATTTGTTGTGAAGAGTTTTAAATAAAAGAAACATTGAACTCGTATGATATTTTGAAGTCTTTACCCGTGTCATATTAAGGAATATAAATAAATAAATCCTGTGACCTACACACAGCGCCATACATCTAGCCCTGTGGTAAGCTGCTAAGCTTGTGTTGAGGTGACTAGACAACTGATATACTACTTATATTTATTTAAATACATACACAGAAATACACCCAGACCAGATACAAATATTTATTTTTAAGCATAAATATTTGCACCCAGCGGGAATCTTACCCGCAACCTTCTGCATTGCAGCCAAGCGTTCGCTCGATGCGCCACAGAGGTCGTCATATATATGGCTACGGTATCCTCTGCCCATCGTAAAAGGCGACCAAAAGGTTTCGACTGCAGCTTGTTACTTGTCTAAGCCGTAGCGCCAAGCGGACTATCCATATTATGTCCTGATACGTAAATCGGTCCAGTCACTCAATAAGACGGGTAGAATGTTGTTGACAGGGTTCAATATTGATCCTATATATTATATCTATACGAGTAATGTTTAGGTAGGTAAATATTATTAGCCCAGGAAGGTCAGTTATGATGACGGGTTACTTTTTAATACACTCTAATATGCCCACATCGCAAAGCTCACAGGATGTGATATTATTATGTTGATACGTTGAATCGTTAGATGTAACATGAGTCCATTTTATTCTGATATTTTCATGAGATCAGGGCCCTGATTTGGTAAGGACAAAGTATCAGGAATGCCGGCGGAATGCAGGCGACGTGCAGGAGATGTACGTTATTTCGTATTCTATAAATGTTAATTAATTATTTAAGTAGCCTTTAGATTTAAGGGCTACTTAATTATTTAAGTAGCTCCCCTTGTTTCTCAGCCAATCAGTATTAAAGGAAATTATAGAATAGCTTTTATTTTTACTCATGCAACAAATCGACTTATGAAATGCTCGTGCATCCCGCCTGCTCGTCGCATGCTATGTTTTTACAGAATCGGGCCACTGGGCTTATGCAGGTAAAAACCACAGAGTCTTATTTGATACTACAATATTCAACTAGATACAGAAATTAATTGAACCGTAGATTTAAATGTGGGTTTAAACGATCAAGTCAAGGTATTATTAGGTAGTTACGCATGCCTAAACCCCGATATTGCTAACGTTACGATATTGCCTATTGACGAGATCATTTCCCTGCCAAAACAGCTTACACGAAGGTTTTAAGGTTTGCTACCGAAGCTTTTACATACAAAGACCCAATAAACATCTTTCACTTCTTTCACTCATACAGTTTGCGCGTCCATCTTTCTTCTTCTTTCGTTTCTTGTAGTGTTGTGACTGTCTCACCTAGTGTTAGAGTTTTCAAGTCTCCTTAAAACCTCTAAGTTGATCTAATGACCGCTATCAGATATAACAACCACTTATACTTCCGCAACACGGAAGAGCTCGAGAAAGTGATTTTTTACCACTCAAATAATCGGTCACCTATCCAAGTAATGACTGCGAAAAGCGTTGCTTAACCCGCATGATTATTCCAGATCGGCATCTGCAGCTAGATCAATTAGCTCCTCAGCTTCCATGCACAAAACGAGCTCATCTTCGGTTTACCCAATCCCATCAGAATTAAGACGCGTTTTTGGCCGATTTCTATCTGTCGATAAGTTCCTGAAGTTATAATTCAATGGGGAATTAAAAGTTAGTAACGATGATAGGATAGTATTGACTGTTTTCAACTTCGCTTAAAGTTGCTTGTCGTCATTTATATAGGTAGGTAGGTAAGTACTGTTTTAGTTAGATACTTTAAACGAGCTTTGGAGACAATCTCTCTACTACTTATTTCATCTTTTTTTTTTACAATCTACAATAACAATGTATATTAACATTTCATTTTAAGTTTTCTTCTTTCATTAAAATCAAGAACGTTGGGAGTTTGTATGGCGTTTTTTTTTGACCGAACGAGCGAAGCGAGTGAGGTCCAGTGTAGACGGGCCTGGCGCTTGTATCTTTGTATGTTTGTTCGACGATAACTTGAGTATCGTTGCTTCGATCTTCATGAATTTTGGTATGCGCGTAGTTTAGGTCCATAGAATTTATGAGTTCGAAGATGAGCCGGATCGGTAGGGGGGTTGGGGAGATAGGGGGTGCAAAAAGAGAAAATAATCAAGTTCTAAAAATGTGTCAATAGATGGCGCTCAACATACCTCCTAGATCGCGGTATCGTTGCGTTTGCTTGCGACATATACTCCAAGATCTGACATTTTTGTAGGGAATGTTAACGTCTATTAGTGATCAAAGTAAATAATTCATGTTTATGTTACAAATTGTGGTCGATTGTCGTAAATCTATACTAATACTAATCTATCTATTAATCTATTAATATTATAAAGTTGAAGAGTTTGTTTGTTTGTTTGTTTGTTTGTTTGAACGCGCTAATCTCAGGAACTGCTGGTCCGATTTTAAAAATTCTTTTTGTGTTCGATAGTCCATTTATCGAGGAAGGTTATAGGCTACTTTTGGTCCCGATATTCTTACGGGGTCGGGACTTACGAGGGTAAATCCCGCGGGACGCAGCTATAAAAACGAAAGTCGTGTTAGTTACACTATTTATATCTCAAAAACGGCGGAACCGAAATTTGGTACAGGGTTAGTATAGGGGTTTAAATAAAATATAGGGTACTTTAAATGATCGTACGGGTTAAGCAACGCTTGGCGTGACACATACGTGATGGGTCAACAGGAACGATCACACCAATTAGAATGAAATTTGTTACAGGGATTACTTTAAGGGTATAAATACGATACTTTAAATGATCGTACGGGTAAAGCAACGCTTGGCGTGACACATACGTGATGGGAAAAAATGACGGTTAAACCGATTTGAACGAAATTTGGTACAGGGATAGTTTAGTGGTTAAAATAAGATATAGGGTACCTACTTTGAATAATCCTAAGGGCTGAGCAACGCTTGGTATGACATACGTGATGCGCCACATACGTTACGGGATAGGAATTTATGCGGGTGAAACCGCGGGTCACAGCTAGTAAGGAATAATTCTTTTTGTGTTATCGTTTTTACACGACTGCCAAAGGAAGTGTTATGTTTTTGCCGTAAGTGTATGTATGTATGTTTGTATGTGACCTATTTTTGTGCCGTCGTAGGGCCTAAACGGCTAGGCCGATTTAGATAAACGATACGTGGTTAGATTCGTCATGACCGCGTGAGTGACATAGGGTACATTAAAATAATAAATAAATAAAAATAATGATGTAAAACGCTATTAACCAATATTTGTAAAGACCATAAAAAACAGAAAACGCAATATGTTTTATTCTTTCCTAAATTTACATTTGAAAAGTATTGCTTGTAAAGTTTTACAATTAAGTTTTAAAATTTATTAATTATAAAATTATCGTGTCCCGCCCGACTGCATCCACCATTCCTAAAGCTACTATAAGCATCTTGTTTTTCACTTTTCTGTTAAAACTGCAGTCGGGTTTTTTATTTTTTTAAATATTTTTTTACTTGTCTTTCGTTATATTATTCGTTTAATAATAATTCTTATTTTGTAAAAAAATAAAGCTGTTGGTGTTAAAATCCTACAAAAAACAAAATCTCTGTAAATGGATTCTCGTGAGGTCTCAGTTCGGGGCGAACTACTAGTTTAAATCTATGAAATAGCTGCATATTAAAAGTTTTTAACCGACGAAAACACGAAAGAAGGCTTATAACTTTTTACCATATTTTACAAGGATGCCTGTATGTCCTTTTTTCACAATAATTGTTCGTCGGTTAGTTAGCCGACAGACTGGAACCAACTGGGTTCAACAGGACCGTTTTGATATAATTATCAAAGTAAAGACTACCTTAACCTTAGAGAATATTATTGAAATTGATATTTCAAAAGTTGTCAAGTGCACAGTCTTCTAGGAGCGAAGACGACGATGTAACGTGCTCTGCTTGTTACAGAGTTGTTGAAATTTTAATAATTCTTTTTTTTTTTTCACTTTTCTTATTTTTACATTATTTTATATTATTTGCATTTGTCCTAATTTCTCCGTTGAAATCTATATCCATATTTTATTAGAATGTATTATTATTATCCATTCACAAATTGACTTCTTGAAATTGTATTCTGGCCGTGTCTTTATCGGTCAAAAGCATTGTCGATGGAGTCGATATGGTAGACTGGCACCGGCTTATACCGATGTAGGCATATTGAATCTTAACTCAGTTCGATTGTGTACGTGACGCAACTGATCAATGATACAAATACCTATATACAAGCAAGCCATGCCAAACGTTTGCCGTTTGCAGAGAACTGCTTCGTTTTAGATTTTTGCTTTCTTTTATTTAGGTTTTGGTACATGGGCATTTTTGACTAAATGGCTACTGACCCACTTATGGGATTTCCCGTGCATGTAAGTTGCAAATAACTTACGTTGATATGACATTGAAGGGTACAGTGTTTATTAGTGAAAGAGTTTTCTAAGTAGATTTACATTTCCTTTTTCAAACTATATTTCCCTAAAGTCAAAGTCAAAACCTATTTCGAACTTTTCAGTTTTCAAGTTCATTTACGCTGTGTATTTATCACTTTAAACGAAAAGGCGACACAAAAAAATGAAATATCCAATTTTTCAATCATCTTCACACATTATGTAAGTAAATTGTTTACGAAGACTGAATTTACCTCACAAATTGATTGAATCCCAAATTCGAACAAGCACACGATTAATCAAACGATCCATACACAACATGGGGAAAATCAGCTATTATCTGTCCACACAGCTCCCAGTAGGAAGCTATCAATCAACTCCCACGGTTGTTAGCTTTATTTCTGAACAAAATTGCCTTCGCCGGCAATATTGGCGAACTTGCTATCAACTAATTTACGGTTCTAATTGACTGTGTGACGGAAAATTGTCGTCTGAAACTGCAGAATACTTAACTTGATTTGGATAAATTAGGACGTGGAGTTTGTCCAAAGTTCGCGATACCTACACAGTTTGTTACCGCTTATTGTAAACTAAATAATAATGTATGTAAATAATCACATAACTGTTATTTTTCATTGTACACATTTTATGATTTTTAAACTTCCCTAATAATGCTGTCCCGGAAAAAAATAAGCGGAGCTTGAAAATGCTCAAGTACCTACTCGTATTTCCAATTTTAAAGTATTTAATATGGGTGCTGATATATGTGTTTTGTTTGTTTCAGATATGAATGAGTAACAGAAACGAGCGATTAAGTCTATTTTAAAAAGCAATATAAAACATAGAAACCCCTTAGTGACACTTTTACATAGTGCATTAGTTAAAAGTAATCTTCCATAGCTGTAAGTGACTGTCAAATATGTTATTTGTGAAAGTAAATATCTTATGCAATCGTTCAGTGTGGACAGTCAGCATTGCTGGCGCCAGTGTTATGGAGTGTTGAAGGTGATGCTAAGATGCCGCAGCGCAGTGGAACTACGTCGAACTTGATGCGACCGTTTGTTGTGTTGGCCCTGCCCGGGATGTATTTGCTGTACAAGTACAACCAGTACAGACAGCAGCAAATGGAGACCGCGCGGCGCCGGGTCACCGAGCGCGAGCTTATGCACCTCAATACGAAAATCGTGAGTACCTACTTGACTACTGCAGGCTTAATTTTGTTTACGAAAATTTCATTTTCAGACGGATGATGCCTGTCTACTATAATGACCGATTTTCTTTCTGGATGACAGATTAACGTTCATTTTCGTTGAGTCAATGTGGCCCTAAGCCCACGGACCGCGATCGTCAATTTATAACCGACTTCAAAAAAAAGGTTCTCAATTCGTCGCGTATTTTTTTATCGAAGATGACCGATTGAGATGATTATATTTTTTACTTGATTGACTTATTCGAATAAAGTTCTGAATCCTTATTAAGCCTAAAGCCTTATGTTTGAATCACTCATGCCACTTAAGGCGATTTAAATACCCCTACTCTTGCTGATTTTCGTTCGATTTCGGACCACTCGTTAGGTCGTGCGATTTGCTTAGAAAAGTTACCGACATCTAACGAAAAATAATAGAATACAGATATTATTATATTTATATCCGTAGAATCGGCACACTTATAGCATCCAGGGGCTATATTATTTCATTCATTATTATCAAGTATAGTGGCTGAACGAAGCGCGACAACTCATTGATTGACAATCGTAATTGAACAACTCGGGGATACTTTACTTTGATAGACATTGGTATCAATTAATTTCCGTTTAGATACCTACTAAAACAAGAAAGATATTTGAATGTCTGAATGTCGAAATGTAATTAATACGAACCCTTTAATTTCCACTTGTAACTTTATGATGGAGAGTCGGCGAATACTGAAAACACCTACCCTACCTACAAAATGTTACCTTTTATAATTAAATTGACCTTTAATATTCTGCGATCCGTTGTTATTGTCAAAGAACTTGATAAGTATACATAGCTTTTTACGTGAGGACTTTTATAAATATCTTTATTACAAGAATGACATAAAGAAAATTTGCCATATTTGTTTTTCGTTTTTCTTCCCGTTCCCGCGTAAGTTACGTTTTCGCGAGATTATCGGGATAAGAAGTAGCCTATGTGTTATTCCAGGTTTCCAGCTACCTATATTTCAAGTTTCATCGCAATCGGTTCAGTAGTTTTTGCGTGACTGAGTAACACAGACATACAAACATACTTGCAAACTTACGCGTTTATAATATTAGTAAGATAAGATAAGAAGTAAGATTTGGAAAATGATATATAGGTATACCTACCTATAGGTATTATGTACATAATATAAATTCATTATTTACTTTATAGGTATTACATATACATACTTGCTGTACATACAATTTATACATCTAGAACTAAAAACTAAATTTTACAAACACAAACTACATCGTACAAATCAAACCTAGAACTACCCCAAAACAAACTAAGTTTGTATGACTTCTAGATCATACATACAGGCAACATTCTGCGTCGCAGACTGCTTTTCGTCATACGAGCAAGGAATGATTTATACTAGACCGCAGGCCGTGGCCGAGCCCGGCTACTTCTGTATGACGACAGTACGAACGCACGCGGAAAACATGCAAAACTGAAGCTGTCTTCATATTTCACTCTTCAAAAATGAGCTGTCTGCAGAGCAAACATGTCCGAGAAACCAAGACACCTCTTATTATATTATTGCAGTAATTTTTACAACAAACCTTATTTTCTCCAACAACACTTATATAAGTGGAATGGTGGACTGTACGTACAATGTAAGTATGATAAACGGAATCTGTGTTCTACGGGCTACGGGCTACGGAGTGGTAGGTCGGGTAGGAGCAAACGATCAATCTTCAAGGTAGCATTATTCACGCTAGAGCTCCACATGTATTCGACAGACCGACGACCGATTGACGTGCTACTAAATAACTATGGCACTCAGGCTGAAATCAGTAGTGCGTACTTTGACTTTGCTCAGACTGAGCTTAGCAAAAACAAAGCATAAACTTTGAATTGCAATTTATAAGTAGTTGAAATTAATTTTGTAATAAACGTATAAAATAAAAAGAACTTCATAATCATAACAGAGAAGCAAAGTTTAGGTCAATATTTTTTGATTGGTTTACATTCTGAATTTGAAAAACTTCGACTTTACTCCAAAACTTAGGATTGTTGCGAAGATCGCTATATAAATACCAAAAATTGTCTTAAGCCAAAGTTTTTGCTTAGCAGAGACAAAGTACGGACTATAGATTTCAGCCTTACACCTCTTTATTTTGCACTTCATAAATAAATGACATGAACTTAAGAAAACATTTGATGTAATAGTGTAAGTTAATCTTATTAAATCAACGTAATATAATTAAAAGATACGACTTATAAAAAATTGGTCCTTTAAAAAAAATCTGGAGGGAAATAAGTACTAATTATAACATGATCAAGTCTAAAATAGGTACCTACATTCAAGAAGTAATCGTTAAATCACATAGTTACGTATTGCTTTAGTACAGTAAACGTTTTTAAACATAATATTAGAAAAATAAATCGTCAAAAAACGTCACTAATCAACATAACTATTAGTTATATTTTTTATTAGTTTCCTTAACAAAGTTACGACAATATTAAATTATTTAATAATCAAACCTATGACTGAAATGACATAATGTCCCCATTTTAGTTATTTTAACCGGCTTCCAAAAAAGAAGGAGGTTCTTTTTTTCATATTATATTTTTCATACGAGTTCCTGCCTATTCTTATTACAATGAAAAAAAAAACTAAATAGAGGGGCATAGCCAATGGTCATAGCAGATACAGCATAAACATATTTGCTTTATTGTTTTAATCCAGGGATGAAGCGGTCGCATAGGTTTGCATGGAGAAAAAGTCTTCTTAACGACCTCTCTAATGTAATTAACCTAGTTTAGAAAAAAAAACGGTTAAAGCACGGAACCTGTTAGCTAAACATATAAAATTAGACTAAGCAATAAGTACTACAATACAACAATAACGTATGTGTAATGAATAACAATCTAAACAAAAATGTACTTACATGAAAACGTTTAAAAGAAATACACAATTATTATAAAAATCAAGGGCATAACAAGGACAGGTGACAAGCGACAGCGCGCACGTGATGCATGCTTCACAATACAGTAGACGTTTCATATTTTTTGTTCACAACACAATTTTACCATGAAACGTTTTATGGGTCCGTACCTTGAATAACTGAAGCACTCGACAACTTGTACTTATAAATAATTCATTGTTTAACCGACTTATCAAAAACTGAAGGAGGTTCTTAATTCGTCGCTAACAGTCGTGTTCTTTCTTTTTCTTAGTTATGGCTTCTGTCAGCAATATAGGACAATTTAGCCAATTTCTCGTACGAATAGTGAACTACCACTAATAGACAGTAATCGTTTGAAATAATTTTCAATGCGTGAAAGCTGTAGAAAAAATGGCGACGATTTTTCAATAACAGTCGTGTTCACAAGCGACCATATTATGCGTCTTGTTATTGTGATTATGATAATCAACGTCCGCGAAAATGTGACAAGACTTGAAAGAAGATGGTATAAAAAAAATTAAAGAGTTAAAAGAATTTTTTTGAACTTCAAAAAAAATCTTTTTTTTTTTTTTTCAAATATTTGAAGTTGTACAGGTGAATTACTGAATAACTTTAACTATGACCAAAGTATGACGATTTGACTGTTTCGATGAAAATAACTTGCATAAAATATTAATAATGTATTTAATACAGTGTCATGTAGACACTGGCAAATGTACGAATGGAAAAGCCATATTAAAGAAGAAGAAGAATTACTACTAACAGATCGTCCCAAGCAAAACTGCACAATTTCGCTGGAAGTTTTAAACAAAACTTGCATTAATTATTATAGTCTCTACAATACATAAAACGTGCAATTTCAAAACAGCGACTCTCAATGCAGTGCAGAAGAAAATCCATAGGAATATATTGAAAATGCATTAAATTAAGGTCCTCATTTTCAATCCAAAACGTTTTATCGTCCATTCGTTTGTGTGATTTATTTCATTACGTTTAATAAAAGAAAAGTTACGAAAAATGAATCAGAAGCCGTTTATATTTTTTGCTGAATTTTAATCATATCTGACCTATATTTCTGGAGTAAACTAGGACCGAATCGATCAAACATCGACCAAACGACTGGTACCTATAACTTCGTAATACGTAATCTTTAAAGGAACAAAGGGATTCGTGTTGATATTTATAATCTAGGGCAATGTCCCTTACAGTACACATCATACAACGCATATATATACATATTATAAATTTGTATTAAAGAACTGCATCCAATGAACTGACACCCTAGTGGTCCCACATGTCCCCTGAGGGATACTGTAGAAACAATTTCTAAAGATATATCACTGTAATTTTACTTGGTGTTTCTGGTTTTAAAGTTAAAATATCTAATCAAATCAACCGCTCCTGATTACACTCGACGCAAAGAAGCCGAAGATACTGGCATTCATTACCTCTTTGTTTGTAACGGCTAGCCTTTGCACCAAGAACAATCCGAAGCGGTAGAAAAAGAAAGAAGGGGCTGGTTTTAAAATTGTATATGTTTAAATGCCTCAATACTATGAATGAGTATTTCTAGAGAAACTTATCCTACAACTTAGCTTTTCATTAAAGCAGTCGGTACGCGCGCCCATAGCACTTTGTTCGCGAAATCTAGTTATTACTACGTAGGCCAGCGGCGAGTGTCTGCCGGGGCGTGCCTTTGGAGCACGCGATGTTCTACGCCGTGCAGACTTCCCCATGACAGCTGACTCAGCTACTTCCTCGGAATTCAACAGCGTCTACTGGAAAATTGCTGCTTTATTGATTTTTAAATCACAGTACATACCTATTGAATATTCATAAAGACCGTTCAACGTTTTGCTGAGTCGCTTTTATACTCGATTTTGCAAGAAATAACTTTCAAAATCGTCTTCCAGTAGGGAAGACAGATCGGATTATGTTCCACTGCCGTTTTCCTTCTTCTAGATGATCATTTTACATTTTCACCTTTTTATTATTTGCAATAGGGTAAGATAGTGGTCAAAAGCTCCTCTATCGTGTTAATTAAAAAAACCCACATAATCCATCCCCCTAATTAAAGCACCTGTGACCCGCGAGTTTACCTGTCCAGATGTCTTTCCCGTGGGGATATCGGGAAAAGAAGTATCCTGAGCCGGTTTTGTGCTGTCCTTGCTAATATTATAAATGCAAAAGTTACTCTATCTGTCTGTCTGTTACGCTTTCTTTGTTTCCACGTCTAAGCCGCTGAACCGATTTTGATAGATGGCACCTTAGAGAAGGACATAGGCTACTTTTTATTAAGATATTTTCGCGGGAACGAGACTTACGCGGGTAAAACGCAGCTAGTTGAAACATAAACGTCACACATACTATCTAACTATTGAATTCATGTCATCCAACATATCCTCCACATATCAACATCAGGTACAATTCATCACGTAACCTGAATCCAACTGTGCCAATCATAGGGCAGTTGCCATTCAAGTAATTCCTTAATTGGTTTCCCCTTTCACTGAAAACTGCAAGCTCTTCAATCGAGAGGTCATCTCGAGTTCGTTTTGAAATACTCCACTTTACAATTTACTGGTACCGTTTACTATTAAATTCCAAATAGCTGCGAAAGTTTCAAACTGAAATTTATTTTACAGGTTTCGATTCACGATGCATATAGTTGATTTAAAAGAACCGCATCGTTTATTTTATGAAAGTAGGTATAAGAAACTAAAATTTAGACTGTAGGTAGGTATACTTACACTCGTACGTGAGACCAGTGAAACGAATATATTTCGCTGTTATGCACCAACCATTTCATTTTCTTCCCGGGTTGTTCTTATCTTGAAAGGGAAAAGTAAGTTTTCTTTGTCTTCGCAAATGGTACGGTTAATTCAGACCTCGGGGAGGAAATATAGGCCAATAACAAACGAAAGTAGAATATAAATACATCAACGTGTCAAGGCAGCACATTGATGTTGACTTTCCCTCTCAGTTTCCACGATGCATCGTGCTGAAAATACTTTATCTAGAGCTTAGACCGGATTTAATACAAGCTTTGAATTAAAAATTATATATAATATATCTCGGAAAACTACCTTAATAATTTATTTATTTTAAGTGTTTCTTATACTTCGATGACTACCTATTTGTCGAGTCGGATGCAAATTTTTATAAAGAATTTATTAAAAAATATATATCAAAATACTGTTTGTTGGTGATCAGTATAGGATTTCCTATATAATATGCCCAGTATCACGTGGCTATGAAGTCCCGGACCTTTGGAAAGTATGTGTGAAACCGAAGTCAACACGTAGATGTCCTTTGCAAGAACAATTTTAATCGCAAATTGGAAGTGGAATCAAGCAGGCGATTATAGGGATAAGACAATTTTAGTCGAAAAAACAGGGGTGTTTCAAAGGCAGCCAAGGACAAGACAACCACCGTATTATGTGGAGCTAATGCATACTATTCTACTACTCTTTGACCCAATGACATTGATGGAACTATTGGGAAATCTGATGAAACGATTTAGGATATGGCACAGACAAAGAAGTTATATTACTAGAACTAGAATGCTCACGTTAAAAGTGATCCGCTACATTGAGCATGCTGTCCCCTATCTAATAGTGTTATTAGTTTTATCAAAGACTAATAACCAATGAGTCTTTTATAGGTTATAGAGACGCCACTCAGGAACAAATCATTATGGAAAAGCGGCACAAACTATGCTATACAACCTCATTACTTATATTCTTGCACATCATTTAAAAAAGAAATCGACGAAACTATTGTTATCTCTCTCTAAAATATAAGACTCACTGCTACTTGCATGACGTCAGAAAGAGATGTCATAATATTGTTATATTGTTAAAGCGATTAGGGGAGAATGATAAAACGTCAAAGTCAAAAACTTTGTTTTTCGGTAAAATCAAATAAAAATATTTTTACTAGAAATATTTTTAAAGGAAAAATTCATCTTTAAAAATATTTCTAGTAAATATGCCTTGAGCAATAAAAACAAATTTACGAAATAAAAATATTTTTATCAAAATACAGCGTTATTACGTATGGAATGAAATATTTTGGCCTTCGCTTTTTGGAAAATAATTCGTACAACGCCTAAATACGCACGAAGGCATTGTTGACTGTGAAAATGTTGTGAAAGAAAATTACTTATGTACTGTGAACAAGCGGGTGATCGCGACGTGAGCTGGGATGGAACTAAGACTCCTTTGGTTAGTTAGCTTAGAATTGTGTCGCCAAGAAATTTGCCGATTACCTATCTAGAACTTCTTAACATATCTCTGCTAATAACACGAGGTTAAATCATACCAAATCATCCCTAATACATGTATATTAATCTATGGTTTTATGAATATAACTTCTTTGGGCAAATATCACATATTACTACTATAAGAAATTGGTATAAAATTGAATAGGCTTTTGTTTTAATATCAAACGTTACATACCCGAATGTCGGAATGTAAGCACAGGTATAAGGCTTTTATTTAATTAAAAAGTTTAGAATCAACCATAGATCTTTCATATTCTGGCAGCCAATATTTTTTTCTGGAAAGGTAAGCAACGATAATAAATCGCCTGTCAAGACATTGACGTGAAATAAATTAAAAACACAACAGCAACAAAATCATCCACAATATTTTTTTAAAACTAAATTATTATAAGTAAAATAAAAAAGATTTTTCGTACAAAAATGTTTTTGCAAAATAAATTTCTATCATCGAATTTAATAAGTTTGACGCGACTTATTATTTTGCCGCGAGATAGGAACATCGAACAAACAAGAAATTTTTTCCAAAAAGGTACAAAGGATAAAATTAAATGCGTATGTTCGAAGGACAAGAAGAACGAGGAAGACGAATTCGAATGTCCCCCAAAACCACCCCCTACTGACTGTAGGAAAGCATACGCCGACATGCCTGAAGAGCCTATATGTCCGTCGGATGCCTTAAAAAAGAAAAAATATAGAAAAGGCATTTTACACCAAATCAAACTGAAGATTGTCGAAGGAGGAACGAATTTTGGAAGTTAGTTATTTCTACATTTTTTTTGTTCGCCTGTAATAATGAAACTATACATCTCGAATCTCAACTTATCTAAATAATAATGTATAAAACGGAGTTATAGAAATCTTCTGTTTTGGCGATTAAACTCCTTTTTCGGTTTTATTCGGGTTGTTTTTATCAGTAACAGCATTGCAACAATGCTACTATGTTACTTCGAAGTGCAATTACGCAAAATAATATGTGCCTCACATTATGCTTCTCATAGCTCCATTCCGTCGCCTCCGATGCAAAACGAAGAAGGAAGGAATCTGCAAGAAAGTAGTTGAACCGGAACCCAAGGCTTTACCGGAACCGGTACCGAAATTGGGCCCAAAGCCGAAGAAACGAAAGGGCATCCAGGTAGCGGTACTTGGAGCCGATACTGCGATGGGACAGTATATTGCCCTGCTGCTTAAACAATGTCCTTGTATTAAGAAGTAAGTTCTTTGCAAACATTAACTCTTTCAATGCTGACATTGAAATCACAAATTATCGCAAAACAGAGAAATCGCAAACACAAAATGTAAGTTTTCAGCAGTCAAAGAGAGCAGTTGGAATCTAAACAAATAAATGTGTCATCAGTGTCAAGTATCACGTACAGATGTAGGTGTTACTCAACGTTTGTCAATGTTTGTTCACCGATTACTCGAAGGTGGCTTGACCGATTAAGATGGTTTTTAATGAAAATGTGGAAGCCCCGAGGTGGTCCCATAAAAATTTGGTGAGGATCTGATGAGGATCTTCGAAGTGAGGACCAGGAATGCTCCTCAAAAACCTGTATTCAATTCACTTGTTCACTGACTACTCGAAGGTGGCTTGACCGATTAAGATGGTTCTTTTTTTGATGGAAAGGTGGAAGCCCTGAGGTGGTCCCATAAAAATTTGGTGAGGATCTGATGAGGATCTTCGAAGTAAGGACCGGGAATGCTCCTCAAAAACCTGTATTCAATTCACTTGTTCACCGATTACTCAAAGGTGGCTTGACCGATTGAGATGGTTCTTTTTTTAATGGAAAGGTGGAAGCCCCGTGGTGGTCCCATAAAAATTTGGTCAGGATCTGATGAGTATCTTCGGAATGATGGACAGGATAGCTTCCCAGAACGTAATAAATTACTCGTTTTTGGACTTCTACAAAGAATAGACCCCTAAAGAACTAAGAACAGATTGATGGGCCACCTAAAACCACCTTCTCATCAGCAAACTCCTCAATAATTAAAATTACGGTAACAATAGGTATTGTTAATTTATTTGGCAGTCGGAAGTAGGTAGGTAGGTACTAAAAAGGGTGAAATAAAAAAATAATTTAAAAATTAAAAAACCGACTTAAAAAAAGAACAAAAAATAATTATAAAATTTAAAAACCACCCAAAAAAAAGAATTGATAAAAAAGACCAAAATAACCCCTACATACAGCGCCACCGACTAATTAATCTGTTTTATCATCTGAAGTCGGGCAATTTTACTGGCTGTATGGTTCCATATTGTACTTAGTTTGGCTGCCCGACTTCAGTTTTTTTTTTTTGTGGTTTTTAAATTTTAAAATTATTTTTTGTTCTTTTTTTAAGTCGGTTTTTTAATTTTTAAATTATTTTTTGCATAATAACCTTTCACATTACAAAAATTAAGATTAATAAAACACTTTCTTTCTTTAACGTTTTTGGGTTATGTCAACCTTAAAAAAGCCAACTGTAAAGTTGGCGAAAGCTGGGTCGTTTAAAAATCATGAATAAAACGCGATTAAAACCGGTAAATAAAGTGTTTTATTAGTCTTAATCTTTGTAATGTGAAAGGTAACTAAGTAAAGCAATTACTTACGGTATTTTTTTAATTTAATTCTCATTACCAATTCAGAATAAAAAGTAGGTACCTAAATTGAAGTTGCTTTCAAGTGCGCAACCTTCCCGGTTTAATTAGCATAATATGCATAAAGTCCACTATATCAAAATGATCATTGTATCATAAAATCCATAGTATCAAAATGGAATTTTAAAATGTCCTATTATCAAAATGTCCACTCTACCAAATTGTCAACTTTATTATATTTTAGTCATCTGTTAGGTCAATTTGATTCCTTCGTAAGCATCATTTAATGTACAAAGCAATAAATATTGATGTTATATGCCTCAGTCGCAAGAACGAAGAGATACATCCCATAATTTCGAGCACCTAAGTCTAAATTGTTTAAGGCACGGTACTCCAGAGATGCTGATTCAAGTCCTGTTGGGCGCAAATTTTTGAAAAGCTTTGTTTAAAGAAATAATCAATGTTATGTTAATGGTAAAGAAATCTATTAATGTTTTTATTTATAACTTTACCTACGTAAACCAGTCAACCAGTCAGTCAACCTAACAAGTTATCAACCTATGTGGATGTAAAGAAATCAGCGGCGTGTGACGTCAGTGTAGCCGACCCTAAGACACGGCTCATATAGCCGTCCGTCGGCCGCCCTGAGGGACTATTCGTCTGGTCTGCTGTCACAACGTCACTTTATTTGCGCCACCCTACTTAAATTTATCGGCTTCCCCGTAGGTACCGATTGCGAAACAACTCTTCGGCATTTAGCTAAATGTCATGTTGCACTTTACAAAGTTTTTTGTTTCTTTACTACCCATATCGTCCCTAGTGATTCGAAATCTATGATTGACTACATTCCATTTCGGTGCTGAAAGAAATATAAAGGTTTCAGTAATTTCAACAGTGCACTCTCGGTAATTGAAGTTTTGGGAAGCGATATTTATTTGATACAAAACACTGACCCGAATAATAAAAAACCAAATGCGGTTACCCTTATCAAAAACATTACGATTCGCGAAATCAATACCTGAACCCTTATTATGTTATTTTATTTACATAGCCTATCTAAGCAGGAGATATTAGTTGGGTTGTAGTCGTTAACATAAGTCTTTGATAGCGCACTTAGGTCATAAAACCGGGAAAAGAGAAGAGCTTGTATATTGCGGCTCGAGAATCGAGGACAGACTCCCAGCGGAGTCGACTCGTTGCTGGAACTTAATAGATAGGGCAAGCTTAGTTCCGAACGTATTTATGTGCAGCCCATTCAAACTGCGCCCGGTTAGAAATATTGCATCGGAAAACGAAATAAGATTATCCATTGTTCGCTTACTGCATGTGTGCTTAAATTATCAATGTCAAGGTTGTTGTGCCTGCTAGTAAAATAGTCTTCTTCTGATCTCAGCGTTGTTCCCGGTTGTACACCCCTTGGGAGCTCGAGGTTCGGCAAAACCCCAAATTATTTGGGGTTGGCACAGTAGGTAAGTGATCAATTACCATAATTATTATTGCAAATAGATCTGTCAACATTTTTACGGCCTGCCTGACACCAACCATCCTAGGGACGAAGAAGTTTTATTCGCCACAAAGTTTGCTAGTCTCCCCTAGTCGCTTTTTACGACACCTGCGGAAAGAGATAGGATAACCCGGAAAGCCGGGATGCTGGGGCCATTTGTCGAAATAATACTAGTAAGTGAGAAAAATGAGTCTTCTTATCTAAATAATTACTTGTCCAGTGTTTCGTAAAATACCTAACTCATTTATTTCTTACACTTTGGCAATTCAAGAATAAAACTTTGTGACTAAAATGAGCTACGTTTTAATGGATCTTTCCATTACACTTCTTGTTGTTGAACGTTTCATTAACTTTCCTTGGAAAGTTTGGTGTGAGTTCCTTAGAAAAGATCTCGTCAGTCCGTCCACAGGAGCCTGTCAATATTAGTTTAGGTTGTTGCCGTGTCTTATCGCAGTTGTCCGTTCTCGCAAACAACCTGAGAATGTGGTTGACATTCACAATATAGGTACTTACTTATATCACAACACACACATGGAAGTTTTACTGAGGATCTAGCTAGACTGTCCATTATTATACACTATAACACTGTCCATTATTATATAGCACTTTCAGCGAACGTAGGTAATAAAAGAAGTCAAGATTTTATTAGTAAGCCGTGACTGCATGCATGGCTGCTACGAATCGCTTCTGTACAAGATGAAGGTTTCTTTTTTTTCAATACCTAAAATTTTTTAGCATCAGAATTAATTATTATAATAATTCGAACTGCCATATTCATAAACGAGTCTAGTAATTATTGGTCTCTTAAGCTAGAAAATGTGACAGACATATTTTCTAAAATATATCTGTCATATTTTCGCTGACATAGATTAATATTCTTCATAAGAACGAGACAAGGCATTACTTAGCCAAAGTAATTATTTAGATACGTCTTTAAATACGGGTGTAAGTTTGATAAGGTTAGAACTAACTATTAAGTTACTATACCATTTTTTCAGAAACTTAGATTTCAAAATGTAATCACAGAACTGTCAGTCATCAAAGGAAAAAGTACACAAAGAGTTGTTCAAGTTCAAATAATTAAAATGAGTTTTTGTTCAATTTTTTGTCTAAGTCTCTGAAAAAGGGTATAGTGTTTTTTTACTCATAATTATAGAAATTCAGGGATAAGCTGCAAGTTAAATCAAGTAAATATACTCCTACACAAAATCAAAGTGTACCAAATCTTATAGAACTATTAAATTTAACGGCCCAATTACACAAGCAATCCCCATGGCAAACGTTTATTTGTTAAATCTCAGTGGAGCCACACACCATAAAACGTGGATTGGATAATGTTTGATACGGATTTTTCAATAACCAGACATCACATTGCTCTAAAAAGCGGATACATGCTTATTTTTGGTATCATTCAAGTTCATTCAGTTTTAATCTGGAACGTTTCGGAATCTTTTTAGACACTTTCCTCAAGGTAGATCGGGAAGTCTTGTAAATGCCGATACGTATGAACAAGATTGCAACAACGTGGCGAAAACAACAAAATAATAATATGTTTGATATCATTTTTCCGATTTTCTTTGGTATCATTTTCTCGGTACACATTTCAGATTGCGTCTGTACGAAGCGACATCTAGCGGGGATTGCGGTAGAAATCTCTGTAATGTAGTCCAGGATCTGAAGCATATTGACACTAACTGCGCTGTCGCGGCTTACAGTTGTGATTTTTGTGAACTTACAAGATGTTTACAGGTGAATCTTGAAATTTTATAACTGTTCCCATCTTTCAATATAAAATTCAATGTTCTGACTGACTTAATATCAACGCAGAGCCCAAACAAACTCTGGTCTTCGAGACATGAAATTTGGAGAGTGTTCTTTGTGGTGTGCATGGATTCACTAAAAAGGGATTTTGTGAAATCCCTTGGGATCGGAACTTACGCGGATTAAACTGCGGATCTCTGCTTATAAAATATTAGGGGTTAAAGTATGAAATTGCCGATTTGTAATGAAAATCTTAATTGTTTATTTTTTAAATTTTTAACAAATTTATTTAATCAAAATAGTTGCCATTATTATCTATACATTGCTGCCATCTAATGGGAAGGTTATTAATGCCTTTGCGATAGAACTCCGACGATCTAGACTGCACAAACTGTGTGAAAGCATTTTGTACTGCCTCCTGGGAAGAAAACTTCTTGTCACGTAGATAATTGTCCAAATCACGAAAAAAATGGTAGTCCGTTGGAGCAAGGTCTGGTGAATACGGAGGATGACGAATGGTTTCTAAGTGCAGTTCCTGAAGGGTCAAAATGGTTTCTCGTGCTGTGTGAGGTCTCGCGTTGTCGTGGAGCAATAATGGTGAAGATCGATTCATGAGTCGGGGCTGTTTTACTGCTAGTTTTGTCAACATGGTTCGGAGTTCGGCACAATAGACATCTGCCGTAATTGCTTGACCAGATCGAAGAAAACTATAGTGAATAACACCATGCTGAGACCACCAAACAGTTACCATTACCTTTTTATTGGTAAGTTTTGCTTTAGGACACTGTTGTGGCATTTGACCTGGGGTCAGCCATTGCATTTTTCTTTTCCGGTTATCATAAAGAATCCACTTTTCATCACATGTTACAATTCGATCCAATATTACTTCATTTCTGTACCGGTTCAACAAGGCAACACAAGTTTCAACAAGCGTTTCTTTCTGCAGATCAGTCAAATCATGAGGCACCCATTTTTCGTATTTTTTTATTTTATTGATTTGACGCAAGTGAGTCAATAAAGTGGGTAAGGTAACGTTAAACCATGCCGCTAATTCCTGGGTAGTTTGTCTAGGATCGGCTTCCACTATCTCTCTTAATTCATCGTTATTCACCTGTATGGGCGGTCTTCCTCGTGGCTCGTTCTTTAAGTCGAAATTTCCATCACGAAAGCGTTTAAACCAAAATCGCACGGTGCGTTCATTAGTAGACCCCTCTCCAAACGCAGCATTGATATTGCGGGCTGTTTTTGCCGCGTTAGTTCCGCGTCGGAACTCGTATTCAAAAATCACTCGAATTTTCGCAGTATCCATCTTTCTTGTCTAAATTGAATAACAAAAACAATTGAAAGTCGATATTCAAATGTTTCACATTTTTTAAAAAAAGAACATCACAGAAACCATTTAAAAAAGTTTCATTCGAAAACCTCAAACCATGAAGATTCTATGTCCATTCAAAGAACCTATTGCAATAAAACGGCAATTTCATACTTTAACCCCTATTATATAAGTACTGCTTAAAAATAATAAAATTCTTTGAATTGGTTGTTTCTCCTCATATTTGTAGGTAAACGTTTTAGACATTTTTCTTCAAATAAATATTAGCCTCCACACCCGACATTATCACAAAAAGCCATAAATTAAGCCGCATATAATAAATTATGCAACTTTTATGGTACTAGTCGTGTCATAAAGTAATTAAGACGAGAAGTTTCGATGTTCTAATTTGCATATCTTTGCTTGCACTCGACAAGAACACAACTACAGAGTAAGCAAGTGTCAAACTTTGAGTCTGCAATGTTTGAAACTTATAAGCTTTATCGATACATATAATAAAGTATCTACAGGAACGTTAACTGAGAAATCTACGTGCCTACTTTAGCCTTTGTAGTCTAGAAACTTATGATAATTTCAAGTTAAGACTTTATCGAAGTTAGGTACATATACTGAATGAAATTGGCTTTCTATATATAGTTTCTGTATATATATATATTTCTTCAGAAGATTTCAATTAATACTACTCGAAGTTACTTGAGATTAAATTCATTTTCCGGTTTTAATCGCGTTTATATCTATTTAATTTATTTTACTGCACCATTTAGTTTTACCATCTCCCTTCTACCATCAGACATCCAGGCAAACTGATAAGCGGCACCGGTTCATGGTTGAAATACCAGTCACCTGAACCAAGCGTTTCGCATCGTCATTCTTTATTCGTACTGCGAGGGAATAGAATCAGTTGCCTGAGTATGTCTTCCCGGATGTCTACAACTTGGGGGTCTTCAAATCACGAGTGAGGCATCTTCTAGGTATGGGTGCAACATATTAGACCACATCGTCGCTTTCCATCAGGTGCGATAGTGGTCAAACGCTTACCTATCAATTATTAAAAAAAAACAATGCCCTACATTTAAAAATGCTTTTCAAAATTTTCGATTTGTGTTTTGCAATAGACTCAACTCAACATGAAAATTAATAAATCAGTACTAAGTACCAGGTTTGTGTAATTCTTTGAATGTCTATGCATGCTAGGTATTCGCGAGGGATGCCGTTGACCTCTGGCGCCAGGTAGCTTGCCAATCAATAAAAACTATCGTTCTACTATTCATCGTAGAAATACAGTTGCTTTTTAAATTGTAAATCGACTGTAAGCATAGGTGTTTCCATTCTGTGTTTACCTTTTTGCCTGCCATTTGTTGTTTGGTGTCATATTGCGTGGTATCATAGACTAATTTATACTAAAGTTTCAGTTTCTTTCACATACGGTGGTATATCTATAAATGCCATCATCAAGTTCAGTGGTGTTTTTTTCTTCATAAAAGGTCTCTTTGATCTGCTAAATATTGCAATAACCGTCGAAACTAGCAATTGTTTTATTATTTAGGTGATAGATTCGATAGGTAGTATAGTATCGATTAGCCTATCTATATAAAAGATGACTTTCAAGGTCAATAAGATTTCGACTTCTTCTCTTTTTCTTCTTCTTCTCTTTTTCGTGTAGTGTTATGTCTCATCTAGGTTTCAAGTTGTCAGGCATAAAAATTCTAACTTGACCTAACAACTGCTATCAGAGATAACACAACTGGGACCAGCTATTAAACGTGCCTTTCCTACACGGAAGAACTTGAGAAAATTATATTTTGCCAGACACGTATAAGTAATGACCGTACCAAGCATTGTTTAACCCGCACTATCATTCAAGATCAATAGATGCAGCTAGGCCAATGAGCTCATCCTCTTTTTTAACAAGAGACAATCAAACTATCGATAGTTCGGCAACACTAATAGTTCCGTACATGTATTACTTAAAAGGGATCATTAAACAAACGAGGATCCACAAACCAGTGGATCTATAGATATTGTTTTTTCTCGTTAATCTACCGTTTTAGAGCAAGAAGTAGATCTAAAAAAATCCATACATTTGTTATTGAAACATACGGGTGGATTGAAGATAAAAATTTCCATAGATCCACTGGTGGATTGAAAAATATGTACATAGATCCATCGCTGGAGCCTCGTTGGTGGATCCTAGTGGAATGACCCCTTAAAAGCCCATTGTTATGTTTACTCTACAAGCAATGCAGTGGTACTATTCACTCACGAGTATTTGTCCTTCAAGGGCGCCAATCTGTCTCCGCCAACTACGCAGTACGCACCATATTTTTGCTTCGTATTCTGATTCCGCCTTTCCACAACTTCAGTTTCAGTTTGTATAAATTTTTTTCTTACTAAAGTCTTTTTCTTCAAGAAAATGTAAAACTTAACTTAGTGCATTTTATCTTTATCTTATTTATCTTTTAAAAAAGTATACTTCTAATTATCGTATCAATTCCGCGTTTTTTAAACTATAATAATACTAGCTATTACGTGTCTATAGACGCTCTACTCAAAAAGTTCTGCTTCGAGTGGCTTCGACAATAAAGCTGCTGTCAAACTCGAAATCCCCAAACTAATTTTAAATTTAGAAGCTGCTCAATACTTGACTAACGATGACGACTTGACTGTTCCGATACAAATAACTTGCAAATATTAATAATACTTGACGCTGGTTGATGTCCAAATGGAATATAGCCATATATAAAAAAAGAAATAATTATTTAAGTACCACTCAACTTTTGAAGTGGCGTTTCTGTATTCGGATGTTACTTATACTAAAATATGCTGAAACCTGTCCATATATGAAATACTCCCTCGTTTTCCCTTGTACTTACGTATTTGAAATATTTGTTCCATTTTTGCCATAGTCGTTGTTTTACTTTGACGAAGAACGTGGAAAATTCAGTCTCCTCATACATAAATGAGTGTGTGCCTACTTTGAGTGCCTCTTAACGTGAAGTATAATTTGCGTATTTATCCTGTTTTATCTATTTATATTATACTTATTTCTGCTAGTATTTCTTCCTCTAAATTGTAAAACGAAGCAATTTGTATCCTTAAGATTTTTTTCTTCACTAATTTATTGAGACAAACTAATAAACATTAGAAAATACCATTCGAATTCATCATCATCATAGCCTTTATCCGTCTACTGCTGAACATAGGCCGTTCCTATTTATCTACTTATCTACATACTGACCAAAAACTGATATAAAATTAAAAACTGTTGCCTGAAACTGAAATACTAGTCGTATTTTCAATTTCAGTTCTCAATCGTTCAATTCGTCTTAAAATCATAGAAAATGCAATCAAAACAACAATAGATTAGAAATGATTTTCGTGTAGTTTGCAACTGTACAAAATAGAGTTATTCTTAGTAATCAAAAGCTTTTATTCTTCAGGCTGCGGATATAGTATTAATGTTGGAAAGCGCCTGTGTCAGCGGGGATATGTCTTTAGACAAGCGGTTTTGTTGCCAAGCTCCTATAGTAAAGAGCTACGCGGACTGCATAGCCGCCGAGTGCCCGACAGCTTTCATCATTGTGTGCGCGACTCCTGTAGACTGCATGGTGCCGTTAATTGCACAGGTGAAGTTTGTTTTCAAATATTTATCGCTTCTTAGTCACTTGCCCCATTGACTTACTTTCGACTGCCAGTAGAATCAATATCTTTGAAAGAAATATTTATGAAGCATCTTACAATAGGTATACAAGTATGTAGAGTATAGTATACTAGCAGAGTCCCCGCAGTTTAACTCGCGTAAGTCCCGATTACACGGGAATACCGGGATACATTTTTCTATTAGTAAAAAATGTTTCATAGAAATCGGTCCAGCAGTAGTTTCGGAGCCTATTCATTACAAACAAACAATCAAAGAAGTCTTTCCTCTTTGTAATATTATTAGTAGTAGTATAATTATTAATATACCAACGTACATTTTGCAGAAATTTGTAGATACAACAAATCTAATTCTGTACAAAAACAAAGCTGACAACAAGAAACACATTTTCTCATTATAATTTCTCTCAGGTTGTATCCTATGTAGAAGATAGAGAACTGAAAAATTAAAGCTTAATTTAACGCCCGAGCGTATTTGCCTCGTTTTGAGAATTCTAATTTCCATTTCCTGCGGGAAGCTACTGTTTAATATTTCATGTGTTGACCTGTTACAAAGTGGTGTTACGCAACATGAAAGGCACGTTCGTTACTGAAATGCATTCTTCAAATGTCATAAACAGTTTACGAGCTGGTCATTTCGAGATCACAAACGTTTATTACATCGTTATAACAAAGATTGGAATCTAATAAAGGATTAATGAATCTACATTGTTGCCTGGTAATCATCGCTACTGTTTAGGTGTAGATTCTATAAGCTAGAGTTAGACTACGCTGATTGAATTGAGATAATCAATCAATTATCTTTAAAAGCAATGGTTTTAAAGTTATCCAATGAATAGTAAATTTAGTTTAGGTCCATATTTGGACCTGTAGCAAAGAATTTTGATCCTTCTGAACCTACTATAAATTCGCTCACTTAGATGAACAGAGTATTATGTCAAAAACGTTGTTTTTTCAGGAAACCAATTTTAAACTATTTATTTGGTAGTATATCTGTTCTTTTATTATTTTTATTCCGTTTTATGTTTTTGAGAAAAAATTGAAATTGTTCAAAAAGGTGTTACAAGTCCTTGCTCATTAGAAATATCTCAATTTTCTTAATAATACTGCATTTCTTATCCAAAAGTCGAGATTTTTGAGATAATACCCTGTTCATTAAAATGAACGAATTGTTTTAAACACAACATAATTTTTCCATTCGTCGACAATTTGTGAAACAAAATTGCAAAGGCATTTACGTACTTAGAGGGAGGTACTTACTTAAGGAGTAACCAGTCAATAACCACAAGATTACCTCTGGTTTACCACATATGTGCTCAGATACGAAAATAGAATCCAATCACAATAAACAATAACAATAACCCTACGACAAAGTCTCGTAGTTTGTTTGTCTATGCGGGTAATTTGGTCGGTAAACAGAGTCGGGGTAACGAACCAAGTAAATAGGTACGTCATTACGGCTATCAGCGGCCAAGAGCATATCGCTCATGTCACTTCAGATTCAGATTCAGATTCGTTTATTGCTTTCATGAGTATTACAGATGACATATGATTAGATCAAGTACATACATGATACCCGTAGGGCTTAGCAAACAATATTGTTGTCGTAATTAGTATTTTCGATTTTAGATAATGAGCGTGAAGCGGTCTTTTAATCAGTTTTTTTTTTTTTTTTTCTTTCTTTTTTTTTTTTTTAAATAGTAGCGGCAGATGTTTCAACTGAATTTGAGCATAAATTATAAATCATCAAATCAATGAAGTTAATTAGATATATTTATCGATATTAAATATTGTTAATTAGATATTTTATAGTTATCATTAGATGTCATAATTTAAATAAGTTAAATTGATTGAGTTAATTATATTAATACATTGATAAATAAGGTATCATGGATTAGTTAAATGTCAAAATAAATAAAAGATTAAGTTAAATTTAATACAATAATTATATTAGGATTTGATTGGGTGGATTACAAATATTTAGAAATTGTATGTCATATCTGTTTGTCATTATAATATTCGTCAAGATTATAATAACATTTAGTATTAAGCATGCATTTTAATTTTTTAATAAATTTACTAGTTTTGTTTTCCATTCTTAAGTCATTAGGTAGTTTATTATATACTTTTATTGCAGTCGCATAAGGACTATTTCCATACATCTGTAGACGACTAGCAGGCAATTTAAATTGTTTTTCACGGTTTTTTCTAGGGGCAAACAATCTTTTAGGCTTTGCCTCATCAAATATATCAGAGTGTTTTCTAATAAATTTGCATAGCTCTAATATATACATACATGTTATTGTTAGGATTCGTAAGTCGGTGAAGTGTGGTCTACATGAGTCAGAGTTATCTATATTAACAATTATACGTATCAACTTTTTTTGCATGATTAGCACGTCTTGCACATCTGTCCCGTTACCCCACAAGATGATACCGTAATTCAGCCAGGAGTGTGCGTATGCGTAATATGCTGTTAAAGCGGTTTGCTTGTTCGTGCTTACTTTTAATTCGTACAGAGCGTAAGAAAATCTAGATAATTTCGATTTTAAGGTTTCAATATGAGCTTTCCAATTTAAGTTACAGTCTATTGTTATGCCCAGTAAATTACATGTTTTTACTTTATTTAGTTGTACAATTCCTATTTGTGGATTTACGTTTAAGCTAAATTTTTGGTACGGTAGAAACTCTATTATCTTCGTTTTTGAATAGTTAACTTTAAGATTGTGCGCTTCTAACCAGTTGACAACAGTATTAAAAGTGAGTTTTAGTTTGTTCATAAATTCCGTTGAGTTCTCATATTCAAACAGGAGAGATATGTCGTCAGCAAAAAGGACGCTATTTGTTGGTATATTATTTGGAAGCTGGTTTATATATATTAGAAATAGGATGCATCCCAGAACGCTTCCTTGGGGGATAGAACAATTTAAAGTTTTTGAGTCGGATCGAAAACTTTCTATTTTATTTGTACTTGTTTCATAATAATCAACTTGGACATGCTGTATTCGATTCTGAAGATAGGATTTCAGCCATTCATACGCAATGCCTCTGATTCCCATATTATAAATTTTAGACAACAGAATATCAAATCGAACCCTATCATATGCTTTTGTCATGTCTAGTAATATTCCTACGGCATACTTCTTTTTGTTGATGTATGAATACGCTTGTTGAATGAACTTGTAGACTGCTAATGTTGTTGATTTGTTTTTCCGAAAGCCGTATTGGTTTTCGTTTATTAAGTTATTTTTTTCTAAATAGTCATACAAGCGGTTTGTCATTGCTCGTTCAAAGACTTTAGAAATTGAAGGCAGGATAGCTATTGGTCGGTAGTTCGAAGGTTTTGTTTTCTCATCTTTTTTATGTATGGGTTTTATGATAGAGATTTTTAATAGGTCAGGAAAAGTACCTTCTGTAAAAGATTGGTTTATTAACCACGCGAGAGGTTGTGCTAATTCGGCAGCGCATTTTCTTGTAACTGATGAAGGAATTCCATCTACACCAAAACTACGCTTATTCTTCATATTAGGGGTTAAAGTATGAAATTGCCGATTTGTACTGAAAATCTTAATTGTTTATTTTTTAAATTTTTAACAAATTTATTTAATCAAAATAGTTGCCATTATTATCTATACATTGCTGCCATCTAATGGGAAGGTTATTAATGCCTTTGCGATAGAACTCCGACGATCTAGACTGCACAAACTGTGTGAAAGCATTTTGTACTGCCTCCAGGGAAGAAAACTTCTTGTCACGTAGATAATTGTCCACATCACGAAAAAAATGGTAGTCCGTTGGAGCAAGGTCTGGTGAATACGGAGGATGACGAATGGTTTCTAAGTGCAGTTCCTGAAGGGTCAAAATGGTTTCTCGTGCTGTGTGAGGTCTCGCGTTGTCGTGGAGCAATAATGGTGAAGATCGATTCATGAGTCGGGGCTGTTTTACTGCTAGTTTTGTCAACATGGTTCGGAGTTCGGCACAATAGACATCTGCCGTAATTGCTTGACCAGATCGAAGAAAACTATAGTGAATAACACCATGCTGAGACCACCAAACAGTTACCATTACCTTTTTATTGGTAAGTTTTGCTTTAGGACACTGTTGTGGCATTTGACCTGGGGTCAGCCATTGCATTTTTCTTTTCCGGTTATCATAAAGAATCCACTTTTCATCACATGTTACAATTCGATCCAATATTCCTTCATTTCTGTACCGGTTCAACAAAGCAACACAAGTTTCAACACGCGTTTCTTTCTGCAGATCAGTCAAATCATGAGGCATCCATTTTTCGTATTTTTTTATTTTATTGATTTGACGCAAGTGAGTCAATAAAGTGGGTAAGGTAACGTTAAACCATGCCGCTAATTCCTGGGTAGTTTGACTAGGATCGGCTTCCACTATCTCTCTTAATTCATCGTTATTCACCTGTGTGGGCGGTCTTCCTCGTGGCTCGTTCTTTAAGTCGAAATTTCCATCACGAAAGCGTTTAAACCAAAATCGCACGGTGCGTTCATTAGTAGACCCCTCTCCAAACGCAGCATTGATATTGCGGGCTGTTTCTGCCGCGTTAGTTCCGCGTCGGAACTCGTATTCAAAAATCACTCGAATTTTCGCAGTATCCATCTTTTTTGTCTAAATTGAATAACAAAAACAATTGAAAGTCGATATTCAAATGTTTCACATTTTTTAAAAAAAGAACATCACAGAAACCATTTGAAAAAAGTTTCATTCGAAAACCTCAAACCATGAAGATTCTATGTCAATTCAAAGAACCTATTGCAATAAAACGGCAATTTCATACTTTAACCCCTATTATTTAGTATAAGGTTTTTATTTCGGACTCATCCACTGGTTTTAAATAAATACTACGCACAGGTGGATTTTCATTTGAAAAATTATTTGGATGTCTTGTTTTATTTGGGCTAGACTCGCCGACCGTGGCAAAATAGTTATTAAAGAAATTTGCCACTTTGATTGGTGATTCTATCTTTTGGTTATTTGAGTGTAGAGTTATGTTCTTATGTTTTTTATTAATGTTTTTCCCATTTTTAATTTTTATTATATTCCACATAGTTTTGATTTTGTTGTCTGAATTTGCCATTTCTTTTATGAATTGTTGTTTTTTTGATATATTTATACATTTTTTTTAAATTCTTCTGTAACATTTAAAGTGTTTTTTATTATTCTATTACCAGTTTGGTTTAAAATAATACGAAGCAATCGCTTGTGTTTACATGAGCATTTAATACCTTTTGTGAGCCATTTTATATTTTTAGTATTAGTAGTATTTTTTAAATGTTTGATTGGAAAACACATTTTTGATATATCTTGTAGTTTATTATGAAAAATATTATAATTGTCATTCATAGAATTATATTCATGTAGAAGCAATTTATTCCATTTTATTAAAATGATTTTCGATTTAAATAATAGTATTTGTTGATTTGTAAATGTCCTTTTTTTAATTAATTGGAATTCGTTATTGGTAATAGGGTCAATGTCAATATGTATCATTACACCATGGTGGTCAGATAAGCCTAAATTACGCACGTCTGTTTGAACCTGCCTAAAGTTAGTGTACACAAGATCTATACAAGTAGAGGTTGTAGTACATACCCTCGTTGCAGTCCTCACTTGACGAACGAAGTTGTTAGTTAGGAGTAGATTGTCAAATTCAGTTGAAAGTTGATTTTGCACTAACATATTTATGTTCAAATCGCCTCCTAATATAATGTTTTTACTCTTTTCACGCTTGAGTTTAGTTAGTAGTAAGTTTATCGATTTATTGAATAAGTCCGCTTCACGTCCATTCCAGTAAGCACAAATTATCAATAAGTTATGAGTCTCAATTTCAATCGCACAATATTCAATTACAAATTCAATCGTCATTTCACAGATGTCATTTCGCTCTATATAATCTATGGATTCCTTAATCAGGATTGCGACTCCTCCTTTTTTTCGAGTTTTCCTGCAATACTTTGCTCCGGACGATTTCTGATGATTTTCGTTCGATGTTGGACTCCTATGCGGCGAGTGATTGAGATTCATTGCGAATCGTGAGATTCACATGGAAAAACTATCAACATAGAACGAACATCAGTAGAATAGAAAACGAGGTGTTACAGATCACTCCAATTGGCACAAGCGATTCAAAAACAAATGCTCTGTGTCCAAAGGCCATTTTCGAGTTATGATTCGAGTGAAATGATTAAAGTCGCAACAAACTATTAGAGACTGTACTATAGGACTGTTGCCTAAGGGTCAAGGTTTCCAGTAAATTGCTTCACAATCAGATGTTTATCTTTAACGTCAAAGTTTTCGTTGAAATCATGAAAGTTAAGAATGTTACTTATGAACCTTTAAAATTGATTTAACTTGATTATGTTTCGATTTGAATGATTCGTGAGCCACTCTAACATTAGTTTAAAATCCTACTAATATTATAAAGCTGAAAGTTTGTGAGTATGTGTGTTTGTTACTCAATCACGTAAAAACCGCTAAACCGATTGCGATGAAACTGGAATATAGGTAGCTGGAGACCTGGAATAAAGCATAGGCTACTTTTAATCCCGATAATACCGCGGGAACGGGACTTACGCGGGTGAAACCGCGGGGCGCAGCTAGTATTTAATAATTCAAGACGTGTTTTCTAAAAGTAAAGTTACCCCCGCTTAGTCAAAATCTAATTAGATAAACATTGTAGAATCCACAGTAAGATTATACTTAAACAGTATTGTCTTACACATAAAGAGTGGGCTAAGTTCCAAGAAAATTAAACGTTGTTTTCGCTCTGGTCCCGTGACGTAACAAGGCTGCTGTAAAAAGCGAGACGTTTGTAATCTTGGCCCAAGGCCCTTTGTTGCTGAATCTGAAATGAACTTTCTAATATTGGCCCCGTTCTTTATTATGTTTATAGCACATCTTGATAAGACGTATTCACGTTTTATACAATAACTTTCCTCGCTTATTTACTTTTTTTCGGATTTATGATTTCAATCGCTTTACAACGGGTTAAGGAACTTTTAAGGGTTTGAATTCACGCCATTGCTCAGCTATTTGTTAGGTTACTATGCAATTTACTACAAAAAGTCTGAAATGGAAATGGTAACGGACCATTCAACTGAATTATATTTCTCGTCAAAACTTAGCTGCACTTCGTAACTCAATAGAAAACTTCATCTCATTTGCATCTGCCACTTGAAGACGTAAAAGCCTCGACGACATAAACTAGTTAATTATTCACGGCTCTCTCAGTTACATTTCATATTTCCTCAGACTATGAAAGAGACAGGGTGGTACGACTGTCGGAAGTTGCTCGGCTCCCTAGCGGTCCAAGAAATGCGAGCGAGCACTTTGGCTGCCCGAGCGTTGTGTTTGGAACCTAAGTATACCAGAGTTCCTTGCGTAGGCGGCACTGAGGGGGAATCTTTAGTGCCTCTCTTCTCTAAAGCTGTTGAATATTTCGATTTTGCTCAGGTATTTGACCTCGGAATAAATATTTTAGTATTTGAAAGTATCCGTATCCTTAACATCCGGTAGAATAAAATATTATAATTTTATCATGCACATTGCATTGCAGCGAGAGTCATTCAGCAGCCACTGCAGAATTTGATTGCTGAATTAGAGTAAATTGAATACAATTTAATGTTTGATTGAATTAAAATTGGACATGTGAATAAAATTCAATGCAGTAGATATTGAATTAAATTGTTTTACGTCAGTATTTAGAATCCATACAATCAAATCCTCACACGAATCTCATGAAGCCTTACTAGTAACCAATAGAAATGTATTTAATCCGTGTGGATTATCCATTAATCGTTTGGTTCGCAGCATAATGCTATGTTGATGACGGACGCCGTGCGAGAGGCTCCGGCGGCGGTATCCTATTGTGACGGGGGTTCTATGCGCGCTGCCGAACTGAGTGAAGCTCATGCTATTGCTGGTCTCGTGACGAAGGTGGCCCATGCGCTGCTCTGCCATGAAGCTCCTAGGGTTTCCGGATTCGTTGAGACTGATATGTCACAAGTCATTTCCCCGGCCAGGTGATATTATTGTACATGTATTAGGTATATTCTTAGGGTTCTTTCCTCAAAAGGTAAAAAAAAACTTTACAAGATCACCTTTTTGTCCACCTGTCCGTCCGTTTTATTATTTGTTTGTTTGAGTGCATCGTCATTTTTTAATGCATTCATAAAAAAGAAACAAAGAAACATGATCTAAGCCAATAAATAATCCATTGCAAAAGTGAATTGTTCTCTTACATAACTTACACGGTCTGTCATAAAATGTTATTCGTCGATACCATATTACAGAAATACTAAAATTTTACGACGACGTCAAGTTTATTTCAAATATAGACTCTGGTTTCTGTTTTAACTACTGGTAAAATTGGCTACTGACTGGGTTAATCAGAAATGTTGGACTTTAACCGAACGTCCCGTGGACCATTTAGAATTCTGCGAAATCAGGACAATGATTCATCCGACCGGAAATCATTGGTGCTTATAAAACTGAGGAGTACATGAAGGTATTTTGCTGCAGATTCATTGGAAATCCAGTGAAGCTCGGGAAGAATGGAATCGAGAAATGGCTTGGCCTCCCCCATATGGCCGACCGTGAAACGACTGCAGTGAACCTGGCTCTAATAGACCTCGAGCAGAAGTTGCGTTACGTTCACGACTGGTACTGCAAATATATGGGATCCGCAGTTAGTCTAAACACCTGCCAGAATCAATTTTTCAAGCCGCATACGTCTCCCAGATTTCATGACTGCGCTTATGCAAACGTTATCTAAGTGTTTTTGTGTTTTCTTAGTTCGTGTTTACTTTTGGCACTGTCTGTTGTGAATTTTGTGAAATTATTTAGTTGGCAATCCATGTTAGTTAATAAAATTATTTTTGTTCTAAACATAATTTCATTTATTTGTGTTAACAGTTCCTTCTAATTCTAACTAAATGTTAGTTTGCTGAAAGCACCTTTGTATTTAGCCAAGCAAACAAAACATGACCGGTACCCAATAAAAGAAAATGTCCGCCCGTATTTTCTTCTGAACCCCAATTTATGAGGCTAATCATAATTTATTGGTCACTTTAGTAATGGTTTCAGCATTCGACTTTGTACCGGATGACCAAATTCATCGTCAGATATTTCTGTTCGTAGATACCTAGCAATCGAAACGAGGTTAAACCACAATGGGATATGTAGGAAGTATGATTTCCCGAAGATGAATCCTATTGAGACGCGGTTGATGGACGCTGCGTTGCCGCAGTTGACGGAGAATGTGGTAATGGCGGAGCAGTGGCACGCCGCATGCATGCAGTCTAAGTGCTTGACCGGGGTGAACCAAATGCAGACCAACTTCGGCGTCTCTAAACATTATACACATGTAGAAGATTGTACAGTACACTTGACTGTATAGATCTGTGCTCTTGAGGGCTATGCATGCGTGTTTGAAAATTTTCAATGTGATTCGTCGAATGTATAACCCCAGGTTTTTCTAGACATCTAAGCTAATAGCTTAATGTTTAACGATTTACTCGGTTGTTTATTTGTATTTTACTTGGAGTTTGGACATTACTATAGAGTATGTACCTATTAATATTAAAAATATACTATCCTGTACTGTTAATATACCTTAGAATACAAGAAACATGTATTGCCAAAATTTTTGGATACCAATTGCCCACCTTTACATCTAATCTAACCTGAATCTAACCCTGTATCTTTGCCGAAACACGTTGTATAGTCAAATGCGTTGCTGTTTTCAATAAAGTAAGATAATAATTTGGATACAAGGCAGTGAATTATGAATTCATATCTAAGTTTATGTACGATTGTCGATAAAGATTAGCTAACCTACTACTACGTTTAGCCTAAATCGTGACCATTGCATGTCATTGCTATTTACCTACTTGATATTGTATACAAATAAATGCAAAATCCTTTGGATCGTGAATGTGGTCGGGGATAGATTTTAGTTGCTGTTTGGTAACATAAAAAAAATGTAAAACTCTTATTTAAATAAATGTTTATTGCTTTAAAGTACTTAATGTTTATTATTATACTAATAGTCTACTTTTGTAATAATCAGTCCGTTAAGTGCCCCACTGACACGGGAGCCTACCCTGGATTGGCGAATAACCTATGGACCTACGCCAGCCCGGGGTAGGATCAACTAGGATCCCTTTAGACCGTGGTAAGTCCTAGAACATGTCGGTTTCCTCACGATGTTTTCCTTCACCGTAAGAGCGATGTTATTAGCGCGCATAACTTTTTCTTAAAGAAATACTGTGGTGCGCGTCGGCCTGGATTCGAACCCACGACCCTCAGAATCAAGGTCGGGGTATCTACCACTACACCAATACCGCTTTTTGTATGTGTGTGTAAATTTATTTTTTAAATACATTCATTCAAGGTCCGTTTCTTGCAAATGGTGGACTTTCGTTGGTCGCCAAGTACATTTTGCCCGTCATTCTGTAAAGTCAAAACAAAAACATTACGTTTAAATAAATATGTTAAACAAACTGACCGTAGTACGCACTTCGCTATCGCTACTATACGTAGTGCTATTATTTATTATGTGGTTTAATTGTTAACCCGTTATTTAAACCCCAGCCTCAACGAACTCTAAATTCTTCCTTGTAGCACAGCCTACAATATTTATACATGTGCTTAAACTATCAAAAATAAGTAAAGATTTCAAAAAGAAAATGTTTACTTAGTGAAATTTTAAGTAACCAGTAAACGTCTCATTCTCAACTTTTGTTTTTTATTCTATTCTACACTGACAATAATATAACAAACCAAAAAAATCGTAGCCATCAGTCCAGCCAGTTGTTTCTTCATGATCGCATTTCGAAGTAACACAATTATGTTTTTAATAATAATATTTTAACAGCCGAATGCAGAAACGCCACTCAAAATTTGAGGGCTAGGTACATTAATAATCAAGCAGCTTCTAAATTTAAAGTCGAATAGGATTTTTTGAGTTCGATAGCTGCTAAGATAGATAGATTAATTATTTATCGCAACATACCACAATTAAATAATTACAATAGAAAGAAAACTACATAAACAACTTAAAATTAGGTGGCACAATGGGCGACCTTATCGCTTAAAGCGATCTGTTCCAGGCAACCATTGAAAGGACAAGAAGAATCTTTAGATAGTAGAACTCACGGTGGTCTCGCCCCGGAGCCCATATAGCCATGTATCTGGAACTGACACTGGCTGGTGGCAGACGTCCAGTCCCTGCAGAGTGTCGCTGGAAACCCGGCGGGGTTCCTCAGCGACTCGGCATACAGCCTCCAAGCCCGCACGTGGCTGCAGCCGTCTGGAAATAATATTTGTATTTGTTTTGACATCATATTTTTCGAAGAGTTATTTCAAATATTGTTATAGAAGCTCATTGGCCTAGCTGCACCTGCCGATCATAAATGGTCGTTTAAGTAACGCTTGCCGCGGTCATTACTTGGATGGGTAATCAACAATTTGTGTGGCAAAAAATCATTATCTAGAGCTCCAAGGCACTTTAAGCAGTTGGTCCCGGTTGTTATCTCTGAAAACAGTCGTTAGGTCAAGTTACAGGCCTTTGGGCGACCTGAAAACTCTAACATTAGGTAATTGAATTGTAGGAATATAGGTCTCCAAATTAGCAGACTGAAGTGGCAATATGTACGCCATATAGCTCGAAAGGCTGATAAAATCGTTGCGGAATAAAAGTTCTCGAGTGGCGACCACGATGTAATACGAATCGGAGTGTTGTGGTGACCACCTACTCGGTGGACCAACGACATTGTAGCGGTCGCGGGGAGTCGTTGGGTGGAGGTGGTTCGGGAGAGCTGTTTGTGGCAACGTATGGGGGAGGCATAGTGGACGGTTAAAGGCTGAGATCATAGTTGAGATGATGATGATGATTATTGTTAGGAATGTAATGAGACATGAAAGTTTGACCCTAAATTTATGATATTTGGATCTGCTCTGGGTGTCTTTCTATGCATGATATGAATGAAATTACAAAAAAAAGTATAATATGTACAAGCCTAGTGCTTACAGTTTGGGACTATATTGCGCTGTGTGCAATGTCGTGCAATATTTATTTATTTATGTATTCTTAGATAAATAACTGCTGAGAACTAGTAGAACGAGGCGAAAAAAATATTATAATTATTATTATAGTACGGAGCGGACATGTCGACGTACATGTCCGCTCCGCTCGACGAAGTTACAATGAAAAAGTACCAAAATATGATATTGAAATGCAATAGCATATTATATGCAATTATTATGTATGCATTTACATAATATTATGCAAACATACAAATGCATATAATCCGATGTTAAGTTATAATTTTCTAATCAATCGTGAAATCGTCTTTCAATATCGGCTTAAATTAAAACGACACTTTCACCCCACTTGAAACTAAAAGACCTTTATCTTGCTCTATGAAATAACATCATAAATTATGTTGACGATGCCTTGCGGATGCTAGGCAGACCTATATTTTTCTTGTTCACTAACCTGGTGAAATTTTATAGGTAGGTACTGTTAGGTCAAAGACGATAAAACCAGTTGACTAATCTTAAGTTTTTCCCTCTCATGAAATTATTTTCGTAACAAAATTGTTATTATTATTTGTGTCATCACTAATAGTCTTTTTAGTAGCACTCTCGTAGAAAAACGGCCAATTACAAAAAGTTCAAGTATCGATAGGTAACGCATCGGCCAATCACAAAGAGTCTAAGTATAGATAGGTAACACATCGGCCAATCACAAAGAGTAAGTATAGATAGGTAACGCATCGGTCTATCACAAAGAGTCTAAGTATAGATAGGTAACGCATCGGCCAATCACAAAGAGTAAGTATAGATAGGTAACGCATCGGTCTATCACAAAGAGTCTAAGTATAGATAGGTAACGCATCGGTCTATCACAAAGAGTCTAAGTATAGATAGGTAACGCATCGGTCTATCACAAACAGTCTAAGTATAGATAGGTAACGCATCGGTCTATCACAAAGAGTCTAAGTATAGATAGGTAACGCATCGGTCTATCACAAAGAGTCTAAGTATAGATAGGTAACGCATCGATCTATCACAAAGAGTCTAAGTATAGATAGGTAACGCATCGGTCTATCACAAAGAGTCTAAGTATAGATAGATAACGCATCGGTCTATCACAAAGAGTCTAAGTATAGATAGGTAACGCATCGATCTATCACAAAGAGTCTAAGTATAGATATTTATTTATTTATTTAACTAAGATTCTACAGTCAATACAATACAATATAACTTATAAATTAATACACTAAACTTAGACCAAATTGAATCTTCATTTTGTAGATAGGTAACGCATCGGCCAATCACAAAGAGTCTAAGTATAGATAGGTAACGCATCGGTCTATCACAAAGAGACTAAGTATAGATAGGTAACGCATCGGTCTATCACAAAGAGTCTAAGTATAGATAGGTAACGCATCAGTCTATCACAAAGAGTCTAAGTATAGATAGGTAACGCATCGGTCTATCACAAAGAGTCTAAGTATAGATAGGTAACGCATCGATCTATCACAAAGAGTCTAAGTATAGATAGGTAACGCATCGGTCTATCACAAAGAGTCTAAGTATAGATAGATAACGCATCGGTCTATCACAAAGAGTCTAAGTATAGATAGGTAACGCATCGATCTATCACAAAGAGTCTAAGTATAGATATTTATTTATTTATTTAACTAAGATTCTACAGTCAATACAATACAATATAACTTATAAATTAATACACTAAACTTAGACCAAATTGAATCTTCATTTTGTAGATAGGTAACGCATCGGCCAATCACAAAGAGTCTAAGTATAGATAGGTAACGCATCGGTCTATCACAAAGAGACTAAGTATAGATAGGTAACGCATCGGTCTATCACAAAGAGTCTAAGTATAGATAGGTAACGCATCAGTCTATCACAAAGAGTCTAAGTATAGATAGGTAACGCATCGGTCTATCACAAAGAGTCTAAGTATAGATAGGTAACGCATCGATCTATCACAAAGAGTCTAAGTATAGATAGGTAACGCATCGGTCTATCACAAAGAGTCTAAGTATAGATAGATAACGCATCGGTCTATCACAAAGAGTCTAAGTATAGATAGGTAACGCATCGATCTATCACAAAGAGTCTAAGTATAGATATTTATTTATTTATTTAACTAAGATTCTACAGTCAATACAATACAATATAACTTATAAATTAATACACTAAACTTAGACCAAATTGAATCTTCATTTTGTAGATAGGTAACGCATCGGCCAATCACAAAGAGTCTAAGTATAGATAGGTAACGCATCGGTCTATCACAAAGAGTCTAAGTATAGATAGGTAACGCATCGGTCTATCACAAAGAGTCTAAGTATAGATAGGTAACGCATCGGCCAATCACAAAGAGTCTAAGTATAGATAGGTAACGCATCGGTCTATCACAAAGAGTCTAAGTATAGATAGGTAACGCATCGGTCTATCACAAAGAGTCTAAGTATAGATAGGTAACGCATCGGCCAATCACAAAGAGTCTAAGTATAGATTGGTAACGCAATATCCAATAACAAAGTTTGATTATTCCCGGCACGGTGAGTTGTGTTTTTTTAGAAAAATTCGCGGTATAGTCAATCGACTTTATTGTTTTTGTGTTAGGTCTACTACTGTGTAGGTATATTTTAATACACTATTGACATTTTACCTAACGATCAGTCTTTGGCTGTAGCCCAACTGTCCGAGTTCTTGGATATTTATCTAATTGTGTACTCCTAAGATTGCATCGGCCTGAAGAATTTTTACAGATATCTGCAACTAACAAGTCCGTCGATAAACTCTACGGAGATATTTTACATTTTACTCGAATAAATAAATAAATTTTTGTTGATTTTTCTTCTGTTTTCGCGATGTTGAATTTACAAGCTCCTTCTCAGGATAGACTGAGGAAAGGCCCGAAACGTCGGAACGATATTGCAACAATGCTGAAATAACAAAAGTAACGTGATTAAAGCCGGAAAATTAGTTACATTTTCAAAATGAAATATTTATTACTTAATTATTACTATGAAACTTAATATTTACAAGTATTTTAAATGATACCTACTTGTCAATACGGAGAAAATTTTAACGTAAAATCAGATTTACCTTCGCGAAAATAATATTACCTGAAATATTTCTTGTGAAATAAAAGAAAAAGGTTTTTGACGGGCTCGAAGCTGATCTTACATTTTTAGGTAGGTTACCTTATACAAGATGTAACGGGCAAGCCCTTTTAAGCCGAAAGGTGGTTGTTCTAGACGTCTAGGCGAACAACTTTTGTTCTACGAATTTTGAAAATTCGAACTTTTTTTTTGAAAATTTTGAGGTTATTTTTCACTGAAAAAACAGCTGCTTTTGAAAATAAAGGTAATTGAAGGTTTGATTGTAGTAGACTACACTAAATTAAAGGACAACATAAGGTCAATGACCTAGAACTCTAAGAAACAGCTGATCTTCAACTAAACTTTACACTTAAAATTTTCGAAAAGTACTTCGAATTTTCAAAAGTCGTAGAACAAAAGTTGTTCGCCTAGACGTATAAAACAACCCCTTTTCGGCCTAAAAGGGCTTGCCCGTTACATCTTGTATATGTACCTATATCTAGTTAGATATTGGTTACGTGGTATTTGAATACGTATTCTGCAACTACAATGTCTCAACTTTGCCGTATCCTAGCTGACGGAAATACATGTTTCAATTTTTCTTCTTAAATACAAATGAATCTCGTTTTCCGGTTTTAATCACGTTTAAGTGATCATGACATACATTCAGAAGATATTAAAATATCAAGTCATCAGTAAAAATAATTAAGTACCTCTATACAGTAAACATATTATTATAGATAGTAAAACTCATTTTAAGGTATTTTTTTATTTTTTTAATCATCATTGTTGTAAGCCGTTCCCACATATCAGGGTCTGTACAGACTCCTTTCTCATTGCAACAATGCTGAAAAGTATTGTTACGATGATTATTGTTACCTATTAAATCATGATTATGAACTGTTCAATTGAACGTTGTATAACTAAAATGTAGCTTCTGAAAAACATTAAATGTAACATGTTTTTAATACAAGTAAATAAGAATTTCATCGTTTTCGAAAATATATATATTTAATCAGGAATTATAAAGTCGTTTTACTAAATCAGCCATTGCCCATCACAAATTTTAGCTAAACGGCGAAAATTATAAAAAGAAGAACCGATTTCGAGAAAAAATACACAGAGTTCAGCCAAAGTTTACTTACAGAATAGGTGCTCGCCCTGGTTAGACCCTTTCAATTCTTCACATATTATATTTGTACAGTATTTGACAACCGCATATTTTAGTCGGGGAGAGGCGATCGATGTAGTGACGTCACGGGGTGGAGAGAAAGGACGCCCGGAGTGGGGGGGAGGGAGGTATCTACTATGGTTACACCGACTGTGATTATTTGAAAGGGCTATTATTAGAGATCATGTTTACGAAACGGGGATTTGGAAGTAACCTAAAATTAATACTGGTATATGTTTATTTAAACTTTTTAAGCTAACACGATTGGAACTCATATTTACACATTTTCTGTCTTTATCCCGTGAAATTAAACTTTTTAAATTTTTCTTACCTCGACGTTTCGATCGTGTTACAATGATCTTGGTCTCGAGGGGTGTTCCCCTAAAGACCTTTAATAAGTTGAATTTCACGCGATTAAGACCCGGGAAAATGTGTAAATATATGTTTATTTATCGCTCAAATTATAATAAGACTAGCTGTGCCCCGCGGTTTCACCCGCGTTAGTCCCAATCCCGCGGGAATATCAAAATTGATTTCATAAGAACATTCTCCTGACGACTATAAAACACAATAAAAAAATTTTACTTAAATCGGTCTAGCCGTTCCCGCGTGATGCCGTAACGAAGAGAAATACTAATTCATTTTTAACCGACTTCAAAAAAAAGGAGGTTATCAATTCGTCTGTATGTATAATATTTTTTTTTTTTGTATGTTCACCGATTACTCGAAGACAGCTTGACCGATTTAAATGGTTTTTTTTTTAATGGATAAATGGGAGCTCCAAGATGGTCCCATAAAAATTTGATGTGGATCTGATGAGGGTCTTCGGAGTGATGAACGGAAATACTCCTCAAAACGCATTAATCAATCCAATTCTTTATCGATTACTCAAAGATGACTTGACCGATTAAGACGATTCTTTTTTTAATGGAAATGTGGGAGCTTCGAGATGGTTCCATAAAAATTTGATGAGGATCTGATGAAGATCTTCGAAGTGAGGACCGGGAATGCTCCTTAAAACGCTGTATTCAATTCAATTGTTCATCGATTACACGAAGATGGCTTGACCGATTGATATAGTTCTTTTTTTAATGGAAAGGTGGAAGCTCCGAGGTGGTCCCATAAAAGTTTGGTAAGGATCTGATGAGTATCTTCGGAATGATGGACAGGAAAGCATCCCAGAATTCAATAAATTACTCATTTTTGGACTTGTACCAAAAAGAATAGACCCCTAAAAAACTAAGGACAGATTGATTGGGCACCTGAAACCACCTTCTCATCAGCAAACTCCTCAATAATTAAAATTACGGTAACAATATTGTTGATTTTTAGGTAGGTAGGTATACTAAAAAGGGTAAAAAAAAATAATAATTTAAAAATTAAAAAACCGACTTCAAAAAAGAAACAAAAAATAATTTAAAAAATAACCAAAAAAAATAATTGATAAAAAATACCAAACTAACCTCTACATAAGGTACCTACAGTGCCACCGACTAATTAATCTATTTTATCATCTGAAGTCGGGCAGTTGTACTGGTTGGTTCCATATTGTACTTAGTTTGGCTACCCGACTTCAGATGATAAAACAGATTAATTAGTCGGTGGCACTGTAGGTACCTTATGTAGAGGTTATTTTGGTATTTTTATCAATTCTTTTTTTTTGGTTGTTTTTTAAATTATTTTTTGTTTCTTTTTTGAAGTCGGTTTTTTAATTTTTTAATTATTTTTTTTATGTATAAGAAGAAAGAAGATTCAATGCTTGTTGTTGCGCCCAATAAGAAAAGTTGTACAGCTGAAGTTTTGAAGTTCTTAGGCCTGATTTTTTATTCTATATGCAGATAAAAGATATCTATAAAATAAGTTCGCACTAAGTTCGAACCCAACCAAATTTGAAAGCCTTCAAATTATGATCTTCTAAATTTATATTTATTTACTTTTTAATTATCATAGTGACGTTTTCTATTTGTTGGTGTTATATTTTATTTGTTAGATATCTCTATCAAGGGATTTCAAAAATCAGCCCTTATAAGATTAGTCTACTGGTAGGTACTATTTTTAACTAATTAATAATAGATTACGTTTATACGTAACATTTTAAAATACTCGTGTCTCTCATAATTCTCGATGTCGTCGTCGAGGTATAAAATAATGTGTTTTACATAAAAAAATGTTGTTTTCATTGTTTTAAAACAATAAGAATGACAAATTATACCTTAGTCTATCCTGAACATGGAGTTTGTAAATGAAATGGAATGGATTGTAAATGTAAATGGATTTGTAAATGGATTTTAAACCGGAAAATGAAAAAGTGTTTTTTTTCTACAAGAGAACCTAAATATGAATATTTCTTATACTCGTAGTAAAATGAAATTCCACAGATTAATGTTGGCACCCAGAATGACTTGTTTGATGACAAAACGTTTGTAAATCAGTTTTATTGCGTCGTTGTAAAGATGGTCGTATTTTTTTCTTTATTGGAAATGTTAAGATAACAAAATGGCTACTTAGGTAGAGCTAGAAAATCTAATTTGTGACAGAAGAGTGGTACGATCAGTGAGTTTGATAAATATTTATACAAGACACTATATAGGGTTGTACTTTATGTACTAGACAACGAATATATGACATAGAATACATATTTACAATTTGTTTATTAATACATGCCCATGATACATATAGAAAACATCTATATCCAGAAATAAACATACAGCATAAATACTCGTCCGCAGTAGGAATCGAACCTGAAACCTTCCGCGTCGCAACCCAATGTTCACCTGCATGTAATGCTATGGCTCGAGAATCGGCTACTTATTTATAAAAGTTGATTCTTTATGGGTAACGCACCAATATTAAAAATTAAAAAGAAAAAGAAAATACATACTTAAACAACTTAAATTTCAGTGGCACAATGGGCGACCATATCGCTTAACGCGATCTCTTCCAAGCAACCTTTGGATCCATGACAATTATTTACAAATTATTAGTGCAAAACTTACATATAAATCGAAACTCCCTGTTCTTTATAAGCTGGTCAATCCAGCAGCCCGGCTGTATCCATTTCCCAGGATTGGGGTAGAAGTCTACATCCCCTATGGCCTGAGGGAAGCCGAATACCCCGGGGTTGGTGTGTAGCACGTCTACGAAGACGGCGTCTCCCCTGGAGAGGTGGCCGTCGGGGTTGGTTACCGAGTACCCAGGGTACGCCGGGTCGAGGCCTAGAACACATGAAACATATTTCACTGAAATTTAATTTATTAAATCGCGTTGCTTTTATTATATTAAGCATTTTATGAAATCCCAACGTTTCGAGGGCTTTTGAGATCTATTGCTCACGGATTTACTCAAAAGAATTACTTTAATTTAAATTCAACAAAGTCTCGAAAACAAATCTATGAAATATTATTGCCACAGATCTGCGTTGGTATATAGAAACAAAACCGATCACTTTTGTAAAGTTGCAATAGTTGTTTTTGGTTATCTTTTATATCGAATGTCATCTCAGTTTGCCAGTAAGATATGGCTATAGTAACTGGAGAGCTCTTGATAGGGAAAATCCTGCAGTCGAAATAAAGGACTGTGTAAAGATCCAAGAGATAGGACTTCCTTAAGGATATTTAAGACATAGTTGCTTTCCACGTCTGTTTATGCGTTTACTCCTCTTACTCTCGTTTACGTCCTACGCTTACGTCCGCATTACCAGAAGGCTTGCTTATCGCCTGGAGGCTAGCTAGTGGCCTAGCGAGTCACGTGACATTAAAGCAACCTGTTTGTTTACTTCGATGCGTCTGTTCACCAGCTAGCCTCCAGGCGCTAGGCAAGGTTCCTGGGAATGCGGCCGTAGCCGATCTCATAAAGACCCGTAGTTCTAATAATAAGGATAAGACAATTAACCTGTAATCCTCCCTATTCTAACACCGCTTGGCTTCAACTTCTTCCCCGCAAAGCCAGCAGCCTCCGCGCCCAGTGAGAACCCAATGACATGCAACGTCGTTGCGGGTACGCCAATTATCTCCAAGTACTGGATGAAAGTGGCCAGTCTGTCGCCCATGTAGCGTGTGTTACGCACGGCACTTATATACCTTTGGATTTCATAACATTTATGATGCATGGTTCATTAATTAAAGGTCTTCTCAATTCTTCTAAAACTATATAGGTAAGTATTGAAAACAGTTACAGAAGCTCTATTTTTTAATCGCTTATGCCATTTCGAGCGATTTAAACAGCTCGATTTCTACTGATTTTAGTTCGATGTCGTTAATTTTTCAACGAATGGTCTCAACCACTTACCGCAACAGTCCGACATTGAATGATAATCAGCAGAAATGGATGTATTTAAGTCGTCCAAAAGGTACGATTCATTAATAAGGCTCAATGTTGTAATAAGTAAAGATTAAATTCTGTGACCAACACACAGCGCCAGCGCTTGTGTTACGGTGACTAGACAACGGATATACTTATATTTCTTCATTTGTAAATACATACATCCAGACCAGATACAAATATTTATTTTTAAGCATAAATATTTGCACCCAGCGGGAATAAAACCCGCAACCTTCCGCATTGCAGCCAAGCGCTCACCCGACGCGCCACAGAGGTTGTCAAAGCAAGAAGTAAGGAAGTTTTATAGTAAAAATCCTATGAAAGGAAAGCCTATTCCGATTTGAACATTCCTCGCTATTGTTCTGTCCATTAATTTAATGAAATAAAATGACATTTTATTTGTGTGAAAGAACTTCTACAATAGATTCAGTGCACTCCCAGTAATAGTGCAGAAGCTTCTTCTATTTGCCAAAACCAGACTTATTTAGTTGTTTTGCTTACCATGGGAACGCGATTAGCCTTTTCCATTCGACTGCGATAAAGTTGTAGTCTCCTGTTGAAAGATGACCTGAAAATAAAATCATATGTGGGTTTGAATTAATTTGTCACAAAATTTTTCTTACACATATTACTAAAAAACAGTAAATATCATATTTTAATGTTCCTTTTACGAAGTGTATACTGTTTTAAATAAAAACTGTAGTAGAAACAACCATGAAAAGTTTGAAACAGTGTAATAAATAAATATTGCAGGATATTACACACAGCGCGATCTAGCCCAAAACTAAACACTAGGCTTGTACTATGGGTAAACTGATTTACTACATATTATACTTTTTGTTGTAAATACATACAAATTATACGTAGAAAACACCCAGACCAGAAACAAATATTTATAACTGCATTGTAATCGAGTCGTCGCCCGTCGCGCCACAGAGTTCTAGTTCGTTCATTCTAGAGTTAGGAACTAGCACTTATTGAATTTAAATAATGAAATTGTACAAAATTATAACAACCTTATTAAAACACAAAACTTGGTCTAGTTATTTCAACCTTTCACAATCAGTCTACTAAATAAATAGGTAGGTTTCTTCTATTGGATACTGCATATAAAAAACTTTAAGTAGTACCGCAAGGAAGTAAATTGGGACTAAAATTATTCGCAACTTACTGTCTCTCATAAGAGTTGTGCTGGGCCCATCCGCGGACTCGGAAAACCCGTATATGTAAATGACGGTCGGCCGCGAGGTATTAAAAGAAGTGCTGCCAATTATGTTCACATCTCCCTCTGTTATTACTTGGTATTGCGTGGGATTTGCCCTGTAAATTTATTAAGTGATACGTAGTAGAACATCAAATAGCCGCATCCGAATTAAAAATCTCGTTTAAAACTAATAAGAACAAACGTGCCAATAGTATCTTAAGATTAGTGTATTCAGAGCGTCAGATATTCTGGCCTGGCCATAAGGAACTAAGTTGGCTTCATATGAAAACTGTTGAAAAATGTAGTCCTACATAGCATGAGTGTAAGAAGGATATCGCTGTATACTAATATTTTTATTAGGGCTGATTTTTCAAATCCCTAGATAGAGATATCTGATAAATAAAATGTAACACCACCGAATAAAATACGTCACTATGATATTTACAAAAGACAATAAATCTAAATTTAGAAGATCTTCTTCTTTAAAATGGCTTTTCCTTTCGGACATCTGCCAGTGTCGAGTATTATCAATATTTGCAAGTTATTTGCATTGAACGAAACAGTCAAGTCGTCATAGTTAAAGTCAAGTCGAGGGAATCATTGTAAAAAGTTAATTTCGGGGGTATATTAATCAATTTAGTTTCGTGAAGGTGTACAAGTGAAAATAAAAGTGAAAATCGGTGCAAAACATGGACTTCAGCTTAGTGTTCTCTCCAAAGCTCCGTGAACAAACATTGTAAAAAATGGCCCCCTTTTTACAATGATTCCCTCGACTTGACTTTAACTATGACGACTTGACTGTTTCGTTCGATGCAAATATTGACAATACTTGACACTGGCAAATGTCCGAATGGAAAAAGCCATTTTAATGAAGAAGAAAATGTTTGGGATAGACTGAAGAAAAAAAATATTCCAAAGAGGTTCGATTTCTTATCAATTATCCTCCTTGAAAAATCTATACTTAATACATGTATTTTTCATTGAATTTCATATCAAATGTAAAAGTTACTGGCCGCTAACTTTTTACAAAGTAAATAAAATGATCATTTCCGGTTACAAAACGGAAGTCGGTAATATCTTTTTTTATCATCTCTTTTTATTTTTTTACAAATAGTGCCAGTATTTTTATTAGTGTAACCTTATTTCAATGTTATTAAAAAGTAACCTAAGTCATAGAGAACCTCCTTTTTTACCTGACGGCACGACGACGAACAGTAGGGTCATGGTGTTTATACATATAGGAATATAGGGAGTAAATATGTACAAGTGCCACAAGTATACCTTTGTAAGTTAGCGGTAGCGATTTTAGGAATTAAACACAAGCTATGATTATTCATCGAATATCAGCTAATTATATCTAAAAAAAATTGTAGAAAAGCTGTTGTAAATATGTTTTAAGTCATTTTTTCTCTCACTAACTTAGCTAAAGGCAGGACAGTCCAAACAAACAGTCCTTACTGAACACAGTGGCGCTCCGTCCTACTTATACTTGTGGCACTGATGTTTGTTCCTATGTGGCGCTCCAGAGGCCAAACGGATGAAACTATTTGACAACTCTTACTTGAAAAGACAAGATCGTTATCAGCAAAATTCACAAACAGCGACAACCAGACGCCATACATAATTGTAAAAAAAAAAAAAAAAAAAGTTTACGAACTATGTCAAGTGGGGTATCGATGAATTAGGTATTTGGAAATCATTTTTCGTTAGTTTAAAATTCGCCCTAGAATTACAAGCTCACCTGGTAAATAGTTTGTACTCTACATCAGTGGCAGCGTTTAAAGTACAGCAGTAATCGCACTGCCCAACCGGAGCTGCCATGTAACATATTTTTGCTATACCTAGAACAAAAACAGGTAAAATGTTATAATAATACCTTAGGTAAACATCATAATACAAGATGTAACGGGTAAGTCCTTTTAATCCGAAAGGGGGTTGTTCTAGACGTCTAGGCGAACGCCTTTTGTTTTACGACTTTTGAAAATTCGAACTTTTTTGAAAATTTTGTGATTATGTTTCACTGAAAAAACAGCTGTTTTTGAAAATAAGTAATTGAAGGTTTGATTGTAGTAGACCAAACTAAATGAAAGGACAACATAAGGTCAATGACCTCGAACTCTAAGAAACAGCTGATCTTCAAGTAAACTTTACACTTAATATTTTCGAAAAGTACTTCGTATTTCCAAAAGTCATAGAACAAAAGTTGTTCGCCTAGACGTCTAGAACAACTCCCTTTCGGCTTAAAAGGGCTTACCCGTTACATCTTGTATATTTGTAATTACGTAGGTAGGTATAGCCTGGCCGGCCTTTGACCACTATCACACCTTTAGATCAGCAAGTAAGTTACCGTCTAAGTAATAATGAATGTCACTTACAAGAGCCAAACAAATCATCCCCTAGCCAATTAAACCTCCCCTACACAAATAACTCTAAATACGGACCTTACAACCGAAAACAAAAACGCTACAAAATTTAAAGTCTACATAAACAATTACACAGTTCCAAACTCAAAAGTTCCTAAACTAATTTTAAATTTAGAAGCTGCTCAATTAGTTAACTGCCGCTCATAATTTTAAGTGGCATTTCTGTATTCTCGGCTGCTAGATACATAATACTTATATCTATATAAGGCATGTTATATAAAGTGTTAATTTTAAGTATTAATTAGTTGTTTATAGCTTAGATGTAAATCACGATAATTACTACAAAGGTTCAAGACATCATAGTAGATCTAATTAAAGCCATGAAGGCCCAAGGCTCTTCCTATCAGGTGTTATTGTCACAAGGTTTGCGTAATTGACCGTTTATAGACAGACCTACGTTTTGTTTTACTAACTGCATTATAAATAACGCAGACTATTAGAACAGTGAAGTTACGTAATACATACTTAGAAAAGCGGTATATAATAAAAAAATAAATAGAAGAGTTAGGTAGGTTGGTAGGTTTATATACATGTGGTATATAAACCACAGGTATTACCAATCCCAAAAGTCGTAGAACAAAAGTTGTTCGCCTAGACCTCTAGATCAAACCCAATCACCGTCCTCGAAACACCCAGTACAAAATAGGTATCTAAAGGCACGTTTTAGGACGATTTGGCTTCACCAAGTACAACCTTCTAAGAAGATACAACTATTCGATGACGAAAATGTTTCAACTATTTATCAGCTCTGTTCAATTTTTCTCTAAGTGGTTCAATGTCTTTTTTTTTTCAAATTTCGTTAAGTTTTGGTTAGCCAAGTATGATATTATTATGCTACTAATTTCTTGCAATTAAGCACTACTCATTTCTTGGTTTTACATTGTTTGGTAGGCTAAACAGTTTGAGAAACAGTATTTCAACTTTACTCAGTTAATATATATACTGTCAAATGTAGGTAACTTAACTCTAGCAAGGTATAACCAGTACAAATCAATAGTCTTTTTGAATTAATTCAGAAAATAAAACACGATCTGAAATGGGACTGTATAAATGTTACTCATAGTTACCTCAATAGATAAATTCTAAATATAGAGTTAGAGCATTTGTCAAAAAAATACAAGGTAAACAAAACAAATTTAAATAGACGAAAATAGAACGGATGATATTTTGAAAAGATAGAACTTATATAATATACAATCTTTTGCTTAAAATACTAAAAACTCACCTATAAAAAAGGACGCAATCCGGCAATTGGTCGGATTAATCGTCATGTTTCCGCAGGTCTAATAAAAAAACGAAAACACATACAAAACACCTTCAGCAAGGAAAAACTTCATCTCAACACACTGCGGTGCATTTTCCGGCTCTACTTTCACGAGCACAATGGGTCCCCGCACAATGCTACGAATAAAACTCGTTAAAAGTTTTCTAGTAGAAAAACTGATTAACTGAGCGACCGGAAAATTGTGGGTACGTAAACTGACTGGAACCGAGCTACTGAACACATACTTATATAAACAAAACAATTTAATATAGTCGCATGTCTATTTACTTAAAAAGTTAAACCGATAGTACGAAGAACAGCTCAGTACTGGCGCTTAATCGCGAAATCGTGGCGCTACATCTTATTATGCAATTTAGTCAAATAAAATTATTTCACTTGATCGAATCGATTTCAAATTATTGCAAAAATCTCAACACAATGCCCGCAGTTGTTTTGTAAGTTGCGAACTATTTGGCGGTTTTTTGTCTAGTAAAATAACAAGGTGGTATGTTCGAACTGAAATGTTTTTTTCTAAACAAAAAAAGACAAGTATCTTCGATGAGTATGGATAAACAACTCAACCTTTGATATCAAATAACTTCCTTATAACAAGCCTACTACGTAAGTTTATTATGTGTATAGGAAGGTATTATAAAGTAATTAAAATGACGGCAAGGGCTGTCCCAATAAAAGGACTTCCGCTCAGAGGACAGCAATAAAATACAACGATTACCGATCCCTGATTCGTCTATGATATCATTCAGTATGTCTGCTAAAAGTTCTAGACAGGTAGGTACGTATTTAGTTATCAAAATATACTATCTTCTATAGTTGTATCTCTAATGTTTGGTCCTAACTGACTAATCACACACAGTCTTAACCGCTGATAGTAGAACTGAAATATGCAGAAATGTGTGTTCTTTACATGTTCTTTATGTCAATTCAATTCAATTCAAATTCAATTCAATTCAAAATAGTTTATTTCCTTTAGATTCTTGTACAACATTAAATGCACATGATCATTTGGCTACGTCTTAGGTGTATTGATTTTAGTGTGGCTAACGCGGAACGCGCCCTCCGATGAGAAGAAGCCACAAGAAACTCATGGGGTTTTTTTGTGATCATGTGATTTAGCCATCCGATCAGAAATAGTTTTTACCATGGAATCAGGACTTATACGAGTGAAATCGCTGGCTATCTTGATACAATTAAACCTACACTTCCTACACCTACACTGTACAATAAATACCGTTCAATTTTATATTTAGTGATAGCTAGCTGTACGACGGCAACTTTTTGTTTTGATAAAAATCTCAGAAATATACTCGTAAGTACCTTCTGTTTACTCAACATGAAATGACTTCGATTTAAATTTATTGTGAAGGTTGGAACCACCTACCGTGACTTCTCATGCAAATAAGTACGCAACTTAACATAAACTAGATATACCTAGATGTATTTTACCTGTACGTTAAATTACAATAACCATAATGATAACATGTCAGATGTTCAAGTTCATTGTCTATTATAATTATGAGGTAGATACGATCAAGACACGATCAAGATTTACATAACACGCCATGTAATAGGTAGGTATATATTCTACTAGCTGCGCCCCACATTTTCACCCGCGTAAGTCCCGTTTCCGCGGGATTATCGGGATAAAAAGTCTACGTCTATGTGTTATATATGTGTTATTCTAGGTCTCCAGCTACCTATATTCCAAGTTTCATCCAAGTAGTTTTTGCGTGAAAGAGTAACAAAGTCACATACATAAATACAAACTTTCGCGTTAATAATAAGTAAGATATACTATCTATTCAATGGTATCTACTATAGACGAATTACGCTTTTACAACTTGTAAGTTTTTTATCAAATTTAATTAATTTATTGCACAATTACCAACATAATGTCCCGCGCACTACAGCGCTATAAAGAACATGGGTTAAAAGCTGCTTGCGCTGTATAAATCATCTAAAATTAGATGAAAAGGCCAATTATTTTTACATTTATCAATCGAACATCTGTTTAAAAGTTAAAGTCTAAGTTTTAACTGTGTGTTTCTGCAATTAGCCCTACTATTGGGCCTTTGTGCATGATTTTAAGCCGTTGCAACGTTGCAACGCGTTGGTTTCTTTCAACGTAAGAGCGATGTTTTTTTTAGTAGCGCACATACATTTTTCTTAAAGAAAAACAAATTGGTGCGTGGCCGGAATAAGAAACCACGGTAATTGGAATGAAATTCGGGGTGTATACCACTAGACCAACACCGCTCTTAAAAAAAACTATTTAGATTCTTGGTAGTCCATCAATAGAATAGGGCCCCAGTTATATGTATGTTATTACAAAAATAACGTACTAGGAACACTTCAGTTTTTGCGATATAGCAAAGTATTTTCATTTTTTTACTAACACTTTTTTTTTAATTGGATGTATTGATCACTTTAAATACGTCGAGTGTTCTTACAACTATGACTCCAGTGTGGCTTCATCATGTGTTTATTTACAATCATCAAAATATATTTTTTTTTACAATGATCTTAATATGATTCAGATTGTCGCATATTTATGGCTATAGTGGAACCGGAGCAATATTCTACTATAATATTTACTAACAAATTTAATAATCTAAATGTTGTAAAATATTATAGTTTACACAAGATGTAACGGGTAAGTCCTTTTAATCCGAAAGGGGGTTGTTCTAGACGTCTAGGCGAACACCTTTTGTTCTACGACTTTTGAAAATTCGAACTTTTTTTTTGTAAACTTTGAGATTATGTTTCACTGAAAAAACAGCTGTTTTTGAAAATAAAGGTAATTGAAGGTTTGATTGTAGTAGACCAAACTAAATGAAAGGACAACATAAGGTCAATGACCTCGAACTCTAAGAAACAGCTGATCTTCAAGTAAACTTTACACCTAAAATTTTCGAAAAGTTCTTCGAATTTCCAAAAGTCATAAAACAAAAGTTGTTCGTCTAGACGTCTAGAACAACCCCCTTTCGGATTAAAAGGACTTACCCGTTACATCTTGTATAGTTATACATTATTTGTATATTAGTTAAGTGCAAACCACTTACATTCACTAATGTCGAAAAATATAAGTAATGCTTTCAATGCCTTCACTTCACGTTATTATATTAACGTTATGATGACACCTAACCAAATGTAATGCGTAAGTACAGCTAAATTATGAACCAATATATTTGAATGGTAGATTCATTGTCGTGGGATCAACGATGTTTTTAACATAACTAAGATTTCACAAATCTTAAAAACAAGGTATAAAATACACAATATTTATTATTTATTTATTATATTATTTTAGTTTTATTTATTAATGGCATTGTTATAATGTATTGAGCTTTCGCCAATTTCACAGTTAGCTTTTTAATAATAATGAGGCGGTAGTTTTCAGTAACTTTTTAGAATATTAAAATAAACGAATTACATCTCAGTCAACCTTGAAAAAGCTAACTGTGTTAGCTAAAGCTCGGAGCATTGTATCAATGCCACTAATGCATAAAACGCGAGTAAAACCCGGTAAAAATTGTGTTTCATTATGCAAAATCGCGTAATTCTTAGACCAAACTAAGGTATAAAAGATACCAAAGCTGAACGCAGATTGATCAGATCCGAAAGAATTGTATTTTTGTCGTCCACGGGAAACAGAACATTATATAATTAGAGATAAAGTACATTTCATTTACACTTCGTCAGCGTCGGTCGAATCTGATGACGTCATCGGAAATATGTAAAATGTGTAAATGTACTTTATCCTCAATTATATAAAGTACTGTTTCCCGTGGACGATAAAAATTCGATTCTGAACTCTCATTAAAAGTGCTCCTTCACCGCGAGCTTTCGCGTGAAATGATACCGTTACAGATTCGATTCTTATTGTTATATGTGATGCTCTTGTAATAAAATGGTAACTTGAATGCTCGTCAGTCAGGCAGGTAGTATAACGCTCAAAGTCGAATATATAATGTTGCATTACAAGTGAATGCTTATGGTGGGTATATAACAAGGTATTTTATAGTTGTTTTTTTTTTCTAGAAAAGAAGAACTCATAACTCTTTTGAACTCTTCCACGTATTTAAATAAGAGTAACATACCTACTGGCATTCGTTTTTCGAGTTTTCGAGAAAAATCTAACAATGCTGAGGCATTGCTGAGACGTTTTAGTTGCATAGGGTACATGCCCAGCTGCGTATTATTCAACTTTTAAAAACCATTGAAACTTATGACAGTTCAATAGCAATCTGCCTTTATATTGTTTACCTTGTTAAATGATTAAAGTAATCTGAGGATAAATGTTGTACATGGTACGAATAAAGCAGTTTAATTTCTTCAATAAGCCACCGTAAGGTACGACTCCTAGGCCTAAATTTGCTTTAAACTTTTGCTCATCTCGTCGTCTCCCAATTAGGTACCTAATACAGCGAAATAAGTAAGAAATAAGAATTAACCTACTTTTAAGGGAAATATTGCCCTGTCGGTTTTCATAAAGCAAATAATATTAATATTAGAGCCCGTTTTTCCTTCATCAATTCAATTTTATCTTCTGCGGATTACGAGATAATCCGTCGGCCCTGACAGAAAGGAATCCTTATTTGGAAAGGTAGCTGTGAAATTTAATAATTTATATAGGTAGGTATATGTACTTATTTTAGATCGACTTTAAGGTAATCTATATAAAGTATAAAAATATTAAAACAGGCTTTTGTGGCTTTTATATTGAAATTGTAAATTTGATCACCCATGTATTTCTTAAAATAGGTACGTTTACAAAATATATGTTTTTAAATCGAATCGAATAAAATCAAACTCTACCAAATGTAAAACACCTACGAAAGTTTTTTTTTTTAGATAATGGCGTTTTTATTTAGGTTGTCTTATATTTTATTGAAAAGATAGGTATCTTTATTCTAGATAAAGATTTAAAACCTATATATAACTTACTATTTAATATTGTAAATATGCTCCTGCTTGAACATAAAGCCGCCAGAGCGGAGGGACTAAGCACTTAGAGGAGATTGTGTAATTCTAAACTACCCTACCTAACTCCACTAAATTAGGACCTAAATGACAATAACGAGTATAATTCGTTCAGCATCACGTGACAACAAATTTTGTAGTTAGTATTAGGTGCGGCTTAAAAATGTGACGGTTATTAAAAATCGCCACACGTGACTGCGAAATTAGGAAATAATATAAATTTAACTTAACCCCCAAAAACATGTTTAGATTAAAATTAAATATTCAAACGTTATTTATTCAAAAAACACATTAAAAAAAAAACAAATTAAAATGATAACGTTCATGAATGCGTTTAAAAAAGTACATAAATTATAAGAATAATTAGTATTTGATTTTAAAATAATGTTAAGCAGCGTATTCCACGCAAGTATTCTTACACATTTACTAGTACTTATATAGACTGCATCTTTTGTTCCAGGACAAATTGCTCAATAAGCTGGAAGAAAATGAACCGGAACTAGCAACATCGCCTGACGAAGAAGTAAGTTACCATTTACAAATATTTTATACCAAAGAACCTACCTATCTTTTCTAGCAAGGTCAAAACTTCACATAATAGTTTAACTTCGATGAGAAGAAAAACTGTTTCTGCTCATATTGGTCCTACAAAATGTAGGAGTCGTAAAACAAAAATCGATATGGCTTAACCATTTAAGGCCCTTAGTATGGTACTAAGTATGTATACATATATACTTAGTTCTTTAATAACAATAAAATATTCTATACCGGAGCATCTCCAGCATAGAATACCAAATACAAATTGTCTACCCAAGGGGCTACTCCATCTCTTTTTGTGGGTGTACGACACTCGATTTAACCTTGATTTAAGATCGTTTACAGATAGGATTGTGGTAAACGCGAAATAAAAGAATCAAGTTAATCTGTTCTTGTCCACACTTTAGTTATTGTTATCTACGCGGAAGCCCAATGAAAATCGGTAAAACCTGGTGATAAGCTATGGTTAAAGTTTAGGTACTTGTGTTAGTAACTATATCTATCCTAATTAAGTGCTTACTTTTAGATTAGGATAACCTAAATATTGGGTACTCTAACAACGAGCGACGTTCGAATTTTAATTCACCTTTTTAAAGGTTTGATGTTTGATAAATTACTCACACACTACCATGTGTGAATAAATTTCCTAACAGTTTGAACTGGTGAATGCTTGTCCGTCTGCGACGAGCTGGAAATGCATCAGTATCAGGTGACCCTTCTCCTTCTAGTCTTTAATAGAGACCAGTTCACTTCTACTTCTATGTACCGAATATTATGTGTTTATACTTAGGGCGATAATTAAATAAGCATTTAACTTGAAAAGCGTTTATACAAATTGCAGAAAAGCTTTCAAACTTTCGATATGAAAATTTCGATTGAACTCGGGTACCTACTAGTAGGTACCTCCTTAAATAAAATTTTCTAATTTAGTAGGGATTGTATTAAGTACGAAATTATGAAATTTCTCTTAATTAAATTTCAAGTTGTAGGCAACAGTAATATTAATGTTAGAATAATTATTCTTAATTTGCAAATAGGTACCTTCAGGCTTGTTTCCTTCAAGGTTGTTTGATTGAGTCTTTGGTATTTCGTTTCAGTTACATAGAAATTAATTGACCCTGACTTAATAAAATGATATACCACCTCGTTTTATTAGGGTTCCGTACTCATAGGGTAAACACCCTATTACTGAGACTCCGCTCTGTTTGTTTATTCGTCCGTCCGTCCGTCTGTCAGTCACCAGGTGGTATCCGCCAGGTGACTGATAGACGCATGTATGATGTACCGCGATACCTAGACAGTTGATTTAATACAAATGATGTACTCATATTTACACATTTTCCCGGGTCTTAATCGCTTTTACTCGAACTTTAACTTTTTTATTTTTCCTTACCTCGACGTTTCGACCATGTTACAATGTTCTTGGTCTCGAGGGGACACTCCCCCAGTCTCAATCCGCTCGAGACCAAGATCATTGTAACATGATCGAAACATCGAGGTAAGGAAAATTAAAAAAGTTATTTACGCGATTAAGACCCGGGAAAATGTGTAAATATGAGTTCCAATCGTTTTAGTTTAAAAATGATGTATTTCTATACCTAGCCGCTTTAACAACAAGTCCTAAAACTAAATAAAACTTATGTTCAAGATTCCCATTAGACAATCGTTATTTTTAAAAGTGAAACGGAACTTTAGAGCGTTTTATTTTTATCACATGCGCCATCTAGTGATAAACTGGCGTCAATTGCGGTAACAGATTTCGCTTGGTTAGAGGGTTGGATTTGTCTAATAGTACGGAACCGTTCGTACGCGAGTCCGACTCACATTTGAACGGTTTTATTTTAATTACAAACATTAAAGCCTACAAAACTAGGTGAATTGACGCTATAAAACTCAGATGAAAATTGATTACAAAAGCCCTATGAGTTAAACGTCCTAAATAGGTACTTACGAAGAGGTCAAATTAAACAGGCAAACCTGTCCAGTCCATCCAGAACGTCTGATGTGATTGAATTGCGGTATAAACGTCGATGTCTTGAGGTGGAACTGAAGGTAAAACTGAGGGCTTTTAGTGTCGCCCCACATGAGCTATTCGCGACAGCTACAAACGCCGCCACGAGAAGCTAGAAGTAGCGAATTGAATAGAAGAACGATTGTAGCGTGTGGCGGCTACAGGCGTTTACCGTGTCCCGGGCGAGTCCATATAAAATGTACGAAATTACAGGAAATATGCCGGTGGCGGCGGCGTTTCATGGTTGTGGCCGGTGGCCTCTGTGCCCGGGAGCCCTTACGGCAGTGATGGGCAAGCTACGGCCCGCGGGCCATTTCCGGCCCGCGAATGACTTCAAACCGGCCCGCGCGCGCCCGCTCCTATCAAATTCAAAATCAAGTGCCGACTTTGTTGAGTAAAAATTTATCTGTTGATTCGCGGCCCGTAATAAAAAATCACATATGCACGATTGGGAAAATGGAGATAAATATGATATTCCAGGTCTCAAGCTCTATATTCTAAGTTTTATAGCAAAAGTAATAAAACCACGTACAGACACTTGAAAACATTCGCGTTTATAATACTAGTCAAAATTAGATAGGATGTCAAATATGGTAATAGGATTTAAATGAGTACCTACTTGGCCCGCTATAGAGATTTTTGGCGTAAATATTAGCACGCGAAGGAAAAAGTTTGCCCATCCCTGCCTTGGGCCTTTGACAGCGCACAGCGAATGCGCGGTCGCTGGCGCATCGCACCAAAGAATTTGTCACGTGAGCGTCCCCTTTTTAAAAAAAACGCTCGTAAACCGTTTTAGTGTGATAGATAAACTACGTAACTAATCATCATAGTCTGTGACACAGTGACACATTAGTAGTACGTAGTTACTAAGACATTACCGTAGTCAGTAAAACCTAGTTAGATAATAAAAAAGTAAATGTTTAGCCATCATTCAGATACTAATTAAGTACGTACTCCTTCTTAAAATTTATAAAAAATAACAAATGTAAGCTCCTCAATAGGTTATTATTATATTTATATTCAGCAGTATTAAAAATAGAAAATTTAATCCGGTATTTAATAGCATAATTTAATTACACAATATAGTAGGTAAGTATATTGCGTACATATAATAGTGTTATTTTAAGATTAAAATGCTCAATTTTGTCAATTATAATCCCAAGTTCTACAGCATTAAATTATAATTAAAATTTGAATTAAAGAAATATAAATAACTTTAACCGTGGAGTATATTATATATATCTACAGGGTTACAGAAAAAGTCGTGCTAGATCCGTTGAGGGCGTGGAGTACCCATCATTTCTGACTTATTTCACTATGAAACATCCTACCCTAAACTTAACCCTTTTTGAGATATTCGACTTTTAATTTTTTCATTGAAAATTGCCGATATTTAAGCTACTAAATTTATTTTTGTTTATTTTGTGTGTCTTATTATTATTATTATTGCATTTTGACATGCGTAATAAGATGCTTAAAGACGTCAATCATTAAAATAGTACATTAGTTAATTGAATAGACCGTAGCAGACAAGTGAAAGTTAAGAAATAAAAAAATAAATTAGAAAGTTTATTTTTCTCTAAGGGATATCTAAAAAAAACTATATGGCAATTGTTCGGCAGATGTTTTTTAAAATATCTACGTTTCATCAGCTATCTAACGAGGTATAATAATCAAGTGTTTTATTCAAATACATTATAAAAAAAATTAGTTTCATAGGCGACAGTGGAGAAGAAAATTTATACTTAGCCCTAAAAAATAAAATAAAACAATAGGTAAGCATGAAATGTTATTTATTAAAGCTTTTCACACAACTTTTTCTTGTTTACAGTTCATGTTCAACATGGCCGCCTCTATTTCTGATACATTGTCGCATTCTTCTACGGAGACCAGTCTTCACTACTCCAGTGGTCAATGTGGTCCTCATTTTGTTAGCTGCATCCACAATCCTTTGTCTTAAGTCTTCCACAGACGAAACTGGATTCGGCTCGCTGTATACTAGACTTTTCATGCACCCCCACACATGAAAATCCATGGGGGTAATGTCCGGACTTCTTGCTGGCCATGGCAACGGCCCACCTCGTCCTATCCATTTGTTTGGATAATTTGTGTCCAGCCAGTCTCTGACACTTCTTCTGAAATGGGCAGGGCAGCCATCGTGTTGGAACCACATGTCCCTGATCAGGTTGAGTGGCAGATCATCCAGCAAATCACTCAAGTCTGCTCTCAGGAAATTTTCGTAGCTTTCCCCATTTAAATTATCCGGGAGAAAGTAAGGTCCAATCAAATGATTGGAGATAATGCCCATCCACACATTCACGCTGAATCTACGTTGGGACCCCTTCACTCTTTTCTTATTGGGATTCCTTAGTTCTTTTGGGGCCCAGTAATGGGCGTTGTGATAGTTAGTTATGCCATCTTTATCAAATTTGGACTCATCCGTCCACAAGATATTTCTTAGAAAATCTGGGTCTTCCACATCAGCATTTAGCATAAATCTGCAAAAGTCCATTCTCCTCGCGGGGTCTCCTTCTTCAATAACGTGTACCGGCGTATAATGGTATGGGTATAGGCCAGCAGTGTGCACGGTAAACCACACTCTCCATTGCGAAAGTCCCAGATCACGGGCAACAATATTAGTGGAAGTAGTCGGATCCGCTCGAAAGCGTTGCACTATCTCATTGTCCTGTTCTTCGTCGTCAATTCGTGGTCTTCCCATGTCTGTATTTCGTCTCAAAACAGAGCCAGTTTCACGAAGTCTTCGATAAACTCTGTCAAAAACGGCCACATCCGGCACTCGACGACCGGGGTAGCGAGTTATGTATTCGTTGCGAGCTTGCGCAGACACACAATTGCAGTATCCGTAACAAATAAGCATATCAGCATATTCTTCAGGTGTGTAGGACGTCATCTTCAACACTTCCGTATCGCAGGTACAAATCAGAGTCCGGTTAACAAGCACAGTAGTCACAAATCAGAAGAAACAGTCCAGAATCACAGCCAAGTCGAGAAAAAGAGCAATACAATGTCACATCTACTATGTACGAAGCACAAAAGCAGACTGACTGACAACCAAAACAATACCCCTTGTTGTATTCACAGCCCTAACCGGTCTCTACACATTTTTTCTTTCATTCGCACCTACATAAATCGTCACTTGTCTCGCTCGCACGGTGCGTCTTAACTTGAAGGACAATAGGCGCGGACCGTTAGAACTACTACTACTACTGGAGCGTCCCTTTTTTCCACGAAATGTAATACAATCCCTAGATTGTTATACGTCGTTAGATAGCTGATGAAACGTAAATATTTTAAAAAACATCTGCCGAACAATTGCCATATAGTTTTTTTTAGATATCCCTTAGAGAAAAATAAACTTTCTAATTTATTTTTTTATTTCTTAACTTTCACTTGTCTGCTACGGTCTATTCAATTAACTAATGTACTATTTTAATGATTGACGTCTTTAAGCATCTTATTACGCATGTCAAAATGCAATAATAATAATAATAAGACACACAAAATAAACAAAAATAAATTTAGTAGCTTAAATATCGGCAATTTTCAATGAAAAAATTAAAAGTCGAATATCTCAAAAAGGGTTAAGTTTAGGGTAGGGTGTTTCATAGTGAAATAAGTCAGAAATGATGGGTACTCCACGCCCTCAACGGATCTAGCACGACTTTTTCTGTAACCCTGTATAATCTACGGAGACATAACGATTATGGTAGTCATAAACAGTCTAAAGCTCACGTCGCGACGTTGCAATATCACAGACTAGAGATGCAACAGTTCTAATGGTGTTTATCAGTGGCTAACTGCGTCCCACGGTTTCACCCGCGTATTGGCCGTTCCCGTGGGAATATCGGGATAAAATGTTATTCCTGGATGTTATTCCAGGTTATTCAGCTTCCTATATATATTCCAAGTTTCATTTCTGTCGGTTTAGCAGTTTTTACGTGAAAAAATAATAAAGTCACATACAAACTTTCACGTTTCTTATGTCTACATTGTACGTCCATATCGACCAGTAACCATGTTACCTAGATAGTTCTCATCTGATCGATATTCCCGGATGCATGGGACGGGAGGCCGGGGAACGCTTAAACCCAAATAGCAAAACAGATTTCGCAATATTTTTACAGCCGGCCAGAGCTGACTAACCAACCCTCCTAGGAACCAAGAAGTTTACCTGCCACCGCGCGTGTAGTTCTCAAGGTCTCCTAGAACCCTTTTTTTGCTTTTACGATACCCGCAAGAAGAGAAGGGGTAACCCTATTCTATCATACGATGAAGGAAAACATCGTGAGAAAACCCTCGGCTTAAAATCACGCGCAAAGGTCCAATAGTAGGGCTAATTGCGGAAACACACAAGTTAAAACTTTATCTATTTTAACCCTATTCTATGCCGGGACTACACGGCACTAACCTATCTAGTAAAAAACCCGTCTCTTTCCAATTTCCAGTGTGTAATATGTGTGAACGCGAAGGCGACGATGCAGACGTCGCCGTGTGGCCACCGCGTGGTCTGCCGGCGATGCTTCGTGAAGACCATACAGATGGCCGTCAGCCAGCGTCTACTGCCGCTGCGGTGCGTCATCTGCAGAGCTAAGATACTTCGGCTGAGACAAGCGCCTAGGCTTGTCACGAGCAAGAGTTGGCAGGTGAGATTTATTTGTAATTAAATAACTGTAGTCGAAGCTCTAAAATATACTGTAAGTTTCGCGTGATGTAGAGTCGCATTTTGCCATCCTTTATGAGTTTTATTACCTGCGAAGCTAAATGGATAATTACCCTAATTATGACAGTATATCCTATGTATTTCAATGTTTCTATGTTCCGCGCAATTACTGAACCGGTTTGAATAATAAAATAACTGTGAGCCAAAGCCACAGATTTGCAGTCCCGTGAAATAAGTCCTCGCGGCAGACCAACACCCATATGCAGAGTCGTTTCCTCCACTCGACTCGACCTCGACTCAACTTGAAGGATAGAATTCTTGAGGAAATTCCTCAGTCGAGTCGAGGAATTATAATTGTCAAACTCAAGGACGTCGCGATCTACCTTAAGGTATCCTCGAATCTAGCGATACCGATTCTACGAGTATCATGCAAGTTGAGTCGAGGTCGAGTCGAGTGGAGGAAACGACTCTGCATATGGGTGTGAGTCTTAGGTAGAGACGCGAATGGGACTCGAACTCGAAGGCCCACCAAGGCCCTATATAGAGGCGAGAATGTACAGAAGAGAGGAATTTGCCCAGCAGTGGGAGGAGTGGGTAGACAAAATATTGACTATTTATGGCACATATCAACAGAATATAGGCAACAATTTGGCACTGCGCCTCCCTGTCACTAGGTACGAGTCTTCAGTGAGTGCAGCGCCAAAGGTCCAGATCCAATTCTGGTGTCACGTTTAGCATCTAAATTATAATCTGGTGTTCTTTGTGATTCATAAAATCATTCGTCATGCAAATAGAACAACTACAGTATGATAGAAAGATACATAAATGCTTTTTTGTACTGTCGGAATGTTGATTTGATTTTGTATTTTGAAATTAAATTAAACAAATATTACAAATAAAAATTTAAATCTAGGATGGTCTGAAAGAGATCGCCCTAGGCGATAAGGCCGCCCTAGGGCGATCTAAAAAAATTTAGAAAACTAATGGTTATAATGATGCTGATGGTATAATGTACTTATTTATGTAAAGCGTTTATGTTTTTCTTATATAATTTCCAGGTGTCAAGCAGTAGTGGCAAGACATGGGGCGTCCCGGGCTCTGTGTCGAGCTACTCAGTGGGCGCGCGTTCGGTGCCCGCCTCCGCTTCCCTCTACTCGGTCACCAGTGGAGAGTCTTCCTTATCAGGTTGATACGCACTCAAAATGCCAAAACCTTATTCTGTAGATTGGTAATATACATTTATTCTGGATAGCTTTTTTTTAAATACCAACCGAACGCGCAACCGGGTATTTTCCGGAAAAAAAAATCTGTGGTCCTCAAACTAGGCTAAAACGATTGAGCCGAAATAATCTGTATTGTTTTATATAAGGCCCAAATCTTTAGTGATAATAATAATATCCTAAAAGTAATTGTTTTAAGGTTTCGTACAATAAAAGGTAAAAAAAGAACCCTTATAGATCACTTTGTTGTTCGTTCGTCTGTCTGTCAAGACCCCCAGTTTTGGTTTATTTTACCAGAAGATCATTTTCAGGGTTCCGTTCGCAGAGTGCAAAACCGGGACCTTTACTAAGACTCTTCTGTCCGTCTGGTTTTGAGATAAGTAAAGCAAAGTAAGGTGGGAGGGTGCTCCTTGCACTGCACACAGCACGATACATACTAGTCAGGTGTCTAGACTAAAAACTAAATATTAATTTTTGACATAGTTGTTATATGGAGTTCCGAAAAGTAACGCCTATTCGAATCAATTACAGCAAAGTAAGTGGGCGTTAAAGTATTTTCGGAATAACCCTTTTCTACTGATAGTTAATAATGAAAATGTCGATCTATGACCTGTCTGTCAATAACTAAACTAGGTAACTATAATATTCTAGGAATACGTCGTCGATCCTTTGTTAGGAAAACGCCTACGAGTCTACGCAATTGGGTACCTAGTCTACCTACGTTTTTGTGTATTTAAAGTTCAAAGGCTAGGTATTTGGTTTGTAGTAAAGGTTAAAACCCTCAACCACCTAAACTTCGATATTTAATAATACTTAGATTACGATTTGACACTTCTTTCTAAAGAAATAATATCAAATACGATGAACCGAAACGTTACATTATAGTCTCAAATATAAAAAAACGTACTATAGGTCCCATTCAGGTATTGTTACGTAAGCTTCAAATCATATTTACCTATGCAGGAGAGACGGCAAAAAATCACTAATTTCAATTAGGTAAATAAGTTTGAACTAAATTTGCAAAGTTATCAATAATAATTGATGAACAGTTTCAGAAAATGTTATTTGAGCTAACGCATATTTAAGACATTTTGAATATACCTACTTATAAGATTTAAAAATGGTTTTTTCTTAGGTTTAACTTAATATGACTATGGTTGACAATATCTAGATTAGGCACCTACTGCTAATCATGCAAATACAAGACAAAGATAAATAAATAATAAATAAATAAATAAATCCTGTGACGAACACACAGCGCCATCTAGCCCCATGGTAAGCTGCTAAGCTTGTGTTACGGTGACTAGACAACGGATATACTACTTATATTTATTTTTCTTTTGTAAATACATACATATTATAAATAGAAATAAACCCAGACCAGATACAAATATTTATTTTTAAGCATAAATATTTGCACCCAGCGGGAATCGAACCCGCAACCTTCTGCATTGTAGCCAAGCGTTCGCCCGACGCGCCACAGAGGTCGTCGAAAAGATAAAAGGGGAGTAAGCTTTGGCTGGGAGAGAGAAGATAGCAAGTGAAAATGAGTAAGCTCCTGCTTACGTAGGTAACCGAATGGACCTGCAATGTAACGATTACGTCAGAGCGGTCACAACCACGCTCACTATTTGTAGGTAAAGGTAGAATAGGTAAAAATCAGTTAATTAAGCCGATGCGCCAACGAAACTAAGTTAGTTGAGCTGCGTAGTCATATGTGATCTGTGGTGTAGCTCAACCCCGCATATTTGAGCTCAGCTAAACTAACTTAGTTTAATAACTTTTAAAGGTTAAGTACAAATGTCAAAATAGGTACATAAATGTCAATAAAGTCAAACTAAAATTAAGATTAAAAACAAATATACTTTTTATCTAATCAATTTAACCGCCCCTGATAGCACCCGGCGCAAAGGAGCCGAGGATACTAGATGCATTACCTCTTTGTATCGCATCGCAACGGCCAACCTTTGCACCAAGAACGATCCAGAGCGGTAGTCCAATACAGTCTCAGACGGCGGCCTATCTCCCTCACGAAATCGTTGGTCCTCGGAGTTAACCTCCTTAAGTTAGTTTAGTTTAAAAGCTGAACTCACTAACTTAGTACCTAATGGAATGGTCAGCTGAGCTAAACTAACTTACTTTAAGTTAGTAGTAGTCAGTCACGATCACTGATTTGAGTCAGTGGATGATCGGGATTATAGTTAGGGTGGCAGATTTGGCTTTGCTACATAGTTGCGATGGATGAATGGTTAAGTAAGTAAGCATTTCTATAACTCATCATTATATTCTGTCTGTACGTCCAGGTATATCGTCAGTGTCATCGAACAGTGGCGGCACAGTGCCCCCGTGTTCGACGAAGCTGTGCGGCGGTGCGAAGTGCGGCGGCGCCTGCCTCGGGGCCGTGCCGCGGCCGCCAGCCGCCACCACCCCGCCCAAGCCGCGCCAGCCGGCCTCCAACTCCTTGCGGAAGTCTCAGCATCATAGCATGAAGGTATTGGAACCTTGTCCTACTGATTATCTCATGCAAGTCTTAGAAACGTTTACCTTTTTTTTCGAAATAAGTCGTACAATATTGATCATTTTTTCGAGAAATCTCTATAATAAAAAAATGCACGACGTTACACACACCGCAATCTAGCCCCAAACTAAGCACAAGGCTTGTACTATGGGTATTAAACAACGGATATACTACCTAGGTATTATACTTTTTAAGCATAAAACTTGCACCTGGCGGGGTCACACCCGTAACCTTCTGCATTGATGGCCTTCGTCGCACCACCATCAAATAATAACACTACACAAAATTGTATTTTGCGGTGACTTACTTGCTTCAGACGAAACTGTGAAATCGAATACGCTAACCATCACGCCACATGGAACCACACCACGGGAGGATTTTTAATAATGCGTTTCTCCTTGTATAATATTCCTAGTAAGTAAATTATTCTCATTGTCATCCAAGATCCGGCTCCAAGAGTACCAAGTGCACAGCTACACGGGCCCGCGGGTCGGAGAGACCTCCGGGCGGCTGCCTCCCATCCGGGAGTTCCAGCGGGAATTCCGCGAGGGACGCCGGGAGAGCGCCTCCGCTACCGCCTCCGCCTCTACGAGGATACGGTAATAAACCTTCAGTAATGTTTAGTTTGTAACAAACAAACAATCTAGGGATATGTACTATTGCTTCAATTAACAACAAAATTTGGACATAAGCATGCCATGTTTAACAAAAATAGGTTTGAACTTTGAAAAAATGCTTTCTAAAAATTTGCAGCCGACATGACTTGACTCGACTTTACGTGTCTTGCGTTCACCAAATTAGTCTTCCAAGTGTAGAAAACCCTTTACAAATAAAATAGGTTTAATAAAGTTTATGGAGCCATAAATTTGTTTTGCATTTCGTACATACTAGTATCTATTGAATGCTTAATTTCCGTTTGTATTCACAGATGCGCACAGAAAATAGTAACCCAATTGGAAACGTCCCCACAAAAGGAGACGACGCATTTTTTCCGGCCACTAAAACCCTCTAACAAAGACGACCCGCCCAAATCAAGAGACCAGAGCAAAGAGACTGAACGGAAAAAAGATAACCCCAAAGCAAAACCAAAAAAAGAAGACAAAACGAAAAAGGAAGAAGAAACTAAAGACGAGAAAAACAAAAAGGAAGAAAGTAACGACAACAAAAAGAATGAAGTAGCAGAAAGAAAAAAGGAGGAGAAAATGAGGCTTAAAGCTGAGAAGGAGGCCAAGAAAGAAGCGAAACTTCAAGCTAAAGAGGAAGAGAGACAAGCGAAACTGTTAGCTAAAGAAGAAGAGAGACAAGCCAAATTACTCGCGAAGGAAGAAAAGAAGAAAGCAAAAAAGGAAGCCAAGCTCGCAGCACAAGCGGAAAAAGAGAAAAACAAATAAATGTTACATACTGTTAAAATAAAAATAAAAGTAGAAAATCGTAGCCGTCTTACAAATTATTAGATTCAAAAATTGTTATTGAAGATGAACAATTTTAAATAGAGTACCTACCTATTATATACTTAAGTCTATTAAACTAGTCTGCCCTACCGCGTAACTCCCGTCGAGTTCAACTCGAGACGTGTCGATTTGGGAATACGATGATTGTGATTACGGTTTTGGAGCGAGCAGAAATTGTCTATGGTTTTAACGTCGACAATTTCTGCTCGCTCCTTGCGCGGTAGCTTTTCCAACCCCGTTATCGAAAGCATCGTATTTCCAAACCGACGTCCGCGTCGAGGTGAACTCGACGGGAGTTACGCGGTAGGGGGGGCTTAGGCATACAATACCGACGGACAGTACATAGCATGCGTCCCGAATTGTCTTGTCTCTAATGACATATTATATATACTCAAACTGAGCACTCCAAACAAAACGCCGCGCCGCTTCGCCTGAGGCGGGTGTTAGCAACGAACGTATGTGGCGAATGTTCGCAGAGACACGTCTAGACAGCACGAGGCATGATGAACCATTCGAGGCATCTGCCTCGCGATGTCTGATCGCAACCCTTACAAAGTTCTAGCGTAGAATCATATCAGACCGCGTTTAGCACACGCTAGTTAAGTGTTGACATTACTTTTATATAAAATCCAATAGAAATTTATTGTCAAAGGTTAGAATTTTCCTGTAAAATAAATAACAATGTTACCATAGCTTTATTGTTTTATTTACCCCGTACAGCAATATTTAACACAATTAAAACTAATAGCAAAATCTTCTCTGTGAGGTGTAGAAAAGCCTTGGTAAAATAAAATGTCAATCAAAAACTGCACTATACAGCACTAATCGGGTGAAGAAATAGCGAGTTCATAATTTATGTTTTATTTATCTACACTGACTGTAACAATAATAATTCACTTGATTACTAAATATATATAAATAGTTCTATTCTGAGTAATCATCACCAAGACGATCCATAAGTTCGTCTCCTGTTTGTTTGTTGATGCGCAAGTACTTGTTGACAAGTGGCTTGTAGTAGTAGGCCTGGTAATCGTGACGCTGACCCATTTTCTGTATAATGATCTTCTCCAACTCACGTAGTTTCATCCTCTGTTTTTCCTCGTCGATAAAGTGCATGAATTTCTCATATTCCTGAAAGCAAATGATGTTCTTTAGTATTATCTGTGAATCATGCATGATGGAGAATAAAGAACAATCTATCTTTTACATATTATATAATCCAAACACCTGACTGATTGACAGACTAACTGACACAACTAAATATCAACACATAGCTTGATATTTAGGTTTTAGAAACGTGAAAAGGTGTGGAACTTTAGGAATAGGCAAATTGGTGTGCATCAGAATGGCGGGTGTACAAATGCAAATTATCATAAATCTAATATGGCTCAAATCTACCTTAATTCTACCTAATTCTACTAATAAAGAAATTAATAGTACCTCTCTGTACGCATAGAAAACTCAATAAATATGTGAGCCGCCAATCTGACGTCAGGATGGCGGGTGTATTCCTTTTCTGGGCGAAATATCATTCGTCAATATTTATATTCACTGCCACATAAATCTACCTAATTGGTACCTTACAGTATCGTACGTAGTAATCAAATTCAGGCAAAGGCTAGAGAGTAATTTTGAAAATAAAATTTCGCAACTTTAAATTTCTGAAATGTTGGTATTTAGTAATGGCGGGCGTGTCGAGAATCTGGGCTAAAAAAGATTGTACTTTTTTTATAATTATGGCCGTTTAGAAAGTAGCCAGTGTCAAGTATTATGCTATAATTGAATCGAATTACTCTATGTTAGCCATTTGACAAGTACATTTTTCATTTACGAAATAATAAACTATTGACGTCTTTATTTCGTAAATGAAAAATGTAAGTACTAAAATAAAATAAAATTTCATTTACGAAATAAAGACTATTGACTATAAAGTCAATAGTTTAATATTTCGTAAATGATAACGATAACTTGCTGTTTCTATAATGCAAATAATAATATTTGCATTATAGAAACAGCCAAGTTATCGTAGTTGAAAGTGGAGTGAGTGTAATTGGCGGTTAATAACAAAGAATTTTACATGAAGTTTGAGACATCGCGAAAGTCCACGTTTGGTTTTCATTACACTTGTACACTTTCAAGGAATTAAATTGATAAATTATAAGTAATAGTAGTATAATTTTTAATTATACTACTATTACAATAATTGATCAATACTACTACTATTTTAAAAATGTACTTATCAAATGGCTAACATGGAGGAATTCGATTAAATTATAACATAATTCTTGACACTAGCTACTTTCTAAACGGCCATAATTATAAAAAAGTATATTTTTTTTTAGCCCAGATTCTCGACACGCCCGCCTTACTAAATACCAACATTGCAGAAATTTAAAGTTGCGAAATTTTATTTTCAAAATTACTCTCTAGCCTTTGCCTGAATTTGATTACTACGTACGATACTGTAAGGTACTAATTAGGTAGATTTATATGGCAGTGAAATAAATATTGACGAATGATATTTCGCCCAGAAAAGGAATACACCCGCCATCCTGACGTCAGATTGGCGGCTCACATATTTATTGAGTTTTCTATGCGTACAGAGAGGTACTATTAATTTCTTTATTGGTAGAATTATGTAGATTCATGATAATTTGCATTTGTGGGTGTACAAATGCAAATTATCATGAATCTACATAATTCTGATGGACACGAAAATTGTTGTAGAATCCAGTCTAAATAAAATACTAAATAGTATGGATGCAAAGTGCTCTAACTGATATTGTGGTCAAAACAAAGTTACACAAAAAAGGCATAACATTTAAGTATATCTTTTTATGCTAGTTTAAAATTAGCTGGTTTGTTGTGAATAACATATTAAAGGGAATAAATAAACTACAACTAAAACAAACATCCCATCCTAATAGAGACATGAATAGATTATTACACACAACTCATTTTAAAGGAAAATATATCTTCAAAATTCACTTGTGCCGAGGCTCAAACTCGTAGTGATTAAAGACGCTCACTATTCATGTCTACGTGGCAGTGAATTAAGACGCTTGAGCTGCACCAAAAGTGAATTCATAAGTCGATTTTTGCTTGATAATATTTCTAGCTAGAAAATATGCATAGGGAATTAATAAAATAATAATGATTTAGTTTATGTGAGCTTAAATCACATGTAGCCTTGTAGGATTCTCATTGAAAGGATAGAGATCTGCAGAAGACTTAAGAGAAAGCAACACAGACAGAGCAAGATAATCAATCTTCCGGGTAGTAATAATTATTCAAAATGACTATGTAGGTAGGCAGAAAGACTACACAACAAGATGGTGGTACCACCAACTTAAAGGCTGGCATTAAGAACTTAGATGGGCCCAAGCTTATGAATACAACCAATTCCACTGAATATTGATTTATTTAGAGTTTTGCTGTATGCATGCAAGGCTAACTGTTGAGATTTAATTCCCTAAATTGGTAAAATTATCTATCTAGGTACATAGATAATTAAAAATATCTTTGTATGGAAATGTGCAAGCACATACTAGCTCTTAGTATAGCTTACAGCCTACAACACATTCAGGCCCGTAGCACAGCTGTGTTGCCTAAATGACGATAGTGTACTGAGATTGACAGACTTGAGCAGTAAGACATCAACGGTTTCCCAGTAAGCCTTGCATGGCTGTAAATATGGATGAAACTTAATTTACTAATAACTTACTTGTTGAGGATTATTGTGAATATAACGAGCGATAAATCTAGTTATTGGATGGCGGTGAAACTCCCAATGTTTAGGGGTGAATTCTTCAGGGTTGTATGCTGTCAGTTGAGCTGGCCCAATGAATACGTTGGTGTAGAACACGATAGCCCCAACGGGAATAAGCCCTACCATGACGTAATAATGTAACATATCTTTGAATTTCTGCCATTGCCATCTAAAAGTAAACAATAGGTTATAATCTCTTATCAGTTTAATTTGTCACAATGCTCTTTTTAGGCTGTAGACGAAACTTAAAGTAAACCATTCTTTAAGACAAATCAGCTGTGATTTCTTGTAAAAAACGAGAAAAAATAAAGAAATAACAATGAAAATGGTTAGGTAATCACCGTAAATAACATTACCTGGATGGCTGCAGTGCCATCGTTTTATGGCCATGGCCAGCGTTTATAATTTTACTTGTTGAAAATGTTACATTTTGAGGTTTTATTGGTGTTTTCAACTGGTTTTTCAACAAGATAATGCCAAAAGATCTGCCTAAACCGCTCCAGGACACCATTTTTATTTTGCCAATTTTTGACAGATAATTGACAAATGACAATTAGAAAGCAGTGCTACCATCCTTTTTTTTTTCATTTTTGTTGCTAGCATGAAAAAAAATGGCCACAGACTAACCGCAGTAAATAGTTTAGTCGATAATATGACGATTTTTGTGCGGTAGTTAAAACTTCAGTTTTTCAATGAAGATTACATCACTAGTCATAATATTTACAATGTTGGCTAAACATGGCGCGATGCCGGGAATTTTAAATATTTTAGAAAACTACGATTGTTTATAATATTACATAAGTAAATAAACATGGTTAAATAAACGTCATCATACTCTAATATTAATTAACAATCTAACATAACATGACTATATACTTAGGTAATTTATTTTAACATGGATAAGTAAGTACATTTAGTAAATTACCCTACTACCAACGCAAAGTATCGTTGGTAGTTGATAATTTTACTTATGAAAATAAGACAAATACAATCCACTGTAAGACAACCTGTTGATTGTTCCTGCAAAAACATTCATTGCAAACATAAAAGCAACTCCGTAGATATTGATTTTCTCACTGAGCATGCTCCGCTCTACTCGGACAGTTGATATGATAAGCTTTGCTTTAGACACCCACACGGTGCGCGGTTAACAAAAATAAATTCAGTTACATACGGTAGTTGGAATAAACAATGGCGTAAAATAACTAGTTAAAAAATGGAGGAGTTATTGCAAGATATTTTCAAAGAGGCTTCTGGATCTAAGTTGACGACATTGCGGAAGGCTTGCCAAGATGCACTGGGTGAGTTTATACATAAAGTACTCATATACGACCTATCGATACTAACTTTCTGCGTTGTCTTTTCCGATGAATCACTTAATTTTACTTCATTTTTGCACAATTTAATTAAGTAGTTAGGTACCTACTTATGAAATAACAACAAGTGTTTATTTTTGAAGACTACCTAATGCCGGTTTACGTAGTGGGTACTTATTGACTTAAACTCGCAGACATTTAAGGCGGCCTAGGAACTAAAAACTACTAGAATATTTGGACTTTTATAATTAAAAGATAGATACTTAACTTTAAATGTTCATTAAATGTATTTCTTTAGAAATCAGTAAAGCTAAACATAGAGCTAAAGCTGTAGGCAGGTACACTACTTGCTTAAATCTAAGGTAGGCAAGTAGAATACTTAGGTTGCAAAGACACGGCCTTCATCCGTGTTTATTCAACTAGACGCGTAGTTTCAGATATCCTGTCAAGAATCCTACGCTATCCCGTCTGACTATTAATAAAAAAGTGAAAGTTGATATTAAGTCCGTAAAATGTTTGGTACTCCTTCACTCAAAAAACTAAAAAACCGATGGCGATAAAACTTGGTATGCAAATAGCTGGAGGAGTGGATTAACAAACTTATCCCAACACATATCGATATCATACTTTAATTTATTGTAGCCATAGTTTTTTCTTAATGAATTTGTAAGTATTTATTAAAAGAAAAAGCGTACAAAAATATAAATAAACTTAAAAACTAAAAACCTTAAATTTAATTGATTTCGCAATTCCCGTGGGATCGGGCGCAGCTACTAAATAAATAACTTAGCCTATCTAAGGACTAGTCTGACTTGTCCTCAGAAATGCTATGCCTGCAAGACAGCAATGCACGTCGTCCGTCGTACGAGCTACGGCGCGCCTGCTTGCTACCGTTGCAGATCGCTCTTGAGACCAAACGACCGAAACTCGTCGGATTCGCCTTGCAAGGGTTCCATGTAAGTATTACTATGAAAACCTCATAAAAAGAGTTTTTTACAAATCCTACTAATAGATACATAAGTACTTAATATAAAATGTGTATAAAATAAGTATCTAATGATTAAAAATTAAGTAATCTCACGCAAAAACTACTAACTTATGCTTCGTTTATCCTGATATTTCTGATGGATACTCACGCAAGTGAAATACATATTTTGGTTTCCACCGTAGAAAATCCTGCGCGACGATCGCTTTCACAGAGGAAATGAGCCCGAAGACGATTCCCTCTGGATGCCCTCACAATTGCTCTGCGCGACAGCTTCTGTCATGTACCACTTGCCTGATACACAGGTTAGTAAATTAAAATTTAATCGTAAAAATAACATAAGTACCTACATAATTGCTGTGCTCAATTCCGAACCGGACATTTTTAAACTCCAGTGTCTAGAAATGTGTCTCATGAGGATTCATTGAACATTTTCAACTAATTAGCTATCAGGATTGATAGCTAATTAGTTGAAAATGTTTAATGAATCAATGACTAGCTATCAGTATTGATAGCTAATTAGTTGAAAATGTTCAAAGGTCATGTAAGTGTATTTCTGTTACCGCTATAACAAACACTTAAACAAAAAACAGACTAAAATACATATATAAGTGGGGCTACTAATCAACAAACGTATGTTTTTAAATTTTAGATTTAACGTTAGCGCGATTCATATTTACCATTGACGCCATTTAGTGAGATACTGGCGCCAGTGTTAGAAATAAATGCTAACGTTGTGTTCAGGAATTTCGTATCCAGTGTTCATGTTATAGTTCCGTAACCAATTGTGATAGTGGCACGGAACTCTTTCGCGAGTCCGACTCACACTTGGCCGGATTTCTTAAACTGCTTGTGGCCCCTTAGGTGCAAATATTCCGCATGTACCTCTCGCTGGCACTATCCCCACGTCGCACACTGAACGGCCGGCTCTGCGTGTGGGCGTGCGGACGGTGCGGGGAGGCGGCGGCGGCGGGTGCCGCGCCGGCCGTGGCCGCCGCCGCGCGCGCAGCCGCCGCGCAGGCGCTCAGAGCGTACTGCGCCCAACTAGGTGAGGTGGACTCTTTCTAGGTGCTAAGAGCTATGAGGAATGAGGATATCATTTATTTAGGTGAAGGACTATTCCTATAGGTAAGTGCTCACCTATGCCAGGATCCAGTGCTGAATTAGGTGAGGAACTTTCCCTATGGGTGTGTGGCGGTCGCTTACAGCACCTACTAGATGGCGTTACTAGTATGAAATCCTGGATCGCGATATCAACATTCTTTCCAAGATAAGCTCATATACAACTACCGACGAGACATCGTCGGGCCGCGGCCTACCGGGCAAAACCACCTGCCCGGTGGAAGATCTTCCCATTAAAGGTCACCACGTCATACCTCCAAACTGGTGACCCCGCACATGGACAACGAGCGCAACCTTCGCCGACATGAGCTTTCAACCCCGCACCACCCTCACCTACCCCCCGCAAATGCATCCTGCCAGCAGAAGCCGACAACCACTTCTAGCCACATCGGTTGGACCACGACGCCTGTATAGACACAAGCATTGGTTCACCCTCCAACGGCTACACCGCATCGCAATTGGGCACCTACAGCATGCTGAGTACATCCGGTACCTCATCGACTGGTCATCGACACACTGGATCTTCACGTGCTACGCCCCTTCACACGTCCCGACTCACCGTGGACATCACTGTTCCGACTCACTGGAACAGCATCTTTCCCGACTCACCGTGGAAAAAACTCAAGACTCCGACTCACTGGAGCAGCAAGCATCCCGACTCACTGGGATATCCGTTTCGACTCAATGAGACGCACGTCAACTGGCTCACTGGCAAGAATCTGCATCGACCTCCGGTCTCCGAGGGGGAGTGGTGTGGCGGTCGCTTACAGCACCTACTAGATGGCGTTACTAGTATGAAATCCTGGATCGCGATATCAACATTCTTTCCAAGATAAGCTCATATACAACTACCGACGAGACATCGTCGGGCCGCGGCCTACCGGGCAATAACACCTGCCCGGTGGAAGATCTTCCCATTGGAGGTCACCACCTCGTACCTCCAAAGGTGCTCACCTATGTGAGGATCTAATGCTGAATTAGGTGAGGATCTATCGCTGTAGTTGCTCACCTATGTCTTAGGATCTAGTCCTGAATCAGGTGAGGATCTATCCCTATAAGTGCTCAACTAGATGATCTGCACTCTTTAGATGCTAAAAGCTAGATGAGGTGAGGATCTATTCCTTTAAATGGTCAAGTATGTGATCTGTACTTTGACAAGGTGCCTAAACCCAGGTGAGATTATATCCCGTGATCAATCCTATGATCAACTATATATTAGAATCGAAATTAAATCATCATCACCCAAGCCAGCCCGGATTCCACTTTCCGACTTCTATGCCCGCACGATATTTATGGAAACGATTAAACGCTCTAAACCCTTTTTCGAAATGCTCATTCGGGCAGCTACTTTTTTTTGTTAATCAATGTAGGGCAGGGGTTAGGCCGTATCCTCTTCTTAGATAAATAGGTAGTACGACGTCACGGAAGCCTACTCCGGATTAGCGAATGTCCCATGCCTTCAAGCCGTGGTGAGTCCAAGGACATGTCGGTTTCCTCACGATATTTAGGTTCACAATAAGAACGCTGTTAATAGCGCATATATTTTGATGAACAGCCACGATTTGCGAAACTTCGATCCTCAGAATAAAAGGGTATTTACCACTAGACCCAAACCACTCCGCTGCTATAACCACCATTTTGATTGCAGACGAGGAGTGCCAAGAGTTGTTATCAGAAGGGTCGCCTTTGGGCAGGAACCATATCGTAGCAGTAGGATGCTATAGTGAAGTGATACCGGTCATCCAGTATCTGTGTGGAAGACTGTCTGAAACACAATCGTAAGTTTTCAAAGGCCAAGGGTAAAAGATCCCTTTTCTTTCTTAAGCTGATCTCTGGAAACTGCAATGTTCTTCAGGTTTCTGAGGATACTTCAGGTTTGGCAGTTTTCTCTGAGAGAATTTGTATTCTTTTCAAGATCGAAGCAAAGGTTGGTTTGCAACTATATCTGGACTATTCTCCGAAACCGTGAAGTTACAGTTACAGCAATATTTATCAGACTTAGCAATATTCTTTGGAAGTAGTTTGGAGTTTCCAAATATAATGTGAAGTATACTCCAAAATCAGAAATATTCTGTAAAAATGTCTTTATTTGATTCTTTGAACCAAAAATAACAAACACAAGAATTAATTATTAACAATTTTCTTTCAGGAGTCCGAAACAGAATCCGCAAGCGTTATTCTTTCTGGACTGCTTATTGACCCTAATGTCCAGTCTATCAGAGCGAGTAAGCGGCAATTCGCACTTCACCACATTCCTCTGGCAAAAGTTCTGTCCGTCACTTATTTCTTTCCTTGGAACTCCGAGAGTGGATAAGAACATCAAATCCAGGTAGAATGACTTTAAGATGTTCTACTATCATCTTGAATATTTGCATCTAACCTGATTTCTACCCAAAAGGACCTATTTAAAGATTTCAAAATGATATTTCAGAGAACATGAGGGTCATTTAGTGGACGATTCCGGAAGAGGTTCCGGTGCTCTCAACTCAGCACCAAGTTTCAATAGCAAACAGGCTAAAGCTATTTACAGGTATTTACAAATGAGTAGACTGTGCACTAATATAGTACATATTTAAGACCAATGTACCTACATAGATTGAACACTAAATTATTCTTATTCTTAAATATTTTGCAAAAAATGCTGTTTGAATGTTCTGAACACATTTTTTGTTTAAGTTTTGTACCCAAAGAGGACCTTGGGTACAAAACTTACCCAAGGTCCTAAGGTAAGATGCCACTTTCTGTCTGTCGGTAAACAGGATGTATCTCATGAATCATGATAGCCAGAAATCTGTACTTTTTACAAATGATGGACTTCTGTTGCTGCTAATAAAAACAAATACTGAAAACAAAATAAAATCAATATTTAAGTGAGGCTCCCAAACAATATAAACGTGATTTTAATATTTAAAACAACGTAACTCAACATTAGCGTGATTTATCTTTAGCACCTGCACCATCTAGCGATATTGGTAAAAAAAAAATGCCCGACTTTTTTAGGGTTAATGGTACGAAGCCCTCGGTGGGTGAGTTCGACTCGCACTCGACCGATTTATGGTATGAGAGTACCAACTCTTGTACCAAGATATCTTCCATACCTTTCAGCATTGCAAACCAACTAGTCCGTCTGGTGGGCTCCACTTCCACCCTCAGGCCGGTGCTAGAGGCCCTCTACCACCGGATGCTACTGTACCCGCCGGCGTCCCACCGGGTGGAACCACTCCGCAGCGCGCGGGAACTGTTGCAGAATCCAAGACGACTGGCGCAGCTGGTGCTGGTGAAGAGGACAGACCATCGCGAGAGGCATAGCGATGACATGGCGATTGTGCGGCTGTGAGTTTATTTTATATAGAATACCTACCGATGGATGCTGCTCTACCAAAAGTAACTTGGAAGGCATATGAATTTTTGCTCGGAAGTGGCTAGCGCCTTTAACAGCTCAAAAAACACAGACTCTTTGCGGGAAAAACACAATTAAAACTTTCAACTTTGCTCCGGTACCTCTGGTGTCTTGATAGTGTCACTTGGGCACGTGTCAGCTCTCCTTTATAGAGAACCAAACACTGGTTTCGATTTTGAGAAACAAAAGAACTCAATACCCACGTGTTAATAATTTTGGGCTTTTTTAGATTCAAAAGAATAAGGCGATGGCCCGTCGTAAAAGGCTTGTACTCCTACCTTCAGGTGGCTGAATCGGTCAGCTTATCGGAACAGACGAGTCCGCTATGCAAATTCAGCCAGTTTAAGTTTTCCATTTCTAAAGAGCAATACATTTTGTATTTTCCAGAATAATGGACGGCATAGAAGAATGTGGTCGCAGCGGCAATCCAGAAGTAATAGCAGCTTCGGTGGAATGCGTGGTATCCCTGTTAGACGCTCTAGAGAAGCTATGTTCGGACAATTCCGACTATATCTCGTCGGACGTAGCGTCGCTTCTTCTGGCGCACTGGCCTAAGTTGCAGGATTCGGACTACAGTGGACCGCTAACTTATCAGACTTTGGCAAGGTTGCCTAGCCCTTACAGGTAATTTTATACACACATACATACATCGTTGACCGAGCAAGCGTAGCGAGCGAAGCGTCTTTGCTTCAAGTCTGGCCAAATTTTCTTTCGTCTGCTAGTATGTTGCTTCTCCTCTACGTGTCGCATTTCTCAACCGATTTTTATGAAACTTGGTATACAAGTTCTATTAGCATATGGATTTTTCGGGCATAGGGCATTTTAAAGTAAATTAAAAAGATAGTTACGTCTTTAAAAGTTACGATCACGGTGGGAATTAAACTCACACCTTTTACTTCCCGACCCAAACAGTCTCCAAGTAATAAAAATGTTCCATTTAGATGACTAATATTTAAAATCTGGTCACCACCTAAAATTTTTCTGTTTATTATAGTTACTGAAACTTAGTATTCAATGTGATATTATTTTCAGAGATGTGGTCGCTGTTTTGCAAAGCAGTGAAAGTAAGGAACATGATTCTTCCGGTAAGTTTCTATGAAAGAACTGCATATACGTATATTCAACTATACCTATATGTTAAATTCATAGTCCTGTGTGATATATTGATTAATTGACTCAATGACTAAACTTTATACCTCTATCAAAGCAGAGTCCAAGTCGTTGATCCTAAAAACATGAAAATTTAAGGGTTTTTAGAACAGGGTTTGTAGAAAAAACTTCGTATGCGTTACGCAAATAAAACCGCTGCTATTAGTAATAATATCTATTAGGCAGATAATTTAGAATATATTGCTACAGACACATCAGGGCCAGAGAACGCAAGCTCAGGTAGTGAAGGTGAAACTGATTCGGATGCTGATAACGTCTTCCTGCCGTCGCGAGCCAACAATCCTAGCACTAGTGATACAGATAAAGATTCTGTTACTGAGAAAACTAAAGCTATACCAAAAACGTTAAATCTTGGAAGGTAAGAGACTAAAAGTAGTAAACAATTTGATAATTTTTAGTCAGAAACTGCATAATATGTACAATTTTCTGTGTTAATCTTTAGATGCAGCTACATAGAAGGTAAATTTATACATTATAGGTAATATATTTCGTAAGTTATAAAAAATCTATATACCTATCTAAAAATAGGTTTGTCCTGAGTGACCGATAGATGAGTTGATACATCTATCAGAGTCTAAACCGCTGATAGTAGAAAGCTGATATTTGACGAGTGTTTCTGTATATAATTTAAGCTTCCAATAAGAAAAGGTTTATCGAAACTCCCACGGGACTTACGTTGGTGAAACCGCTGGACACATTTAATTCTATAATATGTTTTGCTTAAATTATACAATTTAATTGCAATAATTTGTTCAATAAAGTAATACTGCTAACCTTACATGACATACAATATACTACTTACAAAAAGAAGTACATAGATGGACAGGAGATTTCGGACTAGATTCTACAGTTGATAACTTTATATTCCAGATGCACAATAACAGAATGTAACGTAGACCTGGAGAGGCACAACGCGAGGCAATTCGTGAAGACGGTACAAAATTCACTACTACCTAAACTGTTGAATCTCAGAACTTGTATAGAGGTAAGTTATTTATTATTTGTTAGTAATTATAACTTTTCGAACATTGTGCTACTAATTATATAAATTATGAAGAATAGATAATTATATAGAAATACTCAAATTAACGATAAATTTTCCATAGTTTTTTACGGTTAAATCATTTCAGATAATATCGAAAGATAGAACATCTAAATCGACACATAGTTAGAAACACAACAAAAAGGATACCTACTCGTTCTCCATACAAACGTAGTCGACTAAAATAAGGGGGCATGGTCATATAGATATAGATTTTATGGCATGAATTTAATAATTAGCTCATAATTTGCTATACCAATCTATTCATTCCGGGAGTAAACCCTGAATGGATGGATTTGTATGGAGAAAGAGTACCTAAAGTTAATAAGGGATCACTCGTCACCTGCAAAAAACATATAAGGGTAACCGAACTTTTATCTTCACTACATATAGATATAATATTCCAGGTCGACGAAGCGATGCAAGAGTTCGCATCGAAATGCTGTCAACACAACGCCACACAGCCCCCGGCCACGGCTTGTATCATGAACGCTGACGGAGTATATCTGGCTACTTACGCTGCTCTGTTACTCACGTTGAAGCAGAGAAGGATTAATTACTATAATGATGCTAGTGTAAGTTTTTCATTTTAATTATATTGTATCGTCCCGACTGGACTATGGTTCCTGGTTTTTATCAGGAAGTGGTCGTTTGCAAGGTGGCAACACTTTTGTTGCTACATACACCTGCCTACCCCCTATTTCGGTGGCTGATAACTTGCGTCTACCCTCAATATATTTGAGATTGACAAGCAAATGTAAGATCGAGCTGTTAAGTTATTATTATTTCTTGAGTCTTGGCGGGAACTCGTTGAGGAGATGTGGTGCTAAATTTTCATTTTTGTGAAACCTAGTTCATATCGGTTCACAACCGATAAGAAATAATAATTATTATTATTATTTCTTATCGGTTACTGGCTAATTTCCTAATGGCCATAATCGGTTCACAACCGATTATGGCCATTAGGATATAATAATAATTATTATTTCTTATCGGTTGTGAACCGATTATGGCCATTAGGAAATTAGCCAGTGTCATGTATTTTAATATATTATGCAAGTTATTTGCATCGAAACAGTCAAGTCGTCATAGTTAAAGTCAAGTCTAGGGAATCATTTGTAAACACGGCGGCCATTTACAAACAATCTTCACGGAGCCTTGGAGACAACACTAAGTCAATGTTTTGCACCGATTTTCACTTTCATTCCACTTGTACACCTTCACGAAACTAAATTGATTAATATGCCCCCGAAATTAAACAATTTGCACGCATATGAACTAGGTTTCACAAAAATGAAAATTTAGCACAACATCTCCTCAACGAGTTCCCGCCAAGACTCCAGCTGTTAAGTTCAAGTGACAGCAGAGCATTTATTTATTATTTATTTATTATTTATTGTTTCCGAGGCCTTTTTGAGATTGAAAATCCTTTGTCAATGTTTAGTTAAAATTTCAATATTAAAGAGGTCGTAAAAATTACTCTAATGAAATGAAGAAGAGTATAACTCTTTCATTATTATAAAGGCTGATTTTTCAAATCCCTAGACAGAGATATCTGACAAATAAAATGTAACACCACCGAATAAAAAACGTCACTGTGATATTAAAAATAATCAAAATTTGAGAGCTTTTAAATTTGGTTGGGTTCAAACTTATTCGACAGATATCTTTTATCGGAGGAATGAAAAACCGGCTCTTAGACTAATAAATAATTGAGCTCACGAAAACAATATATTTTAGCAAAAGAACCAAGTTCAAATGACAGAAGACGAGTTCGTAGAAGAAGTGCAAGGCAGCGGAGTGCTCGTGTACTTGTCGGCCACGTGGCTGCGGGAGTTGTACCAGCAGGTGTTGTCGTATGATCTGCTCAAAGACGCCCCGATGGCCGACCATCCTCTCATACATTTGTTATCTGGTACGTGCATTCACGAAAATTTCATCAAACTTAAGCATTAGGCAAATCAAGCTAAGTACTCCACCTATACTGAGGGTCAAATCTTTCAACGAAAATTTGAAGTATCTTAAGGTTTTAATTTTAGTTCTAGATGTACTTAATGATTTTATTACTCCAAGCCGTTATATAGCCGTTCTTTATACTACTGAAATTGAAGAGCTTATTAACGTATTATCTGATTTTAAATAAACTATGAAAGGAATATTTGGATGACTTGAACGTCTTGGAGGGAATGTTTTTTAATTAATATGCACATATTTCGTAATTTGTTTTCATTGCTCAAGGCGTATTTACTAGAAATATTTTAAAGGAAAAAATCCAGGGACGCGAGTTCAAATCTCGCTGCAAGTGAATTTTTGAAGATTATTTTTTTTAGTAAATATGCACATGTCATTATTTGTAAACATAAATCACTGTTTTCTGTAAGTAAAATAAACTATATCTAGTATAAAGTACTTTTGCTCGAAGAATTGTGTCAAAAAAATCACAACAACATCATCTATGTATAACAACGTCTCGTCTTGGCTGTTTTCTAAAATATTTCTCATCCGTCTATCTATTTCTTAGATCTCGGTGGACTAGATCAAAGTCCTGTGATGTCTGATTGGCAGAAACTAAAGGAAGTCTCAATGTTGTACAACAATTCTAATGAATCGCCGCAGCACCAAGCAAGCTTGCGTTGGGCAAGAAGGTAGGTATACTTGTTTATAATACATTTTCTCTTATCGAAATAGCTTTAGTTTAAGAGTTAAACACTCTTTAGATCCTGCAAAATACAAATCTGCCTTGATCTTTTTGTCTCCTATATGAACGTGCTACATCTTACACCTTGTCGTCACCTTAACACCTACTGATATATCCTCTTACTTATAAACGCTAATTAATGCGCTGCTTAACTATGCATCGTTAGTCTTTTACTGTCATAATCACAAGAAGTTTCAAAGTTGACAGACAGATCCAAACGCCACATAACTTAGTCATGTGAAAATAATATTTTACAAGTAAGGGAGATAGTGTTCAAATTCAAAAAAAATAATTGTCCGCCTTTGATTTTTTAGATTAATTTACCCATATTAAAATTTACGTATTGATTTTCAGAATTTTGACCTGCATTTGGGACTCAATGGTGACAGTCCTAAGTGTACCTCTAACGGGATACAAAAACAGAAGGCATAAGCTACGGGGCATGATAACTAAAAAGATAAACACATTTGGTAAAAGGAAGAGAATCGCATGGGAAGGCCTTACTATACAGTGCCTCGAGGGGTTGCACAAGGTGATATGTTCAGACCACAATTATATTTAGAGTTTATTAAAGACAATTTAACTTTCTCTGTATAATCTAAATATGATTTTGATTTCAGGCAGCTAGAATAAGTAATACATTGAGTTTGCAGAGCCGTTGCAGTAGCATTCTGGCTTTGTTAGCTAATTCAGCGATTTCACAGCCCCCGAACGGAAAGATACTATCAACACATGCGTTATCTCTTGATATACTAATAACCGGTAAACTAAATCATGTCCTTATAAATAAAATTCATTTTTATTATTATTTGGTCGTATTTATTAAGAATAAAGTATTTTAGTAAAAACCAGCTAAGGTCCTGTTTATTGTTTTGTTAATAGTTTAAAATCTTACTTAGTTTATCAGTATTATAGTAAAATGTTACGCAATATTTGTTCCCAGTTCTAATCTCTTTTGCATCGTAGATACTTACGGTCAGTTTATTTTTGTCAAATTGGAATTTATTTGATGGAAATAGTCTTTTAAATGCTTATATCGTTTAATTACTTTGAAGTGATTTCAATCTTCATCTTTATTAATTGATTAATTAATAAATGAATTTTCACCGTACTACTTTTTAATTTTATTTTTTTTCCCAAGTTTTCTTACATTTTTGCAAATGAAGTACATATTCAATTCTCAGTTACATTTAACTCCACCAATAGCACACTATAATTTGCTACCTTCCTCTCTTGCAGGTGGTCTAGAATTAGGCTCAAAGGCTCCAGAATGTTGGGAGCACATATTTGCAGCATGTCAATACGTGTCTAGCTTCGAGCACTCCTTGTTCGGCCATCAAGGAAACAATGCCACTCCTATAGTAACCATGCAGACTGGGCGGAACAAAACTGTATCTATTCTACAAGCTGATGCTAAGTTGGGGTTGGACGGCAAAGACGATGAGACTTGGTAAAGTAACATTTTGGAGAATCCATTTAATAATACATTATTTTCGTTTGAAAAAGAAAGGGTCCTCATTGGTTAAATAAAAAGATTAACTTCTCTTCATTCATATGAAATAATTGTGACTTGAAAATTAAGAAAAATAAGCGTTATTATTATCAATTTTTTTTTTGAGATATATATTTTTGATCTCCAAAGCCCTTTTTTTTAACAGAGCTTTTTTTTCATTTTGACATTCATTATAAATGCGAAGTGACTTTTTTCTTCACTGTTGTTTCAAATTCTATTAATTATTTCAGTGTGGATGTGTTCAATTTCCTACAACCAGTACTGGAAAACAACATCAACAATGAAATGTCCGTTGCAAAGATTGTCGAAGCATGTAGGCAAGAGGTATGATCATTTTTGATATTCATTTTTCAAGGATGCAACCCAGAAAGCTGATTTTATGATACTTACTAGTTGGCCAATTATGAGATATGTCTGTGATTGAAATTTCTGGCACAAATCGTCTAATATATACGATCTATTACAGTACAGAGGTCAATTTTATTTTGGCCTTCTTTATTTTTTCACTAATATACAGACTTAATTATTCTTCGTAATTTTTTGTTAGGTCACGGTATCAGTAGATACAAACCCTTCTAGTCCAGTAGTTAGTAGTAGTACAGTAGTCCACTGTCACGTCGTCGCTTTCGGCCCCTAGACAATTTAGAAAAATAAATTTCTACCATGACTCTTAACCTAACGTTAAGGTAGATGTTTTTTTTTGTATTTCAAAACCGAAGATACATGCTAACCCTAACCGACGAAAACTGAACTGCAAAAATGACAAAGGGGCTTCAACCTTTTGTCGACGAAGTGCGATTTCCAGTGTAGGTATGTATAATTTCTGTGCTTGAAGCTAGGTTCTGCATTGTAGGGCGGTAACGTGATATCCGGCGCGGGATCAGCCCGCGTGTGCTGCGCTCTGGCGGCCGCTGCGGACACGCTGTTCACGAAGCTAGCGGCCACCACCACGCTCCCCACACTTAAGGCCGCACTACAGCGGCTGGTGGCGCACCAACATCGATTGGTAATATACCATACCCTAAACTGTTATCTTTAACGAATTGGGATTAATTAGATATCTTGATAAGTTTACTTAACAATATTGTAGAATTATCAATGTTTTATGTTTTGAAAACTTTAGATCTATTGGTGCCATCATCCCAAGCGTTCTTGTTTTGTATTTCTTTAGACCCATTATTTTATATCCGAAATTCTGATAACTGCTGCGGAATAAATGTCCTCAAGTGGTGACTACGTTGCAATGCAAAACAGAGTGTTGGAAGACCACCTCCTGTCGATGGATAGAGGTGGCTCGGGATGGCTGTTTGCGGGGCGGGTTGGGGGTCTTGGTTGAGCAGTGGACGGATGAAGGCTGAGATGATGGTGATGATTATTACATATCTTCCAGCAGTTCAATTCTTGTAATTTAACTTCTACCAATTTATGCTTTTTATGTATCGCAGCTGTTAGCTTATATCTAAATTTATAATCCAGCTGTTCACATCGTGGTCAGCGGACGTAGTAAACAACAACACATGGTGGCGGCGCGAGGGGGGCACTCGTGGCGGCGGGGGCGGGGGGCGCGGGGAGGCGGTGCGTGCGCTGTGCCGCGCGGGGGACGTGGCGCTGCGCTGTCTGCGCGCCGCACGCCCTCTAGCGCACCGCATGCCGGTCTGGACCGTCGTCGGACCGCACTTCATGCAGGTATGTTGTCAGTCACTGGCCGAACACTAGCTTTGGGGACACGATCTGTCTACAACGGTGCTACCAGTCATTACTTTAATGGGTGACCGATGACTTGTGTGGAAAAGAATCACCTATTCTTCCTTCAAGTCCTCCAGTGCACAGGTGTTAAATAAAATGGTTACTGTAGCTGGAGCTTTATTGAAAGTATTGGAGACCCACAATTCCCATAATGTTAGAAATATTTTTTATTTCTACTAAAATGCCTTACAGGATAAAGACAAGGCAAATCCCAAAATGTTGTTAAATCAGTAATCATACGTGACTCCTACTCGTCCGGTATCACTAGGTGGGGGTTTAAGAGTAATTTGAGTCTTCATGTTCAATTCAAGTGACGTCTTATCTAGAAGATAGAAAGACGGCAGTTGAACTAGATCGGACTCAACTACACAGTACCTGATGGAGGTCAATCGTTTTGTTTTAATAGCCAAATTCTGGGCAGAAAAATGTTTCAAATGGTCGAATTATTACTGAAACGAATTCAAGAAAACGGTAGCATTGTCAGTCCTTTATTCATTTTCAGGCCGCATGTCACAAAGACATCCAAATATCAAGTCTTGCCATACAATGTCTGCACGATTGCGCCACAACCCTGTTGAATCAACAAGTGGAGCTGCCTCACTTCCACTTTAACGAGGCTCTGCTGAAGCCGTTCGAAAATCTTCTCTGCTTGGAACTTTGTGATGATGACATTCAGGTTAGTTTTACAAATTCGACATGCTTTTTAGTCATTTTGAGCTTTACCAAGATTACTTATTGACCACTATTTACATTTTTAGGAACAAATAATTTCCTGCATCTGTGAATTTGTTGAAACCAACAGAATGGAAATCAGATCAGGATGGCGACCCTTGTTCAACACTCTCCGAGCTGCCAACAATTCGAACCAATATTCCGCTATCTTAGAAATATTCAAAGTGTTCCTTAGCACAGACAACACTTTGGTGTTCTCCAACGCCGCTTTAGACTGCATACTGTGCCTCCTGAGCCACATCAAAGGCTTACACTACGATGATACTCAACCAGCAGAAGTAAAACCAAAGAAAGTGAATTCTCCCACACAACCAAAACCCAGTCTAAGTTTGAAATTTTCTAAAAACAGCAAATTCATACCGCTCAGTGAGGAAAAGTCTGAAAAAGTGATTGTAGATATGTGCCGTGAAGCGTTATACCATTTAGAGAACTGTGCTGATATTTTGACGATGATGTACAATATGCCTAAATGCCCAATATTCAACACCGGAAACCGTATCAAAGGCGACATGCCTCTTGCAGTGGTGGACCCTATTATTCCCAGTGCTTCTTTAGATATAACGAAGTATATCACAAACGAGAACTGTGAAGAGGAACTGATTTCCTATAGAAAACTATCAACTACTCTTCCCCCTTCGAATACCACAAACACTTGTTTGCTCAAACTCGATAGGCCTAGTAATATTTTGAAAGTATGGTATGTCCTGATCGAAGGGTTAATTTCTGCTACAGTCGTATGCTCTAAGAAAAACCAACCAGCAGCTATGGAAACTCTCTTTAAACTGCTAAGGAATACTGTAGAGGTTCCCGGAACGCATTTTGGCTTACATTGCATCAATCATCTCCTTTTGCCAACTGTACAAAACTGGATGCGCCAAATAACTAATGTCAATTCGAATTGGGATAGTGTTTTGCCAAATTTTAAACAGTGTTGTGGACTCACCACTGATACTATTGTGATATATTTGCACCATTTACAATTGATAAACGTAGAGAGATCGTTGCCAGATGATGATAATGATGGCGCTGAGATGAAACCTCTGGAAAGTCCTGAAGTTACATTCGCTTTAAAACAAATTATGCTAATCCTTGTTGAATGTATCGCGCAACCTCAGGAACCGATAGCTAGACTTGGAGCGTCGTGTATAAGACACATCATTTTAACGTCAGGTCATCTTCTCACTGACAATCAATGGGAAATCATTTGCACAAGCCTACATCGAGCTTGTAACGTGAGCTTAACACCATTGAAGCAATTGACATACGCTTTCAATGAGAACTCGAGCAGTTTCTACGGTGATTTAGCTATTGTCAAAGTGGCTGCCAGACGGGATAGTTCAGTAAACGACAATGTGAGATTACATGCTATGGCTCAGCAAGTATTTCTAACGGAACAGTCAAAGGATGGTCATGTTAAACTGACACGTAAAAATTCTTCTCAAAATCTTGCGCTAATCGATGATAGAAGCTATATTTTCTTAATTTACCTTCAAGAATCGGTCAATTCCTTGAATCCAGAAATGTACACTGTTAGAATACCTCACAGAGGGCTCGTAATTGGTTTGTTAGCTCATCAAATCTTAGTTCAGATTATCGCAACAGTTTTAATTCAAGCCTCATCAGATGTCTTTCAAGGCATTAACGGTATTTTATTTGACAATTTGAAAACTGGCACAAATACTTGTAACTATAAGTTTTTCTTAAACGATGATAATACAGAACTGCTGTTGAAAAGTTTAGATTTATCGTTTAGAAGAGCGATGCAGTTTGACGCAAGGCCAGGCTTGAAATTTTTGGTTCAAAAAGTGAGTAATTTGGATCACGCTGCGAACTTATACAAACAAACAACTTCTTCGTGGCTGATAAAAATAATCGCGTTAACTGAAATTTTGTTCAGTGGAATTCATCGTTTCAAACTGAAACCTACAGACATATCAATTATATTGCACAACTACACGACTTCATTGAACTTGACGCTCGAATATGACAGATTTATTACAAAAATATTCGATTTGAAAAGCACATGGGAATTGTTGTGTTGTAGCTACACCAAGCATCTGATCAACGTTTCAGACTTTGATAACCCTGAAATGGTTAAAAATAGAGTGTCATATAGTTCAGAAGAATCAGATTCGTCTTCAAACCATTATGAACATTATTACGCACAAGATGTAGATGAACAAATTGAGGAAATAGTGGAGCCTGACAACGAAACCTTTCCAGAAAAAGTTGATGATGAACCTGAAAAACCCAAACCGTTTACATTTGCAGATTTCAAAGCAAACAGTCAAGCAACGATAGCTGTAGAAATTCATGCTGAAAGGGATACCAATGCCAATGATGACGATCCCGAAGAAATACCTATAGTTAATGATGGAGGTGAAATCCCCATAGTCAAAGATAACGACAGTGATACAACTGACCAAAAAGATGACGTGACTGAAGAAAACATACGTCAATTAGATAAGAGTACAGTTTTAATCGAAAAAGAGAAACTTAGCGTCTCTGATATTTTAGATAAACACTCAGATACTCGTAAGATAAACATTTCTATATCAGACGGTAACGAGTTTGATACATCGAAGAATATAGAACCATTGATTCCGCCGCAGCCTGTTCCTCCCGAAATTCAGCAACAAAGAGCTCTGAGTATAAGCAAGGTAAGTCTATAACCTCAAAATGGTCTCCTTTCTCAGTCTTTGCTCCGAAACTTGACATTTAATATGAAAACATACCAAATCAAATGCAAATAATGTGCCTTGACATTCGAATTAGTCTCACACTTAACCGACTTTTGAAACCAAATATTAAAATTTTGTAATATTTCAGGATATGGACGTGCAAAGGAATTGCTTCCAAAATATTTTAATGGCATATCTGGAATTGGTTCTAACTTTTCCATCGGAAAGATTTCAACTGATTCAACCGGTGCTTCAGAGTGGATTCGTTCAACTCGCGAAAACAGTCACCGACCCGCAACTACTCGATAGAATTAATATATTTTTTGATAAAAAAGACTTATCCGAATATGATTCTAAGTGATTATGAATGTGATATAACGGATGTCGAAACAAATACGTCTTTGAATGAAAACACTAGCTATATTCGTTCGTAGGAACATAAGAATGCAGTAACTATAAAAAAACTAAACTATTATTTATTTTCTTGATAAACGTTTATTATGTTCAAAGTCATAATTTAAAATAAAATAAACGCACGAGTATCGCTAATGTTTTCATTAAATGGCGTATGGCATTGACATCTAATATAAATTCACAATATAATGTTATATTCCTCTATTGTTCTGTGTTCTCAAATAAAAAATACCAATGTATCTAAATATCGTTTTTAATAAATCAATTCAGCTTTAAAGCATACATAAAACAATCTCATTATTTTATACAATTAAACATCTAACAAGTCATTCGTAACAAATCACTAAATATTGATCGTTTTTGGTTAGGACACTATTCTATGAAATGTCTTTTATTGGTAAAAATATGCTTGCAGTCTGTCAAAAAGTTTGACGAAAATATAAATACAGAGTAAAATATAGTAATCTAAAATGGCACAAAGAACTCACAACAATATAAACTTACAAATATTGTGCCACAGAAAATTAAAGCAGACCAAAGCAAAGATCTTAATTTGGATACAATGGCACTAAATATTTGGTACAAATTCATTCGTAATATTTACAGCAGTGGCCGAAGACCAGCCAATTATTTATACAGATGCGTAGATAGATCCCATCTCACTCCTATCTAGAAATAAATATCCCTAATAACAATAAAAACGCATAAAGCGATATACTTAAACTATCTGCTGCGTTCGTTGGATATATATGAACAGTCAATGCATACGACAGAGCACTGAGCCCTAAATCACTAGTTATCAAAACACTTTGTCTGTTGATCATTTCAGCTATTTTCTCTGCTTCTAAAACGCATACATTTAATTGCAAATCAGTCGGGTTTTCCAAAAGAGTTTCGACAGTAACGAAGATCTCTTTTTCTATAGTTAAGTAACCTCTCAGAGCGCACTCTGCTATTTTAACATGTCTTTCGAGAGCCTTTAGTATATTTTGTAGATTTATCACTGAAGCTGATATATTTGTTCCATACAAGGCTCTGTCAATTTGTTTCTGCGAGTAAAGTATTCTCAGTCCTCCGCCACATCTCGGACAGCAAGCGCCAGGGGCCGTGAATCCCATACAATTTGGTTTCTTCAGGATAGGACAGGCAATTCTGTCGATAATGCACTTTGGTTCCATGAGGTTTGAGATCGGTCCGACTGCTAAACATGGGCCGTAGTAATCTACCGACACATATTCGGCCCAAGCTGCACATTCTGAGTAGTAGGTAACTCCATTTACACCGCAAACAGTGCTATTCTGAAAGAAGCAATACTCTATTTAGTAATGGTGTCTATGCAGGCGCATATACTTATTTTTCAATGTTAATTTACTTACATTAGTACATCGGCTGAGACATGATCCCCAATAAGCCATTTTCTTTCCAAGACTCTTGAACAAGTGACAAGGGTTACGATGGGTTTTTCCGTCTGTATCGCATATCAGCATTGACGGCTCGTTGTCACATTCGTTGTATGCGGTGACTAAAATTAAATAAAAAAATTAGATGAATCAAAAATATAATTCTTAATACAAAACTAAAAAACTGTTATCTATAACAGTTCTAAGCCGAACAATAGAAAAAACAAGAAGTAATTACAGCAGTGATACTGCGGACACGAAGCTTGTAGCTTCGACAAACACACGTTGGCCACAGGTAGACAAATACGCCACATCGAACATACTTCCGTCGAACAAGGGTCTGGACTTTTGAACTCTATCTCCGCATCTGTTGCACCCGAACACCTAAAAAAACAAACCCAAATTAAAAAAAAAAGCATTTATATTGTGGAAATATTGCAAAGCATCTTTTTTTAGGAATGTAATTGTTTCACATACAGAACTTAATCTCGCTTAAAGACTAAATACATTTAAAGCATGTAGTACTTATTACGACTATTTATTTAGTTAGGTAATCTAATCATACAATAATAAAGATCTACAATAATTCTTTTGAAATAAGTGACACATAATTGAAACAATTTATTCTGCTTACATGGCTGAAATAAAGAGTCTGAAGTATAAGTTTCTTTACGCAATCTGGACGCTACTTTAAACTCATGAAGTCGTCTTACTTGGCGAGACAGGCGTTGGGGTACATGGTGTGCCGAGCGCGCACCGGCACGTGGTGCGGCGGACAGTTGCACGGCAAGCCGGACAGCAGGCCGCGCGGGCCCGACACCGCGGCGCCGCGCCCGCGCCGACCGCACGCGCGCTGTCCGCACACACGCTCGCCACCCACGCACACGCACTCGTTGCATTCCATGTAATACTTCTCACCTAAGGTTTAAATTTTTTTTAAGGATTTTATTACTTTCTAGCTGCGCCTCGCTGTTTCACCCGCGTAAGTCCCGGTATTAAACTTTTTTTTTTTTCAAAAATACCTTCTGATCATAACGAACACAACACAAAAAGAATTATCGAATTCAGTCCAGCGTTTAAGCGTGCCGTTTAATATAAGATTTACATAGGTACCTACTCAATATAAAACACAGAAATTTTAATAAAACAAATAAAAGAGACTTAAAACTATTGCACAGGTACTCAATTTAAAAATAAAATTTTAAATATAAAACATCTCCGCGGCATCTTTCCCAAAAGACTGGCGACATTACCCCTCTGGATCGCCAAGCTCACACTTTGGAAATTATGATATTATAATTATTCGGTTCTGGTCACGTGTTTCAACCGTAAGTTTCGATCAATCGAACCACGTGAACATTTTGTTCGATTATTCAAATAAAACTCTTGGTGGTTCTAAGGTGGTTTAAGTACTACCACCTGAGAACCAGTCGAATATACCGAAAGGTATATTCGACTATGTGCTTTAGTGTTACCTTCCGGTTGTTGATTTGACTGGTGCTTTTCGTCAAATTCTGGGTCACCATGTACTTATATTTAAAGGTATCTAAATGAAACTAATCCTTACCCTGTTTGACAACCTTATCGTGCAATATACAGCTCTCGCGCTCAACACACGGCAGCGGCTGACAGTGGCCGAAGCCCTTGCTGGTACAGTTGCAGATCTTGTAGCACTCCTTGTTTCCTGGCAACGACATCGGGATACGAGCCCAGGAACCGATCGGGACCACGTAGGGACTGTTCGTTCCTGAAAAAAGTGGTCATGTTTGAATCTTGACACCAATCGTTTTAATTTTCGAAGAAATGCTTTTAAAAAATTTGCACTGGACAGGACTTGAACATGCACCCTTGATATTCCGTGTCAGGTGCTTACTAATTAAATTAAATTACACTGGCAGGAGTGCACTGTCTCGGAGGGTCAATATGGTTTCCGCTCCAGTCATGGAACCATGGACCCTGTTTTCGCCCTAAAGATCGTTATGGAGAAATACAGGTGCCGTGATGAAATTATGTATTATTCCATCTCTTCGTTTTTGAGGCACTTAAATCTTCCAAGAAAAGGACACACTTTTAAAAAAATTGTTGGTAATTTTGTACCGGCAAATTATGTTTTGTCTCTTACTGACTCTATTGTGAACCAAATCATAAAATAAAACTCACCAAGTGTACATCCATCTTGGCAAGTATATCTCGGACAGGAGTCACTCTGCAGGCAGTTCCTGTTGACGACGCACACTTGGTTCGCGCCGCACTTGGCGCCGGCGCACGGTGACGTCACCGCTTCAGACGCTGATAACAGCGGTGGATCGGGACCTAAACAATAATGAGGAAAATTAAATTAACAATTAGAACAGAAATAGATGCTTAGACAATTCATAATGAACCAAAGTGGGAATACAGATTTGTTAACGGCTTTAACCATATATTATGCAACGCGCCAGATTTAGGCGTATCACAAGTCTACAGAAAGTAAGGTGCTCTTCACCGCAAGCATTCACTTGTAATGTAACATTATAGATTCGCCTGTGAGCATTACATTACAATACTACCTGCCTGACGGACTGACGAGCATTCACGTGTAATGTAACATTTTATTACAAGTGAAGCGCATTGATGTCACATACAAGTTGTATCAAGATATTACACATTGTATCATTATAAGGAGCGCGCTGTATGTAATGGCCAAATCTGTAACGTTACATTACAACTGTATGCTCAGATGCTCACGGTGACGGAGCACCTTAGTGTGAGGTATTAAATAAATATGGTAAGGACGTTGCCGGCAGCAGTCAGCGGCTTACTTCCAGGAGCTGCATCTATATGGACAATGGACATACACAAATTTAAAAAAAACGAATTTGTTGCATAATGAAATTTTACAAGTTTAACGAGCTTACTTGGTGTAATATAATTCCGTAGCGGCACACAAGCGCCCTCTGCCGCCGCGGGTCGCGGGGCCAGGCGCGCACACAACGCTCTGGCAGACAGCCGCGGAGTCGCACCCCATTCCACGCAAGCTGATACTAGGCGGATACAGTCTTCCACGCAGAGGATACTGCTGTGACCCTGGAACATTGTGAAGAAGGGAAACTGATGGGTACTGAAAAGAGGTCAAACTTACGGAAACTGTCTTGACTATACAATGAATGTGTGTGAAGTATATATAGGTAGGTATAAGTATAATGAATGTCTGTGAATTATAATGTAAGGTTCATATCTTATGAATAAACCGTACTAAATCAATCGGTAATTTATATTTTTATTTATAAACCCAAAATGAAAAACACGCTACATTGAAGATTAAACCAACATGCCAATTAAAATTATGTCATTTGAGAAAATATAGATATGACACTTTTGCAAGCTCTTGTTAAAATTACTTAATACTAATTTCTGGAACAATGACGTTTGGCCGTTTAGCGAGCTTGGCCGTACCTAGGTGAAGATTCATAATGGGAAACGGCATAAACGTCATTTTTGGCTCTTCATAGCATCTGGCGACTTTTTGTGAGGAGCACTTTGTCTTGCCTCTTTTTACAAGTGTGTTTGATGAATTTTATAGTTACCTTAAGAGTACAAGGCTTTACGTGCATCGCGCAAGCAACACTTTTCCATATATCGGCCGGGCACTGACTTGAATTCTTTATTGGCAACGCCATGTCTGATACATAAACAAACCTATAACAACAAAACAAATATAAATGAAATAAAGAGCCTTATTTTATGAAAACAACTGAATGTAGAGATTTCAGTTAAAAACCGTGATCTAAACAATCGCAATGTCAAAGAAAACGCAAGATCCTTACCCACTACCTTTCTGTTCTGCTACCGCGAAATGAGCTCCAAGATCTGCCTGCGCAGTGCAGGATCGGAACAAACTCGTCGGTCTATTGTTCAGCTGACTACAATAAGTTAATCCCGAGCAGCCGAGGGAACATGGGGCAGTCACTGAAAAAACAAATGACAACTAATGCACTTCAAGAACTTCGGATTAAAATACGTAAATTAACGCTGTGTTCCTATACAGACCTACCTTCTTCAATACATTCAATAAGATTGATCTCTTGCGGATCGCTCAAGCATTCTGGATGGAACTTCTGCCAGTCACTTTGCCAGCCGTTGTTGAACGTTTGAAAACATAGTTTCCTGCAGTTTATTGTCGTTGCCTGAAATGAGCTACAGAGTCAATAGTGATTTTGGGTGAAACATACGAAATTTTAATACAATTATCAACCCCAAAGTCAAATAAACATACACAGGTAAGGCAATGGAACAAAATACCTATCTACTAAAAACATTAAAAAAGCTAACGAGAATATACCAAATCACTACGTTTAGATCATAACAAGAACCTGGCACCAAGCTCTAGGCTCTGTGGTTTGTTTACTACCCCAGATATTTAAGCGTAGAAATAAGACAACATAAATTGTCATGTCCATCAGAAATCCATATTTAAATTAGTTTTACATTAAACGCCACAGTGTGTTAATATTTACCTTATCACAGCAATGTAATTTAGCAATATCATTTGGAATATGATCCTTCAGCTCTTTAGGTTGATCTTTCTTCAAAAAGCATTGCCATAGGATATTGTTGATAGCTGGAGGGCCGCAGTCGGGCACTAAAGCCTCCTCGATCTTTGTCGGTTCGTCATTCCTTTTGAGGACAGATTCACAAGTGGTCCGACATTTAGAGTTGTCTGATTCTGAACAACAAGGTAAATCTGGAAGTCAATATTTAATAATAAAAAATATGAAATGGAATTCGTAGTTTTTAGAATTTGGCTATTCTGGCAGTCAGCTATACCAATTTTAAAAGTAGAGTATTTTGAACGTATTCAAAGAGCAAATTATCTATAGAGGTTTTTCGTAATCTCTATACTTCCCAAAATTTAATGGGACATCGATATACACTTCCCAAAATTTAATGGAACATCAAGTATCATGTTTACTCTCACTATAAGCCGCGTGAACTGGGGATACAAATGCAGTGTAGCTACAAATACGTTTCCAAAACTAAATACCTACATATAGAAGTGTCTACATGAACAGTAGGTCCGCTAAGCTCCTTCAAGCATTTAACCAACTCTGGTGATTCCTCACACAATTCCAAAGCCTTTTCTTTAGCACCATTTTCTGCTCTGGATGGACTCGATCGTCTCAAGACCTTCTGACAAGCGTCGTGACATTTCCAATTTTGTGTTTGTGCTAAAAAAATAATAATATCTACTAAAGACCACACAGAAAAAATTCTAACTTCCAAAGTTATAAACATGGATGCTTAGTCCAATTTTAACTGAATAGATTTTTCAAACTCAGTGAGAATGTGACAAAGTGTTGCTATCCAAAGATGAGCACAATACAAACGACAGGTATGCAATTGAGCACCATCCCATCTGATGGTACATGATGTTATGGTCTAAAATGTAGCACACTCATCTAGGAGAAAGAAGAATACAGAGAAACAAAATCTCGTCTCCTTTGTGGCTGCACCGGAAAACGTATTCGAACACGGACCAGTCCACTAGGAGCTATGATCCCAATAGAAATCCAACCCTACGAGAAATCGCTCAAAAGTAGATACCACGAGTTACTTTCTTTCTTACTTACAACAACACCACTGTGTCTCCTCTTGTCTCTGCACACAATCGAAGAAGTCTATCTCATCGCTTCGCCTGCAAGAGTCCGTGAGTCGAGTGCTGTTGGTTGCGCTCGCGCACGCTTGGCGACACGGCGGGGATCGAGCTACAGCGCAACAAGCTTGACCCCACCATACGTCTGATAAAACACCTAAAACAAAAAACGACATTTTAGCAAACGAGCAACGCCGCATGATTTCATCTGATGAAATATCAATAAAGTGTGCTTACTTTCAAACTCCAGCTACCTACCCAAAGTGTTAATATTCGACTACCGAATGCCGAAAGAGGGTTATTATAATCGTTTTATTGCATGTGTAAAAAAGTACAGAAAAACCAAAACATGTAGTGTTTTTTTTTAATCGATAAAATCGAAGCACAAACAGGAGACATTGTAAATTGTCTCCTGTTTGTGCTTACCGTGTCTAGATTTCGATGTAAAAACTACAAAACGTATTGTAATGAATAAAACATAATGTGTCTGGAGTTCACTTACGTATGGTTATGGTACTGAGTATTTGGATTACTTATATTTAATGCCAATGTTACCACAGAATTAAAGCTTGAGCGGTTGAGCTAGTTACAAAATCTTACTAATATTAAAACGCGAAAGTATGTAAGTTTGGACTATGTGACTTTGTTACTCTTAAAAGCTACTTAACCGGTTGCAATAAAACTTGGAATATAGGTAACTGGGGATCTGGAGTAACAAATAGGCTACTTTTATCCTGATATTCCCGCGGGAACGGAGATCACGCGGATGAAACCGCGGAGCACAGCCAGTAACTAATATAATTCATTAACTTACCTTGTATTGTCTGGTTCATACAAATCCAGAATTCTACCTGCAAAAGACATCACCAAGTTAAAATTCAGTCGATTTTATTGAATGTAATTCGATAGGTACATCTTTAAACGCAGCAGGAAACCTAAACCCACCCCAATTACAATACAATACGTATAGGCGGTTTATTGAAGGTGAATAAAGATTTATTTCCAACAACTCAATAGAGGACAAAAGATAGCGAGTGAATTGTTCCTTCAGGATATCACCTTTCTACCAGTGCTTGAGTTGAATTTATGATTAACTTGGGAGTATTAAATATTATAATACCATAACTATAACCACATTTAATACCGTCGCGTGTTTAACAGTCACCGGTAGATTCGTTTTGTTAGATAAGTAGTTTTAATTGCGTCGTAGGTATTTGTGACATGCTTTATTTTAACGTTATTTTTTTTAGGTTACAGCTATACCATGATGACCGCTAAATAAGGAGCTCCCCTCTCCGCGAGCATTCATTTGTAATTTTGTATGTGCGCGTATAGCGCGCACCTTGTAATGATACAATGTGTAATTTCTTGATACAACTTGTAACATCAATGCGCTTCACTTGTAATAAAATGTGGAGAGTATTGAAATGTACTCAAAGTAGAATTTATAATGTTACATTACCTACAAGTGAAGAGGTACTCGCGGTGCTCACCTTTACGCCGACAGATGTAAACTACAGGGCAATCAATCATAGACTTACCAATGATGGAGAGCAAAACTTATAAATGGTAGGTATTTTCTCTTCAATAAAACTTTCCTTCGATTCCGATGTCGTATTGTGCATTACTGATATCTGAAACCAATAAATATACTTTACACACCTACTGCTCTACAAAGTTACTTTATTTGACCAAAAAGGTCAACGTAAAGCGACTCTTTATTCCCTAGGTGCATAAAGTGCACATTATGCACCTAGGGCATAAAGTAATTTAAATTTGGAACTAAGGTTCTGGTAGCATACGGCCATTTCGAACTGGCCACCTAGACATAACACATAAAAAAAATAAAAACTGGGCAAATTTTTTCTATTTTCATGGACGGAAGGGTAAAGCAAAAAGTTTTGGTTAGTATAAAGCCCCAACTTTTTTTTTTCATCAGCTAAGGCCGATGTGTGGTTTCGTCATTTTGATGTAACATTGTTAAATTTAATTAATATAAAACTGTCAATATATTTTATATACTCGTACGTTGCATTATTCTATTTTTTTGTTGTTAGTTAAATACTTATTTTTGTAGCCCTTTTATTGTCTCGCAGTAGATGTGTAAAGTAGAGTATTCACCTCGGTACTAAAGTCTGTCTTTATCTTGGGCGCTTGAATCCCACGCTTCACTCAGGACTCTAGGTACATAACTCCTTCGCTTCGCTCAGGAGTTAAGTTTTTAACACCCTCGCTGCGCTCGGGAGTTAACCCTCTAGAGTCCTTCGTACGCTTTGGATTCAATATGACGCCCGCTATATAAGACAGGACTTTAGTACCTCGGTGCATAAACTACTATAGTTCTTCCTATTGGCTATAAATTTAAGAATAAATACCACGGTCTTCATGTTCGTGAACTTAGCAGAGCATTGTCCAGCAGATCAAAAAATAATGTGAGTTCTATTCGCATGCAGCCGAGTTCTATAGTTCCTGATACTTTTTAAAAATAGTTCCGGCGTTAAAGCCTTAGAAAAGTCAATTGAAAAAATGCTCTGCTAACTTCGCGGTTTATTTCAGCAGAGCATAATATTATTTGATTTCTATATAAATACGGCATAGTTCCACAGTTCCTGATACTTTTTAGAAATAGTTCTGGTCTTTTAAATGAATTAAACTCACATTCAAGTCTCAGCAGAGCATAACATGATGTCATCCAAGTAAACGAAAAAATCTAAAGTCGTCATTTCGAATTCAAAGTATGGGAGAGGCTAGAACTCATTCTTTTTTAGTAGATCTAGCTCAGTTCTACCCCTTACAATTCGATTTGAGTCCAGAACTCACATAAAAGTGTCAGCAGAGCATACCTGAAAATCCAAGTAACGAAAAATTCCTATGTTGTTATTTCAAATTCAAACTATGGGAGAGGCTAGAACTCATTGTTTTTGTGTAGATCTAGATCAGCACTACCCGTTACAACTTGATTTAAGTCCAGAACTTCCATAAAAGTGTCAGCAGAGCATACCTGAAAATCCAAGTAACGAAAAATTCTAGTGTTTTAATTTCAAATTCAAAGTACGGGAGAGGCCAGAACTCATTCAATCTTAGTAGTTCTAGATCAGAACTACCCGTTACAACTTGATTTAAGTCCAGAACTCCCATAAAGTGTCAGCAGAGCATACCTGAAAATCCAACTAACGAAAAATTCTAATGTTGTCAATTTCAATACAAAGTATGGGAGAACCTAGAACTCATTGATTTTGTGTAGATCTAGATCAGCACTACCCATTACAACTTGATTTGAGTCCAGAACTCTCATAAAAGTGTCAGCAGAGCATACCTGAAATTCCAAGTCTCCGCAGAGCATAACATCATGTCATCCAAGTAAACGATAAATTCTAATGTTGCCATTTTAAGTTCAAAGTATGGGAGAGGGTAGAACTCGTGCAATCTTAGTAGTTCTAGATCAGTACTACCCGTTAAAACTTGATTTAAGTCCAGAACTCCCATAAAAGTGTCAGCAGAGCATACCTGAAAATCCAACTACCGAAAAATTCTAATGTTGTCAATTTCAATACAAAGTATGGGAGAACCTAGAACTCATTGATTTTGTGTAGATCTAGATTAGCACTACCCATTACAACTTGATTTGAGTCCAGAACTCTCATAAAAGTGTCAGCAGAGCATACCTGAAAATCCAAGTAACGAAAAATTCTAGTGTTTTAATTTCAAATTCAAAATACGGGAGAGGCCAGAACTCATTCAATCTTAGTAGTTCTAGATCAGAACTACCCGTTACAACTTGATTTAAGTCTAGAACTCCCATAAAAGTGTCAGCAGAGCATACCTGAAAATCCAACTACCGAAAAATTCTAATGTTGTCAATTTCAATACAAAGTATGGGAGAACCTAGAACTTATTCATTTTGTGTAGATCTAGATCAGCACTACCCAATACAACTTGATTTGAGTCCAGAACTCCCATAAAAGTGTCAGCAGAGCATACCTGAAAATCCAACTACCGAAAAATTCTAATGTTGTCAATTTCAATACAAAGTATGGGAGAACCTAGAACTCATTCATTTTGTGTAGATCTAGATCAGCACTACCCATTACAACTTGATTTGAGTCCAGAACTCTCATAAAAGTGTCAGCAGAGCATACCTGAAATTCCAAGTCTCCGCAGAGCATAACATGATGTCATCCAAGTAAACGAAAAATTCTAATGTTGCCATTTTAAGTTCGACGTATGGAAGAGGCTAGAACTCATGCAATCTTAGTAGTTCTACATCAGTACTACCCGTTAAAACTTGATTTAAGTCCAGAACTCCCATAAAAGTGTCAGCAGAGCATACCTGAAAATCCAACTACCGAAAAATTCTAATGTTATCATTTTCAATACAAAGTATGGGAGAACCTAGAACTCATTGATTTTGTGTAGATCTAGATTAGCACTATCCATTACAACTTGATTTGAGTCCAGAACTCTCATAAAAGTGTCAGCAGAGCATACCTGAAAATCCAAGTCTCCGCAGAGTATAACATGATGTCATCCAAGTAAACGAAAAATTCTAATATTGCCATTTTAAGTTCAAAGTATCGGAGAGGCTAGAACTCATGCAATCTTAGTAGTTCTAGATCAGTACTACCCGTTAAAACTTGATTTAAGTCCAGAACTTCCATAAAAGTGTCAGCAGAGCATACCTAAAAATCCAACTACCGAAAAATTCTAATGTTGTCAATTTCAATACAAAGTATGGGAGAACCTAGAACTCATTGATTTTGTGTAGATCTAGATCAACACTATCCATTACAACTTGATTTGAGTCCAGAACTCCCATAAAAGTGTCAGCAGAGCATACCTGAAAATCCAACTACCGAAAAATTCTAATGTTGTCAATTTCAAATCCAAAGTACGGGAGAGGCCAGAACTCATTTAATCTTAGTAGTTCTAGATCAGTACTACCCGTTACAACTTGATTTAAGTCCAGAACTCCCATAAAAGTGTCAGCAGAGCATACCTGAAAATCCAACTACCGAAAAATTCGTGTGTTATAATTTCAAATTCAAAGTACGGGAGAGGCCAGAACTCATGCAATCTTAGTAGTTCTAGATCAGTACTACCCGTTACAACTTGATTTAAGTCCAGAACTCCCATAAAAGTGTCAGCAGAGCATACCTGAAAATCCAACTACCGAAAAATTCTAATGTTGTCAATTTCAATACAAAGTATGGGAGAACCTAGAACTCATTCATTTTGTGTAGATCTAGATCAACACTATCCATTACAACTTGATTTGAGTCCAGAACTCTCATAAAAGTGTCAGCAGAGCATACCTGAAAATCCAACTACCGAAAAATTCTAATGTTGTCAATTTCAAATCCAAAGTACGGGAGAGGCCAGAACTCATTCAATCTTAGTAGTTCTAGATCAGTACTACCCGTTACAACTTGATTTAAGTCCAGAACTCCCATAAAAGTGTCAGCAGAGCATACCTGAAAATCCAAATACCGAAAAATTCTAATGTTGTCATTGTAAATTCAAAGTATGGGAGAGGCTAGAACTCATTTAATCTTAGTAGTTCTAGATCAGTACTACCCTTTACAACTTGATTTAAGTCCAGAACTCCCATAAAAGTGTCAGCAGAGCATACCTGAAAATCCAAATACCGAAAAATTCTAGTGTTTTAATTTCAAATTCAAAGTACGAAAGAGGCCAGAACTCATTCAATCTTAGTAGTTCTAGATCAGTACTACCCGTTACAACTTGATTTAAGTCCAGAACTCCCATAAAAGTGTCAGCAGAGCATACCTGAAAATCCAAATACCGAAAAATTCTAATGTTGTAAATTCAAAGTATGGGAGAGGCTAGAACTCATTGTTTTTGTGAAAACCTAGATTAGCACTATCCATTACAACTTGATTTGAGTCCAGAACTCTCATAAAAGTGTCAGCAGAGCATACCTGAAAATCCAAGTCTCCGCAGAGTATAACATGATGTCATCCAAGTAAACGAAAAATTCTAATATTGCCATTTTAAGTTCAAAGTATCGGAGAGGCTAGAACTCATGCAATCTTAGTAGTTCTAGATCAGTACTACCCGTTAAAATTTGATTTAAGTCCAGAACTCCCATAAAAGTGTCAGCAGAGCATACCTAAAAATCCAACTACCGAAAAATTCTAATGTTGTCAATTTCAACACAAAGTATAGGAGAACCTAGAACTCATTGATTTTTTGTAGATCTAGATCAGCACTACCCAATACAACTTGATTTGAGTCTAGAACTCTCATAAAAGTGTCAGCAGAGTATACCTGAAAATCCAAGTAACAAAAAATTCTAATGTTGTCAATTTCAATACAAAGTATGGAAGAACCTAGAACTCATTGATTTTGTGTAGATCTAGATCAGCACTACCCAATACAACTTGATTTGAGTCCAGAACTCTCATAAAAGTGTCAGCAGAGCATACCTGAAAATCCAAGTCTCCGCAGAGCATAACATGATGTCATCCAAGTAAACGAAAAATTCTAATGTTGCCATTTTAAGTTCAAAGTATGGGAGAGGCTAGAACTCATTGTTTTTGTGAAAACCTAGATCAGCACTACCCATTACATTTTGATTTGAGTCCAGAACTCTCATAAAAGTGTCAGCAGAGCATACCTGAAAATCCAAGTCTCCGCAAAGCATAACATGATGTCATCCAAGTAAACGAAAAATTCTAATGTTGCCATTTTAAGTTCGAAGTATGGAAGAGGCTAGAACTCATGCAATCTTAGTAGTTCTGCATCAGTACTACCCGTTAAAACTTGATTTAAGTCCAGAACTCCCATAAAAGTGTCAGCAGAGCATACCTGAAAATCCAACTACCGAAAAATTCTAATGTTGTCAATTTCAATACAAAGTATGGGAGAACCTAGAACTCATTGATTTTGTGTAGATCTAGATCAACACTACCCATTACAACTTGATTTGAGTCCAGAACTCCCATAAAAGTGTCAGCAGAGCATACCTGAAAATCCAACTACCGAAAAATTCAAATGTTGTCAATTTCAAATCCAAAGTACGGGAGAGGCCAGAACTCATTCAATCTTAGTAGTTCTAGATCAGTACTACCCGTTACAACTTGATTTAAGTCCAGAACTCCCATAAAAGTGTCAGCAGAGCATACCTGAAAATCCAACCACCGAAAAATTCTAATGTTGTCAATTTCAATACAAAGTATGGGAGAACCTAGAACTCATTCATTTTGTGTAGATCTAGATCAGCACTACCCAATACAACTTGATTTGAGTCCAGAACTCCCATAAAAGTGTCAGCAGAGCATACCTGAAAATCCAACTACCGAAAAATTCTAATGTTGTCAATTTCAATACAAAGTATGGGAGAACCTAGAACTCATTCATTTTGTGTAGATCTAGATCAGCACTACCCAATACAACTTGATTTGAGTCCAGAACTCTCATAAAAGTGTCAGCAGAGCATACCTGAAAATCCAAATACCGAAAAATTCTAATGTTGTCATTGTAAATTCAAAGTATGGGAGAGGCTAGAACTCATTGTTTTTGTGAAAACCTAGATCAGCACTACCCATTACATTTTGATTTGAATCCAGAACTCTCATAAAAGTGTCAGCAGAGCATACCTGAAAATCCAAGTCTCCGCAGAGTATAACATGATGTCATCCAAGTAAACGAAAAATTCTAATATTGCCATTTTAAGTTCAAAGTATCGGAGAGGCTAGAACTCATGCAATCTTAGTAGTTCTAGATCAGTACTACCCGTTAAAACTTGATTTAAGTCCAGAACTCCCATAAAAGTGTCAGCAGAGCATACCTAAAAATCCAACTACCGAAAAATTCTAATGTTGTCAATTTCAACACAAAGTATAGGAGAACCTAGAACTCATTGATTTTTTGTAGATCTAGATCAGCACTACCCAATACAACTTGATTTGAGTCTAGAACTCTCATAAAAGTGTCAGCAGAGCATACCTGAAAATCCAAGTAACAAAAAATTCTAATGTTGTCAATTTCAATACAAAGTATGGAAGAACCTAGAACTCATTGATTTTGTGTAGATCTAGATCAGCACTACCCAATACAACTTGATTTGAGTCCAGAACTCTCATAAAAGTGTCAGCAGAGCATACCTGAAAATCCAAGTCTCCGCAGAGCATAACATGATGTCATCCAAGTAAACGAAAAATTCTAATGTTGCCATTTTAAGTTCAAAGTATGGGAGAGGCTAGAACTCATTGGTTTTGTGAAAACCTAGATCAGCACTACCCATTACATTTTGATTTGAGTCCAGAACTCTCATAAAAGTGTCAGCAGAGCATACCTGAAAATCCAAGTCTCCGCAGAGCATAACATGATGTCATCCAAGTAAACGAAAAATTCTAATGTTGCCATTTTAAGCTCGAAGTATGGAAGAGGCTAGAACTCATGCAATCTTAGTAGTTCTGCATCAGTACTACCCGTTAAAACTTGATTTAAGTCCAGAACTCCCATAAAAGTGTCAGCAGAGCATACCTGAAAATCCAACTACCGAAAAATTCTAATGTTGTCAATTTCAATACAAAGTATGGGAGAACCTAGAACTCATTGATTTTGTGTAGATCTAGATCAACACTACCCATTACAACTTGATTTGAGTCCAGAACTCCCATAAAAGTGTCAGCAGAGCATACCTGAAAATCCAACTACCGAAAAATTCAAATGTTGTCAATTTCAAATCCAAAGTACGGGAGAGGCCAGAACTCATTCAATCTTAGTAGTTCTAGATCAGTACTACCCGTTACAACTTGATTTAAGTCTAGAACTCCCATAAAAGTGTCAGCAGAGCATACCTGAAAATCCAACTACCGAAAAATTCTAATGTTGTCAATTTCAACACAAAGTATAGGAGAACCTAGAACTCATTGATTTTTTGTAGATCTAGATCAGCACTACCCAATACAACTTGATTTGAGTCTAGAACTCTCATAAAAGTGTCAGCAGAGCATACCTGAAAATCCAAGTAACAAAAAATTCTAATGTTGTCAATTTCAATACAAAGTATGGAAGAACCTAGAACTCATTGATTTTGTGTAGATCTAGATCAGCACTACCCAATACAACTTGATTTGAGTCCAGAACTCTCATAAAAGTGTCAGCAGAGCATACCTGAAAATCCAAGTCTCCGCAGAGCATAACATGATGTCATCCAAGTAAACGAAAAATTCTAATGTTGCCATTTTAAGTTCAAAGTATGGGAGAGGCTAGAACTCATTGGTTTTGTGAAAACCTAGATCAGCACTACCCATTACATTTTGATTTGAGTCCAGAACTCTCATAAAAGTGTCAGCAGAGCATACCTGAAAATCCAAGTCTCCGCAGAGCATAACATGATGTCATCCAAGTAAACGAAAAATTCTAATGTTGCCATTTTAAGCTCGAAGTATGGAAGAGGCTAGAACTCATGCAATCTTAGTAGTTCTGCATCAGTACTACCCGTTAAAACTTGATTTAAGTCCAGAACTCCCATAAAAGTGTCAGCAGAGCATACCTGAAAATCCAACTACCGAAAAATTCAAATGTTGTCAATTTCAATACAAAGTATGGGAGAACCTAGAACTCATTCATTTTGTGTAGATCTAGATCAGCACTACCCAATACAACTTGATTTGAGTCCAGAACTCCCATAAAAGTGTCAGCAGAGCATACCTGAAAATCCAAATACCGTTAAATTCGTGTGTTATAATTTCAAATTCAAAGTACGGGAGAGGCCAGAACTCATGCAATCTTAGTAGTTCTAGATCAGTACTACCCGTTAAAACTTGATTTAAGTCCAGAACTCCCATAAAAGTGTCAGCAGAGCATACCTAAAAATCCAACTACCGAAAAATTCTAATGTTGTCAATTTCAATACAAAGTATGGGAGAACCTAGAACTCATTCATTTTGTGTAGATCTAGATCAACACTATCCATTACAACTTGATTTGAGTCCAGAACTCTCATAAAAGTGTCAGCAGAGCATACCTGAAAATCCAACTACCGAAAAATTCTAATATTGTCAATTTCAAATCCAAAGTACGGGAGAGGCCAGAACTCATTTAATCTTAGTAGTTCTAGATCAGTACTACCCGTTACAACTTGATTTAAGTCCAGAACTCCCATAAAAGTGTCAGCAGAGCATACCTGAAAATCCAAATACCGAAAAATTCTAATGTTGTCATTGTAAATTCAAAGTATGGGAGAGGCTAGAACTCATTTAATCTTAGTAGTTCTAGATCAGTACTACCCGTTACAACTTGATTTAAGTCCAGAACTCCCATAAAAGTGTCAGCAGAGCATACCTGAAAATCCAAATACCGAAAAATTCTAGTGTTTTAATTTCAAATTCAAAGTACGGAAGAGGCCAGAACTCATTCAATCTTAGTAGTTCTAGATCAATACTACCCGTTACAACTTGATGTAAGTCCAGAACTCCCATAAAAGTGTCAGCAGAGCATACCTGAAAATCCAAATACCGAAAAATTCTAATGTTGTCATTGTAAATTCAAAGTATGGGAGAGGCTAGAACTCATTGTTTTTGTGAAAACCTAGATCAGCACTACCCATTACATTTTGATTTGAGTCCAGAACTTCCATAAAAGTGTCAGCAGAGCATACCTGAAAATCCAAGTCTCCGCAGAGTATAACATGATGTCATCCAAGTAAACGAAAAATTCTAATATTGCCATTTTAAGTTCAAAGTATCGGAGAGGCTAGAACTCATGCAATCTTAGTAGTTCTAGATCAGTACTACCCGTTAAAACTTGATTTAAGTCCAGAACTCCCATAAAAGTGTCAGCAGAGCATACCTAAAAATCCAACTACCGAAAAATTCTAATGTTGTCAATTTCAACACAAAGTATAGGAGAACCTAGAACTCATTGATTTTTTGTAGATCTAGATCAGCACTACCCAATACAACTTGATTTGAGTCTAGAACTCTCATAAAAGTGTCAGCAGAGCATACCTGAAAATCCAAGTAACAAAAAATTCTAATGTTGTCAATTTCAATACAAAGTATGGAAGAACCTAGAACTCATTGATTTTGTGTAGATCTAGATCAGCACTACCCAATACAACTTGATTTGAGTCCAGAACTCCCATAAAAGTGTCAGCAGAGCATACCTGAAAATCCAACTACCGAAAAATTCTAATGTTGTCAATTTCAAATCCAAAGTACGGGAGAGGCCAGAACTCATTTAATCTTAGTAGTTCTAGATCAGTACTAACCGTTACAACTTGATTTAAGTCCAGAACTCC